>CM054063.1:345633228-346233228 GCA_028641055.1 Alopecurus myosuroides
GCTAGTACGGTTCCGTCTTTTTCTACACCGGGGCTAGTGTATCTCCGGAGAGGGGACCCGGAGCGTCGGGATCCCACCTAAACCAATGTTTTGTCATGCCATGTGTGTTAGATTGTATCATGGGTGTTGTGTGCCAAAGATACCATCACTCTCTGTGTCGCGGCCTCACCGACGTCGGATCCTCTCTCGCGGGTTCCAGGACTGCTCACACCCCGAAACTCCCGGATCTGACGTAGCGGGGGGAATCTTGCAAGGAGGTGGGCCCTACCATTGTCAAGGGTGTTCCTTGGGACTAACATGACACAACCAAGCAACTAGTTCCACTTTGCTACCCACTTCCGGCTCACGCAGAGGGGGCTGGACGCCGGTTCCGTCTTTTTCTACACCGGGGCTAGGGTATCTCCGGAGAGGGGACCCGGAGCGTCGGGATCCCACCTAAACCAATGTTTTGCCATGCCATATGTGTTAGAGTGTATCATGGGTGTTGGGTGCCAAAGATACCATCACTCTCTGTGATGGAGCCTGACCGACGTCGGATCCTCTCTCGCGGGTTCCAGGACTGCTCACACCCCGAAACTCCCGGATCTGACGTAACGGGGGGAATCTTGCAATTAGGTGGGCCCTACCATTGTCAAGGGTGTTCCTTGGGCCTAACATGACACAACCAAGCAACTAGTTCCACTTTGCTACCCACTTCCGGCTCACGCAGAGGGGGCTGGACGCCGGTTCCGTCTTTTTCTACACCGGGGCTAGTGTATCTCCGGAGAGGGGACCCGGAGCGTCGGGATCCCACCTAAACCAATGTTTTGCCATGCCATGTGTGTTAGATTGTATCATGGGTGTTGGGTGCCAAAGATACCAACACTCTCTGTGTCGGGGCCTCACCGACGTCGGATCCTCTCTCGCGGGTTCCAGGACTGCTCACACCCCGAAACTCCCGGATCTGACGTAACGGGGGGAATCTTGCAAGTAGGTGGGCCCTACCATTGTCAAGGGTGTTCCTTGGGAATAACATGACACAACCAAGCAACTAGTTCCACTTTGCTACCCACTTCCGGCTCACGCAGAGGGGGTTGGACGCCGGTTCCGTCTTTTTCTACACCGGGGCTAGTGTATCTCCGGAGAGGAGACCCGGAGCGTCGGGATCCCACCTAAACCAATGTTTTGCCATGCCATGTGTGTTAGATTGTATAATGGGTGTTGTGTGCCAAAGATACCATCACGCTCTGTGCCGGGGCCTCACCGACGTCGGATCCTCTCTCGCGGGTTCCAGGACTGCTCACACCCCGAAACTCCCGGATCTGACGTAACGGGGGGAATCTTGCAAGTAGCTGGGCCCTACCATTGTCAAGGGTGTTCCTTGGGACTAACATGACACAACCAAGCAACTATTTCCACTTTGCTACCTACTTCCGGCTCACGCAGAGGGGGCTAGACGCCGGTTCCGTCTTTTTCTACACCGGGGCTAGTGTATCTCCGGAGAGGGGACCCGGAGCGTCGGGATCCCACCTAAACCAATGTTTTGCCATGCCATGTGTGTTAGATTGTATCATGGGTGTTGTGTGCCAAAGATACCATCACTCTCTGTGCCGGGGCCTCACCGACGTCGGATCCTCTCTCGCGGGTTCCAGGACTGCTCACACCCCGAAACTCCCGGATCTGACGTAACGGGGGGAATCTTGCAAGTAGGTGGGCCCTAACATTGTCAAGGGTGTTCCTTGGGCCTAACATGACACAACCAAGCAACTAGTTCCACTTTGCTACCCACTTCCGGCTCACGCAGAGGGGGCTAGACGCCGGTTCCGTCTTTTTCTACACCGGGGCTAGGGTATCTCCGGAGAGGGGACCCGGAGCGTCGGGATCCCACCTAAACCAATGTTTTCCCATGCCATATGTCTTAGAGTGTATCATGGGTGTTGGGTGCCAAAGATACCATCACTCTCTGTGCTGGAGCCTGACCGACGTCGGATCCTCTCTCGCGGGTTCCAGGACTGCTCACACCTCGAAACTCCCGGATCTGACGTAACGGGGGGAATCTTGCAAGTAGGTGGGCCCTACCATTGTCAAGGGTGTTCCTTGGGCCTAACATGACACAACCAAGCAACTAGTTCCACTTTGCTACCCACTTCCGGCTCACGCAGAGGGGGCTGGACGCCGGTTCCGTCTTTTTCTACACCGGGGCTAGTGTATCTCCGGAGAGGGGACCCGGAGCGTCGGGATCCCACCTAAACCAATGTTTTGCCATGCCATGTGTGTTATATTGTATAATGGGTGTTGGGTGCCAAAGATACCATCACTCTCTGTGTCGGGGCCTCACCGACGTCGGATCCTCTCTCGCGGGTTCCAGGACTGCTCACACCCCGAAACTCCCGGATCTGACGTAACGGGGGGAATCTTGCAAGTAGGTGGGCCCTACCATTGTCAAGGGTGTTCCTTGGGACTAACATGACACAACCAAGCAACTAGTTCCACTTTGCTACCCACTTCCGGCTCACGCAGAGGGGGCTGGACGCCGGTTCCGTCTTTTTCTACACCGGGGCTAGTGTATCTCCGGAGAGGGGACCCGGAGCGTCGGGATCCCACCTAAACCAATGTTTTGCCATGCCATGTGTGTTAGATTGTATCATGGGTGTTGTGTGCCAAAGATACCATCACTCTCTGTGCCGGGGCCTCACCGACGTCGGATCCTCTCTCGCGGATTCCAGGACTGCTCACACCCCGGAACTCCCGGATCTGACGTGACGGGGGGAATCTTGCAAGTAGGTGGGCCCTACCATTGTCAAGGGTGTTCCTTGGGACTAACATGACACAACCAAGCAACTAGTTCCACTTTGCTACCCACTTCCGGCTCACGCAGAGGGGCTAGACGCCGGTTCCGTCTTTTTCTACACCGGGGCTAGTGTATCTCCGGAGAGGGGACCCGGAGCGTCGGGATCCCACCTAAACCAATGTTTTGCCATGCCATGTGTGTTAGATTGTATCATGGGTGTTGTGTGCCAAAGATACCATCACTCTCTGTGCTGGGGCCTGAACGACGTCGGATCCTCTCTCGCGGGTTCCAGGACTGCTCACACCCCGAAACTCCCGGATCTGACGTAGCGGGGGGAATCTTGCAAGGAGGTGGGCCCTACTATTGTCAAGGGTGTTCCTTGGGCCTAACATGACACAACCAAGCAACTAGTTCCACTTTGCTACCCACTTCCGGCTCACGCAGAGGGGGCTGGACGCCGGTTCCGTCTTTTTCTACACCGGGGCTAGTGTATCTCCGGAGAGGGGACCCGGAGCGTCGGGATCCCACCTAAACCAATGTTTTGCCATGCCATGTGTGTTAGATTGTATCATGGGTGTTGGGTTCCAAAGATACCATCACTCTCTGTGCCGGGGCCTCACCGACGTCGGATCCTCTCTCGCGGGTTCCAGGACTGCTCACACCCCGAAACTCCCGGATCTGACGTAATGGGGGGAATCTTGCAAGTAGGTGGGCCCTACCATTGTCAAGGGTGTTCCTTGGGCCTAACATGACACAAACAAGAAACTAGTTCCACTTTGCTACCCACTTCCGGCTCACGCAGAGGGGGCTAGACGCCGGTTCCGTCTTTTTCTACACCGGGGCTAGTGTATCTCCGGAGAGGGGACCCGGAGCGTCGGGATCCCACCTAAACCAATGTTTTTCCATGTCATGTGTGTTAGATTGTATCATGGGTGTTGTGTGCCAAAGATACCATCACTCTCTGTGCCGGGGCCTCACCGACATCGGATCCTCTCTCGCGGGTTCCAGGACTGCTCACACCCCGAAACTCCCGGATCTGACGTAGCGGGGGGAATCTTGCAAGGAGGTGGGCCCTACCATTGTCAAGGGTGTTCCTTGGGACTAACATGACACAACCAAGCAACTAGTTCCACTTTGCTACCCACTTCCGGCTCACGCAGAGGGGGCTGGACGCCGGTTCCGTCTTTTTCTACACCGGGGCTAGGGTATCTCCGGAGAGGGGACCCGGAGCGTCGGGATCCCACCTAAACCAATGTTTTGCCATGCCATATGTGTTAGAGTGTATCATGGGTGTTGGGTGCCAAAGATACCATCACTCTCTGTGCTGGAGCCTGACCGACGTCAGATCCTCTCTCGCGGGTTCCAGGACTGCTCACACCCCGAAACTCCCGGATCTGACGTAACGGGGGGAATCTTGCAAGTAGGTGGGACCTACCATTGTCAAGGGTGTTCCTTGGGCCTAACATGACACAACCAATCAACTAGTTCCACTTTGCTACCCACTTCCGGCTCACGCAGAGGGGGCTGGACGCCGGTTCCGTCTTTTTCTACACCGGGGCTAGGGTATCTCCGGAGAGGGGACCCGGAGCGTCGGGATCCCACCTAAACCAATGTTTTGCCATGCCATATGTGTTAGAGTGTATCATGGGTGTTGGGTTCCAAAGATACCATCACTCTCTGTGCTGGAGCCTGACCGACGTCGGATCCTCTCTCGCGGGTTCCAGGACTGCTCACACCCCGAAACTCCCGGATCTGACGTAACGGGGGGAATCTTGCAAGTAGGTGGGCCCTACCATTGTCAAGGGTGTTCCTTGGTCCTAACATGACACAACCAAGCAACTAGTTCCACTTTGCTACCCACTTCCGGCTCACGCAGAGGGGGCTGGACGCCGGTTTCGTCTTTTTCTACACCGGGGCTAGTGTATCTCCGGAGAGGGGACCCGGAGCGTCGGGATCCCACCTAAACCAATGTTTTGCCATGCCATGTGTGTTAGATTGTATCATGGGTGTTGGGTGCCAAAGATACCATCACTCTCTGTGCCGGGGCCTCACCGACGTCGGATCCTCTCTCGCGGGTTCCAGGACTGCTCACACCCCGAAACTCCCGGATCTGACGTAACGGGGGGAATCTTGCAAGTAGGTGGGCCCTACCATTGTCAAGGGTGTTCCTTGGGACTAACATGACACAACCAAGCAACTAGTTCCACTTTGCTACCCACTTCCGGCTCACGCAGAGGGGGCTAGACGCCGGTTCCGTCTTTTTCTACACCGGGGCTAGTGTATCTCCGGAGAGGGGACCCGGAGCGTCGGGATCCCACCTAAACCAATGTTTTTCCATGCCATGTGTGTTAGATTGTATCATGGGTGTTGTGTGCCAAAGATACCATCACTCTCTGTGCCGGGGCCTCACCGACGTCGGATCCTCTCTCGCGGGTTCCAGGACTGCTCACACCCCGAAACTCCCGGATCTGACGTAACGGGGGGAATCTTGCAAGTAGGTGGGCCATACCATTGTCAAGGGTGTTCCTTGGGACTAACATGACACAACCAAGCAACTAGTTCCACTTTGCTACCCACTTCCGGCTCACGCAGAGGGGGCTGGACGCCGGTTCCGTCTTTTTCTACACCGGGGCTAGTGTATCTCCGGAGAGGGGACCCGGAGCGTCGGGATCCCACCTAAACCAATGTTTTTCCATGCCATGTGTGTTAGATTGTATCATGGGTGTTGTGTGCCAAAGATACCATCACTCTCTGTGTCGGGGCCTCACCGACGTCGGATCCTCTCTCGCGGGTTCCAGGACTGCTCACACCCCGAAACTCCCGGATCTGACGTAACGGGGGGAATCTTGCAAGTAGGTGGGCCCTACCATTGTCAAGGGTGTTCCTTGGTACTAACATGACACAACCAAGAAACTAGTTCCACTTTGCTACCCACTTCCGGCTCACGCAGAGGGGGCTAGACGCCGATTCCGTCTTTTTCTACACCGGGGCTAGTGTATCTCCGGAGAGGGGACCCGGAGCGTCGGGATCCCACCTAAACCAATGTTTTTCCATGCCATGTGTGTTAGATTGTATCATGGGTGTTGTGTGCCAAAGATACCATCACTCTCTGTGCCGGGGCCTCACCGACGTCGGATTCTCTCTCGCGGGTTCCAGGACTGCTCACACCCCGAAACTCCCGGATCTGACGTAACGGGGGGAATCTTGCAAGTAGGTGGGCCCTACCATTGTCAAGGGTGTTACTTGGGCCTAACGTGACACAACCAAGCAACTAGTTCCACTTTGCTACCCACTTCCGGCTCACGCAGAGGGGGCTAGACACAGGTTCCGTCTTTTTCTACACCGGGGCTAGTGTATCTCCGGAGAGGGGACCCGGAGCGTCGGGATCCCACCTAAACCAATGTTTTGCCATGCCATATGTGTTAGAGTGTATCATGGGTGTTGGGTGCCAAAGATACCATCACTCTCTGTGCTGGATCCTGACCGACGTCGGATCCTCTCTCGCGGGTTCCAGGACTGCTCACACCCCGAAACTCCCGGATCTGACGTAACGGGGGGAATCTTGCAAGTAGGTGGGCCCTACCATTGTCAAGGGTGTTCCTTGGGCCTAACATGACACAACCAAGCAACTAGTTCCACTTTGCTACCCACTTCCGGCTCACGCAGAGGGGGCTGGACGCCGGTTCCGTCTTTTTCTACACCGGGGCTAGTGTATCTCCGGAGAGGGGACCCGGAGCGTCGGGATCCCACCTAAACCAATGTTTTGCCATGCCATGTGTGTTAGATTGTATCATGGGTGTTGGGTGCCAAAGATACCATCACTCTCTGTGCCGGGGCCTCACCGACGTCGGATCCTCTCTCGCGGGTTCCAGGACTGCTCACACCCCGAAACTCCCGGATCTGACGTAACGGGGGGAATCTTGCAAGTAGGTGGGCCCTACCATTGTCAAGGGTGTTCCTTGGGACTAACATGACACAACCAAGCAACTAGTTCCACTTTGCTACCCACTTCCGGCTCACGCAGAGGGGGCTAGACGCCGGTTCCGTCTTTTTCTACACCGGGGCTAGTGTATCTCCGGAGAGGGGACCCGGAGCGTCGGGATCCCACCTAAACCAATGTTTTGCCATGCCATGTGTGTTAGATTGTATCATGGGTGTTGTGTGCCAAAGATACCATCACTCTCTGTGCTGGGGCCTGAACGACGTCGGATCCTCTCTCGCGGGTTCCAGGACTGCTCACACCCCGAAACTCCCGGATCTGACGTAGCGGGGGGAATCTTGCAAGGAGGTGGGCCCTACTATTGTCAAGGGTGTTCCTTGGGCCTAACATGACACAACCAAGCAACTAGTTCCACTTTGCTACCCACTTCCGGCTCACGCAGAGGGGGCTGGACGCCGGTTCCGTCTTTTTCTACACCGGGGCTAGTGTATCTCCGGAGAGGGGACCCGGAGCGTCGGGATCCCACCTAAACCAATGTTTTGCCATGCCATGTGTGTTAGATTGTATCATGGGTGTTGGGTTCCAAAGATACCATCACTCTCTGTGCCGGGGCCTCACCGACGTCGGATCCTCTCTCGCGGGTTCCAGGACTGCTCACACCCCGAAACTCCCGGATCTGACGTAATGGGGGGAATCTTGCAAGTAGGTGGGCCCTACCATTGTCAAGGGTGTTCCTTGGGCCTAACATGACACAAAAAATAAACTAGTTCCACTTTGCTACCCACTTCCGGCTCACGCAGAGGGGGCTAGACGCCGGTTCCGTCTTTTTCTACACCGGGGCTAGTGTATCTCCGGAGAGGGGACCCGGAGCGTCGGGATCCCACCTAAACCAATGTTTTTCCATGTCATGTGTGTTAGATTGTATCATGGGTGTTGTGTGCCAAAGATACCATCACTCTCTGTGCCGGGGCCTCACCGACGTCGGATCCTCTCTCGCGGGTTCCAGGACTGCTCACACCCCGAAACTCCCGGATCTGACGTAGCGGGGGGAATCTTGCAAGGAGGTGGGCCCTACCATTGTCAAGGGTGTTCCTTGGGACTAACATGACACAACCAAGCAACTAGTTCCACTTTGCTACCCACTTCCGGCTCACGCAGAGGGGGCTGGACGCCGGTTCCGTCTTTTTCTACACCGGGGCTAGGGTATCTCCGGAGAGGGGACCCGGAGCGTCGGGATCCCACCTAAACCAATGTTTTGCCATGCCATATGTGTTAGAGTGTATCATGGGTGTTGGGTGCCAAAGATACCATCACTCTCTGTGCTGGAGCCTGACCGACGTCAGATCCTCTCTCGCGGGTTCCAGGACTGCTCACACCCCGAAACTCCCGGATCTGACGTAACGGGGGGAATCTTGCAAGTAGGTGGGACCTACCATTGTCAAGGGTGTTCCTTGGGCCTAACATGACACAACCAATCAACTAGTTCCACTTTGCTACCCACTTCCGGCTCACGCAGAGGGGGCTGGACGCCGGTTCCGTCTTTTTCTACACCGGGGCTAGGGTATCTCCGGAGAGGGGACCCGGAGCGTCGGGATCCCACCTAAACCAATGTTTTGCCATGCCATATGTGTTAGAGTGTATCATGGGTGTTGGGTGCCAAAGATACCATCACTCTCTGTGCTGGAGCCTGACCGACGTCGGATCCTCTCTCGCGGGTTCCAGGACTGCTCACACCCCGAAACTCCCGGATCTGACGTAACGGGGGGAATCTTGCAAGTAGGTGGGCCCTACCATTGTCAAGGGTGTTCCTTGGTCCTAACATGACACAACCAAGCAACTAGTTCCACTTTGCTACCCACTTCCGGCTCACGCAGAGGGGGCTGGACGCCGGTTCCGTCTTTTTCTACACCGGGGCTAGTGTATCTCCGGAGAGGGGACCCGGAGCGTCGGGATCCCACCTAAACCAATGTTTTGCCATGCCATGTGTGTTAGATTGTATCATGGGTGTTGGGTGCCAAAGATACCATCACTCTCTGTGCCGGGGCCTCACCGACGTCGGATCCTCTCTCGCGGGTTCCAGGACTGCTCACACCCCGAAACTCCCGGATCTGACGTAACGGGGGGAATCTTGCAAGTAGGTGGGCCCTACCATTGTCAAGGGTGTTCCTTGGGACTAACATGACACAACCAAGAAACTAGTTCCACTTTGCTACCCACTTCCGGCTCACGCAGAGGGGGCTAGACGCCGGTTCCGTCTTTTTCTACACCGGGGCTAGTGTATCTCCGGAGAGGGGACCCGGAGCGTCGGGATCCCACCTAAACCAATGTTTTTCCATGCCATGTGTGTTAGATTGTATCATGGGTGTTGTGTGCCAAAGATACCATCACTCTCTGTGCCGGGGCCTCACCGACGTCGGATCCTCTCTCGCGGGTTCCAGGACTGCTCACACCCCGAAACTCCCGGATCTGACGTAACGGGGGGAATCTTGCAAGTAGGTGGGCCATACCATTGTCAAGGGTGTTCCTTGGGACTAACATGACACAACCAAGCAACTAGTTCCACTTTGCTACCCACTTCCGGCTCACGCAGAGGGGGCTGGACGCCGGTTCCGTCTTTTTCTACACCGGGGCTAGTGTATCTACGGAGAGGGGACCCGGAGCGTCGGGATCCCACCTAAACCAATGTTTTGCCATGCCATGTGTGTTAGATTGTATCATGGGTGTTGGGTTCCAAAGATACCATCACTCTCTGTGCCGGGGCCTCACCGACGTCGGATCCTCTCTCGCGGGTTCCAGGACTGCTCACACCCCGAAACTCCCGGATCTGACGTAACGGGGGGAATCTTGCAAGTAGGTGGGCCCTACCATTGTCAAGGGTGTTCCTTGGGACTAACATGACACAACCAAGCAACTAGTTCCACTTTGCTACCCACTTCCGGCTCACGCAGAGGGGGCTAGACGCCGGTTCCGTCTTTTTCTACACCGGGGCTAGTGTATCTCCGGAGAGGGGACCCGGTGCGTCGGGATCCCACCTAAACCAATGTTTTTCCATGCCATGTGTGTTAGATTGTATCATGGGTGTTGTGTGCCAAAGATACCATCACTCTCTGTGCCGGGGCCTCACCGACGTCGGATCCTCTCTCGCGGGTTCCAGGACTGCTCACACCCCGAAACTCCCGGATCTGACGTAACGGGGGGAATCTTGCAAGTAGGTGGGCCATACCATTGTCAAGGGTGTTCCTTGGGACTAACATGACACAACCAAGCAACTAGTTCCACTTTGCTACCCACTTCCGGCTCACGCAGAGGGGGCTGGACGCCGGTTCCGTCTTTTTCTACACCGGGGCTAGTGTATCTCCGGAGAGGGGACCCGGAGCGTCGGGATCCCACCTAAACCAATGTTTTTCCATGCCATGTGTGTTAGATTGTATCATGGGTGTTGTGTGCCAAAGATACCATCACTCTCTGTGTCGGGGCCTCACCGACGTCGGATCCTCTCTCGCGGGTTCTAGGACTGCTCACACCCCGAAACTCCCGGATCTGACGTAACGGGGGGAATCTTGCAAGTAGGTGGGCCCTACCATTGTCAAGGGTGTTCCTTGGGACTAACATGACACAACCAAGAAACTAGTTCCACTTTGCTACCCACTTCCGGCTCACGCAGAGGGGGCTAGACGCCGGTTCCGTCTTTTTCTACACCGGGGCTAGTGTATCTCCGGAGAGGGGACCCGGAGCGTCGGGATCCCACCTAAACCAATGTTTTTCCATGCCATGTGTGTTAGATTGTATCATGGGTGTTGTGTGCCAAAGATACCATCACTCTCTGTGCCGGGGCCTCACCGACGTCGGATTCTCTCTCGCGGGTTCCAGGACTGCTCACACCCCGAAACTCCCGGATCTGACGTAACGGGGGGAATCTTGCAAGTAGGTGGGCCCTACCATTGTCAAGGGTGTTACTTGGGCCTAACGTGACACAACCAAGCAACTAGTTCCACTTTGCTACCCACTTCCGGCTCACGCAGAGGGGGCTAGACACAGGTTCCGTCTTTTTCTACACCGGGGCTAGTGTATCTCCGGAGAGGAGACCCGGAGCGTCGGGATCCCACCTAAACCAATGTTTTGCCATGCCATATGTGTTAGAGTGTATCATGGGTGTTGGGTGCCAAAGATACCATCACTCTCTGTGCTGGAGCCTGACCGACGTCGGATCCTCTCTCGCGGGTTCCAGGACTGCTCACACCCCGAAACTCCCGGATCTGACGTAACGGGGGGAATCTTGCAAGTAGGTGGGCCCTACCATTGTCAAGGGTGTTCCTTGGGCCTAACATGACACAACCAAGCAACTAGTTCCACTTTGCTACCCACTTCCGGCTCACGCAGAGGGGGCTGGACGCCGGTTCCGTCTTTTTCTACACCAGGGCTAGTGTATCTCCGGAGAGGGGACCCGGAGCGTCGGGATCCCACCTAAACCAATGTTTTGCCATGCCATGTGTGTTAGATTGTATCATGGGTGTTGGGTGCCAAAGATAACATCACTCTCTGTGCCGGGGCCTCACCGACGTCGGATCCTCTCTCGCGGGTTCCAGGACTGCTCACACCCCGAAACTCCCGGATCTGACGTAACGGGGGGAATCTTGCAAGTAGGTGGGCCCTACCATTGTCAAGGGTGTTCCTTGGGCCTAACATGACACAAACAAGAAACTAATTCCACTTTGCTACCCACTTCCAGCTCACGCAGAGGGGGCTGGACGCCGGTTCCGTCTTTTTCTACACCGGGGCTAGTGTATCTCCGGAGAGGGGACCCGGAGCGTCGGGATCCCACCTAAACCAATGTTTTGCCATGCCATGTGTGTTAGATTGTATCATGGGTGTTGTGTGCCAAAGATACCATCACTCTCTGTGCCGGGGCCTCACCGACGTCGGATCCTCTCTCGCGGGTTCCAGGACTGCTCACACCCCGAAACTCCCGGATCTGACGTAACGGGGGGAATCTTGCAAGTAGGTGGGCCCTACCTTTGTCAAGGGTGTTCCTTGGGACTAACATGACACAACCAAGCAACTAGTTCCACTTTGCTACCCACTTCCGGCTCACGCAGAGGGGGCTGGACGCCGGTTCCGTCTTTTTCTACACCGGGGCTAGGGTATCTCCGGAGAGCGGACCCGGAGCGTCGGGATCCCACCTAAACCAATGTTTTGCCATGCCATATGTGTTAGAGTGAATCATGGGTGTTGGGTGCCAAAGATACCATCACTCTCTGTGCTGGAGCCTGACCGACGTCGGATCCTTTCTCGCGGGTTCTAGGACTGCTCACACCCCGAAACTCCCGGATCTGACGTAACGGGGGGAATCTTGCAAGTAGGTGGGCCCTACCATTGTCAAGGGTGTTCCTTGGGCCTAACATGACACAACCAAGCAACTAGTTCCACTTTGCTACCCACTTCCGGCTCACGCAGAGGGGGCTGGACGCCGGTTCCGTCTTTTTCTACACCGGGGCTAGTGTATCTCCGGAGAGGGGACCCGGAGCGTCGGGATCCCACCTAAACCAATGTTTTGCCATGCCATGTGTGTTAGATTGTATCATGGGTGTTGTGTGCCAAAGATAGCATCACTCTCTGTGCCGGGGCCTCACCGACGTCGGATTCTCTCTCGCGGGTTCCAGGACTGCTCACACCCCGAAACTCCCGGATCTGACGTAACAGGGGGAATCTTGCATGTAGGTGGGCCCTACCATTGTCAAGGGTGTTCCTTGGGACTAAGGGCATCTCCAGCCGTTGCGCCCCCCCAGGGCCCAAAACGCCGCCGTTTTGGTGCTGCCGCGGCGCTAAACGGCGCTATTCTGGAACCTGGGGGGGCGCGTTTCCCAGTCGCGTCCCGAGCCCAAGAAGCGGCCCAAACAAACGCAAAATGAAAACAGGCGAAATTTTATTGAAATTCGGAAAGTGCGTACATATTCGGCGCGAATTTAAGCTAGTACGAAAAATTTGAACTAAAAACATAGGAGATTTAAACTACTCGATGACTGCCCCTACGCCTACGCATCGTCGTCTTCATCAGCGACGTCGTCGTGGCGGTGCTGGTTGGAGGGGACGGCTTCGTCCTGGCTCGCCGCGGCGAGACGGCGTTGCTCCGCCCGCTCCGCTCGGGCCTGCAGGCGCAGCCGGTGCAGTTGCGCCTGCTCGGAGGGCGGGCGGTTGCGCCGCCGCTCACTCTGCAGCGCAGCCTGCCGGTCGGCCTCGTAGAGGGCGATGATGCCCTCCTGCTCGACCGAGGCAGCGCGCTGGGCCATCTGGCGGTGCACCGCTCGCGCCGCCTCCTCCCGCTGGTGCGTCTCCAGGGAGGCACGAACGGCGGCCGCCTCCGCCGCCGCCGCGGCCTGCTCGAGGACGCCGCGCACCTCGCGGTACGCTTCCTCGTTCTGCGAGGTCTCGAACGAGTGCAGCCCGGCGTGCTGCTCGGGCCACACTGGCTGCCTCCTCACCTCGCGTCTCCAGTGGCGGGCGGCTCGCCGCGCTTCTCGCGCCTCGTCGTACTCGGGTGGCTGCTCCGGCGCCACCGGCTCCGGCGCCACCACCTGCGGCTCCAGCGCCGCTTGCTGCGCTGGCGGCAGCTCGACGTCGTCGTTCTCGGGCCACGCGTCCCAGAGGTTCTCCATTGCGGCGAGGTTCGAGGGTGGGGAAAGAACGGCGAGGCGAGAGTCGAGACTGTGCGTACGGGGAGGGGGCGGGCACCATTTTTATAGCCTGGCCGGCCAATCGCCGCGCCGCGCGTGTCGCCGCTGCCGCCCCCGCCATTAATCCGGTGGACTTTGACTGGGGCGCATGCACTGGCCGACTGCCTCCGGCAGCCTTTGACGGCGCGGGCGCCGAGAAGAAAGTCACGGGCGGTGGTTTCTGTTCCCGCGTTTTCCCGGGGCGTCACTGACAGCGTTGGCCTGGGTGCCGCGGCGCTATTTAGCGCCGAAACGGCGCTATTTGGGCCGCTGGGGGGGCCGAGTGGTGAAGAAGCGGCGCTATTCGCCGCTTCCGCCGCGAAAAAAGCCCCCTGGGGGGGCTCTGGGGGGGACGGCTGGAGATGCCCTAACATGACACAACCAAGCAACTAGTTCCACTTTGCTACCCACTTCCGGCTCACGCAGAGGGGGCTAGACGCCGGTTCCGTCTTTTTCTACACCGGGGCTAGGGTATCTCCGGAGAGGGGACCCGGAGCGTCGGGATCCCACCTAAACCAATGTTTTGCCATGCCATGTGTCAAGGGTGTCCTTGGGACTAACATGACAATTGAACACACACCACTACGATTATTTTTGAATTTTACGACTAGATTGAAATTCCAAGGAAGCGGGATACACGACAGTACGTGGATCTAAACATTCTAGGATACATGGACAAACCATTTGTCCTAGCCATCTTGTGGCTCAGGTCTAGTCATACTCCTGCCTAGGCGTATAATACATGTACTCGTAGTCGTCGAAGTCGCCGCCGCCCTCGTCGCTGTCGTCAGATGGGGGCTGAAATGTCGATGGGGGAGCACGCCTGGACTGCGGGTAGCGCAGGCGGGGGTTATCGCCGTTCCTTATGTAGTTCATGACGCCCTGGAGAGTCCGGCCGCGCCACCACAGCCGACGACCAGCCTCGTTGAAGTTCGAAGGAGGCGGGCCGTCCTCCTCGTACCTGGCGAGCGCCCTCTCACGCCGATTGAAGAAGAAGGCGTCCCAACCTGCGCGGTAGTTGGGATCCCATTGGGGATACGTCCGCTGCTCCGGTGTCAGCTCGAAGTAGTAGTGGTTCGTGATGGCCGCCCGGCGCGCCACACCTCGAGGGACAGGAGGGACCGGCACGCCTCCGGCGCTCAGCATCCACCCGGCGGGGACGCCGTACCCGGGAGGGCAGGGGTAGTTCGAGGCGCAGAGCTCCTCCGCCTCCGAGTAGGTTATAGTGGGTACGGTGGAAGACATGGAAGAGTTGGCGCGAAGAAATGGAAGAGTGCTGGGTTGTAGATATATGCTAACGAGCTAGATGCATGTGTGTTTATATAGTGAGAAATGAAGGGAAGAAGCACACGGACCGTGTGTTTTCTTCGAGGTCTTCCGAGCCGTTGGATCTTTCAAGTGATTGTGAGCCGGTGGATCGAAGATAGGCACACGGATCGTGTGTTTTCTTCGAGCTCTTCCGAGCCGTTGGATCTTTCAAGTGATTGTGAGCCGGTGGATCAAAGATAGGCACACAGATTGTGTGCTTGTTGAACTTCTTTGCCGAGTGTCATATCACGAGAAACTCGGCAAAGATGTGAAATACTACGCGGGAAGAGTTGGCGCGAGGGGGGGGGGGGGATTTCACAGCGTAGTTTGCCGAGTGGTGCATCACGACACTCGGCAAAGAACTGAAATACTATGCGGGAAACGTTGGCGCGAAGGAGGGGAAATTTCACCGCGTACTTTGCCGAGTGGTACATCATGACACTCGGCAAAAATTTGAAATAGTACGCGGGAAGAGTTGGCGCGAAGGGGGAAATTTTCACCGCGTACTTTGCCGAGTGTTGCAGCACGACACTCGGCAAAAACCCAATATATGCCGAGTTGCCGTTACGAAAACACTCGGCAAACACTGGGCAACGTTTCGTCGCGGTCGTAACGGACGTAGCGCCACGTGGCTACAACGTATGCCGAGTGGTTTATCTTTGCCGAGTGTTTTTTGGTGGTTTGCCGTCGTCAATTTGTACGCCGAGTGTTTGGTGCAGAGCGTACTCGGCACAAATGTGCTACGCCGAGTGTTTCGTCTCTGCCGAGTGTCGTATGCAGGGCACACTCGGCGTACAATATGTATGCCGAGTGTGTACTTGTGCCGAGTGTTATTTGGGAGGGTGTCGGCGTACACGGTGCTATGCCGAGCGTAGATAGCCGGCGAAATTCGATTTTCCAGTAGTGAAGTAAATCTTGTACACATATTTATATTGGGATGCTACAAAACAATAAATGAGATGTGTATATGATACTACTATATGATACTATGCATTAGAGGGGTAGTATCATACACTAGTATCATATGCATGATACTCATATATGATACTCCCCACTATGGCTAGTCTTACGTGTGGAGATGAATCTATCTGCCTTGATGCTCGCAAAACAAAATGACTCATCAGCTTAGATTAGGCACAATGAGAGTAATATAGGTGATATCATAAGTGCCACATAGGCAAAAAAGATGATGTGGCACTCATTTAATGAGCAGAGATGTGTTAGTGGTATCATAGGTAGATACCGTAACATAACGTTTTCCAAGATAAGATGAATCTATAAGCTAATAAATATATTAGTATATGATACCACAAATATGTTACTATGCATTGTAGAAGTGGTAACATAGACTAGTATCATATGCATGATACTAGTATATGATACTCCCCATTGTGACTAGTCTTAGAAACTTAACATGGGTGGACGCGCTTGGGGAAGGCTGAAAGCACGAAGAAGCACATTAAAATTGGAGCCGAACAAGGCGGAGCAAAGACCATAAGTGGCAATTAAAAGACGCAAGCAGCCAACAATGTCCAATTGAGGTCAAGAGTGTGAGGCAGCACGAGGTCAGATACATATGTAAAACCCGGCGAGGCCCGAATTAGAACAATATTATAGGGGCACAAGTAATTAATATGGCGTGTCAACGTGCAATGGACAAGGCCAGAGCCTTGTAACCTGGCGAGGCACGAATTGGAACATTGTCAGGGGCACCTGAAACGTGCGGGAACTCCGATACCAGCCGTGGCCACACTGGAGGAGGATTCATCTTCTGGAAAGGAGGCCCCGCCGGTCTCCTGCGTCTCTGCCATGTCGTGATTTTGCGGGCGATGTGGCTCGTGTCATACCCTTTCCCGCCGTCAACGATGAACTCTTCCAATGCCAGTGCGTTCTTTGCAAGAAACTTGATGATCTGGACCTGCAAGCAGGAGAGCTCCGGTGTGTCGAATTTCACCGCCACCTTCCTCAACGAACTCTGGAGGGACTCCAGCTTAGAGGCACAGCAAATTTTGTGAAGCTCCAAACCATGGCAACAATTTTGCCCGGCTTCGTCGTGAACAAGTGCTCTGCACGGAGAGAATTCCGAGGAGGCCGCAATCTGATCCACCTGGTCCGTGTTAATCAAGAGGTACTCTCGCCAACTGAACTTGAGCTGGAGCTCGTGCAATCCTGGACAGCGACCCAACATGTTCACCAAGGCGCCCGCCACGCCTCTGTCGTCACGGATAGACCATCCGCAGAGATCTTCGATCACAAGCCTCTCGAGGTTGAAGAAACTACATTGCATGATGTCGGCCAGGTCGGCCATTGAGTAGGACGTGAGCTTCAAAAACCTTATGTTGTGCACGGTGGTCAGCAAAGAGCGGCGCACCAAGGTGGCCCGTGATGAGCCAGAGTGCAGTGCCAGGTGGACATACTCGCGAGGTCTCGCGAGATGGGCTGCTCCAAGGAGAATTGCGTTTCCTCGAAAGTTACAACGTTGGCGTAGCGCAAGCGGCGCACACATGGCGCGTGGAGCTTGACGGTACACCCACCGAGGAGGATGCTAGAGCGGAATACGTGTAGGTCGGAAATGACGATGTCGGTGGCCTTGGGGCAGTGCAGGATGTACTCGTTCTGGTTGTCGACGAAGCACACAGCCTCGAGGCGGATGTCCACGAGCCTGGGCGCGGCATAAATCATGTCTTGGAGTGTGGCGATGGTCGTGCGGCACCGCCGGAGACGAATGGCCTCCAGGCAGGGCAACGCGAGGGCGTGCCTGTCGTAGTCCGGCAGGATGAAGCCGGTTATCTCAAGTACTCGCAGGGCGGGGGCGCCGTAGGGCAGCGAACCGAACTCGTTTCTGCAGTATACCGGGCTGGCGCAGTCTAGCCACTCGAGCTGGACCTCCTCTATGCCGCCGCAATACTCCTCTCCTTCGCTGCCGTCCTCCTCTTCCTTTTCCTCTTCATCTTGCTCTTCATCATCCTCCTCTGTAGCGTCGTCCTCGTCGCCGACCACCGCACCGTGCATGAGAATAGTCAACTTAGTGGGGTGGCGGCCGAGGGACGCATAAAAGTCGACCGCGCGATTGGAGTCCTGCAGCATGCGACGAAAATATGAGCGAGGATCGTCTCCAGATCCAGAGGTGGTGTTGTAGGAGCGGTGGTCGAGGAGGAGGACGCCGGTCTCGAGCCAGAGCGGGCGGCGCCATCGTCGGGAGAGCGCGGTGGTGCTGGCTGCCTCGCGCAAGGGCGTGAAGGAGAGGACGTGAATCAGCAGGTCGTCCGGGAGTTCCGAGAGCCGGTCCGGCATCGGAGCGGCGGCGACAGGCATGCGAGGGCGTGCGTGCGATCGATTCCCTCTAGGGCTCGCGTGGATTGTGATTTTGCTTTTACAAAGGACGATCGTTATTAATGTCTTTATAAGAGACGAATAGTCGGATCGATCGTATACCAGGCGTGGCCCAGTTTTACTTTGCAAGTCTTCCGTATGGAAGCGGGACATCGGGCATATCCAGCTCTAGGCATCCAAATTCAATCACTTTTTTTCTTGTTTTTTTTCTTGGAACGATCCGTTCATTGTTAGATTGGTACTTGCAACAACGAAATTTCTAATTTATTTTTCTAAATTTCTAAAATTTCCAATAGGAGTGCGCGGAAATACGATTTGTTAACCAACAGCTTTTTTTTTATAAAGGGAAGTATATTAATCGCGGAGATACAAATTGCATCCGGCCTCTGCAACAACGCAACGGATGCACACATCCGAAATACAATAAAAAGAAGAAATAAAGAGAAAAGTCCCGCTACAGAGTTACAGTCCTCGCGGTATCCGCACAACCACCACCTCAACAACAGCAGATGTCCATCTCTTCGAAAACAACGTCTCCAAGAAGAACGGTGCCAGGCACAACAATTAAGACCAGACCTTGGGTTTTCACCCTGAAAATAATCCTCGCTCTCAAAACAACGGCTCCAAGAAGACCCGTGTCAGGCACAACTAATTAAGGCCAGACCTTGGACTTTCAGCCTGAAAGGTAGGACTTTGGACTTCACGCATGTTGTCGCCCCCTCTTACATATGGCTGCCACGAATCTTGTAACTGTAAGCCAGTTCCCCATCGATGCAAAGATTCCAAACACCATTGCTAGTCCTCCAATCTCACCTTCGATGACTAAGCATTGTGACCGAATTCCACCGATCCAGCAATCTCCATGACTCTGGAAAGCCAAAGAAGGGTCGCAAAAGGCCAGCAAAGAAGGCCAAGAATGCTCTGAATCCCGTTTTCTGGGCTCAGAATGGCGCTGCGTTCCAAGCCAACAGGCCTAAGGTGCATGTGGCAGGTGTAGGGATGATGTGTCCATCGATGCTCGACGTCGCGGGCTCTAATATGCGCAGTCTTCATCATATCTGTTTGTATACCAAGGACCGCCGTATTAAAGAGAACGACCCATCGTACCTGGTTATGATGGCTAAGGTGCCGGACAGGAAAGAGTTGTGCTTCGTCCATGTACCCCAGGGGATATCTTCTTCCTACGGCATATTGACATCTTCGACTTGTTGAACGGGTTCTGGCTGCACGATACCCTGGTCCGGCTATTCTCCCTCAATACATCCATGGCGATTACCAGAGAAAACCTCCCGCTCCTACAAGTAGTGGATCCCTACTTCTTTCGTGGCGTCGTCCTGGGAACTGAGGAGGGAATCGAAATGGCGATCGACTATCTGACGACCTTCATGCAAAGTTACTCGGACAGGCTTGCGATTCTCGTTCCCTACCATCCCACTATGCCGGGTGCTTTGCAAGGCTGCATTCTCATATGCTTGAACATGAGGCGCTCGACAGCCTTGTACCTCGACTCCAACAGTGCGATCCTGAAGAACTACACAACGATCAAGACTGTGTTTGATGGTTCTCTCACCTCCTACATCGCTCAGAGAGGCACGCCACCGTAAACGACTCATGTAAGGTTCAGCACGCACGTCTTCAAGCACCTGATGAAGTTCCCATGCGCCAAGCAGACGGCAAACAGCAAGAAGGATGCCTTCTACGCCCTTTACCACATGAACCCGTACGTCCATGAGATGGAGCTCCTAACACTGCCAAATGACATCATGAAGTGGGGTGAAAGGCTTGCAACCACGCCAGATCCCGCTCTCAGGAAGGCCTTCTTCGAGATTCAGGAGGATATCGTGACTCTCGTGCATAACGGAGTCGTCAGATCCGGGGGCTTGTTCTACGCTGGCAATCAACCGCCCAATAGAGTCATAGACGAACGCTTAACGATGCAGGGTGACGACAGGTCCATGAAGATGCTGGCGACCAATAAGAAGGGCTTGCTCCATGCCGGCCCCGACAAGCCGACGACGTCTCAAAAACAGGCGAAGAAGTCTTGATGCTTGCATTAGCTAGGTAGCTAGCTGTTAGTACCGAACTCGTGTTGTAAACTCTTTATCACTATGTTGTAAACTTGATTGTGAGTGACACTAGTAATTTATTTGTGTTATGAACTATTCTAAGTGCTTTGTTGCTTTTCATTCGTTGTTGCCGCTCTATTTCTTGTGGTTTGCTTTTTTTGTCTTTCTTCGAAATCCCGATGATTAGAACATGTTGTGGCGTTATGTGTGATGACAATGCCGTTGTTTGATCTTGTGTGCCAACTAGACTAGTAATTTAGGCATATATTCTATTTGTCGCACAAGATCAAACAGAGACATTGTCATTTTTCGTGCCCAACCTAAGTATGAGGCACGAATCCAAGTCATTCTTGGTTTGCATTCTTTCGGTCTTTCTTCGTAATGCCGGTGATCATCTTGTTGCACCCATATATATGCATGACTCTATCTTGTCAACTGCTAGCTATTTTAGCTATTTATTTCCACTGACATATAACTAATATCATCTTTCTTTGTGTGTGTTGGAGATGGAGAAGAAGTGCTATGTCGTGCACATCGGTCGGGTTCCAGGTGTGTACGAGGAGTGGGAAGACTGCGCGAAGCAAGTGAACACCTTCTCGGGCAACCTCTACCACGGCTATGCGAGTAGAGAGGTGGCGGAAGAGAAGTGGAGGAAGTGGAGGAGGTGGCGGAAGAGAGGTGGCGGAAGAGAAGTGGAGGCAGGGGAGGAAGAAGTGGAGGAACTTCATCGTGATCATCATCGCCTTGTTGCTATCCATCGTAGGCTATGTGCTCTAGTCTCACCTAAGCTAGCTAGAGCTCCATCGTCGGAGTTGTAACGTGATTGTGAACTTGTACTCGGAGGCACAAACACTTGTGTTGTGTGATGTACTTCATATAAATGAACTTGTATGTATGTCACGATTGATTCAACTTGATGTGCATGAGATGTACTTGTATTCATGGTGATTCCAGTTTCTGGAAATTCTGTACTGTTGTACTGTATTTCTGCATCTATATACCTGTATAATGTGTATTCTGGACTGTGCAGTAATTCTGCAAATTTTGAAAATCGAAAATGTTATAGGAGGCGCATATTGGGAGTTATAGGAGGCACATTTGTATATACATGCGAGGCGCATCCAATATGCGCCTCCTATATCTGCATATAGGAGACGCATATATAGGAGGCGCATTATATATGCGCCTCGCATAACAAAATACGCGAGGCTTGGCGCTGGAGGCGCATTATATATGTGCCTCGAATGCAAATAAAATGCGCCTCCTATAGGCTTTTCTCTAGTAGTGTAAGAGTTATACTCACGCTCAGTAACATGAACATAGCAATTAACCTTAGTCTTGCCTTTTATGAATAATTCATTCGATGTTTGATGACTATGTTTTTCTAGTCATGGACATTTTTTATGTCAACATCAATGAATAGCCTATTTTTGGAAAGGAACAATACATACGGGTATTCCCTAAGTAGATTGATATGCTAAGAGATTCCACTAAGACATCTTTATCCTTATAATCATATCACATCATAGTTATAATACAATGCATCATTTGACCATGAGTTTATCAGGATAATATATCGGGACAACTTTGGAATCAAGCAACAGATGAATAATAATCTCCCTGGCACCATCTACGGGACGATATGCTAATTGTTCTCTAATAGCACCTGCTCCGGTCGCAATTTCCCGATTTCGAAATGTTGCAAAGCCTGTGATAGAAAAAAGGGAGAAATGCTGTGGTTACAGGATGCAATTTCCTCTTCGAATAAACCTCGTAATCGTAAAAAAGTAGGTTTTTTAGTGCTGCTCTCTTTGTGTACAAATATTTCTACAACTCATGGGAGGGCAATCATGTCTTTTTGGCGGCTATCCATCGCCATGATGACCTGACATTTATGGTCGTGGAAAAGAGGCTTGATTTGTGCGTGAGAAAAAATTCACGCGATGTGTATCATGACGGGAAGGTCACCCCGTGGGCGGGTAATACCACTGCTGTGTCTCAATACCGAACAATGCAGACTATGGCCGTTACATGGACAGTGGTAGTCTCGAGAGACAACGTGGGACAAAGTCCACGACGAAAGGTACATTCGCAGTCACAACTACATATTGAAGTCTCGGGGTCAATTGAAGTCGGCATGTGTCTTAATCGAGCACAAAGGGCTCGATAAATACGTATGGGGCTTTCGTGCCGCCCACACTAGCTGCGACTTTGTTGGAAAAGCGGAAAACTGCAAGGGCAATATGCGTTGGGTGGAAATGCACGACTGGAGCTTGGATGAACTTGTATTTCTCCTTGGATGACCGACAAGCTTCTCCATAGACACAGTTGAACTCAGGGTGGATGGTGGTTGTGCCTAATTTTTATACCATGGTTGTGTGTTTAGATACAACCTTACCAATAGTGAAACCAAAACCATGGAGGGGATTTATCCTGGACGGGTTTTGGCAACATGTGGGTATATCGAAGTGTGCAAACAATGGTTGCTCCAATCCTAGAAATTCTAGGAAGGCTTGAGATGCGAAGCAAGAAGGCTCGAGAAGCATAGAGGAATTTCTAATTTAGTAGTTCAAATATGGTTTCATTTCAATTTGGAAGCCAAACTATGGTGTTATATTTTTTTAATATTTATTTGCAACTTGTCTAAGGAAGTGTTTTAGTTTATATTTGGCAATCTCCGACCTTGATTATTTATGGGTAAGAAATATATTTGATATTTTGGGAAAGTAAATCTTAGGTTGTTTGGGTTATTTTAGCTCTACTTTCTAAGCTTCATGTTATGAAACTTAATCAACTTAGAGAAAGAGTAGATCCAAGTATATACTTCCACGTAATATAGCTTTAGATTTACACGTTTGGCTGCCATTTCCTCTGGCTATAAGTGTTTTGGTACAGATAGTCCTACGCATGGTTATGTTTCTAAGATTGAATGAATATACCATTTTTTCCTTTGTTTCAGATGTCAACGAGTGGACAACAATATTAAAAAATTAACGATTCATAATGTGGTAATTACCTTGGCAGTGACAATGTGAACGGACAACGATGTCGCCTTAAGGGGCCCGGGGGGGATGAATAGGCGATTAAAACTTTTTTGGTTAAAACTTGCTAAATGCGGAAATAAACTAGGTGTTTAATATAACAAGAACACAACCTAAACAATCTAGTCCAAACTAAGTGCACCGACACTTACGCTAAGCAAGACAAGTAACAAGTTGATAGAAAGATATATGACGAATGAAGGCTATCACAATATAAATTGCATAAGTAAGTAACTCCCGTATAGAAATAATCGAGCCACACACAGACGATGACGTATTGCCGAGTTCCTTAGTTTTAGGGATGTAGGGTGTGAGCTCTCCACAAGAGGCCTATTCTATGCCAGAACGGCCTCATCCTATTCTCCGATTAACCTCGCCGCAAAGGTCTAGTTCACCTTCCACTATTGGTAACATTCAATCTCGAGGCACACACCCACAACTTAATTGAAGGCTCTAAAAGTCACCACAATATTGGGGCACACATCCACAACTTAATTGGATGCTCCCAAGAATACCAAAATTCGTCTATGGTCCAAGACCCAAGAATAACAAGTCCACAAACTTTCACTTCTACGGATCCTCGTGGAGAGAGAAAACCGATGCAACTAATGCAAATGGCAAGAGCACAAGTGCTCAAATCATTCACTCTCAAATTCCAACAAAGCAACAAATACTTATGGGGGAATAAAAGAGGAAGAATAAAAGGAGGAGAAACACAAATAAATCCAAGATCAACATCTTATAGGTTTCCCTCCCTTAGAAGAGACATAGATTGGTGCAAATGTAGATCTAGATCTCCTCTCACTTTTCTCTCAAAGATATGCACGAATCATGGGACAGATTGAGAGGGGGAAAGTTTTCTCAAGGTCAGCAATGGTGGGAGAGAGAGAGAGAGAGAGAGAGGGAGAGAGAGAGAGAGAGAGAGAGAGAGAGAGAGAGAGCGAGAAACGTGCATGGGAAGCTTAGGGTCAATGGGGAAGATGGCCCCTTAAACAGGTCCTAAAAACTAGCCAATTTTTGCCAGAAACAACCAAGTCGGAATAAATCCGGAATTCCGGAATAATCTGGCTGCAAACAGACATATTCACGTTCATGTCGGATTTCCGTGGAATTGATTGAAATCTATATGAAAAATTCCATAAATTTTGCATACATCTACGTTTTTTATGTCTTGCAATGCTCTCTAGCGTTTATGATTATCTTGGGCATATAGTTGTTTTTACCTCTAGGAGAGGGTTTATATGCTAGATGGTAGGTGAAAGATCATCGTCCGTTTTGATAATTATATGACAACATACCTATTTGATCTAATGTTTGTTTGATATATGAAAATGCCCAGGTTAATCAAGTTCACTAATTCTATGGGCCGCGTGTTTGGTTAAAATGAAAAGAGCTAGGAGAAAGGAATCTGGGAAGCAGCTTTTTGCATGGAGCGGAGGCTCCGGTGAAACCACCGGAGGCTCCGCCCCAGGCTCTGGTGCGGGTCCGGTGCAGGCTCCGGCCAAACCTCCCTCTGGTGCATATGAGCGGAGGCCAGGGCGGAACGTCCGGTGGAGCTCCGGTGGGCGGAGCCTCCGCCATTTCCACCAGAGCCTCCGCTGCCTCCAACCAGGGCCGTGCACGATGGGAATCCGGTGCGCCTCCGGTGGAGGCTCCGTCAAAACCTTGCTCTGTTGGATAAGAGCGGAGGCTCCACCGGAGCCTCCGGTGGAGCTCCGGTGGCCCCCAACCTGGCCCTGTGAACAGGTGGCATCCGGTGCGCCTCCGGTGGGCGTTCCGCCAAAAGTTGGCTCGGTTGCATAAGAGCGGAGGCTCCACCGGAGCCTCCAGTGGGCGGAGCCTCCGCCCTTTCCACCGGAGCCTCCGTCCCTTGGCCCTCCAAAAGATAACAGGTGCGCTGTGCTGCTGCGCAACTGATAGAAGCCCACCGGAGCCTCCGGTGAAACCACCAGAGCCTCCGGTGCTCCTGGACTGCAACTGCCACTTTGAGGGAAGGGGTATAATTACCCCTTCCCCTTCCTCATAAATGCTAAACTTTTCCCACTCTCTCTCCTAGCCATTAATGAAAGCTTCATCCACCTAGATCTCCCACTCCGTCCATCCAATCACTCCCATACTTGGTGGAGAGCTAGAGGAGGCCTAGATCCACACTTCGACCAAAGGAATTTCAAATCCATCCACCACAACCTAGTAGATCTAGAATCCTACTTGAGGCCTAGAAACCTTAGTAGATCTTGTGCTTGTAGCTTCCACCTTGTTGCAAGAAGCTACAGATTGCTTGAGAGCCTCCATCCATCTTGTGGAGTGACCTCGAGCCCTTGTAAAGGTTTGGTCAACGCCTTCAAGTCGACCTCATAGTGGAAACGAGAATCTCCCTCACCGGAGAAGCTCAAGGAGAATAAGGTGTGCACAACCGTGCTATTGAGGAGTGCCTAGGTGGCTCCCCACCTCTCCAACGTAGACGTACTTCTCTTTGAGAAGGAACTACGGGAATCATATCCTTGTCTCCTTGTTTACACTTGTTGTTTGTCTTGCTACCTTACGCTTTACTTCCGTTGCGCATATTATCTTGTCCACATAGGTTGCTCACCTAGATGCACATCTAGAGAACCTTATTTATCTTGCTTAGCCCCACTAAAAGGAAAAGAAAAGAAAAATTGGTAGTCAACCTATTCACCCCCCCTCTAGTTGACCATAGTGCACTTTCAATTAGTATCAGAGCCTCGGCTCTTGCTAAGGGCTTAACCGCCCAAGAGTACAATGGTCGATGAAAATGCCCCCGGTAGTTCTAGTGCGGAAATCTCCAAAATGGCCGACACTATATCTAACCTACAAGATACGGTTGGAACTCTCCAAACCGAACTATCTAAGATTAGCTCTAGTGTTAGTTTGGAGGTTTCTAGCACAAATAAAATGATGGAGGCATTGATGGGGAAAACCAAGGAGCCCGCGGAACCACCTCTCATCGCCAACGATGTTAGCTCGAACGAAGAGTCCATTCCGGACATCGACGAAATGGAAGCTAACATTGCTTTAGCTAAGGCGAAAGCCAAAGCAGAAGCCGATAAAAAGGCTAAGAGCGGTGGGAGCTCCGAGGGCTCCAAGTCTCAATCGGCTAACGGTTCGGGGTCTAACTCTAAAGTTCCACCACCTCCCAATTATGATTCTATCCACCCTATTGCCACAATGCCACACATGGTTAATGTTGGAGTTCCTCCCATGCTTAACACTAACGAGTTCACTTCTTGGAAGTTCGATATGGAGTCTCACATTTCAGGATCTTGCACCTCTTTGTGGAGAAGCATTCTCCATGGATTCCACCCTCATGATCCAAGCAACTTGACTCCAAGAGAGGATGTGGAATTTCAACTCAACAAGACCGCTCTTGTGACTATCCAAAAGGCTCTCCCAAGAGAACATCTTGAACACATCCGCGGTATCAAGACCGCCAAGGAATCTTGGGGTAAACTTGACTCTTTGTTCCAAGGCAATGCAAGCATTCAATCGTCCAAATATGATGTTGCTCTTGAAAATTCCGAGAACTTTGTTATGATTGAAGACTAAAGTCCCGAGGAGCTATATAGAAGGGTGGTCACCCTTGTCAATCAATTAAGGGACTTTGGAAAAGAGGAAATCTCCGATGAGTGGATCAAGAGGAAGTTTGCCAAGGCCATAACTCCATTCGAGAAGAACCTCTCCACTAGCATTCAAACAAGATCCGACTACAACTCCCTCAACTCCATTGGTGTCCTTAGTGAGTTCATAGCCATATCCTTATCTCACAAAAGTGCGGATGATGCCCTTGCTCTCTCAAGAGGACATGGAAAGTCTCCTAACCTCGCCTTGAAGTCTAAGGCAATGGCTAAGATAGAAGAAGTGAATGATGATGATGAGGACTATGAAGATACATACAAGGGTGCCTATAAGTGTATCGCTCTTGCCATGCAAGGGTATTGGAAGAGATGGGAGGCTCACAAGGCCGATGCTCCTAGACCCTCAAGGAACAAGAGATCTTTAGTAAGAAAGGGGAGCGGCCAAGGACATGCTACAATTGTGGAAGTGCAAGTCACTTCGTCAAAGAGTGTCCCTTTGAGCCAAGAGAAGAGAATGAATGTAAGCTTGTTTACAAGGACAAGAACAAAGCTCAACAAAACAAGAACCTCGCTAGAAGAGTCCCAAGGGCTCTATATGTTCAAGAAGTCCCAAAATTGGAAACATACTACTCCGGAGATGAAGGAGAAGATGAAGTCGTAGGTGTTTCCCACGTCGCCATAGCTACGACTTCCTCTTCATCGGTCTCTCTATTTGAATCCCCCAATGAGAAGGCATCGATCCGACCTACATGTCTCATGGCAAAAGCCACCGCGGTAATATCTTCCACATCCAAGTCTATTGTCACTAGCTCTCCCTCATTATTGGATTGTGTTTAAAACATTGTTGATGATGAGGAGGCCAAGAATCTAGCCTCTTGGTTGTGTAGTCTTGAAGGTGAAACTAAAGAAAAGGTAAAGGCTCTCTTAAGGCAACTTGATGATGCTAACTCCCTCATAGATGAGAAACAGGAGATCATCATGACCTTGGAGAACCATAGCGGTAGCCATGAGAATCATGATGACGAACTCGTCAAAGCTCTTGAAAAAGAGAGATCCATGAGAGCCTCTCTCGAAGAGAGACTATCTAGTCTACAAGAGACATATGCTATTAGTGTTTCAAAGCTTAGGAAAGATAACGAACACTCTCTTGCCAAGCTTAAGAAGGAACATGCCAAATCTCTTGTTTTACTTAAAGAATTTGAAGAGGAAGAATTGAAGCTAGGAATAGCTCATCAAAAACTTGACGAGGAGCATGAGAAACTAAAAAAAAGGAATTTACGTCTCTTAAAAAAAATTCATGACAAACTTGCCAAGTCTCGTAATAAGCTCCTAGCTCAACAATCTAATAAGCATGTTGCATCTTCATCAAATAGCATTGTTATTGTGCCTACCTCCTCTACTACAACTAACATTGTAGGAAAAGAAAGAATTCTCAATGATAGAATAAGCTCTCAAGGAGCCAAGAAAGGAAAAGAGGGACTTGGCTTTGTTTCAAAGTCAAAGAAGATATCCAAGAATGTCACTTCTCCCTCTCAAAATGTTGTCTTTGTGAAAGAGGGGGAGGTGACCAAAGAGAAGGAGACCAACGCCATTGTGGGTGGTCATACCTCTAGGGGGAGCATCACTCACAATGATTTCGCCGGAAAATATAACCCATCTTATGTTCTTATGAAATCTAGAGATGGACATGTTTATGCTAAATACGTTGGTACTTCTTATGGTGATGATTATCATTGGAATATTTGGGTTCCTAAGACCCTTGTGACTAACAAAAGAGGACCCATTGAAGGATGGGTACCTAAATCAAGAAATTGATCTCTTGTAGGCAAATGCTTCCGGGTCAAATAGATGGACAGTGGATAGTGGTGCATCCCAACATATGACCGGAAGCCATGACGCAATAAGTAATATTGAACCTCCTTTACCTCATCTCAATTGCGTTACTATTGGTGACAAGTCCGAGCTTAAGGTATTGGGACGAGGCAAGGTGGCTATCTCAAATAATTTTTCAATTGAGAATGTTCTCCTTGTTGAGTCCCTTGGCTATAACTTTATGTCCGTTCTTCAACTTGCGAATTGTGGCTTTACCTCATTCTTTAATAAAGAGAGTGTGATTGTCACTTGAGAGACATCTCTTAAAGTATCCTTTGTTGGGTTTGTCGAGAATGGCATGTATGTAGTGGACTTCTCTAAAGAAGACACGTGTGTCGCGACATGCCTAATGGCTAAAGTTGATGTGGGGTGGCTTTGGCATCGCCGGCTAGCCCACACCAATATGAGAATGTTACATGACCTCCAAAGTGGCAATCATGTTCTAGGACTAACCAAAGCTAAGTTTGCTAAAGATCGTGTGTGTAGCTCTTGTACCTTTGGGAAGCAACATGGAGAACAACACTCAACCAAGACAACTATCTCCACCACAAGAATTCTCGAGCTCATTCACTTAGATCTCTTTGGTCCACTATCCTATGATAGCCTCGGAGGAAAGAAATATTGCTTGGTGATTGTGGATGATTATTCAAGATATTTTTGGTTGTATTTCTTCAAGAGGAAAAGTGAAACTCAAAAGAGAGTCATCGAGTTCATCACTCTAGTGGAGCGCCAACACAATGCTACCATATTGGCCATTCGGAGTGATAATGGCTCGGAGTTCAAGAACTATACCGTTGAGGGTTTTCTTAGTGAAGAAGGCATTGCTCATCAATATTCCACTCCTTATACCCCTCAATAAAATGGTGTTGCGGAGAGAAAGAACCGTACTTTGATGGATGCGGCTAGAACTATGATTGCGGAGTTCTCTTCTCCCTATAAATTTTGGGCCGAAGCCGTGTCCACCGCATGTCATGCTACCAACCGGTTATATCTTCGCAAGATTTTGAACAAGACTCCCTATGAGATTCCCACGGGCAAGAAACCGGATGTATCTTATTTCAAGGTCTTAGGTTGCAAGTGCTTCATTCGCAAGAAAGGTAAATGGTTGTCAAAATTTGAGACCAAATCTTATGAGGGTATCTTTGTTGGCTATGCCACAAACGCTCACGCCTATAGAGTCTACAACAAGTCCACCGGACAAGTTGAAGAAGTTATATACGTGGTGTTTGATGAGGATAACGGCTCCCAAGGGGGCGTATAGATCATGGTGTTGTGGGAGATGCAATTCCTCCCATCGTCATAAGAAGAATGGGGATTGGTGAAATAATCCCCATTGAGGCTTACCGTATGACGGAGGGAGAAGGACTATGCCCCACTCAAGTGGAGCCATTGAATACACCCATTGATGATCAAGCTACTCAACAAGATGCACCAAGCCCTCAAGCTAACAATCAAGGCCAAGCTAATGACCAAGGCCAAGCAACTCATCTTAATCATGATCAAGATTCCATCATTGTTGAGAATGCTCAACCTAGTGGTGATTCATCACCCATTATTGATCAAGGACGAAATGAAGATGGACATGTCTTTGATGAAGAAGGTGATTCTCAATCTATATCCAAAGAATCTTTGGAGGAGATACTAGCACGAAGAGCAAAGAGAAGGCTAGAGAATCTTGAACGAGCGGGTCATACGGAGGACAAGATTCTTGGGCAAGTTCGTGGAAGAGTGGTCACTACAAGGCAATTGGCGAACTTTAGCAAGGCTCGTGCTTTTGTCTCTTTCATTGAACCCAAGAAGGTCTATTAAGCTCTTGAAGATCAAGATTGGCTTGAAGCCATGCATGATGAACTCAATAACTTAGAGCGCAACAAAGTGTGCAAATTAGTGCCAAGACCCAAGGACTGCAAAAATGTCATAGGCACCAAATGGGTGTTCAAGAACAAACAAGACAAAGATGGTATTGTCATTCGCAACAAGGCAAGATTGGTGGCCCAAGGTTTTTCTCAAGTCAAAGGTATCGATTTCGGTGAAACCTTTGCCCCCGTAGCTCGCCTTGAATCTATTTGCATCTTACTCGCTTATGCATCTCATCATAATTTCAAGTTACAACAAATGGATGTTAAGAGTGTTTTCTTCAATGGTCCAATTAATGAGTTAGTATATGTCAAGCAACCTCCGGGTTTCGAGGATCCCAACCACCCCGATCATGTCTATAAACTTGATAAGGAGCTCTATGGACTTAAACAAGCTCCAGGTGCGTGGTACAAGCACCTTAAAGAGTTTCTAGTAGATCGTGGGTTCAATGTTGGTTTAATCGATCCCACCCTCTTTACCAAGACGGTTGGAGGTGACTTGTTCATATGCCAACTCTATGTGGATGACATCATTTTTGGGTCTACTAACACTTTGTTCAATGAGGAGTTTTGCAAGCTTATGACTGATAGGTTTGAAATGTCTATGATGGGAGAGTTGGAATTCTTCCTTGGCTTTGGAGTGAATCAATATCATGAAGGAACCTTCATCAAACAAGCCAAGTACACTCAATACATGCTCAAGAGATTCAATATGAACGATGCCAAACCTATGAAGACTCTTATGTCCACGACCACCGACTTGAAACCCGACCCCGACGGTAAAGAGGTAGATCAAAAGGTATACCGCTCCATGATTGGCTCTTTGCTCTATCTTTGTGCATCTTGACCCGATATCATGTATAGCGTAGGTAAGTGCAAGGTTTCAAGCCTCTCCTAGGCAAAGTCATTTGGAAGCTGTGAAACGAATCTTTCGATATTTAGTTCATACCCCAAACTTCGGTCTTTGGTACCACAAGGGTTCAAGCTTTCAACTCATTGGATATTCGGATGCGGATTATGCGGGAGAGAAGACGGATAGGAAGTCCACGTCCGAGGGTTGTCAATTCCTTGGCCGCTCCTTGGTATGTTGGTCTTCAAAGAAGAAAAATTGCATTGCTCTCTCCACCATCGAGGCCGAGTATATCTCCGCGGCAAGTTATTGTGCCCAATTGCTATGGATGAGGCAAACCTTGAAGGATTATGGTATTCATTTTGACAAGGTGCCTCTTCTTTGTGATAATGAGAGTGCTATCAAGATCGCCTACAACCCGGTTCTTCACTCCAAGACGAAGCACATTGAGATACGGCATCATTTCAGTCGGGATCATGTTGAGAAAGGTGATATTGATCTCTCATATGTCCCCACTAAGGATCAACTTGCCGATATCTTCACGAAGGCCCTTGATGAACCAAGATTTCGAGCTTTGAGGAATGAACTAAATATCATCGATTCCTCCAACTTCACTTGAAACCTTACATATGTACCTTCATTATGCATGCTATTAGGTTTAGATGTAGGCATGGAAATAGGGGGAGCACTACTCAACTCATGAGTATGCACTCCTCTTATCATGCGTAAATCAATTAAACATTGCATATCTAGTCAATTTGTGACTTATTGTGCTTAATTGTGAGTAGTACTTTTGGACCCAAGATATATCTTCGCGGTGCCAAAGTACACACTCAAACATGGTGGCTACAGCCACCGACCTTTGGTATGTTTTGGATCTTTCTCACGTATCGTATTTCTTCCTTGACAACTCGTACGGGTTCGGTTTTCCACCTCTTTGTGCTTCTTGCGAACCCCTTCGAGTAATGTCTCTCGTATATCAGTGACTATTTTCCAACCCAAGCCCCCTTTGCCGAAAACAATATTTCTATCATAATGCTCTTGTTTTTACAATCTTGGTGTGCAAAAACTTGGCAGGGCGGAGGCTCCGGTGAAACCACCGGAGGCTCCGCTGGGCGGGGAGCGGAGGCTCCGGTGAAACCACCGGAGGCTCCGCCCGTGGCAGTTTTTGGGATAAAGACCTAGGGCGAGCGGGGGTCAATGAGATCCAATCTCATTTTCCCACCACTCGCCCTCCTTCTTCCTCCTCTCAACCGCCGCCGCCCCCAATCCAACCGCCGCCAGATTCGGGTGCTCCACCGCCGGGGGACCTCCTCCTTGACTTGGACCACCCCGGGCTCTTCTTTCTCCTTCCTTTTCACCATGGATGATGCGGGCATGTGCTCTCTCTCTCTCTCATCTAGTTGATGGATGGGATGCATAGGATTCCATGTTCTTGTTCTCTAGATGTATGGATTTGGAGTTTTAGGAGTAGAAGTTCTCGAGTACAAACCCTAGCAACCTAGATAATGCGTGTTAGGCTTGAATCGTTACGGTTGTAGGGAAGATTCATATGCCCCAACCCTAGTTATTCAACCCTAACACCATGTGTATCTTGGTTTCTTGGATTTGTGCGTGTTTTATCAACTTGAGCATTAACTTTTCTTCATGCTTTCCTCGCTATTTCTTTCTTAGATGCTTCCGGTTCCAAAGGAAAGGGGGTTCGTTACAAGAGCACGGGACGCCGCAAGACTCCTCAAGTTGATAAGATAGAAGAAGAACTTGACAATACTCAACCCAAGCGCAAGCGGTTCCCGGCTTCCGAGAAGAAGTTGCCTCGCAAGAACACAACAAAGACCGCTTCCAAGATGTCCGAGGCGGCTTTTCTGAAGGAACGCCGTGATAACCCCTATGTGATTGCACGTGAGCGTTTGATGCCACAATTACGGGGTAAGGATGCCCGCTTCCACACTGTCTTCCGAGGAGAAATATATCATGAGATCTTGATGAGGAAGCCCAAGGACAATGTTGCCCCTCAACACGCCATAAACTTTGGGCATATGGAAAAGAACCACCATTACTTTGGGGAGGCTCTTGAGCTCATTGAGAGGTTTGGAATTGGTCCCATTATCAGTCTCCAACAAGACTACGATGAAGACCTTGTCTGTCAGTTCTTGGCCACCGTTCATCTCTCCAATGAGACCGAGCACCATCTTACTTGGATGACACAGGGGAGACTGCTTGACATCAAGTGGTTTGACGTTGGCACTCTTCTTGGTGGATACCCGGACTTTGGTCCTTTTGCTGATAGTGAGGAGTTTGCCAATGGATGGTTCCGGGTTCACATCATCAACACTCCATCCCTTCCCAAGGATCAACTCACCCCACTCTATCACTGGAAGAAGTTCTTCGTTGGGTTTGTCAAGGGTCTCTACCCCACCTATGATATCATGATGCGCATCTATAGAGAGACTATCAACCCAAAGGCGGGGAATGTGGATGAAATCCAGGGCTTCTTGAAGAACCTTATGCTTCTCACTCATCATCATCGGATGGACGCCACCCCTCGCAAGATCGATGTGCGTGATTACATTTGGAATGAGATATGGCACGCCGTGATCAACCGCAAGAATGCTTGCCTTGGGCCCTTCATCATGAAGATCATCTTACATGTGTGGAATGACAAGTTTCCAGATGAACCATTTGAGGATGATAATTGGATCCCTCACATGGAGAGGAAACTCCTCATCAAGGACCACACCGAGCCCCCTGAGCATCCCACTCCTTCTCCTCGTAAGCACAAGGCCAAGCCTCGTATCATTGTTGATGAGGAAGAAGAAGAAGAAGAAGCCGGTCCATCTCGCCCTCCTCCTTCTAAAAATGCTTTCAAATGGATGGCGAGGGCCCTCAAGAAGGTGTTCCGTTTGAACAAGAAGATCGAGCAACGTCAATGGGAAGCCCATTATGATAAGGAGCGCAAGAACCGCGACAAAGCACAGACCGCTCGTCAGCTTCTTCGTGATAGTGGTGAATCCGTGGACTCCCCGGTTCTTCCTAGCATCACCGACCAGGATAAGTGGCAAGCAAAGGACTCCGAGGGCAAGTTGATTGAGTGGTCCGAGGAAGAAGGAGAAGAAGCTACTAGTTCTCATCGCCGTGCCCCCTCTCCGGACATGGACGTCTCCTCTGAGTGATCTTTGGGGCGTTAGCATCGGTTTCTCCCTCTTTTGGTATCTTGATGCCAAAGGGTGAGAGATATGTATTAGGAGCGGGTATTTGCATGGTTTCTCCCTCAAGCGACTTTGATTTGCATCTTTCCTTTGCTTGAGGGAGTTTGGTTTTTCATTTGGTCATTTGGAACTTCGGTTTGTTTACATTATTCCTATGTGTCGTGAACCTCGTATTATTATTATGCATTTGTGAACCTCGTATCATATTATATTATGTGTTGTGTGCTCTATCTTACTCATATTGCTCATATATATATCATGCCTAAATTCTCTCAACATGAAGGGAGCATACCTTTAGGGGGAGCTCCGTTCATTTTGTGTTTTCTATTATACAAATAGGGATGTTGTCATCAATTACCAAAAAGGGGGAGAATGAAAGATCATCGTCCGTTTTGATAATTATATGACAACATATCTATTTGATCTAATGTTTGTTTGATATAAATGCCCAGGTTAATCAAGTTCACTAGTTCTATGGGCCGCGTGTTTGGTTAAAATGAAAAGAGCTAGGAGAAAGGATTCTGGGAAGCAGCTTTTTGCATGGAGCGAAGGCTCCGGTGAAACCACCGGAGGCTCCGCCCCAGGCTCCGGTGCGGGTCCGGTCCAGGCTCCGCCCAAACCTCCCTCTGGTGCATATGAGCGAAGGCCAGGGCGGAACCTCCGGTGGAGCTCCGGTGGGCAGAGCCTCCGCTGCCTCCAACCAGGGCCCGTGCACGATGGGCATCTGGTGCGCCTCTGGTGGAGGCTCCGCCAAAACCTTGCTCTGTTGGATAAGAGTGGAGGCTCCACCAGAGCCTCCGGTGGAGCTCCGGTGGCCCCCAACCTGGCCCTGTGAACAGGTGGCATCCGGTGCACCTCCGGTGGGGGTTCCGCCAAAAGTTGGATCGGTTGCATAAGAGCGGAGGCTCCACCGGAGCCTCCGGTTGAGCTCCGGTGGGCGGAGCCTCCGCCCTTTCCACCGGAGCCTCCGCCCCTTGGCCCTCTAAAAGATAACAGGTGCGCTGCGCTGCTGCGCAATTGATAGAAGCCCACCGGAGCCTCCGGTGCTCCTGGACTGCAACTGCCACTTTGAGGGAAGGGGTATAAATACCCCTTCCCCTTCCTCATAAATGCTAAGCTTTTCCCACTCTCTCTCCTAGACATTAATGAAAGCTTCATCCACCTAGATCTCCCACTTCGTCCACCCAATCACTCCCATACTTGGTGGAGAGCTAGAGGAGCCCTAGATCCACACTTCCACCAAAGGAATTTCACTCAACATGTTTGTTTTCTTTGGAGAGACACCACTATTGATACTTTGGCCCCCGGTCCTATTTTTCTCATATTTACGACATTTTTAAAAACACTTTCATAATTTTTCCTTGCTGTTTCGTTTTTATTTTAATTGCTTTTCAAGACTCTATACGTTTAATTCTCTAGATTTCAGCAAGACCAGAAGATTGACAACCTTTCAAAAAGTTGGGCAAGAGAGAATTTTGTTTGTGTGCAGGTTCCACACTTGTTGACACACCAAACAACAAGCAATCTTCTCCAAGACTAAGAAGTTCTACTGGTTTGATAAACCCTTATTCCTTAACAGGGGGAAATTTCCGCTACAATACATCATACCTTTCGCTTAGGGTCTCCCAACGAGCGTGTGATCATGTCAGTATCAGCGGTATTGACGGGGAGCACTGCTGATGGTGGGAATAATTATGTGGAGGGCGGGGCCGTCTGCTATAGCTACATGGGCGGTACACAAAGGCGTTGAGATCCCCTTCGGCTCTGGGCGGTCGCGAATCAAGCTCAATGTCTTTTTTTAGATCCCACGCCACCTCGTGGATCGATATTCTGGCGTGCATGGAGATGCCGATCTTCATCTATCCATGGTGTCGGACGGACATTGTTCGGAGGATTTCACGCACACCGGAGAACCCTAATCACTTGTTCTACATGTGCAACAAGAAAGTGGTAAGAATCCGGGGAATTTCACTATTTTTGTTGTCGGGAACTCCACTAATTCGTGGTTGATCTGTTTGGCGTTAATGCCAGAAAAGTTTTTCTCCCTTTGGGACGATGTTATGGCCCAGACGCCGATGAATCAACTACTAGAAAAGAACGAAGAATGGTTGCCCATCCTGCCACAGACAACAGCGTCCGCAGCGCGAGCTCTGGAAATTGAGACAAAGCTGGAGACGGGGCATACATTGATAGAGGGGAGCTAGCTGTTGAGCTCAGGAGGTTGAACCAGAGGACTGGGAATCTCGAAAATCAATCACAAAAAGGCTTCTGCTTCGGTGTCTCCCCCTAAGAAAACTTAAATACATTAACGGTTGAGATCGCTCTATACCCCTTCGTAATTAAGGGTATGATGGTCATTGAGAAACTATTAAATAGTCATTACCCACTAATTGAGCCTTGTGTTGGCATCCAATAAAATACGCTCATGTGTGTAAGGCTTGCGTATAGTCGAGCTACATGGTTATCGGTTTTTTTTACATCGGACAGTTCTCGGGCAGATTTCTAGTTAGTATACACATGGCCGTATGGTCATTGTGTATGAGCTTCGCAAGGCCGGCGAAGTTTAATATGATTAACAAGTAATTAACATTAATTAATTGTAATAAATGACGATATTGCCCTTTTATGTTCTGCGAAGGGGGAGACACCGAAGCATAGTCCTCACAAAAATCCATTAGTTGCAATAACATTTAGGCATTTGTAGCTATGGTAATCACCCTAGGCCTCCTCGCCGCTCTCCCACTCTCCCAGATGTGACCAAATCTCAATTTCAGATCTAAGTAACCGTACGGAGACAACTAGTGGCACTGGCACCCAGCCCAACAACGCAAAACAAAAGGATGGATAACTAACGCTGGGTATACGAACGGAATATACGGCAAAAGTCGCACACCGTCCATATTGCTCGTCCACTGAGATTTAGTTATTTCTCAGTCGACTGAGCCCTAGGCGCCCCTTCTTTATTTAGGTTGCATGTACACGCTTAAGCTAGTAGGATCCGATCCGAATAACAAGCTATCAACGTATCCTGTTTTTACGTTAAGGTGACCGGAAGCATTACGATAGTCTAACCTTAACCGCCTTGCAACAAATCCTGTTGCAGTACTCCAATACCACAGCGCGCGTTCAATTTGGCAACTTACCAAGCATTACAATATGGGTAGCGCTGAGCGTCCCCCGGGGGATAATTTCCTCCGATCCCCCGGGTGGACAGCACGACACGTGTCCGGTACAGCTAGTCAAATGGGAAAACAAATCTGAGCCCACCTACTGTTTTTCTCACAAAGAAAACCAACAGAAAAATCCTACACGGCCCTCTCGCACAGTCGATCCGTCGCTCCGCAAACTCGCAGTCGCCGCCGGAGAAGTCGCCGGAGAAATACCGTCGTTGGTTCGCGAGCAACTCCAAGCGCCGTCGAGAGCAACTCCAGCGCCGTCGAGAGCAACGCAGAGGCGCCGCCGGTAGCATTGACGTTTTCTGTCGGGAGCAGCTCCGTGCGCCGTTGGGAGCACTCGTCGCCGGCCACCGCCGGAAAACGCTCGGCGCGGCGCAGTCGTGACCAACGCCCCGACGCTCTCGGGAGCATCGACGGCCATCGTCGTGAGCAACCTCCGGCGCCTACGGGAGCAGCGCCCGGCGCTCTCGGGATTATCGCCGGCCATCGACGTGAGCAACCGCAAGCGCCTACGGGAGCATCACAGGGCGCCGTCATGAGCAACCGCGAGCGCCTAAAGGAGCATCACGGGCCACCGTCGTCTCGGGCCACCGTTGTCTGGAGCATCCCGGCGCTCTCGGGAGCATCGCCGGCCATCGACGTGAGCAACCGCAAGCGCCTACGGGAGCATCACAGGGCGCCGTCGTGAGCAACCGCAAGCGCCTACAGGAGCATCACGGCCACCGTCGTCTGGAGCATCCCGGCGCTCTCGGGAGCATCGGCGGCCATCGTCGTGAGCAACCGCAAGCGCCTACGGGAGCATCAAGGGTCGCCGTTGTGAGCAACGCCCCCTGTCTATGGGAGCATCGCGGGACGCCGTCGTGAGCAGCATCCGCCGCCTATGGGAGCATCGCGCGACCATTGTCGGGAGCAATCTCCGGAGCCTACGGGAGCAGCGCCCGGCGCCGTCGTGAGCATCACGGGCCGCCTCGTCGTGAGCATCACGGGAACGTCCGACTCCCGGCTCATGTCGGCGACCGAGCCTGGCTACTCCTCCCGGCGCCGCTCGCAGCATCAGCGCATGGTCAGAGACCTCGCAGCTCCGCTGAACCTCCCCGCGTACCATCACGCCGGGACGCCGCAGCACGGCGGCGCGGCATCGCCCGCTGAGACTTGTGATTGGGAGAAGCAGCAAGGCGCTTCCTAGTGGGGAGGAACGGCGGCGGCGTGAGGGAGAAGATAACATTGGCGGGGTGGAGGCGGGGGAGAGGAACGCCGGCTGGTCGCAAGACGGAGAGACGGCGCCGGCGAGCCCGTCTTGCGTGAGCGAGTGGGGATAGGAACCAGTGGACCTGAAAATCTAGGAGAGGAGATAAGGTTTGAGGTGGGCCTGCATCGTGCGCCGCTAGGCGTGTGCGTCATGCGCGAGCGAGCGCTTGTTGCGCGCGGGACGCGTGTCCCCAGGAGGAGGCGGGGGATGGAACACGTCGTTCCCCCGGACGATTCTAAGCGTTTCCCTTACAATATACGTTAGCTTGTTACCCAAGGTACGTTAGGGTTAGAACGTATATAAACGATCCGGGATAAAAGCCAACGCCCAATCCTATTTATCTACTTCCGCTGTCACCACTTCCCTTCCAAAAGAAAAAGAAATCCACCTACACATCCCGTTGTTCGCTTCCAAGCAGGAGGGTACAATGGCGGATGCCAATGGAGCAGAAGCCACGTCTCCCCAAGGGAACCTTCCCGATGAGATCGTGATTTGGGAGATTCTTGTCCGCCTGCCTCCCAAATCTCTCCTCGGCTGCCGTGTCATCAACCGCGCCTGGCGTCGCGCCACCTCCACCCATGACTTCCTCCTCGCCCACCATGCCCATCAGTGCACCCTGCCCCTCCTCCATGAGACCCACAAAAGCAGTGCTGACATCCTCCACTTCGACCATCGGGCAACAGCCGATGACCGGCTCCGGCCTGTCGCCAGACTTGATAATGATGTATTCCATCTCAGAGCCTCCTGCGACGGCCTTCTCCTCATCTCCGACCGCAGTAACCGATTCTCTATCTGCAACCCGACAACACGTGAGTATGCTCCCCTCCGGCAGCTTGATGAATTCACACGAGACGATGACTTAAAACTATTGGGGATGTACCGGCACGAACCTACCGGCGAGTACCGACTTCTCGGAAAGTTGACTGTTGAAGACGACGATCTAGATGGCTCCTTCTACTTCGTCTTCACAATAGGCTCCAGCCAGCCGCCAAGGCACATAGGGTGCCCCTATGACTGCAAGCTCGGCGTACTTGTCCTCTTCAATGACAGCCTGCATTGGCACGCATGGGACATGATCTTGGCATTCGACACCAAAACTGAGACGTTTCGGCAGATGCGCCTTCCGATTGTTCCGGCTCCCAATGTTGCCCTATTCGAGAGCGGTGGCAAGCTTGGCATATCCAGGTTTAATGATGAAGTGACAATTGTGGATGTCTGGATGATGCAGGATTACGAAGCCGAGGTTTGGGTCTTGAAGCACACGGTTGAATTGCCGGTTGCCGAGCTCAAGTCGCAGTTTGGAGCCTATCAAGAACAATGGATTGTGGTGATTCCATCTTGGAACGGTGAACTTTTCGGGCTGGTCCACTTTGGCGAGTGCGTGCTTCAGATTGACATCAACGGCAAGGTTGTTGCTAGTTTCAATCATCATGGAATCCTTGTTCTTACTCCCCTTTGGCTGAAACAAACACTTGTTCCGCATTCTTTCTTTCCAACACTAGAGGGCTATGTTGTGAACGGTTCACCTTTCATGTGAAGATTGCTGAATAGCTTGGTGCTTTTCGTTTTGGTTTGAAATTTTGTAAGATTATATGGGACCTTCTTAGGGCCTTTTTGGATTGCAAGGTTCAAAAACACAGGAATGTGAAAAACATAGGAATCTCACAGGTTTGCTTGTGCAAAACAGAGGAATGTAAAAATGAGGACAACTATAGTAATAGTCGTTTGGATGAAACGCAGGAAAAGCACAGGAAATGTGCCTCGATCCTACGCATTTGAGTCTAAAAAAGAGGTTGGAGTAGATGTTTAAATTCCTATGGAATTGGGGCATAGGAATTCAATCCATAGGAATTTTGGTAGGCCATTCCTTTGAACCAAACGCAATTCATAGGAAAAATTCCTAAGGATTGGAATCCTACAAAAATCCTATGGAATTCCTACAATCCAAAGAGGCCCTTATAAATTATATTTGGCGATCTACATTATTAATTTTTGTTTTGTTTTGGTCTTGCTATATATAATGTTGGAAGTTGACTTGCAAGCAGCATGAAATTTAATTTTACTACAATGATGGCGGTATTCTCTTCCTACTGCAAATTTTGTGTGGTGACTGAATAATTTGCTGGCTCTTGAGATTCACGTGTATATGCACTTGAAGGAGGCGTTGAGTGATTTGTCCAAGGTTACTTCCCTTAAAACTTAATTTTCTGGTTGTTGAGAGTCACCTCTATCTTTGCTCCACAGAAATCAAATCTATTAACCGAAAATCAAATCTAAAAGTTGCACGTACCTACGTAATTTTCCATGTGATCCTCAAAAAGTAAAATACAATGCCATGTTGATAAGAGTATTAGCGTTAAACTTTCATAGTATATACAAATTAATCATCGGATGAATGTCCTCTCTCTCATGGCAGGATTTGCTGGTCTCCCTCATATAGCTTGCAGAGAGAGCAAAATCAGCCAAAGCTAAATTGGATTGCCGTGCACAGCAACAGCAGCAAAGATTTGACCATCTTTTTGTCCAACGAACATTTGTCCTCGTATAGTCTCTATGATAGTCTGTTACAAATTAATCTAGATTCTTATAATTAGTACTGCAGGTCTCTCGTAATTACTAATGCAGGCTACCACCACAATTTTTTGAATTCCTCTGGGATGCTATGAGGCTGGCGAGGCCATGAGGCGTGTATATAAGCCCCCTAAAAACTCGGTCCAGATAGGGCAAAACTTAAATGGGATGCGATGGCTGCAATGTAGTAATGTGGTTGCCAGGGCCGGCCCATAGGCCGGGCAAAAGGGGCAACCGCCCTGGGCCCAAAGAGGTGGAGGGCCTCGATTACTAAAGTACACTGTAAATCTTATACTATCATCAACAAATCATGTATTTGTTATTGACTATTTATAGACATTACAAATTCAAACTTAGTATACATAAACAATTGCAAAATACGAAACATTATAATGTACGACCAGCGCTGACATGTTTAATTTGGTGGCTAGTTTGCATATGAAAGACTTACACATACTATGTTTAAATAATTAATATATATATATATATATTTCACCTGTTTAATTTCATGCGTAAATTCTTATTTGAGAGACTAAGAGAAGAAATTCTTTACACAATGTGACATAGAGCATATTGTGGTGAGTGTATATGATAGCTGAATTTTGTGTGTGCAAAAGTATTAAAATCCATAACTTTAATTTATAACAAAAAAAAACAAATTACGCCAAATTGTCAATTTATACTCGAGAAGTTTCTATATATTTGTTACATAACCATACACTACGAGCCTATATTAAGATATATGTTAGGGTGTATGCTTTTTTACTTTGTAACCATATATATAACAATATTCGAAGTAGAGAAGATCATTCACAAAATAATATACATATATAATTTGTCGATTGTAAAAATAGTAATGCTTAATGTGTTTTTTCTTCCTTTTTCACATTTAAGATTATTTTGTTAAGGAAGATAGCTTACAAAGAAAAAAAGTGCAGCTCAAATATATTTTGATATATAAAACATACATTTGTTAAAACTACAGTATGATAAGAAAAAAGAACACAGTATAAATGTTTAGCATAATTATACTTCTTAATAAGTCGCCATGGGTCCAAAATTTAGTTGGAACGGGCCTGGTGGTTGCAGGTTCTTGCTGGATTTCAGGACAGTGATTGTTTGCCTATCCACACTCCGGCTAAGTTTGCTATCAGGACGGTGCCCCCTCATCTTGTTTTCAGTTTGCTTGCCAGCGACTTGTACCTTATTTTGTAATCAGTTTGCTTGCCAGCGACATTGCTGAGCAGCAGGTTTAGTTGGTATATACTCCCTCCATTTCAAAAAGTAAGACGTTGAACCGAATTCCGACAAACCAGAAATTTGTGCAACTTGACATAACTGCCCAGGTACAGGAGCGAGGATACAGGAAAAATTTGAGATCGCGAATAGCACCGAGGATACAGGGAAACACGCAGATCCAGCCGGAGGTTCCAACGATCAACTCCTGCCGCCCGTCGCCAGATCCAGTCGAATGTTCCAGCGATCAACTCCAGCCGCGCGCCCACATCGCCGCCCAATTCTTCCCCACCTCACGTCAGAGGTTCCACACGTCGCCAGGGATCAGCTCACCTCCAGCCTCGCGTTGCCCAGTTCTTTCCCACCTCGCCGGCCACAACCTCTAGATCGCGCCTCGCCGGCATCCCCTCCAGCCGCAGGTCCCCTCATGAACAGTCAGCGCATCTTGGAACATCCAGGTCTCTACCTCAGCGCGATCGTGGCCAAGGTCCCTCCACCGCAGATCCCCTCACAAACATCCGGCGCATCTTGGAGCAGAGCATCAAGGCAACCACCATGGCGGCGAGGTAGGGGACGCAGGAGTATCACCAACATCAAACTCATGGCGGCGAGGTAGGGGATGCAGGAGTATGAGTACAGCAGCAATATCAGTACAGCAGCCTGGAGTATGACCAACAGTACAGCAGCCTGGAGTATCACCAACAGCCTCGAGTATCGCCACTTGCAATATCAGCTCCAACTCCCAGTACCTCGCTGCTCCCTGGAGGATCACCAATAACAATATCAGTACAACAGCAACAAAAGCAGCAGATCAGCTACTTGCCAAGGCAGGTCAGTGTCAGCAGCAAAGCAGCAACAATAGCAATAAAATGACAGTCCCAGACCTCAACTGTACGCCACCAGTAGACGGCAACGAACTAATGCAAGAACAACTACTCCATGATGAACAAGTAATAGATGCTGAACAAGTAATCGACGATGAAGAAGTACTCCATGTTGAACAAGGAGTAATATTAAGCAAAATTTCAAGTGATTGAAATAACGATTTCATAACCTTGTGTGAAATAATATTAACATCATGCTACATAATACTCCTTGAGTAGTTTAAATGGATATTGAAGAAAAGGACAGCACACTCTTTGAGTCAGACACGAGACTACTATAGACTAGTACAAATCTCAAGATGTCCAATACATAAAAAACTAATCTAGCAAACAAGGAGTATTTGAGAGAGAATAAATATTTAGTGCAAGCAAACAATACTTAGTGCAAGCAATATTTAGAGGCAATGAGCAAAATTATTCAGATGCCACTAGTATCAGGCCAAGTTCAAGCAAGTTCAGTGAAATGAGCAAAAAAAAGTGATAGAACTTCTGACTGGATTTCACAGGCAAGAACACAAGCTACTGAAAATTAAATCAATACTCTAGCAAGCACCAGGCAATTAAATCAAGCAAGATTCATATTTTAAAAAATACTCCAAGTTTCTGAAACAAGTTGTCGGACCCCGGACCCAGAGATATACAAACTGTCATGTGCTCCTAGCAATGGACTCACAAGGGCTTCAGGGTTACCAGCCCAGGCCGCAACAAACAACGGCAGGCAGACCGGATTCATCGGCACGTAGTCCGGATCCCTGGTCTACTACTCCTTGTGTCCATGCTAGTCATAACCAGATATGTATACCAAGCATCCACGAGTCGGATGAAACTGAAGGAACGGGACCAAAGTTATACAGAGCTGCTATGTGTCCAGAAAGTGCAACAACAATCGAGGGTTACTGGGGTTACCTCGCCCCAGGCCGATCACATCGACAGGCGGGCTCGGACATGGATCATCGGCTCCACAACCCCTCGATTGCGACAACTATGCAGGCATAGCCAAAACTGTATAACAATGAGCTCGAAACCAACAACCGATCAAAGCAGCACTCTAGACATGAAAGATGTATTAAACAGGTGTTACTAGAGTATAGCTTACAAACAGAGGTCACATGACCCAACATTACATCATACAACGAAAGGCAAATTATGTTGCTAATCAACAAGAACCAAAAAGGCCTAAGAGGCCGCAACATAAGGCGACGTCCCAGCCCATTGATTCCAGGCTGCTACCTGGGAACCTCAAACTACTCGTCGATGTCCACGTTGAAACACCACCGGAGTGACGAACTCCACCTGAACCAAAATTAAGCAAACCTGAGTACGGGAGGTACTCAACAAGACTTAGTTAACCTATTATATATCTGCTATCTTCAGAAAGGTTTTATGAAGTCTGTTTTGCGTAAAGCAATCTTTGTTTTCCAAATCGAGGAGGAATAGCACGTCTCATGGAGTATTTTTAAAACAGATGAGAAACTCAACTACTGATATCATCATCTTTTGAATCCACCAACATCATTTCCCAGAAACTCACATGCTACAAGGATCACCCCTCCCGGCAACTCCGGGGAGGCACCCTTCAAACATTGCCAACATCTTTTACGCCACTTTCAAGTTATCTATGACCCCGTGACTTTCACCAAGTCATCCTTAACCGTGGACACGGCTTTCCGAAAGATTTATCCCTGCAGGGTGGTACACTTTACCCACACGTACCATCCGACTCTTAATGCCAAGCTATTGGCACAATTCCGATGATGTGCCGGCAGAGTGTGGTTGGCCACGACCTTTACCTTGTCGAGCCCTATCCATGAGTCAACCCAAATAGGGCCACCCCGTCAACAGGGAGTTGGCCACCTCCTGACGGCACCTGTTCTGTGAGTCGGGATCAAGATCCGTGTACGTCCATCACTTGTCCCGGTCACGCCCTAAACACCTCCAAAAGGTTTTTGACTCACACGCAGATGGAAATCCCAAACTACGTGACTCACGGATAGAACCAAACAAGTTAGTTAGTCGAGCGCGGTCTGTTAGGCCCCACGTGTGGTTGCACGCTCAGTCTTGGTTTCCGCGGGGAGACCTTACTCCTAGGGTTGGCAAGTACAGGACAAACAACCACTTCCCAAGTGGCTCCCGTCCAAGCCTTAGTCAAGTTAACCACACAATGCTCATCTTACCACGTCATCATATCATACTAGGTTACCGCAGCTCTGATTCATCAACCGGATGGAGCAGAGGTAACAAACATGTAAAGCTAAGCGAAGCAGATATGAGGCTCTGCCGATGCGCACAAGCAATTCTATGGCGGCTAGGAGCAGTGGATCAGGGTATTGAGGCAAAAAAGCATTTAGGTGAACTATATCTAGCAGCATCAAATACTTTAGAATCGAATGCAAATTACGAGAATCAAATGTTGTTGGAAAACATATATGAGCAGATAAGAGGTTATGCTTGCCTTGGTTATAAGAAAACCAGATAAAGATCTTCTGGAATAAGTGCTTGACTTGTCGGTTAAGATCAAGTATTCGTCATTGGATTGATGGCCTTCTCTTCGGAGCCACGTTCTACCGAGGGGGAAACAACACCGAAAGAGAAATAACAATCAACACATGGCATCGATGCAATGCGCAACATGTATGCATGAGCAAATTAATGCACTTAAATAAATCCCTAGACAAGTTCAATGGGTTGCTAGGGTTTGTATGTTATTTATGCAGTTTCTCTGAAATTTGCCCGAAATAGACCCCGGAGGGGCAGTTCGGACAATTATAAAGTAGGTGCCATTTTAAAAGCTCGAATGGGTTTGAAAACATCATAACTAGATTGCATTTGTCATTTTGAGAAATTTGGTATATAACTTTTAATTTTCTAATTTTATTGAATAAAAACTTATTTTTCTATTTTAAATGATTAAACAACATTAAATAAAGGCCATTTTTTGGACTTTCTCAAACATGTGTGAAAATGGTATATTTGGAAAGAGAATATTGTTCTGAACATATCCATATTTTTCTTATATTTTTCTGATTAATAAAACAGAAGTTATTAATTATCTAAACTTATTCATTTTTCTGGAATTTAATTAACAGGGGAAATATGACATCAGCACTACGTCACTGTGACATCACCCAGGGATGAATCTTCCCTGTTCTTCACAGCTAAGATCAAATTCGACCGAATTTGTGTGCAAAAGAGGAAACAAACTATACCACGAGATGGAGGAGAACAGGGGGAACCGAGGGGTGCCAACCGGTGACCAAATGGTCGCCGGAATGGCCGGCGGCGACCGTAGGCACGGCGACGGGCGGCGGTGGTAGGGAAATCCGGAGGGGGAGGAGGCGATTGGAGGGCACCAGAGACTCACCATGATGGGAGGAAGCTAGATGAGTGGTTGGAGGGGTCAGGGGAGGCCGGAGTCGCCGGCGGCGAGCTCGGGGAGCCGGCGGCCATGGTGGACGGCGACGAGAAATTGGGGGCCCTCCTGGCTTCCCTTCTTCCGAGCGAGCTCCAGGAGCAAAAGGAGGAGATGGCGGGGCAGTGGACTCCACTGCGGGGCTCGGGGAGAGCCAGAACGACGGCGCGCGACGGCGACCGCCGGAGCTAGGATTTGCTCCCTCGGGGCAGAGACAGAGAGGAAGAGAGGAGGGTTCGGTTGAGAGGCGGAGGGTCAAGGACGCATCCTCGTGCTCCTTATCCACGCGGGGAGTCGAGCAGGACATGGCAAACGACGCCGACGGTGCCTCCACGCAGCTGGTCCTTCTGTCAAAGGTTGAAGAAGGAAGATTTTCACAACACCCCCTGGAGTTTTTGGAATTCACCAGAAGGTCCTTTTCTGCCTTAAAACAGCAAACAGATTTGAAATATTGGGGTCCTTTTTGCAACAAGAAGATTTGGCAAAAATAGGATTTGGAAAGCTCACAAAATTTCCAACAAAACCATGTGTTTCTTTGGTGTATTAGAAATATTTTTCAATACAAAACTTTGAAAACCACATTAAGTAGCATTTGTGGTCTTTTCTCAAACCATTTAACTTGTTTCAAAACATGGTTAAATTTTTGTATCCATGCATGTATGAGATGATACAACACCACACACCCTAATTTAGCAAAATTGGGATGTTACAAATCTACCCCCCTTACAAGAATCTCTTCCCGAGATTCCCGAAGGAGAAGAAAGAAGGAACACCGGTTTTGAACGATCTTCTTGAACCTTACGGTTCTCTTCTGAAGATGTTGATCCATAGTACTTGCGAAGATATCCAGCGGCTACACCTTAGGTGAGAGGTAAAACTCTAAGGAATTGATCTTTACGAAGATCGAGTATCTCATGGCTAACTCATGACAGGATTGTTCATAAAGAATGTTTGAGTTAACAGGAATGAAACACATCAAGATAACGGAGAGAGTAGAAGATGGTTTCAAGTTTATGGATGATGGTTCTCAGAAAGATTCAGAATATGAGCTTTGCACAAGACTTTAAATCCTTTTCGAAAGAAAGGTTGAACAACTTATGACATCGAGGTTTCTTCAAACAGAAAACCAAGATGGAAAGGATGGTCTTGGATACCGCAAGGTAATATTCGTAGAAGAGGGGAAACACGAGAAACCACTGTAATCGTGCGTCAGAGAGAATTTTATATATGATCATGTTCACTCTTCAGAGTGGACACGAAAGAGGAAAGAACTTTCATTCTGTCAAAACTTTGTCGAGATCGTTGTCAAAGGTCATGATGTTACTTCACAACGGAGGATGAGTAACCAAAGGATGTTGTAACACCGTAATTAAGGAGGTATTCTTGGTTACACCGTAAAGCTGGTAACCAAAGAGGATTGAAACACCGGAAGAAAATAGGGAATCTCTTTCCTATTGTGGGTTTGATGTAACAATACGTTTACCACATGGTCAAGATCCCACGGCTGGAGTGTCTGACAAATTCACACAATGTGTGAGATGAACAGAACTTCAAGTACAAACAAATTGAGAAAGGGAACTGATCAAGGGCGGTTAAAAAATACCACGAGATTGTCTCATGATGAACTTGTTTCCACCGGAACAAAAGTTTAGAGGATTGGCCAAGAGACATTGCAAGAATCAACTTCCAGGTTCTCCTGGACGTTCTAGATACCAATATCGGGCTTATGAGAAGCCTTCTATAGGTCATCAAGTCAAAGTAAACTTCGGTTTGGAAGAACGGAAGGGAAAACTTGTTAGAACAAGCCACACAAGAATTCTCACGGAGAGTGGTTGTTCTTACGGATTCAAAGGGTTACAAAGTTAGGCCTTCCGGCTAATTGTGTCAACCACAACATCAACCATGCCGGATTCTAAACAGACCTAATTCAATACCCTTGAGGAAACACCAACCATCATTGCTGCTTGAGATTCAGCTCTGGTTAGTGGGTTGATAACTGACACTCAGTATGTTTGATCAAAGAGGTTGCACCGGTTCTCAACGAGATACATTTATTGGATTCTCAAGGTATGGACTACGATGTTAAGCTCAAGAAGGTGAGTGAGATTGCGGAACTCGTGTGTTAGAAACTTGAGAAAGACGGTTGCACCTACATGGTTTACTTGCAACAGAACACATCGGAGTCCTTGTTGGGAAGATGATAACAAAGATAACGAAGTTCTTAGACCTCTTCTCTTTCACAAATGGTCAGTCGGTGGCTTAGTGTGGGTGCACTTCTTCCAGTAGACGGAGGTAACAACCAACCATCTCAAGAATAGTCCACACATGCATGACCGACTTGGGATTATCTTCGATGAAACAAGGAAACTATACTCGGTTCCACGGCGACAACTTTCACCATAAGCACATGAACCCGAGAAAGTCACTTCAAACATCCAGAACACAATCTTCGTAATGAAACAAAGATGGTTCTCGAAAGTTTACCACATTCATGCCAATTGTTCAACATGAACCTCTCACAACTTGGGGAAAATAGGAATGTCGTCGTTGGGTTCAACAACACCCTTATCAAAATACTCCAAGAAGAGGGACCCATATGATATATGAACAAGGATAAATATTGGTCATACTAAAGAACATGAAGGTGTGCTCGGGCAAAACACCATGAGTGGAATCACCATCAAGATAGTCCTTGAATCTGGACTTGATCTGACGATAGCCCAAATCAATCAAGGTGGGATGGTAGCATTTCCACTACGGAGATACTATCCTGCTTCAACACAAAGGAAACTAGACATCCCTTATCAAAGGATCAAGTTGGGCGGAGCTTTTGCCTTTCAACTCTCCAAGTTAGTGGTTAAGCTCAACCAACTAGTCCAGGATACCCAGCAGGGTTCCTTGGAGAAAAGAGTAATTCAAATTACCCTTTGTTTAGACATTACGGTCAGGTAACAACCTGGTGATACTTCTAGAAAGACAGCCAGAATATCACAACCCACCGGTATGTCTCGGAGTTTGAAGGGATCTTGCTTTTCAAAGCAACCGATATGTCCTGGAGAGCTTTGGCATGGACCTAACTCTCTGAACAAGAAGGTGCATCGGAATGAGCGGATTTGGTAACACGATCAACTTTATATAGAGACCGGGTGACCAATAGTGCTAAGAAGGATACAGATGTTTCTTAGGTTTTTCGAAGCAATAAGAATTGATACGAGTACGTGATACACATGTCAATGCATAAACCCATCATACTCAAGCATTCAAGCTTGGATGAAGGGGGATTGAATACGGTAAGAGCATCACTTCATCAATAAGGCCATGAAACTTAACACAGTCTCGTGATATAAAAGAGTGTGATACTCGAAGGTGGAACAGAGTAGAAGCTGATGAAACTTCTCTAATCTGCGGAGTACAAAACTTTGACCTGGTCCTTAAGATGAACGAGGTACTGGAGTTTGTTTCTCCTGACATCCCAAGGTGGAATGTTTTGACGGAACTCAAGAGGAACTGCATTGGAAGAATCCAACACACCTATGCAACTTGGTTTCCAAACAACGGACGGAGTTTGGAAAGCAGATAAGAACAGGAACGTGCTCTGGAAAATCCTGAGATCACGTTGGATGCACGGCGTAATACTCATGTGTAGAACCCATGCCAAGAAGAGAAATATAGCTGAATCAAGAAGAAAGATGTGGAACTCATGATGATCACTCTTGTTGCGATCCTTCTGATTCCAAGAGGAAACCTATGGCTATTGGAGTTGAGATTACCTAGCCATCCTGAGGTAAAACGGATTCCTCAGGATCCAAAGGAACAAAACTTGGGTTAAAGGTCAGCATCCTGTACTGATAGCGTGAGCATTACATGGTTAAGAAACCACATGACTCAACTCACCACAATTCAGCACATTCCGGGACCTTCGGTTCAAGTCCAAGGTTGAAAAAATTGAAAAGGATTAACTACTATCTTAGTGTCTTGAAGGACACTACGAATAGCAATCACGAGTTATGTTCCAAAAGACAACGATAGCTCCAGAAGAAATATGAGCAGAGCATAACGATTACATTCGAGATGGAAAGCAGATCTCGAGGTTCAGGATTTAGAACTTGGAAACATGTAGGAATGTGGAATCCACACAACTCTGAGATATTATGATGGAAAGGAAATCTTCCATTTGAAACGAGAGATAACGGAACATGGAACACACACGACTCTAGAACTTAACGCTAGGTCAACTTGGGTAGAAGACGTCCTTGCTGAAGAAGGCACCTAGGTTTTGAATGACTAGAAGAGGTAGCAAAACCTTTTCAAATCAAAACAGGTAAGGAGACCCAGACTTAGAGCGATACCAGATACGAAGTAAAAAGAATCCTAAGAAGGGTTTTCACAATCCATTTGAGTTTCAAAATAGTTTTCACAAAAACTCTAGACTCAACATCGACCAAGGAGTAAGGTTTTCCTACAGGCAGTCCTGCTCTGATACCATGACCTGTCGGACCCCGGACCCAGAGATATACAAACTGTCATGTGCTCCTAACAATGGACTCACAAGGGCTTCAGGGTTACCAGCCCAGGCCGCAACAAACAACGGCAGGCAGACCGGATTCATCGGCACGTAGTCCGGATCCCCGGTCTACTACTCCTTGTGTCCATGCTAGTCATACCCATATATGTATACCAAGCATCCACGAGTCGGATGAAACTGAAGGAACGGGACCAAAGTTATACAGAGCTTCTATGTGTCCAGAAAGTGCAACAACAATCGAGGGTTACTGGGGTTACCTCGCCCCAGGCCGATCACATCGACAGGCGGGCTCGGACATGGATCATCGGCTCCACAACCCCTCGATTGCGACAACTATGCAGGCATAGCCAAAACTGTATAACAATGAGCTCGAAACCAACAACCGATCAAAGCAGCACTCTAGACATGAAAGATGTATTAAACAGGTGTTACTAGAGTATAGCTTACAAACAGAGGTCACATGACCCAACATTACATCATACAACGAAAGGCAAATTATGTTGCTAATCAACAAGAACCAAAAAGGCCTAAGAGGCCGCAACATAAGGCGACGTCCCAGCCCATAGATTCCAGGCTGCTACCTGGGAACCCCAAACTACTCGTCGATGTCCACGTTGAAACACCACCGGAGTGACGAACTCCACCTGAACCAAAATTAAGCAAACCTGAGTACGGGAGGTACTCAACAAGACTTAGTTAACCTATTATATATCTGCTATCTTCAGAAAGGTTTTATGAAGGCTATTTTGCGTAAAGCAATCTTTGTTTTCCAAATCGAGGAGGAATAGCACGTCTCATGGAGTATTTTTAAAACAGATGAGAAACTCAACTACTGATATCATCATCTTTTGAATCCACCAACATCATTTCCCAGAAACTCACATGCTACAAGGATCACCCCTCCCGGCATCTCCGGGGAGGCACCCTTCAAACATTGCCAACATCTTTTACGCCACTTTTAAGTTATCTATGACCCCGTGACTTTCACCAAGTCGTCCTTAACCGTGGACACGGATTTCCGAAAGATTTATCCCTGCAGGGTGGTACACTTTACCCACACGTACGATCCGACTCTTAATGCCAAGCTATTGGCACAATTCCGACGATGTGCCGGCAAAGTGTGGTTGGCCACGACCTTTACCTTGTCGAGCCCTATCCATGAGTCAACCCAAACAGGGCCACCCCGTCAACAGGGAGTTGGCCACCTCCTGACGGCACCTGTTCTGTGAGTCGGGATCAAGATCCGTGTACGTCCATCACTTGTCCCGGTCACGCCCTAAACACCTCCAAAAGGTTTTTGACTCACACGCAGATGGAAATCCCAAACTACGTGACTCACGGATAGAACCAAACAAGTTAGTTAGTCGAGCGTGGTCTGTTAGGCCCCACGTGTGGCTGCACGCTCAGTCTTGGTTTCCGCGGCGAGACCTTACTCCTAGGGTTGGCAAGTACAGGACAAACAACCACTTCCCAAGTGGCCTCCCGTCCAAGCCTTAGTCAAGTTAACCACACAGTGCTCATCTTACCACGTCATCATATCATACTAGGTTACCGCAGCTCTGATTCATCAACCGGATGGAGCAGAGGTAACAAACATGTAAAGCTAAGCGAAGCAGATATGAGGCTCTGGCGATGCGCACAAGCAATTCTATGGCGGCAAGGAGCAGTGGATCAGGGTATTGAGGCAAAAAAGCATTTAGGTGAACTATATCTAGCAGCATCAAATACTTTAGAATCGAATGCAAATTACGAGAATTAAATGTTGTTGGAAAACATATATGAGCAGATAAGAGGTTATGCTTGCCTTGGTTATAAGAAAACCAGATAAAGATCTTCTGAAATAAGTGCTTGACTTGTCGGTTAAGATCAAGTATTCGTCATTGGATTGCTGGCCTTCTCTTCGGAGTCACGTTCTACCGAGGGGGAAACAACACCGAAAGAGAAATAACAATCAACACATGGCATCGATGCAATGCGCAACATGTATGCATGAGCAAATTAATGCACTTAAATAAATCCCTAGACAAGTTCAATGGGTTGCTAGGGTTCGTATGTTATTTATGCAGTTTCTCTGAAATTTGCCCGAAATAGACCCCGGAGGGGCAGTTCGGACGATTATGAAAGTAGGTACCATTTTAAAAGCTCGAATGGGTTTGAAAACATCATAACTAGATTGCATTTTTCATTTTGAGCAATTTGGTATATAACTTTTAATTTTCTAATTTTATTGAATAAAAACTTATTTTTCTATTTTAAATGATTAAACAACATTAAATAAAGGCCATTTTTGGAATTTCTCAAACATGTGTGAAAATGGTATATTTGGAAAGAGAATATTGTTCTGAACATATCCATATTTTTCTTATATTTTTCTGATTAATAAAACAGAAGTTATTAATTATCTAAACTTATTCATTTTTCTGGAATTTAATTAACAGGGGAAATATGACATCAGCACTACGTCACTGTGACATCACCCAGGGATGAATCTTCCCTGTTCTTCACAGCTAAGATAAAATTCGACCGAATTTGTGTGCAAAAGAGGAAACAAACTATACCACGAGATGGAGGAGAACAGGGGGAACCGAGGGGTGCCAACCGGTGACCAAATGGTCGTCGGAATGGCCGGCGGCGACCGTAGGCACGGCGGCGGGCGGCGGTGGTAGGGAAAACCGGAGGGGGAGGAGGCGATTGGAGGGCACCAGGAGACTCACCATGATGGGAGGAAGCTAGATGAGTGGTTGGAGGGGTCAGGGAGGCCGGAGTCGCCGGCGGCGAGCTCGGGGAGCCGACGGCCATGGTGGACGGCGACGAGAAACTGGGGGCCCTCCTGGCTTCCCTTCTTCCGAGCGAGTTCCAGGAGCAAAAGGAAGAGATGGCGGGGCACTGGACTCCACGGCGGGGCTCGGGGAGAGCCAGAACGACGGCGCGCGACGGCGACCGCCGGAGCTAGGGTTTGCTCCCTCGGGGCAGAGACAGAGAGGAAGAGATGAGGGTTCGGTTGAGAGGAAGAGGGTCGAGGACGCATCCTCGTGCTCCTTATCCACGCGGGGAGTCGAGCAGGACGTGGCAAACGACGCCGACGGTGCCTCCACGCAGCTCACTACTAGGAAAATGGCTATAGATGGACTAGCATCAGTGGCGCACCATGTAGCCATGCGCCACTGATACTGTTGGGAGAAAACAGGTCCAGGCATCAGTGGCGCACCATGTATTCATGCGCCACTGATGCTATGAGCATAAGTGGCGCACCGTGCACTGGTGCGCCACTGATACCTGGCACCCATGTATGTCCATTAGTATCAGTGGCGCACAAGTGCACGGTGCGCCACTGATTCTCCATAGCATCAGTGGCGCACCGTGCACGGTGCGCCACTGATACCTGACACCCATGTATGTCCATTAGTATCAGTGGCGCATCGTGTATGGTGCGCCACTGATGCTATGAAGAATCAGTGGCGCACCGTGCATGATGCGCCACTGATACTAATGGATATACATGAGTGCCTAGTATCAGTGGCGCACCGTGCATGGTGCGCCACTGATGCTATGATGAATCAGTGGCGCACCGTGCATGATGCGCCACTGATACTAATGGATATACATGAGTGCCTAGTATCAGTGGCGCACTGTGCATGGTGCGCCACTGATGCTATGATGAATCAGTGGCGCACCGTGCATGATGCGCCACTGATGCTATGGACATACATGGGTGCCAGGTATCAGTGGCGCACCAGTGAGCGGTGTGCCACTGATGCTCTGGTCAAACTATGGTCAAACTAGTCAAATGGTGGTCAATGTATGGTCAAACTATTGAAATTTCGGTCAAACTAAGGTCAACGGGTGGTCAAACTAGTCAAGCTATGGTCAACGTGTGGTCAAACTCTGGTCAAAATTTGGTCAGATTATTCAAATGATGGTCAAACTATTCAAACTATGGTCAAACGTTGGTAATGTAGATACATCCACTTCAGGACCTATTAATATGGATCGGAGGGAGTAGCACAAAAGGAAGCTGTCTCACGCTATTAGCGTTTGGAGCCGTCGGTTTTCAAGATCTTCACATTACTGGCCGTGTGATGCGCGTCAGCTGGATATCCCTACAGACACTTTTCTGGAAGACAAATCGGTGGCTCGTGGTTAATTTGGGCCCGTACAAGCCCACGTTAGGTGGATGACCTCCTCAAATCGTCCGAAATGCAATTCCTCGCCTCCTGGTTGCATTATGCTTATGCATCACGCGTGCAGATGAGAGGGCAGCCGGATGTGGAAGCTGGTGCGGTCATGGATTGGAGGCCCAAACCTTAGGCGTCGGCGCATATTGCAGCGATGCGACACATACCTCCTCACCCTGCACCTCGTCCGTCATGGCTCTCCAGTCTCCACCCTGCATCTCCAGCAACCTGTGCAAGCTTGCAGGTAATCAGTCTTTACTCCTCACCTAACCTCCTCCCATTCTCTTTGGTAAATTATCTTGGTTCTACGTCTGTACTCTCACATGCTCTTTTCGCTCTCCTGTCATCTTCTATCTCTGAATTTATTTGTTTACTTAATTTCTATACCTCTGTACTGGACATGACAGTCTACACTCTACAGGGAGTGCTAATGGTATGGAAAAATCACTATAAAATATAGGTCCGAATTCTTGCAGAAATTAAGTGAAAAGAAACGATGCTATATAGCCGTAATATTCAGGAAGGTATCGGAAAGAGAAAAATTAAGTCGAGAACTGTAAATGGTTACGAGTATATAGCATCGTTTCTTTTCACTTTCCGAATTCTTGCTGCTCTGTTGGCTTGTTTGCATTCTATTTCCGTTGGCTTAAATTAAATGGTTTTACTCCCATTGGTGGTGTCGTCGGAACAAGAATGTTGTCAATTTTTGCAAATGGAAGTTTTAGATTAATTGTACAAGGTCCACATATATTGCGGGGATCAGTTAACAAGGTTTGTGAGATTTTTATTATTTCCATCACTAGATCTGCTATGTTCCTGTCCTCACTAGCATATTATGATGTGCTGTTCATTAAAGCATGTCAACTTAAGGGCTGACTTGAATGAATTAGAAGTTTATACTTTTCTTTACCCTTGATTATGGGCAGTGGAGAACACAACCTTTTTTCTTGTTAGCTCGTCTCAGGACCAAACCATCGGATATGTAAAGTGACTTCATATGTTGTTTATTCTTCCTCCATGGTGCAACCAAGGAAGGAGAATATTGGGATGACCTTCTATATTGTAAGTCCCATATTTGTGCCTCGCAATGGAGTTACCAAGTGCCGGAGTCCCTTCTTGTTGGGCAGGAGGCTTGGGTATATTAAGTAGAGTGGCTGCCTCCTACAATGTGATGCTGATATAAATTAGGTGATAGTTGGTGAGTTAAGTCGCTCGACACTTCTATTGTCCATTGGGAACCTGGTGGTATATCTATTCTTGCACATGGGTATGGTGGGTTTTTTTTTTCATGTGAACCTGGTAGAAACTCTATTCTTGCACATGCTATATATGCTGGATTTATTTTTTCATATGTGGAGATATGCTAGATAGTTCTAGCAAATATTTGGTGATAATTAGCCATGACCAGGCAAGTTATTGTACTTATATATCATCTTTGGTCCAATCATATAAAATCCTTATCTGTGGAATTTTGTCATTTCTCGTATCAGTAGCTAATCCTCTGTTACATCAACGTTTATTTTGCGGACTGCAAGTATATTTTCTTCTTGGATCGCTCATTTAAGCCAGGAGATTTGATTTGTGGGCGTGGGATTGCTTGTTCACAAATACGCGGGCATGGTGGCATCCATTCAGAGTACATAAAACCACTGGTTTGTTTGTGATGCTGATAAAAATGTCAGTCTTTGTTTAGGACAACAAGGATTTTACCATGTTGCCCAAGAAGTGGTTTACTTACATCCGAGTAGATCACATTGAGAGGCGATGGGTTGTAAATACCAACTTCTCGATAATATTACCTTAACTTTTTTTTACCTTCTTATGTCAAGAAAGCCAGATGCATTGGGATGATGAGAATATGTAGTGCGGAACCAACTACTATTGTTTCGTTCTCCATTATAAAGTTAACATATGTAAAAGAGGAATTATACCATGCACAAAAAACTTGTTCTAAATTAGGATGTTGTTGAGACTATTAATTATCATTATCTCAAAAAAGTTGCCAGACTTGCTGCCGAGGAATGTATGAAGCATATCGTGTAAGTTTTGTCGACAATGTATACTATGCGGTTGTTTTTCGTGCTATGAGCCCAATAGATAAAAAGAATCGAAATGTTTGCAAAATAACTAAAATTCACTTCTTTCGTTAGTAACAGATGTATAATCTGTACATAAATTTATATCCCTCCATTGCCAAAATTGACGGGCGCGGCAACGTGCGCCATCATGATCTAGTTATTATTACAATGGAGAGACCCCGAAGGGTCTAGATGCTTACATACATAACAAGGACCCTAAATATCAACCAGTATACAGCATGGTCCTCGTTGTTTACAGAAAAGAACCTAGAAATAGTATGGAAAACGCGATCAGGTCCTCTGTAACCGCCGGCGGATTGGGAGCTCGCATCACAGCCATCATCGCCGGAGCCGGGGACGAAACCACTTGGCTTCGGGAAGATGTTGAGCGCCGCTGCAAGGTCAACCTGGTGGGGCCTCCTGCTGGACACTTAGGCTTTGTTCGGTTTGCAGAGGTAGCGATACCTGCAGGGAACCAATCCACGTGGGATTGGGTGATCCCCACATGTCACCCGAATCCCCACTAATCCTCTCTTTTCTTAATCCCCTAAGCTCTGTACTTGTTCGGTTACTCCCCATGTACAACAGAATTGGGATCTGAGCATGAACTGGATCACGTCATACATATGTGCAATCCAACTCTTACACAATACAAATTTGTACTAATCTAAAAATATACAAATCTTTTTCAAGAATACGAAAAAAAATACAACTCTTAATCAAGTATAATTAATTCAAATATTTGTAGATATTACACACACAAGCACTTCTCAATATTATACATCTTCGTGTGAATCATGTGACTGATCATTTTATTCATTTATACGACAACTCTTACATCTGCAAGACAATATTGTTCAGATCATGCAACTCCTGCAGTAGAAGAAAAGGACACGATTATCAACCTAGAAAACAGAAAGAACAGAACTTAGAGATAGCCACATGAGAACAGAAAATGAAGACAAACTAAAAGGAAAGGGTCTACTCTCCGAACACACAAGATTTTTAGTACATAAATGCTACTTGTATCTTAGAAAAGCATATACCATGATCAGCGTCAAAGGCATTGTTTTCACTACAGATGTGCATTTCATAATTTGCAAAAAGCTCAAAGTTCTGATAGAAAATCATTGTGTTTAGTGGATACTAGCCGAGAAAGAAAAAGCAAACATGTCGAGTTCAAATGCTAGGCAAGGATGTATACATATTTAGCAGAAACTGAAGAAACATGATTAGCAATATAAGATCCAAAGCCAGGTTGATTAACATTTATAGTGGGATCACTAGCAAATTTTTGTAGAGTAGCAATAAGTTCTTGCAAGCTACTTTTTTCTAAATCAAGCAATGGATCCTTAATTTCAGTAAGCATCATAATTTCCTCTACTTTACTCTCTAATTTAGCTATCATGCTTGATTCATCAGGACTAATTTCATCTTTGCTAGCAAGATAAGACATATATGGAAGTAAATATTCAGGGTACTTCACTATTTTCATTCAAAGTTTCTTCTAAGCTAGTAGGGACATGCTCACTTGTATTCTCAGCAATATGATCAATATTTTCAATAATAGGAGCAGAAATAGTAATAGAATTCATCCCTATACTAGGTTGTGCTTGTGCCTTTCCTGCTGACATGCTTAATAGAGTTGCTTGATTATCAGCTAATTTTGACAATGCTTTATCTAAATTCGAAGATTGAAGTTGCAATCCTTTAATATCACGACTAATGGATGCAATAGACTTATTTAACTCATGTATCATAGCATTGTGACTAGCAACTTGTTCCATAAGTAATTTATTAGATTCAGAAATTTCACTAGAAGGCTTCCACTTATTTTCATTAGCATTAGGATATGGAACAAAAGGTTTATTTGGCACATAAGGAGGTGTACTATATGAATTGTAAGCATTACCAAAACCATTGCTACCATAATTCTTAACAAAATTAACATCCACACTTTCACAATTACTACCAACTAGCTCCCGCAAAGGCACATTCTCCATATTTTGTTTATTAATAAAAGCAAGAATAGTGTCCATTTTAGAAGAAAAATCATTGGTTTCTTCAATTGAGTTTATTTTCTTAGTGGGATTGGGTGCTCTTTCAGTATTCCATTGACTATAATTTTGCAATATGCTTTCTAATATGCTCTTAGCCTCACCTACAGTTTTACTCATAAAGGCACCTCCAGCAGCAGAATCAAGTATATTTCTAGACATGTAGTTTAGACCATTATAAAAAGAGTGTAGTATGGTCCATTCATTTACTCCATGTGATGGGCATGTTCTAATCATTAATTTAATTCTATCCCATGCCATGGCTACATGTTCATTATCATTTTGCCTAAATGAGAGGATATTATTTCTATTTTGCAAAAATTTAACGGGAGGATAATATTTCTTAATGAAAGCTTCTTTTAAATCATCCCAAGAATTTATACTAGCTATAGGTAGTGAAAGTAACCATTCTTTAGCCTTTCCTCTAATTGAAAAAGGAAATAATTTCAGTTTTAAAACACTACTTTCCACATTTTTAAATTTTTGCATATCACATATTTCCATGAAATCATGAAGATGCATAGAGGCATCCTCCATAGCAGTACCACCAAATTACTCTCTAGTAATTAAATTCAATAAACTAGGACTTACTTCATAGCTTTCAGCTTTGTATTTCAGGTGTAGTAATTGGCCTAGCAATGAATTGGTCATTGGGTGTATTTGTGTAGTCACTTAATTTAGTTCTATCACCCATTTCAACAGTTTTTATGTAGTTTTTAATTTTTTTATGCAAAACTGAAAAGTAAAGTAACTAGGCAAATTCGAAATACTAAAATAATCTAGATAACTAAATGCAAAACTAAAATGCAAACTAAAATAAAATATGCAAGACAAAACAAAAACAAGAACAAAAACAAAACAAAAACAAGACAAGAAACAAAACAATCTACTTGAAAGAAGGTGGAGATAGAAAGGACGGTACTCACGTAGGTGCAACCTCCCCAAGCTTAGGTGTTTGCACACCTTGTTGGTGATGAAGACTTCTTGTGAGCTCCCTTGGACAACTCCTTCACCTATGGCTCCCCGGCAACGGCGCCATAAAAACGCTTGATGGCTAGGTTGAGACTCCAAGTGCAGAGTGTGTAGTTAGTGGCAAGCCTTCTTCCCCACGAGGGTGACTCGAGGGTTTATATCGAACTCTTGGGGAGCCAGTATTTCAGCAGTTGTCTTCCAAGCTTCCTCCAGGATCCTGCAAACAAGTAGAGAATTTTGTGCCCTCAACCTCACCAAGTGGTTGTCAAGCACAAGGTGTGATACTTCTAAATTGCAATGCAAAACTGAAAGTAAATGTGCAATAATTAAATCTACTACTAAATGCGAATGAGAAAATAAATATGCAATGGTTTGTTTTTGTATTTTTGTGATGCAAGTGGTGATGGAGATAATGTAAATTCGAATTGGAGATGCAAGTAAAGTAAAGTGCAAGTAAAGTAAATTGCAGCAAAGTAACGAGAGTGTTTTCTTATATTTAAAATAGGACCGGGGTTCATGGTTTCACACTTGCATTCTCTCAAATAAAGTGGTAGACGGTGGACATAAAGAATTACATGTGAGATTACAATAACATGTTTAACATTGAGTACTTTCATATGGGCATCACGTCCTAGCATAGAGATCTCTACGGTCATATTGATCCCTCTTATACTCCACCAAGATGCGAAATAAATCATAACACCTCGATAATTAAGGAAAAACCAGAGTATAGCTTTAAGCAATGTGACATCAAGTTGAAGTAAGAACTTGCTAGATCTAGTCATGGAGATTGATTAGTGTCACTTCAAATCCCCGTTAACAAGGTACTCCTTTTTATCCCTAGTGAGGTAATTAAGAAAGGTCTAACAAAACCTAAGTGGATCTCTAAACTTCTGTCACTTTCACAGCACTAGCCACCCCCCTTTACTCCAACTAATGCCCCCATCACCCCACACACGCTCTCAAGAACTAGATTGATCAAAGCTAGCAAATAAGAACGGGGTACATAAGATACATCTACTCAAATAACTCAAGAGAAACAATTGCAATCTCAGATTCAATAACTCATAGAAAAGATCCACCACATAGGAATTACAACGGTGCCCGTGATCATGTGAGGCAGCTCATACGGATCTAATTAGTGAAGCACATAGAGAGAGAGATACAAGTGCTACTTCCACAAACCCATAGCCCTAGGGTGGACTACTCCCTCTTCATGGAGATGTCGATGGAGATGACGTTGGAGGGGTAGGAGATCACACCGGCGGCGCCCCGCCGGAGTTTTTGCCCTCCAATCTGGAACTTCTGGTCTCTGTTTCGGTGTTTCGGTGGCGCTCTTCTCCGTAAGGGTGCGGGGGACCCTTTTTATAGTCGGTTTTAGGTCAAGACGGAGTCGGTAAGTCGAAGATGGAAGGAATTGGGGCCACATGGGCCAAAAGGGGGGCTCTCACGCGGCCAAGGAATCTGGCCGCGTGGAGGGTCCTCTTTTGGGCCTCCTTGCCCAATTCTCGTGGATCCTTCGCCCGCAAGTCTTCTCCTTCCAAGAAAATGACCCCTGCAGATTTTCAGGTGATTTCGCGGAAGTTTGCCCCCTGAAACGTCAAAAATATAGAAAACGGGGTTTCTGACAGGCAGGGTTAATTCCATAAAAGCTGGGGGACTTTGTAATTTAACCCCAAAATACTATAAAACATTGAATTATACCCTTATATGATGCAATATGTAATAGAAAACCATGTGAAAATATGCAAAATTCATCTATGCATTTTACATGCATCACAGGGGCCGTCCGCAATGACGTGTTCTGGGCGGGATTCGGCCGAGATGGCATGGGTTTTATGTGCCTGCAGGTGCCCGAGGAGGAGATGGTCCAAGCCCCCCCAAACTCGGCGACTCTGTTCATTGATGGGGCCGAGCTGTCCGCCGAACAGGTTGAAGACGAGTTCAAGGACCTCGTCGACGAAAATTGGGACTGGCAAGTTAAAATGTTGTCGGAATCGGATTTCTCCTTGGTCTTTCCCTCCAAGGAAAGTCTACGGATGGCCATCAGGGGCGGTGGTCTACGCCTTCCCTCCTCCAAAGCGCGCGCTCTCGTCATGGAAGGGTCCATTGACGAGCACGCCTCGGAGGTCCTCGCGGCTACATGGGTCAAACTACACGACGTTCCGCCTCCCTTCCGCTCGGTGGCACGCATGATGATTGGGGCCAGGCCGGTGGGCTGGCCAATGGAGGTGGACGAGAGTTCTCTCGGGGAGTTAGAGGCCCCGGTGCGCGTGAAGATTGGGGTACGGGCGGCGGTACCCGTACTCGAGCACTTCCTCCTCACGGTGAACGGACAAGGCTTCAAGGTCCGTGTCGAGGTGGAGAAACCCCCCAACACCGCTAGGTCCCCCTCCCCTCCACCTCCTCCCAAGAAAAACTAGAGGGACTCCGATGATGAGGATGGGCTGGGGGGCGGATTCTTAGAAGATGAAACCGACAACGATCAGACCTGGTGTCGTGCGAGCCGGGAAAAGAATAAAGGTAGCTCCCCTCCGCCTCCCAAGGGTGGGAAGGCCGTGGATGGGCGCAAGACCGTGCGGGAGGACTTGGTTGCGCTCTCCCCGCCCCGGCCCAAGGCTGCTTCTGCCCCGCCCTTGCCACCAATTAATCAGTATGGTTCGTTTCTATCCCGCAAGGACAAGGCGCCGGTGAAGTTTATGGGCCTGGGTACGACCCCTCTGAGTACAGTGGAGGCGGGGACGTCTGTTTCTATTGGAGAACACCCCCTGCTTCTCCCTCGCCGACCGTGGACATTCTGTCTCCGCTGTTGGGCGTGACTATTGGCGTCACGTCTGCCACCCCTTCATCCAAAGATTCGTTCGCATCACAACGGGAAAGAGAGCGGCGTAGTAAGTCCGCGGATCGCCTGGCTAGGGTGCTGGCATCCGCCCTTGAGTTCCCCCAGCCTGTTCTCGCTGCCGACTCCACGATGGTCGCTGCACCTGGTTCTGGCGTGCTGGCGCTCAACGCCCCGGTCAAGGATACTGACTCGATTGGTTAACGCCCTGGTCAACGCCCTGGTTCCCCCAACATGTTTTCAAGCTGGGGCTAGACATGACGTGGGGGACGGCAGGAGGACTTTATACTGACTCGATTGGTGGTATGGGGAGGGGCCTCTCAAGGATACTTTCCCCCTCCTTTTTAACGTGTGCGAGGATGCGTTTGCGTCGGTTAGCACGGTGGTGGGCGAGGGGTGCCGCTTCCGGCGATCTCTTGGGTCTTGGACCCGTCAAACAAGTTTACCGTGCGCTCCATGTACAAGGCTTTAGCTCAAGGGGCTACCGTGGCCTGCTTCCGGGATATCTGGAGGGCTAGGGTTCCTCTGAAAATCAAGATTTTTTCGTGGCAACTTATTTTAGACAGACTCCCTTCCGGCACACAGTTGGTGACAAGGCAGGGGCCTTCGGACGACAACTGTGCGCTCTGTGGACTTCTTGAGGACGCCTCTCACATGTTGTTTACGTGTTCACTAGCCGGCTTCACTTGGGCGGTTTTTCGCCAAATCCTGGGGAGGAATTTGTGTCCAACCAGTTTTGCCTAATTTTTTGCTTATCTTCAGTTAATCTCCGGGAGGGCCCGTAGATTGGTTTGGTGTCTTTTCCTTGCGCAATCATGGGCATTGTGGCATGTGCGGAATAAGTTATCTATTGCTAAGAAGTGTATTAATCACCCGGCTGACATTATTTTCAAAACTATGATCTTTCTTCAGGTTTGGACCCCTCTCATGAAGCCGCTGGACCAGGAGGGCGCTAGATGGCTTATCGACAAGCTTAAGACGATTCACGTCTCTTGCCTGCCTCCTCGCTCGCTCCCGCTTGGTCACTGATGTCTGCGAGTGCTGTGATAGTCTTTCATGCTTTTAGTCTTCCGTTTTGGCTAAGCTGTAATGCCCATCGTTACCTTAGCTTCGTTTGTCCGAACTCTGTGTGGTTATCCTTTGTCACCAATTAAAAAAAAGACAAACGTTCTCTCAATTAATTTTTTTTAAAAAAAAAACCAAACGTTCTCTCGACTCCCTCAGCAGTCAGCCCTCCGGTTGACTCCACAGTATTCGCTGAAAGAAAAACCTCGCCACCCCCAAAATTCGAATTTCAGTTCTGGTCCGGCAAGTCACGTTTTTTCCCCTTCCCCTCCCGACCTCCGCTCCGCTCCCCCTAAATCCAACTCCGGCGCGCTTCCCCTCTGGCCCGCGCGACCGCACCCGCCGCCGCGCGCCGCCTGATCTCCTCGCCGTCGGCCAGATCCCCGCTCCTCCCCGTCCCGCGCTCAGTTGCTGGTTCCGCCTCTACTCACCCTCCTCCATGGCCGCCGCGGCCGCCGCTGCCGGTAAAGCTCCCCTCTCCCTCGCAGCTCCCGTCCATAGAGATTACCTTCCGTCCCTCACTATCTAAGCCTGTTCGCCACCTGACCAGGAGCGGTGCTCGGTGGCGTGAACCCGAAGCAGAAGCCAAACCCTAGAGCCAGTGGCACCGGCCTCCGGTCGCCGGGGAAGCCCGTCGCCCTGGCGAACATCACCAACACCAGGAGGCCCAACCCTCCCAGATCCATCTCCACCGCCGATGTCCTCAAGGTAATCTCGGCTCCTACCCCCATGTTTTTTTTTGAATTTTAAAATACTATAAAAATAAAGCAAGCAAGCCCGCCTCATTAAAAACCTTCCAGTCCCCTTAGGTACCCTGGTAAGGAAAAGAGTGCGTCCTGAAAACTTGCCGCCACGAGTTCAGAACAAAGATACATCATTTGCCAGTAGACCCCGGATACAATCTCGTGGATCATCATGCCACACCACAGTCTGTAATCCAGAAGCCAAACTGGCAATGCAATGAGCTACAGAGTTACTCTCTCTAGGACTAAAAGCAAAGGTAACTCGGGTAAAACCCCTAGAGAGGAAAGAGCATTCCTCGAAGATAGCAGCTGCTTCGCCAAGAGAATTTCCCCCATTCTGCATAGCTTCCACGACCTCAAGACAGTCGCTATTGACCTCAACTCTAGCACATCCAATTTGTCCCGCAAGAATCAAACCATCCCTGAGAGCTGTCGCTTCCGACATCATGGCACTACTAGCGTAAGCAATCTCACTAAACCCCTCTATCGTAGACCCATGTTAGGGAGAGATCCTCTCCCGTATGTACCATAATCAGTTAGGATAATTCCTTGTGTAACAATTCTTGTAACCCTGACTTGGACTCCAAGTCCTTGTGCATATAAATAGAGGAAGAGGGGGATGAGGCGTGCCATCGAGCAGCCTATTGTTACATGGTATCAGAGCAGGTCATCCTGCCTGCCGGACACCTCCTCCTCCTCTACAAAAAAAACCCTAGCCCTTCCTCCCAAACCCTAGCCGCCACCTCCCTCTCCCTTCTCCCATCCACCATGACTCCTGATGAGATCGCAGCCAAGGAGCGCGAGCTCGAGGCCCGCGCCAAAGCTCTAGATGACCGTGAAAACTCCCTAAACCAACAGCTCGCTGCTGTCACCATCAACGCCGCCGCTACCTCTCCTGCGGCCGCCGCTACACCACCTACCCCAAACCCAAATCCCACCACCACCACCACCCCCAGCCCATCCACCTACGCCACTTCCATCAAACTTCACGTACCGATCACCCTAAGCCTTACCGATGGCAACTACACCAACTGGCGGGAGCTCTTCCTCGTCGCCCTCGGCCGCTACGGTCTCACCGCCCACGTCAATGGCGAGGCTACTCCCTCCGACACGTCCCCCGACTCTGCCTGGGGCCGGGATGACTACACCGTCCTCTCCTGGATATACGGCTCCATCGACACTGACCTCCTCGGCATCGTCATACGCCCCGGCTCCACTGCGCGCACCATCTGGGACGCCATCGAGAACCTCTTCCGCGACAACAAGAAGCATCGCGCCATCCAGCTCGAGGCTGACTTCCGCAACACGCCACAGGGCGATCTCTCCATCAGCGACTACTGCGCCAAGCTCAAGAACCTCGCCGACTCCCTCACCGACGTCGGCCAGCCCATCAGCGACGAGACGCTCCTCTGCGGCCTTAATGACACTTACGCCCATCTGCGTTCGTTTCTGCCCTTTCAGGTGTCGTTCCCCACGTTCCTCCAGACGCGCTCCGCCCTCATCCTGGAAGAAACTCAGCGGCGCACCGACGCTCGCAACGCCGCCTCCACCGCTCTCTGGGCCATGGTCCAGAGCGTGCTTCCCAACAACGGGGGCGCCCGCGCACCCCCATCTGGAGATCGCTCGCCGTCTCTCCCCTCCGGGGGCGATCGGGCCGGTGGCCGCGATACCAGCTACAACACCAACATCTTCCGCGGCGGAGGCCGTGGACGCGGCGGCGGACGCGGACGCGGGCGCGGCCGCGATAACCCCTGGCAGTTCAACCCATGGACGGGGGCCCCTACACGCGCCCAACTTCAGCAGGCCCCGTGGCAGCCACCGTCACCGACCCCGTGGCAGCCTCGCGCACCGGCGGCATGGCAGGCGCCGTCTCCAGGTCTTCTCGGCCCGCGCCCTGGCGTGACGCCACAGGCTTACGCTGCCCAGGGTCCCCACGGCAACATCATCCACCAGCAGCCGCAGATCGACCCAGCCCTCCTCGCTGCTCTTAATAACTTGCAGATCCCTGGCGGTGACTGGCACATGGATACTGGCGCATCCTCTCATATGGCATCCGATCCCGGTAACTTTCATTCTCTCTCTCCATCTTCATCACAGTTTGTCACCGTTGGCAACGGTGCAACCCTCCCTGTCACTCATATCGGTTCCCAGACCCTTCCTTCTCTCACTAAACCCCTCTATCTTCGCAACATACTTTTAGTTCCACAAATTATCAAAAATCTCATCTCTGTTCGTCAATTCTGCATCGATAATTATTGCACCATTGTCTGTTGGTTTTCTTGAATCCAAATCTGACACCTCTCTCTTCACTCTCCACCGTGGCTCCGACGTCGCCTACTTACTTCTCTATGTTGATGACATTGTTCTTACCGCATCCACCACCCCCTTTCTACAATCCATCATTCATACCTTCAGCCGCGAATTTGCCATGAAAGACCTAGGCCCTCTCCATCATTTTCTTGGAATTTCTGTCACCCGCCACTCACATGCCCTCCATCTATCCCAACGACAATACATACTTGATGTCCTTAACCGTTCCGGCATGAGTGACTGCCATCCTTCCTCCACCCCTGTCGATACCAAAGCCAAACTTCCTGCCTCCACCGGACCTCCTGTAGCCGACCCCTTCCTTTACCGCAGCCTAGCCGGCGCCCTCCAATACATTACCCTCACCCGACCAGAAATTTCCTATGTCGTTCAGCAAGTATGTCTCCACATGCACGATCCTCGTGAGCCTCATCTTCTTATTGTTAAAAGAATTCTTCGTTATCTCAAAGGGACTCTCGACTACGGTCTTACTCTCCACTCCACCACTTCTCATTCTCTTATTGCTTACTCGGATGCTGATTGGGCCGGATGCCCAGACACTCGCCGGTCTACATCAGGGTACTGTGTGTTCTTAGGTGACAACTTGGTATCTTGGTCATCTCGCCGACAGCCTACTGTTTCACGCTCTAGCGCTGAGGCAGAATACCGTGCTGTTGCCACGGCCGTCGCTGAGACATGCTGGCTCCGCAACCTTCTGCAGGAGTTACGACGTCCCATTGACAGTGCAACTATTGTTTACTGTGACAACGTGAGCGCTGTTTACCTCTCTGCCAATCCAGTACAGCATCGTCGTACTAAACACATTGAACTCGACATTCACTTCGTACGTGAGAAGGTGGCTCTCGGTGGTCTGCGGGTTCTCCATGTTCCATCCAGTTCTCAGTTTGCTGATATCTTCACCAAGGGACTGCCGTCAGCCTTGTTTCATGAGTTTCGGTCCAGTCTTCACATCGGTGCAGCACCGAGCTCCGACTGCGGGGGCGTGTTAGGGAGAGATCCTCTCCCGTATGTACCATAATCAGTTAGGATAATTCCTTGTGTAACAATTCTTGTAACCCTGACTTGGACTCCAAGTCCTTGTGCATATAAATAGAGGAAGAGGGGGATGAGGCGTGCCATCGAGCAGCCTATTGTTACAACCCAGACAAACGAGCCGCACAGCTTAGCCTTGCGATTGCTGGTCCCGGTTTCCACGCTGACGCCTGTGGATTCCTCGCTTGCTTGCAGGAGAACGCCAAGCTGCGTCAGGAGAACGCCAAGCTGCGTCAGAAGAACGCCAAGCTAGGTCTGGAGAACGCCAAGCTGGGTCAGGAGCTTGCCCAGAAAACGTATGTGTGCCTCCCTTGTTGTCATGAAAAGGGGCCGAATGATGTTTCTCAAGTAGTAACCTAGTTTTTTTTTTGATGTCCTGTCCGCAGCATTGAAATTAACAAGCTACGCTTTGCGCTGCACGCCAGACAGCAGCTGAACGTGAGCCTTGCGCAGGCGAATTCTCATATGACAGCGGTTCGTCTATTTCTCCATCTCCATTCCTGCATAGATGGTTCTAGTTGTTACTGTGACAAACTTGAGTGGAACTAGCTGAGTTCCCAACCCAACTAGTGGCTATGCTTTACACCTGTGAATGGGAATAAAAGAGAAATGATGTTGGTTCGTTGTTCTATATGCATTGAATTGAGCTAAGTTTAAGACAGAATGTCGAGAAAAATGATGGTCATTTTTATTTTGTATTTATGAAAGGAAGCATCACATGTACTTGTCGCTTTGTTTTGTGGTGTTTCCTTGTTTGTGTAGCCACTGTCTGATTTATCTATGTTTGTTTTTGCTTCTCTGCAGGAACTATATCAGGGGAAAAAGCGAGTAAGCTGTCACTTTTTCTTTTCCTTATCCCGTTTTCAGCTGTATACACTCAGTATGTAGGTTACTGATTTGGGGAATTATATGTGGATGCAAATTGCAGCTACAGTTATTGCGGCATGAGCTTGCATGTGCAACAGCAGTGATTAAACTAAAGGGTTCAGGACTTGAGGTAAAGTAAGACCATGGCTTAACCGTGTTTCATCTTGTTACAGACAACTTGTTTATTTTCTTTCCATTGTGCACTAATGGCAGCCAAAGAGTACCACTGCTGACAACCAACTGCAGAAAGAAGTAGCTTCACAGGTTGCTGGCACAATTCTCAAACTAAAGGGTTCACCATTTTCATCCATAGTTCTAAGATTGTTTAACCCTTTATTGAATTTAGGAGCTAAACGCTGCACCTTCCAAACTTGCTCCAGTTGAGGCTCATCAAGCTGATGGTAAGGCCACCCGTGCTAATGTGCACTATTCATTTGAGACACAACGTCTCCATTCTTATATTTTGATACTACACGTGGCAATCATTTCACCAATTGCATTTTCTGTCTCTGAATTGTCCTAGTTAACATAAAACATTATTCATTTCTAATTTACCTCAAGTTGTCTACTTTTGTAATATCTAGTCTCATTTTCGCAGCCTCTGTACCATGTAATACAGTCCTTGAAGAAGGACTAACAGCTAAAACAAATAAAAGGTATTGCTGTCTTTTTACTAATCCTTACAAGCAATGTCAACTGATGGCCTTAGTTACTCAAACAAATTTCTATTTATTCAGGACATCAGTGAGTAGGCGCACAAGTAAACGAAAGTCTGAATCATGCGAAGGGACAAAAGACACCACTGCAGACCAACCAAGCTACAAACCTGCTATGCAGCCCCCTGGATCATCGCATCATGAGGATCAGAGGTAGTATTTTCTTACAAAATGTGCTCATGCTGCAGCACTATCTAATTGAATGTTGATCACTGTTTGTCATGTGTGGTCAGAAACACGCTACGCAGAAGGTCTTCTAGACTGAACCCAGGATCTTGTGAAATGTCAGAAGTCTTATGTGAGACCTTGCATATGGACACTGATCCTTCATCTTCTAGTTTTAGTGTTCCAGAACTCTCTTCTAGTTTTAGTGTTCCAGAACTTCATGAAACAAATAGTGGAAAAGATATGGTAAGATATTGTCTTTTTCATTTCTGCTTTGTGTTCCAACAGTTAAGATTCAACAGGGTGGTTCTTTTTCGCGAAAACGCAAAAGCCTTGCGTTTCGATGCATTGATAGAAAAAGAGAGAGTTTATGTACAAGCCTGGAAACAGGCAACCCCACGCCAAACAACTCAACCCACTACCTAGTCTAGGGGAGAAGAAGCCCGAGGCCGCGAGCTCCGGCGCACACCCATAAGCGAGCCTCGGTCTTGATGGTTCCCATCAAGGCGCCTACCGAGGGGCTAGCGTTGTCGAAGACGATTGCAGCGGAAGGCAAGACAAGGCAACACACCTGGGCATAAAGTAGAGACTTCAGTGCTCAATGTAAATTGCTTCCACTGTTAGACTCAGCTTATAGCTAATGATGTTTTAGGTTCAGTTTTAACGTCTGACATTCTGATTGTATGATTGTGTCAGGAAAAGGAGATGAATAAAGCAACCAGAACAAGAAGTGAATGTCGAGGTAGGCAGCCCAATTTTTCAGTATTTGGTCAACCTGTCTACCCATGTATGGGTCTTAATCCTTATTACAAGGCTACTTGTTTCCTACATTGTAACTAGGAGGAGATACAAGAAGCAGATCCCAGTGTTGCTGAAGTCGGGGGCCTTGAGGCACATCAAACTGACGATAAGGCCATGGCTACAAACCCAGACCATTTACCGGAAACTCAGTGTAAAGCATCTCTCTTTGTCCACCCTTCCAAGGATTTTACTGCTACATTGCACTCATCTAGGACTCTTGATATCGTGACCCTGCATTTAAGGTTCTTAGTTATATTTATCAGGGATTCAAGCGTAGCATGCTCATTCGGAACTTTACGTTTACGTCAGTTTTGAATAAAAGGATTTTGTAGTATGCAAGAAAGTTTAAATAGAAAGTACTTTTGTTTGTCAATACTCACACTCATAACTTTGTTGTGGAATAAGTTAACATTTCAAATCCCAGGGACAGTGGGCGAACTAATTACTAACTGTATCTTTCTGGTATATTCTGAATCCTTTTGTTGAAACTAGCAATTAATCTTACTGTACTTGCAATTCCTTTTCAGCATCTCCGCCGTTTAATATTATCAAGCATCCAGAGCCTCCCCAGAAGAAGACAACCAAGAGGTATGACCCGTCATCACAGTGATATTTGAGATGCGCTCAATAGTACGATATTGAGTTGACTCGGAATGTCTGTGGGTAGGGTTGCCGCTAAGCGGAAGCTGGAATCACATGAAGGTCGCAAAGACTCAAACATAGAGGAGGATGCTACCACCAAACTTCACTCAACCTCTAGCGAACCACTGCATCATGAAGAGACGAGGTAAAGTCTCTGCCTGATCACCTCTATGGACGCATGTATATCTCTCTTGACCGGAACATGATAACTATGGTTGGCGTAAACATCTGCAGAAAATCTCAAGGCGTATATCATTATCATGTGAGGTCACGGAGGCCACTCTTGAGGGGGCTGCGCCAGAGGATATAATTGCCCCTTTACCCCCTTCCAGTTCAAAAATCCTTATCGAGCAGAGCGAAATGGAGAAACAGAATGACCGCCGTCCTTCGACTGAACCTTCCGAAGAGCAGGCGTCAGGAAGGAGTTCTTCGGTGGAGGTGACTGGTAGGAGGTCTTCCATGCGGGGAGCCGCAAAGGCTGTCTCCTACAAGGAGATACCCCTGAACGTGAAGATGGCCGACACCCGGTGACAATTTGTGGTCCGGCTACTACTGGTGGCCTGTGTTTTTGTGGAGGAGTAGAAATCATGTTTGCTGTATGATGGTTGTAGCCTGTTGTTTTCCCCCACCAGGTAGAAGGGAAGTATAATGTTATTTAGCCGTAGTGGCCCTCTCTTTTGTGAACTCACCGTCACTTTGTCTGTCGTAGATATGTTCCTGGAATTTCGTGCCTGGAATGCCGATCCCAAATGCAACCGGCTATACATGTTGTGATGGCGTAGTACTTCTGCCAATATTAATGAGATTTTTCATGCAGCGTTTTTCAGTTATCCCAAGTAAAAGTACTAGTGCTGTTCGTTCTGCTTTATTTTAAGAAACTTTGGGTTAACTGGCATATTGGCATGAGTCCAAGCTCATCCATGTTCAGCCTTCTACCAGCTGTAAGAGCATATCGAGTGGCTCCTCCAAACTAAGATAGAGGATGCTGGCCTGAAAAAAAAAGCCTTCCAGTGGTTCCTCCAAACGGCCGTCCAAAATTTAGAGGACCTCGACAACCAGTACGCGTCCTCCAGCCTTGGAGGACCAATGGAGGATCGCCCAACTGCTCGCCCGCGCCTGTCCGCGCATAAATTGGCGAACCCAGACAAGAGGTGGTTGCGGTCGCTCCGTGTCAGTTATCGGCTAAGATGCAACGATACCAGTTCGTTTATGAATATCGAGTGGTCCCAGTTCAAATGGAGTAGCTAACGGCTCCCACTGTTTCTCTGAATATTCTGTTAATATCGGATCACACCAACTTTTCCGTCGCTCGCCGTCCCGGTCTGGCCTCGATATAAAACTACCAGAGACGCTCTGTAATGTTTATTATCAATAGAACCAAAACCATAGCCGCCTACAGCGCTAGAAGAGCCCCAATTCCCACCTCAATTCTGTCTAATTCTCATCTAATTTGCTATGCTATTCTCATCTAGCTCTTAATTCTTATCTGTGAGTGAGTTGGCCTAAATCAATCTAGGTGCACGTGACAATAGTGGTATTAGAGTTTTCGATCTTGGCTCTGGATCTGGATCTGAAGTGCTTGTAGCTAAGGGTTGCAGGACTCGTGCCTGTGTAAAATTCCGGAGGCTAGCGAGAACTGGATCAGGTTTAGGGGTACCATGGAGGCGAATTCGGTGCGAGTCAAAGCAAGGTTGGGGAAACAAATTGTTTCCTTGGTAAAATTCCTTATGCTGCGAGTTCGACGCTGAAAGGGCGATGGGGAAGACGAAGACTGGAGCGGAAGTGGACATTGACATCGACGACATCATTACGAGGGAAGAATTTGAGCAGTTCAGTGTGGACGTGCAGAAGAAATTCGTGCGTGGTCAAATCGAACTTACCAAGCAACAAGTGGCTGCAACAACCAAGAGTAACTTGACGACTCACACTCAGAAGCAGGTTGCAGAAGACCCGGGGGGGCATCGACACAACACTCAAGCGTGCACGGGAAAGTACCTGCTGGCCTGCAGGGCACCCCTCGGAGTGCTTTAAGGGTACAAGGCGAGAAGAAGTGGGGTCACACAAGGGTGGACACGCTAGATACACCAACAATTTGCCACCGTTACATGCGCCATTGAACAAGAACAATGACAAAGAAGGAGAAGGGTCCAAGAAACCTTGGATTGTATTGGAAGGGGGGATATGTTGGAGGGGGCATCAATGGACCAGGGCACCCCAACAGATAACATCAGTATGACAACAATTACAGACCACCACACGAGGGCTCAAGGCATGTGTTTCCTAAGTATGATGGAAACAACACCAATGCATGGATTAAAAAAGCTGAGAAATTATTTCAACCCGTGCCAGGTGATAAGAGGAGGACAAGGTGGAAGTAGCAACATTGTACTTCATAGGAAAGGCTGACACTTGGCTGGAACATACTGAGCTAGATCTAGAAGAAATAACATGGCCTAGATTCTGCAAGAAACCGAAGAAGAGGTTTGCAGAGAAGTCCTCATATGATGTGGTCAAGATATTCCATGCACTGAAGCAAACAGGTTCTGTAGAGGTAGGGCGAGTCAGGAGAGAAAATACAGAAGTTCCAAAGGGATACTATGTTAAAAGCTTTGTATCAGTTTTGCAAGATTATGAAAAACAGCACACACAGATTCAAAAGCCAAGCTCCTTAATTGAGGCTTACTGGGTGTCCAGAAGGTTGGAGGACTCTAATCCTTTTAGGAAAACCAACACTAGCTCATGGACTATCAGGGAACCTTACCACAGGAATGTGGTCCCACACAAGGAAAATTTAACTAGGGAAAACTGCAACTGAAGCCCCTCGCGCCAAAAGTGATAATTGTTACAAATGTGGAGAAAAGTGATTTCTAGGACATAGGCTTGCATGCAAGATGGATAAGCAACTAAGAGCAATGGTGACTCAAGAGAATGAGGAGGAAGTCCCGGATGCACAACTACTTGAAGAATTAGGGGCAGAAAAAAATATAAGCCCTGAAGAATTGGTAGCATTGATATCGGCTCATGCTGTACATGGGACCCCTACATCTAATACCACTTCTATCTTGAGAGTCCAAGTAGGCAGAGTCACTGCCATAACTCTAGTAGACACCGGGAGTACAGGGACTTTTATTAACATCAAGTTTGCTCTGAAAAATGAGTGCAAAATATCAAGGGCCCAAACTATGACAGCTGTAGCTAATGGTGCAAAAATACTAAGCAATGCCACTTGCAAAGGATGCCAGTATACCATCCAATGTAGTACTTTCAATGATTTTAGATTGCTACAACTCAAAGGATATGACTTAATTCTGGGAGCTGACTGGATGTTGACACACAACCCTGTAGAGTGGGAACTACATGACTGGGAAGCTGAAAATTAATCATTATGGACATAGAACAGTGGTGTTCCATGATGGCAATGACCAAATGGAGTGCAAGTTAATTGACCAGGAGAAAATGAAAAGGCTATTCAGCAAGAGATAACTAATGCATTGATGTTTTCTCTTACTGTAGCAGAATCTGCAACTCGCAAGACTATAGTACCTGAAGAAATTACAGGGATATCTTGGACAACTGCAGGGACATATTTGAGGAACCACAACAATTGCCACCAAGTAAAGGTTGTGACTACACAATTGAATTGCAACCTGGATAAAAGCCAGTAAACAAAAGAGTTTACAGGTTACCAGATTATCAAAAGGAAGCTCTGGAAAAGATTATTGCAGACATGATGAAGTCAGGAATAATAAGAATCACTGTCCTCCCCTGCAATTTTAGTATTGACTACAGACAGCTAAATGAAATCACAATCACAGTCTTTTGTTTGCTTCAATGTACCATACAATTTTTTTTAGGACACCCACCTGTATACCCTATCCATAATCTATTGTGTAGGGTTCTCTTTGCATGTCACCATTATGCGTTCCTTGTAGCGTCCTTCATCGTTTCTAGTTAATCGTCATATCCATGCCTAAAAAATACCGCAAGATATGGTACAAATAAACTAGAAAACTTATCCCTTCGTTCCAAAAAACAAGACATACAAATAGAAAACCCAAACCCAATTTCTTGTTCTTATGTACTTATCATATTATCTATTTAATGCACATTTTGGTGCATATATACAATGCATTTACAAACATTCAAGTTGTTCTTCTTACTTGAAGATATTATCTTGCAACTTTAATATCTGCTTCTCTAGGAATAAAATCCGTCCTGCTCTTTCTCCAAACTTTCAGAAAAGCCAGTGGATAGTTACACTCAAAGACATAGTTTTAGCAGACCACATAGGCATGTACAGAAAATGCAACAAGTTGACCGCGTGGCCTAATGGATAAGGCGCTCGCCTCCGGAGCGGGAGATTCTGGGTTCGAGTCCCAGCGTGGTCGCTTTTTTATTTCGTCATTGTATCTGTGCGGGTCTAAGTGAAGAAATTATCTGTGTATTACTTTACTTGGAGATGGTCAACTACACAAGAATTTCAAGGGAAGAGATTTTTTTAAAAAAAAACACGGCAGCGACTATAGCTAGAAAATGTTTGTGTGAGTACTCACCTTAATTAGTAGGTTAGTGCAAAGCATTAGTGTATTTATTTTCGTGTTATCTTTCTAAAACTGTGGAACATACCAAAATTTGATCATGTCCAATACCAGCCCATAAAAGTTGTCCTCGGTTTTGTACCGCTCACACGATGTTACCATGGCCATGGTTACAAAGCCCTTCCCTGGCCTGAGAAACTTTGCCATGCGTAAGAGGGAGGTTCCGCACGAGCACGACCAAACTGATAAAACACACTCGGCGCAATCTCGAGCCACGTCGGTAGTGCGATGCACGCACATGCATGATGCATGATGATTTCGTTACAGTACGTTTTTAAATATTTTTTCCCAAATGTTGGATAGCTCAACCGTCCGATTGGCCATTGGTAAATACCGTCGACTCAAAACGGCGAGATATTTAAAACTTAATCCTCAAATTGGTAGGACCCGGAGGTATTTTTTACCTAAAAAAGAAAAGTTTCCGGAAGTATTTCCCCCCCCCCCCACCCCCCCCCCCCCCCCCCTCAAAGTTACCATCCTACTGTTGCCACTATATCCGTACAAAAGCATGGTAAATTTTTATGAAATAACGATTCTTCTTTGTCCTTTTGTGACGAAATAGGTCGCAGCCCCGCTATATTAATATAGCAGCCATTCGATACAATAGACATGAAACCGTGACAACGGCTGGGACAGCAGCCAAAACTCACCCAAAGCAAGAAAGAAAAGAAAATACGCCTCCGACAACCGATGGGCCCTTCGACAAAGTATTACCACGCTTCTGCCTAGACCAGCGCCCTGGTCATAGTGTTTCCCCGGCATATATGTTGTAGCGGAAAGGGTAGCCACAACGACCTCGAGGAAGGAAAATGCCACCCGGAGGCGGCCTAGCGCCGGTGCCGGATGAACCGACAAGGATTTCTCTCGAAAAAAACCCCTATCCACCCCACATGGCGATCGGACGCACAAGAGCCTCATGGACGAGCCTCGACACCACCGAACCAGCCGACCGCAAATATGCGCCACCCCCGTCACAAAGCCACCATTGTCGTCTCCCTAAAACAGAGGACACAAGGTGTGCAAGGCGGAGGAGAGGAGAGGCAAGTACTAGGATGGAACTACATCCACCGCCTAGGATGGTAGTCGACTGGACGCAGCCGCGGAGCACACCAGTCCCTGTTAGGTCCGGCCATGCCCAGAGGGCTTGTAAAATGCCCGCATAGGCACACCAGTCCTAATAGGGTTCGTCCGGGCCCAAAATTGGGCCCGTGAAGCTCGCCCGCATGCTGCAACAAGCCGGCCCCCGTCGTTGTTGTCTCGTGCACCCTCACCATCGGCGCCACCTAAAGATCGCACCATTGGTCAGATCAGCCCACCCGACCCATATGGGGCCCGCTAGGCCCAGATATGGGCCGCAAATCTCCGTTGACGCCATCCTGAAGGGCGCTGACCTTCAAGGACCAAGCTACCCCGTAGATGCGAGGACGTCACCGCTGTGCCGCCGCTCCCTAGCGAGAGCCAGACCATCGCCGCCTAAGAGTGCACTGCCACCTAGCCGGACCAGCCCTATCGGGCCATCCATATGCGCGGGGAAGAGAGGACACACCACTGCCAGCCCCGCCCCGGCCTAACCCGGCGGCGCCCGCCGGCAACGGCGAGGGAGGAGGTGGAGGTGCGGGCGGGTGGAGCCGTCGGAGATTAGGGCGCTCCGGACGCCCATGGTTGTGCATGTTAGCATGAAGTATATAGTTCATTTGGAACTCTTAGACCAGCATGGCGAAAACTACCATTATTCAGGCCGAGCGAGCAGCCCCCAAACCGTCGACTGACTTCCTGCAATCGGAGAACACAAGTGTGCTAGGCATCCGCGGGTTATGTTGTTCACTCTAGTTGACACCGAGACATGTCCACCTGTACACCAATGGGGAGTCTAAGTATGGATCACAACTCCCCGGAAGCTAACCACCCTTTGATCAAACATCCCTCGGTACAGAACATATATGGAGAAGGGGATGCCAAGACTCCATCTCCTGATCGTCCATAGGGAAATTTGCTACGTGTGGAACTCCTCTCTTGCGAAACAGGTTCGTCATCCAACAACTGTTGTGAGAATCTGGAACAAATGTTTCTCGCAATCTGCTGGCCTAGCTGGAGACTTCCAAAAGTCTACGGGTACACTCCGACCATACTCCGTATGGGGATTCTACGCGTTATTCCAAATGCATAGCTCTTCCCCATTATAGAAATAATGAGACCAGAGTATGTGGATGCCCTGAACCCAAGGACCCCCATGCATCAACTTCTCCCATTTCCCCAAGAACGAGAACTTGACCATATGTAGGATATCATTCAATGATCTGGTCTTCACCCCTTGTACAAGATCCCATGATGCCCTTGTATTCTTGAAGAACAAGAAATTTAGTACTCCCCCTCCATGTAAACCCTAGATATCGTCAAATCATCGTAACATGTGCTAGAGGTGGGGCTTATTCCTCAAGCACTATGTCATTAAGATCTTCCTCCCACTAGTAGGAATCTTCTTATATACACCACCATAACAATGGCCAACATGTTTTGGTGCTGTCCAATGTTATTACCACTGGCCACGCTTTTATCGTGTTCGCCGGCGCTAAGGGCATCTCACGTCGTTGCGCCCGCCCAGGACGCAAAAACCCGGCCTTTTTTCCCGCCGCGGCGCGAAACGGCGCTATTCCGGAAACTGGGGGGCGCGTTTCCCAGCCGTGAAGCCCAGGCCGCCCCCAGCCGGCGATTCGGACCAATTTGGACAGGTGGAGATTTGGCACACAAATAATTGAACTTTTACCACCAAATAAATAGAGTTTTGCCACACAAATAAATAGTTCAACAATTTAAACAAAATAAAGAAATTACACTAGTCATCGTCCTCAACATTGCCATTCCCCTTTCGCGCCCACAAATGCTGCACCAGGTCATTCTGCAGAGCATGGTGTGTTCCAGCGTGTCGAATCTCCTGTCGCTTGGTGAGGAAGTCTGTCCATGATGCCGGCACCTGGTGATCAACATCTGCAAGAGGGCCCTGCCGGTAGTATGGTGTGCTTGCCTCACTGTCAGGCACCAGGTCATCCCGCTCACTCTCAAGGATGATGTTCTGCAAGATCACACAACACTGCATCACCTCCCACATGTTGGACTTCGACCAAGTCATAGCTGGGTACCGGACAACAGCGAATGGAGATTACAGCGCACCAAATGCCCGCTCAACACCTTCCTGCAAGCCTCCTAGCACTTGGAAAACCAAGCTATTGCGCTTCCTGGGATAGGATTGGAGATGCTCTTCACAAATGTTGCCCACTTCGGGTAGATGCCATCTGCAAGATAGTACCCCTTTGTATACTGGTGTCCATTGATCTCATAGTTCACAGGGGGAATTGGCCTTCGACAAGCTCGGCAAAGACATTCGAGCACTACAAGACATTGATGTCGTTGGGACTTCCAGGCATACCAAAGAATGAATGCCAAATCCATAGATCGTACGAAGCCACGGCCTCGAGAACCACCGAGCACTCTCCTTCCTTTCCTCGAGAATCACGGCCTCGTGTGTGATGGCGGTTGACGGCGGCGACGTGGGGTGTGATCGACGGGGTGGCGACGGCGAGGCGAGCGAGAGGAAAAGCCGAGCCGGGGGTGGGGAAAGTGGGGCAAATAGCGCTCCCTCGCCGACAGCGCTGGCCCACGCGCGGTTTTTCCTTCCGAACCCAACGGGCTGGGTTCCGCCTGGGTGCGACGGCGCTTTTTCGGGTTCGGGAGGGGGGGCGACTGGTAGAAAAACGACGCTTTTCGAGCAAAACGGCGCTATTTTGCGTCCTGGGGGGACGACTGGAAATGCCCTAAGTTCCTACCGCTTGCGAAGTGGACGATCAGCTCGCTAACGGTGGGTACCACACACCCCCATGGCGCAACATGCCGCTGGCGAACAGGGTGAAGGCTTCGCCAGCGGTAACCTCTATATCGTTGACGAACATATGAAAAGCTTTGCCAGCGTTATTTACCCCCGCGGGGCCTACTACCGTTGGCGAAATAATTTTCTGCTTCACTAGTGCTATTTTACTGCTGGCGAACAGGATATTCACTGCACACACCCCCCCCCCCCTAGAACACATTGATATGTAATTTGTATCATGAGATTTTCCCATGGTGAAGAGTAACAGTTCAAACATGCATGTCTTGTGCCTCTGAAAAACGTGAGCCTTTTGTTACGACTGAAATTGTAGAGAGGATGCAACTCACCAAGTGATTTAAATTGGAAATCAAACATCACAACACATCAAATGCACTATAGATTAATTGTAGCTCTACGGCTATAAAGGTCAGTCTGAAATAAATATCATGTCACTCCAAAATAAATATACAAGTGACAGGATTGATCACATTTCCGAATCCACATCAAGGCAGACACACACACATCTAGTCGTAGTAGTAGCAATGTTGTTACCCTGCAGTGGTTAATTTAGAGATATTCAGAGAGCCTAGTGTGTCAGTATGTGAAGTAGAAGCCGCCGATTCTGGCTGCGGCGAACTCGGCGACACTTGGCAGCGTCTTGCTCCTGGTGTCAACACCCAGCACCCATGCCTTTTCGTCCCGGAAATCAACCTTGTTCAAGAGGTAGAAAACTTGGTCGTCGAGTAAGCTGAGTGTGGGATGACCGCAGTGGAGTCTCGCTAATATTGGCCGGGGTTCAGCATCGTCGTCGTCTTCCAGGTTGGGCAGAGATTCGGCACTCGGCAACATGTTGACCCCGGCCGCCGCAGAGACCTCGGAAGCCTTGAGTTTGCAGTCCAGACGCCACGATTCCTCCTCAAGCGAGTGCAGGCTCCGGCTCCACATGAAGGCCCGTCCAGCCGTAGGAGACGTAGGTGCGGCGCTGGATTGCTGACTTTGATGTCCCGACGTGGGTCTGCAGCTCGATGTACCTTATGTGGCCATTGATGAGCGCAATGTCCCTCTCACCCAACGGGCAGCCGTCCACCTGGTCGCTACACAGCGGCGTCGGCGGCAGAGGGACATAGCGGCCGAATGCGCTGGTATCTTGGCGGAGCAGGTCGTAGAAGAGGATGCCGTTCCAGAGATCGACCCACGCCATGGTGCCGGCGTCTCCTCAGATGGTGACCACCTTGTGGGACCGTCGGAAAGGTTGCTGCACCCGGTCATGGTCCCGGAGAACCATCTGTTTGACCAAGTGTTGGTCCTGGAATTGTAGACATGGAGCTCGAAGTGCTTGCTTGAGCATGCGTAGCTGATTGCAGCCACGATGTACGAGCGTTCGTGGTCGGTGGTGCTGTAGCGCAGGATTCCGGTGACGGGGCTGGAGAGTACCTGGATGTAGGTGCCATGTGGGCGCGGGATCAGCTCGAGCGACGCGGCGCCCCCTGCCCCCGCCGCCTGGTAGACGTAGTACTGGTAGTTCTCCGGCTTGTACCGAGCGGAGTAGGGGCCGAAGACGACGGTAAGGAGGAGGACGTCGGCCTCGGTGGCGACGATGTAGGGCGGCGCGGCGAAAACGTCGGGGTCTAGGCCGGGGCAGCAGACGCAGAGGTAGGAGACTTGCGGCGGTCGGGCGGCGCACAGGGTCAGCTGAATCCGGCGGCCCTCGCCGCCCTCGGTCGCGCAGGAGGCGGTGGTCGCGTTGCGGCGGTCCGCGACGTAGACCCATAGTTTTAAATAGCGACCTATGACATTTAGCAGCAGCCTGCTTGAAACGCTATAGCGACGCTAAATCGCCGCTATAGCGTGCGATTTAAGAGTTTTGGTACATTTAGCGCGCTAATCCACTTATCGTTAGAGTGCAGAAAATGCTATAGCGTTGCTATAGCGAAGCTATAGCGCGCTATTTAAAACTTTGCGTAGACCTGCAGGTTGAGGAGGCTCGGGTACCCTTGGTCGCCACCGCCACCTTCGTCCGGGATGTGGGCGGGCGGCTCCGTCGCAAGAAATTTCTTGGGAGGCGCGTCGTCTTGGTCGGCCATGGGTCGCGTCTGATCTCCCAGCCGCGAGTTGGGTCGGATCTAAATAGTGTTAGATGCCAAGATCAGTAGGTCTAGATGACTACGGTCTAAACACGAATCTCTGTGAATGAATTGAGAGAGATACCGAGAGGGAGAGAGAGCAGAGAGAGGGGCATCACCTTCACTTCCCTTTGAGGATGACAGCGTTGAGGAGTCCATGGTGGCGAGGAGGAGTGGCAGTCGATGATGAGTGGCGGCGGCGCTTCCCGTGCCTAGCGCTAAAACCTAGTTCGGATAGGTTGTATCGGTGGGGTGGTGGCAGCAGCGAACCTCGTACGTTGTGCCCCGGCCCCCACCTCTTTTTATAGCGCGGCACAGGGGCCCACCAACCATGGATCGGTTGGGCGCCCCCGATCAGGGCGCAGTTGACCAGGGGGGCACGAGGATGCCGTTGGGCACTCGTGAGATCAATCTAACATTCTCCCCCTTGATCTCAATTTTTACTTTGAACTTTATACCTTTTACTTTTACTTGTTTCATCACATATTGATACATAGAGCATGTTTCATCGTCACAGCTCAATTGCCGATAGAATCAGACAGCTACAATATACCTTTCTGTTTTGAAACAAAAACTATTACTTTTCGGGCCTCTCTCAATCCAGGAATCATAGGCTTTCCATTAAACCCATGCCGGCTATGTGATCTTTGAACACACTGGGTGGTAAGCCTTTCGTTAGCGGATCCGCAAGCATATCCTTTGTCTTTATATGCTCGAGACTTATAGTTTGATCCTGAATTTTATCCTTCACAACATAATACTTTATTTCTATTGGCTTTGTAGCATTACTCGACTTGTTGTTGTGAGCATAGAATACTGCGGGCTGGTTGTCACAGTACATCTTTAGTGGTTTGCTAATGCAATCTACCACTTTCAAGTCGGGTACAAATTTCTTTAGCCATATCGCCTGCCCCGTGGCCTCATAACATGCTATAAATTCTGCATACATCGTGGATGATGCAACTATTGACTGTTTGGAGCTTCTCCACGAAATAGCTCCTCCTGCGAGAGTAAACACGTATCCTGACGTGGATTTTCTATCATCTTTGTCTCCCGCAAAATCAGCATCTGAATACCCTCTTATCTCTAGGGAATCAGACCTTCTATATGTTAGCATGAGGTCCTTGGTGCCTTGCGCATAACGCAATGCTTTCTTTACCATTTTCCAGTGCTCTGTGCCTGGATTCTCTTTATATCTACCGAGTACCCCGGTGATAAAAGCTAAGTCAGGGCGAGTGCACACTTGTGCATACTGTAAGCTTCCAACAGCCGAAGCATATGGTACTGATTTCATTTGATCGATCTCATATTGGTTCTTGGGACATTGGAATTTCCCAAAACTATCGCCCTTGACTATAGGAGCAGGTGTGGCAGAACTCGCATGCATATTATACCTTTTGAGAACTTTCTTAAAATATGCCTTTTGCGATAGTCCTAAGACTCCATTCATTCTATCTCGGTGAATCTCTATGCCCAAAACATATGAGGCTTCACCAAGATCCTTCATATCAAAGTTCGAGGATAAGAACTTCTTTGTTTCTCGTAGAAGACTGACATCACTGCTAGCAAGCAAGATATCATCCACATACAAGATTAGGAAAATGTATTTCCCACTTTTGAACTTTGCATAAATGCAGTTATCCTCAACATTCTCTTTAAATCCAAAACTCTTTATTGTATCATTAAATTTTAGATACCACTGTCTAGAAGCCTGCTTTAATCCATAGATGGATTTCTTTAGACGACATCCCATATCTTCCTTGCCTTTCATGATAAACCCCTTGGGTTGTTTCATGTAGACCTTTTCTTTTAGATCTCCATTAAAAAATGCCGTCTTTACATCCATTTGATGTAGCTCTAAATCAAAATGTGCAACTAGTGCCATTATGATTCTGAAGGAATCCTTACATGAGACCGGAGAAAACGTCTCATTGTAATCTACCCCTTCTCTTTGTGTAAAGCCTTTTGCCACAAGACGTGCTTTATACTTTTCTACATTCCCATTGGAGTCATACTTTATTTTGTAGACCCATTTACATCCTACTGTTTTGGCTCCTTTGGGAATATCCTCTAAGTCCCAAACATCGTTGGAACTCATCGATCTCATTTCATCTTCCATTGCCTCCACCCAGTTAGATGAGTGACGGCTTCTCATGGCTTCTTCATATGAGGTGGGATCACTTTCTTTATGCGTCGTTTCTGTGTTATAAACTTTATAATCACTAGAAATTGCTGACTTTTTACGTCTTGTAGACCTTCTAAGACCTTCATTCTCTTGTTCATGTCGTGCCTCAACTTCTGGCACATCCTCTTGAGAAGACTGCTGCTCCTCCCTTTCATGCTCAACTTCGGGTTCAGTCGGCTCCTGACGAGCAGGTTCCGAATCTTCACCTCTAGTTGTCATGGTTGGAGTTACAACAGGTGCTTGCACCGCAACCTCAGGGGTTGACGATGCAGGTACAACAGGTAGCGAGAAAAACGGCTCTTGAATCATCGGATTAGGTGCACACACCCTCTTCTCCTCAAGATCAATTTTCCGAGTTACCATGCTCCCCCTCATCATTTCGTCCTCTAAGAAGACCGCATGTCTCGTTTCTACAAACTTTGTGTATCTGTCTGGACAGTAGAACCGATAACCTTTTGATCTATCAGGATAGCCAATGAAATGGCAACTCACTGTTTTGGTATCTAACTTTGCAATGTTTGGATTAAACACTTTTGCCTCAGCTGGGCTCCCCCACACCCTGAGGTGCTGTAGGGATGGAACTTTTCCTGTCCACAGCTCGTACGGTGTTTTGGGCACCGACTTGCTTGGTACTCTGTTGAGAATGTGAATGGCGGTTTTAAGTGCCTCCATCCATAATCCCAATGGCAAGGTGGAATAACTCATCATACTGCGCACCATATCCATAAGAGTACGGTTACGCCTTTCAGCTACTCCATTTTGCTGAGGTTCGCCCGGCATTGAATACTGGGCTACTATGCCATTCTCCTGTAAGAACCTTGCGAAAGGTCCAGGGACTTGGCCATATGGAGTGTGTCTGCCGTAGTACTCCCCCCCACGGTCAGATCTCACTATCTTTATTCTTTTATCATGTTGATTTTCAACTTCAGCCTTGAATATCTTAAATTTATCCAACGCTTCAGATCTTTCTTTAATTGAATATATATATCCATATCGGGAGTAATCATCTGTCAACGTTATAAACGAGTCATAACCATCCTCACTTTTCACAGGAAATGGTCCACAAATATCGGTGTGAATAATTTCCAGTGTTGCTGTACTTCGGTTTGCACCCTTTTTAATTTGCTTTACATATTTTCCTTTAATGCAATCTATGCATTGCTCTGTTTCTGAGAACTCTAGCGGTGGAAGAATATCATTTTTGATTAGTCTTTCTATTCTCCCCCTCGAAATATGTCCCAAGCGACAGTGCCATAATTTCGATGAGTCATGAGTTCTCTTTCTTTTCTTTTGTTCGTTATTCGACCCAGATTCTTTCTCATTCACTTTAGACACAGAATAAACTTTTTCACGCAAAGATAATAAATAAAGCTCATTGTGGAGGTAAGCAACCCCCACATGAATATTATTACACCATAAGGCACATTTGCCATGTCCAAAATAACACTCATAATTGTCTTTGTCTAAGCGTGATACACTGATAAGGTTCCTGTGTAGTGAAGGAACAAACAAAACATCTCTAAGCAGAATAGTGAAACCATCAGCAAGCTCCAAGGAGATGTTGCCAACAGCTTCTACGTCTGCTTGGACTCCATTAGCGACCTGAATGCATCTTTCGCTTCTTAGCGTGCTCCGGGTCGAACTGAATCCCTGTAAAGAATTTGCAACATGAACAGTTGCACCTGAGTCAATCCACCATGTAGATTTGGAAAACTGTGTATACAGGGATTCATTTACAAAGGAAACAACATTGTTACCTTTCTTTGCAATTATGTACTTTAAAAAATCTGGGCAATCTTGCTTGTAATGGCCAGTCTTTTTGCAGTGGAGACAAGTGTCTTTGTCCACTGGAAAAAACCTCTCTGGGTACTGATGCTGCTGCTGCTGGGGACCTTTCCCATGTGGTTTTGAAGGAGAACCAATATGACTTTGACTATAGTTTCTTTTCTTATTATCCCTCACATAGTTCACAGAACCACCATGTGAGGCTTTGAGTCTGTCCTCCTCCTGAACACACATAGCAATAGTCTTTTCAACATCCCACTTTTCAGGGGCCATGTTGTAGTTTATCACAAAGTTGTCAAACTGACTTGGCAGTGAAGCCATGATCAGATGGACAAGCAGTGCTGGCTTGAGCTCAAGATCAGCATCCATGGGCTTAAGTTTCGCAGCCATGCTGCTCATCCTCAGTATGTGCTCCCGGATGCCATGTGCACCTCCGGTGTACTTTTCAGTTACCAGTTGTTTGATCAACTCGGTGGCATAAACCTTTGAAGAGCCAGTGAACTGGCTCTTTATCTTTTCTAAGTACTCCGTAACAAAAGCACACTCTGCAATTGAGCCCACGATTGCGTTCTCAATTGTATTCTTTATAAATGCCATGCACTTTTTATTGGCTGTTTGCCACTTTCTGTTTTCAATAGAATATGCCAACTCCAAAGGAGCATGGTCTCTTTTCTTCTTTTCCCATGCAGCATCATCAGCAGTTGCCTCTTTAACAGGCTCTTTTGACTTGACAGGCTGTGGAGTGTCCACAACCCAGTCAACCTCTGCACAGATGAAGGCAAATTCCACCTTCTTCCTCCACTCACTGTAGTTGTCGCCTCTCAGCGTCGGGATATCCTTGATGCATGTCATCAAGTAGAACCCGCCTGAAAACCACAATGAAGTGAGAAAAATAACAACAATTGCATGTAATAATCCAATGTTGGTTAAAATTATAACACACAACTGTTTATGTAATTATGACTATATCACTGTTGGGCAGAAAATAGCAATAAAGCATATATGACACTATAACAATTAATCATGATAATGCTATTAACAACGTTGGTTATTTAATAACATAAATCATAACTATCACTTTAACATGCTCTTAAAAATAATTCTCACTTTAATCCTATTTTTCTTTATTTAAGAGCACTTTTATTCAATTTGCAGCGGAAAACATGAATACATAATTCATACACTTTATACTTTATATGAATATTTCATTCACTTTTGTAAATCCTAAAACAATAATTTCGTTGGAAAGAATTGAGTAGGAAAAAACTAGATCAATATTGTCCAAAATTTTTGGACCAATTACTATTAAAACTGCTTTTGTAATTAAAAACAGAAACCATAAAAAAAAATGTAGAAATACTGCCTGGCCGGCCTTTTATTCAGCCCGGCCCACGGCCTGCCCTTTGGCTTAGGGCGCGCGCAGCAGAAAACTTTCTGGCGCCCAGCGCCCTTTCTCTCGCCGCATGGGCTAAAAGGCCCATTGGCCCACTCTGCCAGCTTGAGCGACGCGGAGAAAAACGCTGCCCGCGCGCCCCCCCTCGCTCTGTCTATTTCTGGGCGAAAATGGCCCAACTGGCCCGCTCGCCTAACTGCTTTCGGCCTGCTGGCCCGGGGTGTGTTAGGGTTTCGATCTCATCCGTCGATTTTGATCGGACGACCACGCGCCGATCTCGCTAGAAGAAAAACGGGCAGCGACCGGAATCGATTGAACCCTAGCTCATTCTTTCCCTGGCGCCCCCTTCTCTGTTCCCGAGCGCCCCGCACCCATGGCGGAAAAACAGCACCCGCCGCCGGCCGTTCACGCCGGCGTCTCTATGAGCGGGAGGGCCGCTGGTCTGCGCCCTCCTCTGCCTCCCTTTTCTCATCCCGTTTCTTTCGCAGCGCGCGCCGGGCGTGCAAGGCCGACATCGGCGACCAGCGCCGCCGCGCCCGGCTGCTCTCTATACCCCTCCCCCTTTTCTATCCACGAAACCGAGAGAGGGAGCAACGGCGTCGTTGCCATCCCCTCGCCGGTCGCGCGTCTCCTTCACTGTGAGCGCGCCGCCGTCGAGCGGTTTGCCGCGGCGCCTCATCTCCTCCCCGGCGGTTCTTCGGCCCGGGCGCCTCGGCTTGCCGATGCGCGCCCGAAATCGAGAGGAACGGCGCGGCCAAAATGGCGGCGCACAATTGCCAGGTGAGGCCTCTTTTCCCCTTCTCTTTCTCTCTGTTAGGGTTGGGATTTTTCTTTCGGGGTTTCCTTTTCTCTGTTACTTGTTCTTTCACCGAATCAGACACTGGAGCCTAAGCATGGCTCTGATACCAATGTTAGATGCCAAGACCAGTAGGTCTAGATGACTACGGTCTAAACACGAATCTCTGTGAATGAATTGAGAGAGATACCGAGAGGGAGAGAGAGCAGAGAGAGGGGCATCACCTTCACTTCCCTTTGAGGATGACAGCGTTGAGGAGTCCATGGTGGCGAGGAGGAGTGGCAGTCGGTGATGAGTGGCGGCGGCGCTTCCCGTGCCTAGCGCTAAAACCTAGATCGGATAGGTTGTATCGGTGGGGTGGTGGCAGCAGCGAACCTCGTACGTTGTGCCCCGGCCCCCACCTCTTTTTATAGCGCGGCATAGGGGCCCACCAACCATGGATCGGTTGGGCGCCCCCGATCAGGGCGCAGTTGACCAGGGGGGCACGAGGATGCCGTTGGGCACTCGTGAGATCAATCTAACAAATAGAGGAAGAGGGTACTAGAGTTGGAATCCGATTCGGGCAAGGAATCCTTGATCTCGTCGGCGTACGGCCGCAAGAATGTAACCCCTCTCAGGCTCGCGCCATCATACATGGACCTGTGCGGGAGCGACAGCCAACCCAGCAAGGACCACCTCCATTAGCATAGCAACTCCAGAATGTTTTGGGAGGACAGAAGTTAGAACTGAAGTTTGGCCCCAAAAAGCCATGATTGGCTGGCCTGGCTCGGATCCTGAATTTTGTTTCAGGCGCTCGACCATGACTTCATTGTAAGTTTGTAACCCATACGAGATCATGACGGCGTCTAATAATTTTAGAATGTGGTAAAATATTGAATACTTCATGGCGAGTCATCACCTATCCGGCTACGTATGTTCTCAACAACAAGATGTAAAGAAAAAAAAATGTCTATTTTGATAAGTAGACTAAACAAGCAATGAACAATGAAAAGTAGACGAGGGAGAAATGGTTATCCCAAGATTTTTATTCTACAGGCACCACAAAAGCAAAGAACATCATCATCTCAAGATTTTGTTCTTACAAGCTAATCACCTGAAAGAAGTGTTAATCTAATCATTTGCCAGCAGAAAATTGGAAATGCGCAGTAAGAATATTTTACATCTTTCATCGACATCACATCTATATACATGGATTGTGCTACTATGTATAGCACTTCCTTGGTAGGTCTCTGGATCTAGCCGTGTGATTGGCTAATCTCCTCGGCTACCGCCGCAAGCATGGAATATACCTCCATTACCAAGGAAGCTGTCCAGACCTTCATGTGCTCACTCCAGCATGGTTCATCGCAGTTGCAGGATTGGCAGGGCGCTCGCCGCCCGGAGATCCCGTCTGCATGCGTTTTCCAAATGAGGCCCAAATAACAGGTTCTTTTCTTTATTATAAAAGAAGAAAAGAAATAAAAAAATCGATGTAAATAAATAAATAATCCACATATGAACAAAATCTTATTTGAATGATTTTCAAATATGAATATTTATGTTTTTGAAATGATTTTTCAAACATGAATATATATATATATATATATGTGTATGTTATTTGTTAGATAAAAAAATTCACATTATTTGAATGATTTTTCAAATATGAACATTTTATGTTATGTAATATATTTTCAGAAAAATTATTTACGTTATTTGAATTATTTTTTAAATATGAATATTTATATTATTTGAATGCTTTTTAAATATGAAAGTACGTTATTTGAGCGACTTTTCAAATTTGAACGTTAATATTATTTGAAAAACTAAACATTTATGTTATATAAACGATTTAATAAAAATATTTGTCTAATTTATAAAATACTCACATTATCGTATTTTAACAGAGAAAAGAAGTAAAAAATTAATATAATAGAAAATAAAAATAACCCACTTGGTCACCTCATCTCCCCAACAATTTTCTTTGAAAACAACGAAGACTTCTCTTTTACGCGATATGAATCCACTGGCACATGGGTTCTCTTTGGGATGGCTAATCCGGTGGCTATTTTTGACCCCAAGAAAGGTAAATCATTGCCTTTGTCATCACCAACCCATCTTCATCGGTCCATGAGGCTCAAATTAACTTCAAATCTGACAGGTGACCCTCTAGCCGGCTAGTTGTTTCGGGATCGTGTGGCGACAACGACAACGATGGCAGTGCAACGGTCGAATAAGAGAGAGAGCGACATTTATGAATGAGGGAGTAACAATAGTGAGAGAGAAAATTAGTGTACCAATTTCTTATTACCCATCCTGACATGCTCCGTTAACGACCGTCTGCTCCGAACCGTTGGCAACGATGGTTGACAAGTATGGTCTGTTAACACCATGTCGGCCTGACAACGAGCCATACTCGCCATAATCATCCTCACCATGGTTGAAGAGAACGTTCAACGCGACGTAGATCCGTTTGTTTTTTATTCTCAAAAACAGTTTGTGGTTATTTTAAATTTGATCAATAGTTGTGGTTGTTTTATGTAGTTTTATCAAGATGATTTACTTTATTATCGGATTAGGCATAAAAAATTGTACATCTATATGTTTTTCTTTCGTAAGATATTTATAAGATACGGTGTATTGTGGAGTAGTGATTTTTGGCTGCTGAGATCTCGTAATCCAATATTTTTTAAACTCAAAAGTCGTATTTACAAGTTTACAAAAAACATGCGAAAATTTCTAAATATACTCAATGATGTATGCTACGAGCGTGGTAAATCCAACTTATAATTATTTTGTACTACAAACTACATAGACATGAAAACAATATTATTCGAGTATATGTTCAAGAGAAAAAAGTCATACGGTTTGTCATTATTGTATACCCTAGAGTTAAAATAATCATATGGGACTCAGCAAAATACCTACGGTAATCACCATCGGCGTAGGCACGAATACCGTCGGCTTAGGCCTACGTCGAAAGCTACCCTTGCACTACAAGAAATATGCTATCTAGTGACTCTCCATATTGGTCACCGAGTGGTCACGTAAAATCATTGTGACCTTTCTGTGACCGAAATCTCTTGGTCAGGTTACGGGCGTCCCGATTGAACCAAAATGGAAGGTCATGGAGTCTCTGACCAATTGTTTTGGTCACTCCTACTCTGGCCAAGCCACGTTGGATTCCAACGTGGCAAGTCCAGCTCAGCCTTCTATATGGGCCTAGCCCAATTATTCAGCAAATTCCATTTTTTCCTTTCCATTTTCAACGTCAATATGGGCCAAGTCGAACAAATTCAGCCCATTATTTTCGCTATCAATTCTGGTTCGATACATGGGCTATCCGAATAATTCGGCCTTCCTATTTTCTAGGCCAGACCGTCGATATTTTTTTTAGCGATCAAACAGTCTTTATCCCATGTTACCTAGGCTATAGTCTTTTACCGTCTCATGTATCCTTCGGCCCGACCAGTACTTATCACAGCCCAACTTGATACAAATAGCATACCACATTTACCAACAATTGATATTTTTTCATTAGCAAACAATTACACATTTCAGGTCTAAGTAACAAATCTAAGGCCTAAAGGCCAACAAAATTGTTCTACATTTTTTCTGTATATACGGAGCAACCGAAATAACATACATTCAACACATAAATACAGAAAATAAAAGCAAACGCTTCATGCTCTTCCTCTTCAATCTTATAATGGAGCTATGCAAGGTTGGTGAGGTTGCTGCTTCAGCCTGCGATGCACATACAGGAAAAAAAGCATGAACAACACAGAAAAACACCAAATGCTAACACCAAATGATCAACAGCGACAAGCAAGCGAGGAAGGCATTAATTGGCAGATAAAATCTCAGGAAAATTGAGCCATTATCAGCAGGAAGGGTATGAATGCGCTCACAGTAGGGGCAGTCCGGAGGAAGAAGGAGCCGTCAGCGGCTTGGAGGAGGTGCTTCAACTAGCGCCCTCGGTGTACTTGTCCGATGTTCTTCTTCATGAAATCCATCGTCGGCATCTACAACATGTCCATACTACTCCCGCTTCGACTCCGGCTAGGAGGGGCACGGTGCGGTCAATAGAATCTGCAGTAGAGAGAGAGAATAAGATAGTGAAAGCGAAATCATGATGGGAAAGAGAGAGAGACCAGCAGGAGCAGCTTCCTGCGCATAATTACAGGATGAAGTAAACAAAAAATTATCTGAAATATACAACATGAAGAGATTGATTTTGCGTGTACAGTAAAGAAAACTATGTACAAATAATTATCTTGGACAAACTAATCTGCCGATGTATACCGATACAAGATACATCAATCAAGCTCATGGTAGGGATGAACATCACTAACCTATGGGTACCATGGCATAGTTTCAGCAAATAGTGCAACACAACAACACCTAGTTCAGCATCTAAGTTGGCACATGACAAATAAAACATTCATTGTACATCGAATATCCAGAAGTTAAAGATTTAGTATGTAGTTAACCAAGGAATCTTTCACAAACAAATAACTATAAAAATAAACAATCCATGTCCTTCCTAGGACCAACAGCACATAAGAACCAACTCCACCATGAGCATCTGACTATCACTAACATCATTGACTCCAAGGAGAAAGCAACATGTACAACAGTGAGCAGATGACCATAAAGTAACATCGCATAGACTCTAACAGAACCTAATATAAAGTTATTCAGACCATAGCTTCCACATCAGAGGTACTCGACACAATAACATGTTATGGCACAATGTCCCATCAATCAACCAAGTACAAAAAGGAAGAGGATTTGGATAGACCATAGGCTTATCTAATATGGCGAAGGCAGTGCTGCTACTGTTGCAGCACGATGTACTTGACACTATAAATGTGGTGCACTGTCAGGTTTGATGCGCTCCATCACACGGGCAAGCATCATGGTTGCTCTTTTAACTGCCAAATAGAAGTAATCAATTGAGATCATAATTTGTTCCACATTTAACTATACTAATATCCTAGTTGCAAAACAGGAAAATAACAACAATGCTGATAGATGACATAGTTTGATGAGGTTAAAGAGTAATTATTAAATTAGAGCAGTTTGTTGAAGTAATCAAGCTCATATTTTTATGCAAGCATAGAAATCATATTGGTTTTCCTGAATAAAGTAAGAAAAGAAAAAAATTCAGCAAATATGTATCACAAATTTTCTGATGACATAGACTGGATGGAGATATTTTCTAATTGAGTAGCACCCAAATATATACATACACCGGTTCAGGAAATTCATGACTTGGAACCTAATGCTCAGCAATTTTCACCTTAGAAGCCAGCGCAGCACTCAATGCAGAAGAAGAAAACAACATTTAGAGATGGTGAACCACATCTCATTGTTGTATAATTGCAAAACAGCTACATGAAAATAGCTACCAATGACATAGTTTACAGACATTCCGTCGCATGTCCCTACTCATGTGTGTTTACAACACTAAAGCTCATCATGCAGTAGTCCTAGTTATCTTCGTTATTTTTCCACGGACCATTGTTAATAAAAAAAACCAGAACAGAGTAGACCTGAAGGCGAGAGTACAAGGTTCTCTCCACGCCAGCCCAAGCGTCTTCCCTTCGAGCAACAAACTCCTGTTAAAATTAACACACAATTGATTAGCCTACTTCCGACTGCCAAATAAACTCAATTCCTAAAGGATAACCAGCAAGATTCCTTCTACCGATTTCTATAACATGGGGACATAGATTGATCTGGGTGGTAAGAAAGTACAAGGGCTGGGTTTGATCCACCGCACCTCACCACCTCCCACAAATCTACAACAAACAGCAGGGCGGCGGATCGATCTATTATTCATCAGGGCTGAACGATCCATCCCCAAAATTAACACCCAGCCTAGACACGAACCGAGTCGAGAGGGAGAGAGTGAGAGAGATGAGGGGAGGATATCGAGATGCTTACCACCACCAGTAGGCTGCTTGGTCTGCTTATACTGGTCGTCAGGACAGGCGCTGTTGTCGTCCTCCTTGGGCGGGGATTCCTCGACGACCTTGATGATGGTGGCGACGGCCTTGTCCCTCGAGGCGTCCCCGACGAGCTCGAGCAGATCGAAGATCCCCATGGGCGGCGGCGGGTTAGGGTTTCCGCCTAAACCTTCGCCGGCTCAACTCGAACCTATGTGCCGCGTATAGAGGCTGCGACTTTGTGGCTGTCGGATTGGAATTGGAGGAGAGACGCCTGAGAACTATGACGCACTGCCGGCGAGGAGCGCATTGACGCTACTAGGAGATATGGAGAGCCAGAGAGGGAGGCGGGGAGCACAGAGAGGGGAGGTTTGACTTAGGGTTTCCTCCTCGCATCGTTTTGTTCCGGCTAGGATCAACAACATCCGTTGATATGCATCAGATGGTTCTTAGCGTCTCCAGCCAGACAATAGGCCATCCAACGGAATATTGGGCCGAATTTGGGGTCGGCTGGGCCTGGCTGGCTGCCCTCTTGAAACTTATTTTTTCTCTTCAAATATTATTTTTACATAAGATAGGATAAAAGGTTTTGCAAACAGAGAAAGGTTAAAATAATTTATAAAGGTTGCAAAATTGTAAAACAGGTTAAACCAAACTTTTGGAATAGGTAAAAATGTAAATCAATATTATGCAAATGCACGGTACATGATATCATGTGATGGCTCACAAAAAAAAAACTAATTAGGGATGTTACAAGAAATGGATTCTGCTCCTAGGGAGGTCGGGATCGGGAAGAGGGGATAACCTTCGCAATATGTCATTATATGTTACCTAGTATCAACCAAAAATAATAAACTTGGAATATAGAAGTTATCTCGAAAAAAAGTCCAGAAAAATGAGCTATCATCTACGAAGATTCATGACTTTTGGGCCAAATGACGCATGTTATGGCCACATCCATGTCATAGTTTCTTTAAATGTGCCCATATTCCACAAAACCATGCATATTGGAACAACGAACAATGTTGACGAAGAAATTATTATTTTTTGAATAAAAATACCATTTTCTATTTTTGGAGTGTCAAAAAACGGGTTTTTTTGAAGCATCTACCAAAAATATGTTTCAAAACTGCACGAAATAAAGTTATAAAGTTATTAGACCATATTTGATGTACAATAACTCAAATTACTTCCTCCTAAAAACTTTACATAAACCTCTTTTAAAAAAGACAAACTTCAGGCGATTCAGTTGAAACCGGGCAAAATTTGAACTACAAGTGTCTCGTAGTTTGCTCGTGATTTTTTGCAAAAATCATTTTTAGGTACAAAAGTACCTATTTCTTTAGAGATATTCCAAGAGTTAGTCAAGATTCAACATCTAGGTACGAACGGTCATGTCCCCCGTTTTGACAATATTTGAAAATCGACATAAAAGGTTCAATTTTTTTTGAAAAAAATGGATAAACTTCGCAATATGTCATAATGAGTGACCTAGTATCCATAAAACATAATAAACTTGTAATATGGAAGTTATCTCGAAAAAGGGTTCACAGAAATGAGCTATCATATACGAAGATTCATGGCTTTCGGGACAAATGACGGATGTTATGGCCACATCCATGTCATAGTTTCTTTAAATAAGACCATATTCCACAAAAACATGCATATTGGATTATCGAACAATGTTGACGAAGAAAGTTTTTTTTGTTGAATAAAAATACCATTTTCCATTTTCAGAGTGTCAAAAACGGATTTTTTTTGTAAAGCATCTACCAAAATTATGTTGCAAAATTGTACGAAACAAAATTATAATGTTATTAGACCATATTTTATCTACAATAACTCAAATTACTTCCTCCTAATAGCTTTACATAAACCTCTTTTGAAAAAGACAAATTTCAGCCGATTCAGCTGAATCGAGGCAAATTTGAACTACAGGTGCCTCGTAGTTTGCTCATGATTTTTTTGCAAAAATCATTTTTAGGTACAAAAGTACCTATTTCTTTAGAGATATTCCAAGAGTTAGTCAAGATTCAACACCTAGGTACGAATGGTCATGTCCCCCGTTTTGACAGTATTTCGAAATCAGCATAAAAGGTTCAATTTTTTTTTAAAAAGATGGATAACCTTCGCAATATATCATAATGAGTGACCTAGTATCCATAAAAAATAATAAACTTGGAATACAGAAGTTATCTCGAAAAAGTGTTCACATAAATGAGCTATAATCTACAAAGATTCATGGCTTTCGGGTCAAATGACGGATGTTATGGCCACATCCATGGCATAGTTTCTTTAAATATGCACATATTACACACAAACATGCATATTCGAACAACGAACAATGTTGACGAAGAAAGTTTTATTTTTTTTTGAATAAAAATCACCGGTTACTATGTCCCTATGAAATTTGAGTTCTAACACAATAAAAGGAATTAGATATCTTTTACGGGAGTCTAAAGTTTTATGTTGTTTCGTTAGATTTATGATCCATGATATGTCACTTATATGATTTCTCAATCCCATGATTACTCTCCAATAAAATTTACTTGAGTGCAACATGACTACAGAATATAGCAGATCTTAAAATTTAGAAAAATTGAAACATATGATACATGAATATGTCCTTAACTTCTAAGTGGTAATGATTCCACGTCACAAAATACTATTAAAATAGAAAAATATGAGTTTGGTTATGTCTAAAATGGAAACATTGAGAAAGAGTTGTATATGATATAGTCGGAAGTTTTTGTCGATCCAAAGGATACTAGTAAGGTATACAAACTTTAGCGTTCCATTTATGGACTGAAGCAAGCATCTCAGAGCTAAAATCTTCGCTTTGATAAGGTGATCAAATCTTTTGGATTTATCCAAAATGAAGAAGAGACCTGTATTTATAAGAAGATGACATATTACTGCATGGGGATGACGTGAAACTGCTGACTATCGTGAAAATATTTGAATCGTAAATTTTCAGTGAAGGACTTAGGAGAGGCGGGTTACGTATTAGGCATGAAGATCTACGGTGATAGGTCCAGACGCCTATTAGCATTGAGTCAAATTATATACCTTGATAAGATATTGAGAAAATTCAGTATGCATGAGACGAAGAAGTGGTTATTCCCCATGATATCAGGAAAACGTTGAGTAAAACTCTGTGTCCGACAACGACAAGGGAAAGAGAGAGGCTATGTGACATCCCATATGCTTCACCCATAGGTTGGATCATGTATGATATGTTATGTACTAGACCGGATGTGTCTCATGCTCTGATTTTCGGAGTGATCCCAGAGAGGAGTACTCGATAGCAGTCAAGAATATCCTAAATTATATTAAGCGTAACAAGGATATGTTTATTGTCTATGGAGGATACGATGAAGAACTTGGCGTAACAGGTTACGTGGATGGAAGTTTCTTCACAGATCTAGACGACTCGAAGTCTCAAATAGGCTTTGTGTTTGTGGTAAATTGTGGCGATATGAGCTAGAAGAACCAGGAAGCATCTCATAGTAGATCAATCTACAATGGAGTCGGAGTACATTGGTGTCGCGGAAGAGGAAAATGAAGCTGTCTGGCTGAGGAAGCTCTTCACCGAGCTTGGAGTGTTTCCACGTGCGCAAGACCGTGGATACCTGTAGTACGAAAACACATGCGCCATTGCTACCGCGAAGGAACCAAGGTTCTCCGGCATTTCCATATGATAAGGCAGTATAACAAGGATGGTGACATAAAGATTTGCAAGATATACAAGGATTTGAATGTGGTAGATCCATTGATAAAAACTCTTCCATGAGAAGCACGAGAGGCACCAAGATGCTATATGTGTTAAAATTTTGCTAGATGTAAATTCGATTAAATTGTATACGGTGCATGTGGGGAACTTAAAGAGTTATGCCCTAGAGTCAATTTAATAAAATGACTTTATTATTAATAACGCATATATTCGTAATGTTATGTTCTGACTGTATTAAGTAAAAACATTAATACATGTGGGGTATATAAACAACCAGGTCCCTAATAGACTATTAAAATTAGTCCATTGGGCAATAAATGATAATGGTTTCCTGTGTTAGAACATGGATGTTAGCTCTGTGTGTAGTTAGCATATTGTATAGGGACTTCTTTAATCATTTACCATATGTACATGTTTTGTCTTATTGCTCTCGACTCAATATTGAAGCTCATTTCAGAACATGGTATCAGGTTCAGGGATAGGTTTCCCTGTCGTCGTCGCCGCTGCTACATCCTCTCTCCATCGAGCTACTTCCCCCCTTTTTGGGCTTTTTCCAGGCCTCCACCGCCGCCATTCCAGGCCACCGCTGCCTGCTGTCATCCTTTTTCCGTGCCCCCCTCCTTTCAGGACACTGATGTCCTCCCCGGCTGCCGTCGTTTTCTATTCTCGCTGCTGCTACTCGTTTTCTTCAAGCTTGTGCTAAAATGGCGCCTTCCACCTCCATCGGTACTATACCTGTCCCCCGATGTCATGTTATCATCAAAGGACAGAACTACAGAGACTGGGTGCAGCACATGAAGCTTCACATGAGGGCCTGCGGGTCTGAGAGTACCTCAAAGGTGATCTAGTTTGTCCTTTCCTGCCCACTATCCATGCTGAGATGGCTTTCCCTGCTGATGCCGATGATACCAAGAAACATGAGGTGATGGATGCCTTTGAGGAGGCCACTTAAGGGTACCAAAATAAGGTCCACTTGTAAATGCAATGGATAGATGATGATGCTCGGGCCTCTTCTATCTTGGTGTCCAGCATGGATGTTGATCTCACCATGGATGTGGTGGCCCTTACAACTGCTCATCAGATGGGGGAACACCTTCTTCGTCATTACGAGCTTACAGGGGATGCCATGCATCTCTCTCTTATTTGTCAAGAGAAACAACTACAACAGGAAGATGCCAATTTTGATGACTTTTACAAGGAGTTGTCGACGGTGTGGCGCCAATTGGACTCTCTCGGAGCTGATGCGTGTCATACATGTAAGTGTTGTGTGCGGCAACAAGATAAGCTGGTGGTTTGCCGCCTCTACGACTTTCTCACTCGCCTCCAAGAGGATTCGAGCAGAGTCGTCCGCAGCTCTTGGAATGCCATCATCAGCTCTCTACTCTAGAATCTCTTGTTGAGGTGCGATCTGAGGAGCTGCATCTATGCGGCACGGGCATGTTGCCTTCCTTTTCAGCACTCCTACCTGCACGCATATCGCTACCACTGCAAGGTGCGCATTCTTCTACACTGGTTGTAGGGGCCTTCACTAGAGCCTTCTGCACCTACTGCAAGCAGGATGGTCACATGATCATGTATTGCATAAAGAGGAAGAAACATAATCGCCATGGAAGCTGTTCTCATAAGGACTCAGGAGGATCCTCCTATTATCGTGAGGGCTCGCTTGAGAAGGTTCACTAGGAGATGCTCACCTTGCTAGGCCTTCTTACTGCTTCGGCACCTTCCCTTAGGTTATGCTGGTTCCGCTGGTCGGTCATCTAGTCCACTGCCACAATCTTCTTCCGGTACAACTTTGCCGTGGATTCTTGATTATGTCACCTCATTTCACATGACACCACACGCTCATCACGTCAGTGTTGTCAGCTCTGTACCCTCTCCACTTACGGTTTAGACTGCAGATGGCACTTTTCTTCCCGTTGGAGCACGAGGGGCGCTTTCAACATCTTCTTTTCATGTCCCTGCTATATCTCATGTTCCAGAACTGACTATGCAACTTATGTCTACTGGTCAACACACTGACTTGGAGTGTCGTGTTATTTTGCATTCTGACTCTTGTTGTGTTCAGGATCGTGGTACGGGCACTCTGGTTGGCATTGGTCCTTAGCGCCATGACTCTTAGCAGATTTGGGAGCCCGACTTGCTGCGCCTTCCTTTCGTTGCTTCAGTTGTGACCAACCCTTTTGCTTTAGTTGTTACGTCCACCACTTCCTTCGCTTAGTGGCATCATTGTTTGGGTCACATTTGTCGCTCATTTTTGTCTTATTTGGTCAGGAGTGGTGTTCTAGGGTCTGTTTCAGGTGACATTTCACTAAGTTGTAAAGGTTGTAATCTTGGCAAGAAAATACAACTCCCCTACCCCTTTAGTATTTCAGTTTCTCAACGACCTTTTGAACTTGTTCACTCTGATGTATGGGGTCAAGTCCCCTTTGTTTCGAAAGTGGGTAAAAAATATTATATAATTTTCATTGATGACTTTTGTCGCAACACAAGGATCTACTTTATATAATCTCACAATCAAGTGCTTAAAATGTACAAATATTTTCCTACCATGGTTTAGACTCACTATGATTCATCTATTCGCGTTTTTCGTGCTGATTCGGCCGGCGAGTATCTATCTCGTGCACTTTAAGGGTTTCTTGCTGAACAGGGCACCCTTCTTTAGTATGCATGTCCTGGTGTCCATGGTCAAAATGGGGTGGCTGAACGCAAATATCGCCACATCCCTAAGACTGCTCGAGCTCTTATATTATCTTCTGTTGTTCCCCCACACCTATGGGCCAAGGTTGTGTCTACTGCCGTATATCTCATTAACATTCAGCCTTCCGTTACTCTCCAAGGGAGATACCGGTTGATCATCTAGGTGATTGTCCAGTTGATTATAGTGATATGCGTCTTTTTGGTTGTGCTTCTTATGTTCTTCTCCATCCTCATGAACACACCAAATCTTATTACTCGGTGTGTGAGGATCTCCAAACATTTTACTTTTGATAAGTCTCTCTCTATCTACCCTTGTCATTCCTCTACTGCAACCATAGAGTTGTTAGTTGAGCCTCTCTATTTCTTGGAACTACCCGATTCTCCACTTTCACCTACACCTATTAGGTCCCCTCTTCACCCTTCACCCGTGCCTGCTCATGAGATTCAGCCTACAGAGGAAGAGGTTTCTGTTCTAGGCTCCCCTACCTTGGTTGAGCCATTAATTATCTCTCCATTCCCCTTTACCTACTCTCGTAGTTCTCGACACCCCTCTCCCCCTGATGTGCCACCTTCCACTTCCAATCGTTCCTTGTTGGGTCCAGTTCCTATCGGGGCACCTATTCCCCTTGCTCCTCGATATAATCTATGTGATCTCAACGCTCTCAAGCCTTCTGCCTTCCATGCTGCTACAACTGCCATTATTATTGGTCTGTCTATGTATCGTGAGGCATCTACTCAGCTTGAATGGCAGCATGCCATGGTAGAAGAGCTTGTTCTCTTGAGCGGACACACACTTGGAACCTTATAGACCTCCCTCTAGGTGTTAGACCCATCACTTGAAAGTGGGTCTACAATGTCAAGACCCGTCCATATGGTTCTCTTGAGCGTCTCAAAGCTCGTCTTGTTGCACGTGGCTTCCTGCAGGAGTATGGTCATGATTAGCATCGACACGCATGATGTGACGCCCCGAGATCGGGCACTATGCAGATTTTAGCATTCCCGCCAAAATCCACATAATAACCGATTCCAGGTTGCCACTTGTGATAACATTACAACAGTTCACGAATAATCCACAACAACAGAAAAGATATATACAAGAGGACTCAAACGAGTCAAGGATACAACTGATACAATACAAAGATCCAAATAACAGCGGAAGAAACAACATAGCGTCCGACTACGGACAAGATACAAATTGGACTAAGAGTCCTGAAGATAACCGATAGCGTCCAATCACTGCCCAGGCCAAGCCGGAGTGATTCCCAAGCTAACGTCGTCAGACTTCAAACCTGTTGACTGCAATGTTGAATATGCAGCCACGAAAAAGGATTCGTGGGTCAGTACGATTAAGTACTGGCAAGTGGATAAACCATACTCACAAGATACCGGCGTAGCCAGTCATCACAAGATACAAATACTTTGGGTTCAACGGAAGGAAAGGATTATTGCAAATAAGCGGCAGCGGGCTGCACTAACCAACTACAGAGACTCGATACAACATCCGGCTAAAAGAGGGGGATAAGATAGCGTATCGGAACCAACTACAACTAACTCCAAACAAACCCATCCAATGTTACCCCCTTCTAAGGAAGCAACCCAAGGAAACTCACACTGTTGATTAAGGTGAAGTTCAGGTTATTGTGACAATATGCCTATTACTAGTCAAATTATTATTGATTAGGTGTAAGTTGTCTGAGTACTTGTTAGCCAGCACTTTCACCAAGTCGTCACATAACCGCGGACAACACGGCTTCTCGAGAAGATTCATCCCTGCAGGGTGTGCTCCAGTACCCGTACACACTCAAGCCACCAACTAAAACTCAGGTTGGCTTGACACGACCCAAACCATCTCTACAACCCATCCTAGGAGCCACGGAGCTATAAGGTCCCAGCCACGCAGCCGAATACTCAGCGCAGGTGTGCAAAACTCCCGCAGGACACAACACCCCGGCACTACAGGCCTCGCCCTATATGCATCATCATCATCATCAGTAACCATGGGGGATCAACCCATTATGCAAGGAGCAAATGGAACACCCGAACTAAGTGTGGCTCTTCGGACAAGCTGCAAATCAGGTCTAAGTCGAGGGGGGTTCCATACCACCACCCGGATGCGGTGAGCACGCTCATCATGGATCAGTAGACAAGACCCTTTTCCTAATTAGGGTCGACACTAGCAGGCTTCAAAACCCTAACCCGGGCCTCCTGCCGGTGCCTTAACATCAAATTATTATTGCCCAAAACATTAACATGTTGTTGATTGAATTGAAACCCAACTATCTAACTAAACAGGTGATAAGACGGACAAAAAGACTTGAGCGCAAACAACACTAAGCATGCAACTATGACACGTGGGCCAACAGGGTAAACAAGCAACAGTTAGTAGGAAGTGGAAGGAAAGGCTATATCATGGCTGCAAGGTAAACATATAATAGGATCGAGACACAAGCATCGAATCAACAGGCTAGAATAAAAACAACGGAAAGAATCGGTAACAAGTGATGAAAGGCAGCCATTTGGCAGCAAGTGAGTATACTTGCCTGAGATCCAGCAAGTAGAGGTAGCAGAACTTGTCGTGGCTCACATCATCTCAACGTCCTATCCGCGAAGAAGCAACGAACCTCGAACAAACACCGGATGCAACAATTACTACTACGACAAAAGATCCAGCATGATCAAGATATGGATGCATGACAAGTTTAAAGATGCATCAAAGATAAACTAGTTGACATGATAAACATGTTTAAATGGACCCATATGCAATTTGAGTTGCATATGAAAAGCCCATGAATTATGGTTGAAACAATTGTTTTACAGCTAACCAACAGGTGAAAGTGGTTTAGTATGATGCATGGATGAGGAAAACAACAAAATAACAACAATAGAACCAATTGGAAATAAGGTTTACCAAGTTTGGGAAATTATTTATTAAGTTAGGAAATTTGGCTTCTTAAGGGAGTTACACAAACATTTATTGTTTTCACCCATTTTAATTGTTCCAAACAGATAACAAAATTTATATTTGGGTAGAGCATTTAATTTTAATTTGAAAACATAGTTTATTTGTTGAAATCGGAATTAAAATGAATTAGTTATTAATTTGACAATTTTAAATGCATTAAATAAGAAACAGTTGTTTTCAGCAATTTAAATTATTCAAAACAGCAAACAAAGTTGATATTTGCAAAGTTCATGAAAAATGGGATGGAAAACATATTTTACATGTTGGAATTGGATTTGGATTGCCCAAGTTATGAATTTTGCAATTTAAAAGGATTTAATTAAAGCATTGAATTATTGCACCACTTTTAATTAGGAAAAACATTAAACAAATTGCATTGAAAATATTGAAAACATGTAGCAAATGTTTCATTGAACATTTAGAGCTATCAAACATAATTTTTGGGTTATTATTGAATTTATTATGCAATTTTCCATAAATAGTCTTATTCTGCCCTTTTTAGTAAACAGAGGGAAACATGTTCAAAATTAATTCAATTGTGACCAAATAAAATACCAATGTGTAGAGTTTGTTAAGACAATTTTTTAGAGCCCAAGTTTGCTTAAATTGGATGAACAAAACTCAAGTTATGAAATTCCAAAGTTTCCAAATTTTCTTGCATTTTCAGTAATTAATTATTTAGTGCCATTGTTTAAGCAACATGTTGGAAACTTGACACTAATAGAAAGGTCTCAAGATTATGAATCCACAGGATTTTGAATCATGCAAATTGGAGTAAGATTCAATTTTATATCGATTTTAGAGTTAATGCCTCAGATCTGAGTTTCTGAAATTTCGGGCAGAAAAAGAAAAAAACAGAAAATAAAAGGGTGTGGCTTGGGGGAATCGAACCCAGGACCTGTGGGTGCGCGCAAGGGAGCAGAGCCACTGGGCTGGTAAGCGGTTGGTGTTAGATTCCGACTGCGAACAGTTTTGAGGTACGATTTGGAAATAGAACTCTGATGAAACAGTTAACTGTACGTGCACGGGCAGATCGACTAGGGGCTGGTCGCCGGCGATGGCTCCGCTCGCTGCTGCTGTGAGCGCGGGAGGGGGTGCCGTGCTGGGTGTGTGCTGGCCCTCGGGTTGCTAGAGGGAAGGGAGAGAGAGGAGAGGAGAGGGCGCTCACTGCGAGGAAGAACGGAGGAGGGCGGTGGCGAGCGGCAGTTGGCGAGCTGCAATGGTCGGCGGCGATGGAGGCGCAGGGGGGGGTCCCCAGGGCGTCTCCGGCCCGGGCGAGGAGACGAGGAGGGAGCCAGCGCCCTAGGGGTTCCATTCCCGGCCCTTGGAGGAGGGAACCACGACCCCAGCGGCCACCTTGGAAGCTCCAAAAATCGTCCATGGTGGCTAAGTTCAGAAGGTTCAGAAATTTGCAGCGAGAGGGAGAGGAGGTGGAGCGAAGGGAAGTGGGTGGCGGCGGCGCTAGGGAGGAGGGGGCGGCCTAGGGTTTGGAAGGAGGGGTAGATAAGGGGCAGGGCACATGGGGAGATCGGTGGGGTGACAGTGACGGGTTCGTCCTCTCCTCTGTATGGACAGAGGTAGGAGATGAGGTGCGTGGGCTGGATGCTGTGGGCTGAGGGGGAATGGGCTGGGGGTTGGGCTTTCTCCCTCAGCTCACCTCTTCCTCTTTTTTTTTGTAAGAGATAAAGAGAGAGAGAAAAAGAAAAGGATGGGGACGGTTGGTGTTTGCAAATTTGTAATTTTATGGAATTTCCAAAACAACAAGGTTCCAAGGTTATATTAACATTATTTCCCAAAAATGTGAATTGGCCAAAAGGTTTAAAGTGGCTAGTTGAATTTTAAATAGGATTCATAAAGATTTGGTTTTTAAACAAATTTTATTCCATTAACTCAAACAATTATGGAAGCTCATTGAACTTAATTTGTTTGCAAGATTTTAATGGTTAAACCACAATTTGATCAAGTCAATTATGAATGGATTTGAGTTGAAGTTAAAATTACCATTTGGTTGTTAATAGAAAGGAATTTTATTAACAACCAAATCAACTCCAAACTATTTGAAAACAAGTGTAGTTGGTTAGGTTGCAACTTTTAAATTGGGAACTTTGGACAATGTTTGAAAGTTTAAAGTGGTTTGAATTTTCCAGTTGTTTTTGAAAACAGGATGCAATGCTTATGATGCATGTGATGCAATGCAAAAAGAAAACAAACAACTTTCTACTCAGGGTAACACCCCAGGTGTTACAGACGACACCACTAACAAGGGATTGCGCCCTCGCAATCCACCGGCTAACCCGGGAGGGGAAAGAAGTTCGACTATCGATTCTTCATGCTTCTAGTTGATCTCCTCGACACCACTAACAAGAGATTCTTGCTCGGAGTGACGACGATGTTCTTCCACCAGGAATCTTCCGATGATCGAACCTATTAGGTTAAAGGCTCAGAAAACGTCCACCCCACGTAGGATCCTAAAACTTTGAAAGATTGGGCAGGAGAGAGACTCCAAAACAATTAAGGTGGGAGGGGAAATAGAATAGAGATAAGGAGAAAACAAGAAACCTATTGAGATGTTTTCCAAAATAGTTTAGCATAAATAGTTTTTGACACTCTAGAAACAACGACCGTTAGCTAGGTTATCCTACAGGCTTTGCGGACCCGTTGCTTCGATAACCATTCGTATCGAAACAATATCGGGAATCGGAACCAAGGCTCTGATACCATTTTGTGACGCCCCGAGATCGGGCACTATGCAGATTTTAGCATTCCCGCCAAAATCCACATAATAACCGATTCCAGGTTTCCACTTGTGATAACATTACAACAGTTCACGAATAATCCACAACAACAGAAAAGATATATACAAGAGAACTCAAACGAGTCAAGGATACAACTGATACAATACAAAGATCCAAATAACAGCGGAAGAAACAACATAGCGTCCGACTACGGACAAGATACAAATTGGACTAAGAGTCCTGAAGATAACCGATAGCGTCCAATCACTGCCCAGGCCAAGCCGGAGTGATTCCCAAGCTAACGTCGTCAGACTTCAAACCTGTTGACTGCAATGTTGAATATGCAGCCACGAAAAAGGATTCGTGGGTCAGTACGATTAAGTACTGGCAAGTGGATAAACCATACTCACAAGATACCGGCGTAGCCAGTCATCACAAGATACAAATACTTTGGGTTCAACGGAAGGAAAGGATTATTGCAAATAAGCGGCAGCGGGCTGCACTAACCAACTACAGAGACTCGATACAACATCCGGCTAAAAGAGGGGGATAAGATAGCGTATCGGAACCAACTACAACTAACTCCAAACAAACCCATCCAATGTTACCCTCTTCTAAGGAAGCAACCCAAGGAAACTCACACTGTTGATTAAGGTGAAGTTCAGGTTATTGTGACAATATGCCTATTACTAGTCAAATTATTATTGATTAGGTGTAAGTTGTCTGAGTAATTGTTAGCCAGCACTTTCACCAAGTCGTCACCTAACCGCGGACAACACGGCTTCTCGAGAAGATTCATCCCTGCAGGGTGTGCTCCAGTACCCGTACACACTCAAGCCACCAACTAAAACTCAGGTTGGCTTGACATGACCCAAACCATCTCCACAACCCATCCTAGGAGCCACGGAGCTATAAGGTCCCAGCCACGCAGCCGAATACTCAGCGCAGGTGTGCAAAACTCCCGCAGGACACAACACCCCGGCACTACAGGCCTCGCCCTATATGCATCATCATCATCAGTAACCATGGGGGATCAACCCATTATGCAAGGAGCAAATGGAACACCCAAACTAAGTGTGGCTCTTCGGACAAGCTGCAAATCAGGTCTAATTCGAGGGGGGTTCCATACCACCACCCGGATGCGGTGAGCACGCTCATCATGGATCAGTAGACAAGACCCTTTTCCTAATTAGGGTCGACACTAGCAGGCTTCAAAACCCTAACCCGGGCCTCCTGCCGGTGCCTTAACATCAAATTATTATTGCCCAAAACATTAACATGTTGTTGATTGAATTGAAACCCAACTATCAAACTAAACAGGTGATAAGACGGACAAAAAGACTTGAGCGCAAACAACACTAAGCATGCAACTACGACACGTGGGCCAACAGGGTAAACAAGCAACAGTTAGTAGGAAGTGGAAGGAAAGGCTATATCATGGCTGCAAGGTAAACATATAATAGGATCGAGACACAAGCATCGAATCAACAGGCTAGAATAAAAACAACGGAAAGAATCGGTAACAAGTGATGAAAGGCAGCCATTTGGCAGCAAGTGAGTATACTTGCCTGAGATCCAGTAAGTAGAGGTAGCAGAACTTGTCGTGGCTCACATCATCTCAACGTCCTATCCGCGAAGAAGCAACGAACCTCGAACAAACACCGGATGCAACAATTACTACTACGGCAAAAGATCCAGCATGATCAAGATATAGATGCATGACAAGTTTAAAGATGCATCAAAGATAAACTAGTTGACATGATAAACATGTTTAAATGGACCCATATGCAATTTGAGTTGCATATGAAAAGCCCATGAATTATGGTTGAAACAATTGTTTTACAGCTAACCAACAGGTAAAAGTGGTTTAGTATGATGCATGGATGAGGAAAACAACAAAATAACAACAATAGAACCAATTGGAAATAAGGTTTACCAAGTTTGGGAAATTATTTATTAAGTTAGGAAATTTGGCTTCTTAAGGGAGTTACACAAGCATTTATTGTTTTCACCCATTTTAATTGTTCCAAACAGATAACAAAATTTATATTTTGGTAGAGCATTTAATTTTAATTGGAAAACATAGTTTATTTGTTGAAATTGGAATTAAAATGAATTAGTTATTAATTTGACAATTTTAAATGCATTAAATAAGAAACAGTTGTTTTCAGCAATTTAAATTATTCAAAACAGCAAACAAAGTTGATATTTGCAAAGTTCATGAAAAATGGGATGGAAAACATACTTTACATGTTGGAATTGGATTTGGATTGCCCAAGTTATGAATTTTGCAATTTAAAAGGATTTAATTAAAGCATTGAATTATTGCACCACTTTTAATTAGGAAAAACATTAAACAAATTGCATTGAAAAGATTGAAAACATGTAGCAAATGTTTCATTGAACATTTAGAGCTATCAAACATAATTTTTGGGTTATTACTGAATTTATTATGCAATTTTCCATAAATAGTCTTATTCTGCCCTTTTTTGTAAACAGAGGGAAACATGTTCAAAATTAATTTAATTGTGACCAAATAAAATACCAATGTGTAGAGTTTGTTAAGACAAATTTTTAGAGCCCAAGTTTGCTTAAATTGGATGAACCAAACTCAAGTTATGAATTTCCAAATTTTATTGCATTTTCAGTAATTAATTATTTAGTGCAAAAATTGTTACAGCAACATGTTGGAAACTTGACATTAATAGAAAGGTCTCAAGATTATGAATCCACAGGATTTTGAATCATGCAAATTGGAGTAAGATTCAATTTTATATCGATTTTAGAGTTAATGCCTCAGATCTGAGTTTCTGAAATTTCGGGCAGAAAAAGAAAAAAACAGAAAATAAAAGGGTGTGGCTTGGGGGAATCGAACCCAGGACCTGTGGGTGCGCGCAAGGGAGCAGAGCCACTGGGCTGGTAAGCGGTTGGTGTTAGATTCCGACTGCGAATAGTTTTGAGGTACGATTTGGAAATAGAACTCCGACGAAACAGTTAACTGTACGTGCACGGGCAGATCGACTAGGGGCTGGTCGCCGGCGATGGCTCCGCTCGCTGCTGCTGTGAGCGCGGGAGGGGGTGCCGTGCTGGGTGTGTGCTGGCCCTCGGGTTGCTAGAGGGAAGGGAGAGAGAGGAGAGGAGAGGGCGCTCACCGCGAGGAAGAACGGAGGAGGGCGGTGGCGAGCGGCAGTTGGCGAGCTGCAATGGTCGGCGGCGATGGAGGCGCAGGGGGGGTCCCCAGGGCGTCTCCGGCCCGGGCGAGGAGACGAGGAGGGAGCCAGCGCCCTAGGGGTTCCATTCCCGGCCCTTGGAGGAGGGAACCACGACCCCAGCGGCCACCTTGGAAGCTCCAAAAATCGGCCATGGTGGCAAAGTTCAGAAGGTTCAGAAATTTGCAGCGAGAGGGAGAGGAGGTGGAGCGAAGGGAAGTGGGTGGCGGCGGCGCTAGGGAGGAAGAGGGAGGAGGGGGCGGCCTAGGGTTTGGAAGGAGGGGTAGATAAGGGGCAGGGCACATGGGGGGATCGGTGGGGTGACAGTGACGGGTTCGTCCTCTCATCTGTACGGACAGAGGTAGGAGATGAGGTGCGTGGGCTGGATGCTGTGGGCTGAGGGGGAATGGGCTGGGGGTTGGGCTTTCTCCCTCAGCTCACCTCTTCCTTTTTTTTGTAAGAGATAAAGAGAGAGAGAAAAAGAAAAGGATGGGGATGGTTGGTGTTTGCAAATTTGTAATTTTATGGAATTTCCAAAACAACAAGGTTCCAAGGTTATATTAACATTATTTCCCAAAAATGTGAATTGGCCAAAAGGTTTAAAGTGGCTAGTTGAATTTTAAATAGGATTCATAAAGATTTGGTTTTTAAACAAATTTTATTCCATTAACTCAAACAATTATGGAAGCTCATTGAACTTAATTTGTTTGGAAGATTTTAATGGTTAAACCACAATTTGATCAAGTCAATTATGAATGGATTTGAGTTGAAGTTAAAATTACCATTTGGTTGTTAATAGAAAGGAATTTTATTAACAACCAAATCAACTCCAAACTATTTGAAAACAAGTGTAGTTGGTTAGGTTGCAACTTTTAAATTGGGAACTTTGGACAATGTTTGAAAGTTTAAAGTGGTTTGAATTTTCCAGTTGTTTTTTAAAACAGGATGCAATGCTTATGATGCATGTGATGCAATGCAAAAAGAAAACAAACAACTTTCTACTCAGGGTAACACCCCAGGTGTTACACATGACTAGTGGGACACCGGGGTAGTAGGGTGGCGCCCCGGCGCGCGGCTATAGTAGGGCTCCGGCACTAGATAGCGCATGCGCACCCTAATGTTGGTGCGTGATATGTCATAAACGTATCCCTAATTTCTGATGCTCCATGATCATATTATGTCAATTGCTACATCTTTTCTCCCTTATTTATAGTATTTTCATACGTTTTCTGGGACTAACCTATTAACAAGATGCCAAGTGCCACTTCCCTATTTTCTGCTGTTTTTGGTTTCAGAAAAGTTGTTCTAGAAACATTCTCGGAATTGTACCCCACAAAGCTTGAAGTGCCTATTTTCCCCGGAAGCATCCAGAACACCGAAGAGGGGCAACCGGGGGGCCACACCATAGGCTAGCGCGGCCCCCCTGGCCGCGCCAGCTATCGGTGTGGGACCCCCTAGCCTCCACCGCCTCTGCCCTTTCGCCTATTTATTCCCCCGGATGGAAAACCCTAGGCACCAGATCAAAAATCCCGAAAAAGTTCTGCAGCCGACGTCGTCGTCAACCCTAGATCATGAGGGTTCTGGATCTGTTTTCCGGCACCCTGCCGGAGAGGAAATCATCATCGGAGGCTTCTACATCACCATGCATGCCTCCAGAGTGATACATGAGTAGTTCATCCCTGGACTACGGGTCCATAGCAGTAGCTAGATGGTTGTCTCCTCCTCATATGCCTCCATGTTTAGATCTCATGAGCTGCCTATCATGATCGAGATTGATCTTATGTAATTCTATATACTATGTTTGCTGGGATTCGATGAATATTAACCTTATGCCAAGTTGATTCTAGTCTTTATTGCATATGTTATTTGTGATCTTGCATGCTTTCCGTTGCTAGTGGTGTCTCTGGCCAAGTAGTTGCTAGTGACTCCAAGAGGGAGCATTTATGCTTGATAGTGGGTTCATTCCTCCTCGTTGCCTTGCTCGAGTGACAGAAACGTGAAGGTGGAGGATGTGTTGTTTCCATTAGGGAGAAAACAACGGTGAGAGTACCCGCGTGTATTATCATTGCTTACATTACACACATTTCTTAATGCGATTATCTATTGCTTGCAACTTAATACCTAAGGGGGTTCGGATGATAACCTAAGGGTGCATTATTAGTCATAGATGCAGATGGATTTTGGTCTATGTATTTTGTTGTAATGCCCGCACTAAATATCATAGTAGCCATCATGTTATATTGTGCACTATGGTGCAACCTCTATTTGTCAATTGTCCGGCTGTAATTTGTTCACCCAGCATGTTATTTTTATGGAGAGACATCACTAGTGAACCTATGAACCCCGGTCCATTTTCCACACTGATAAACAAACCACAACAATTCCCTACTCTCTTTACTTTCTGCAAGCATACACAGTTTATCACACTATACGTCTAATCTTTGTTTTCAGCAAGACCGGTGAGATTGACAATCTCACTGTACCGTTGGGGCAAAGTATTTTGGTTGTGTTGTGTGCAGGTTCCACGTTGTTGCTAACACCGGTCAAGCGCCAGCACCACCGTCAGTGGCATCAACCTTCCGAAGATCCTATTTCTCCTATTGGATTAATAACCCTGGTTCTTAACTAAGGGGAAAACTCCTCCCGCTGTGCTCATCACACCCTCCTCTTGGGGTATCCCAACGCAAGCATCAACAATTTTTCTGGCGCCGTTGTCGGGGACTTAATCATCATCAAGAAGTCTCCCCGTCAAGGCACCATCAAAGCGTAGCAAGGATTTTTCTGGCGCCGTTGCCGGGGAGAAGGAAGTCTTCTGGCAAGGGGAGTCTCTCACTCTCAACCTCTTTATTTTTTTTATTGTCTTGTTTCTATTTTTGTCTTGTTTTTTTTATATATTAAAAACACAAAAAATTAGTTTACTTTATAGTTGTTATTTATTTGCTTTCTTTTATGTCTAGTTTTGTTTTTGTCACTATGTCACCGGAAGAAACAATCTTCACTTTCAAGCAAGAGTGTGAGGAGGGTTTCAAGGAAGCTTGGTATAGGATTCTTGATTCCTATAGTAAAACTGAACCATGATGACCTTGAATTTATTTCTTAGTAGTTTTTACTTTGGTCTTGTTCTTTGCTATAGATATGCTTTAGACTCTACACTAGGAGGAGACTTCCTATGTAGTGATGGGGATCGAGCTCTTAATGCCATAAAAATATTGATTGCAACTTCTAGCTCAACTAGTAAATTTGATTCATCCCTTGTGAGTTTTCAGGCTAGATTAAACACTCTTGAAACAAATATATCATGTTTAAAAGAAGCCTATAAGCAGATTCGTGCTCGTAATCATTACGTGCCAATAAAATCCAAACTTTCAATGTGGATCCCTACAGTAAAAGTAGTTACAAATGATGAAACTTTTTATGCTCATTGCGATATTATGACTGAATTTTGTCTCATGCCTAGAAAAATCTACGAGTCTTTGAATCTTTTGAAACTTTCTGAAGGGGGAGAAGATACCCCTTATCAATAATACCACTATTTCGCCTATTGGGATAGATGAGGGAGTGTTTACAAAAATCATGGGAAGTACCGTATCCACTGATTGTCTTCTTATTGAATGTTTAGAAGAAGGAAGAATTACGCTTGGAAGGTCCTTGCTGAAACTCCCGGGGGGCAATAATAGATGTGGGAAATGGTACATTAAAATTTACCTTCACATCATGTGAACACACATTCCCCAAACCCAAGAAGAAGGGTAAGAGGAGTAAAAGGATAGTTATTTGGCATTGATGTTCATGCTTCTTCCCTTGAAAATACTTGAGTTGATCTTTTAGGCCTAGCTGAAAGGCGATAAAGAAAAGCGCTACCAGGAGACAACCCGTTTTATTTCTCTGTTTTCATTCTGTTTTTCTTTGTTTTCTTTGGTGTGCTTTGCAGCTGTGTGTTGTCTACTTCCTTATAAACCCCACTGTATCTTTTCTTTTGTGTTTTTTTTGAGCCAAGTAAATGCTCTAGTGGAAAGTTGACACTATATTTCGGATTTCTGCGCAGGAAAGAAATTTCTGATGTCCACTGTTAATTAGGTATAAAATCACTGAAAATTCAAAATAACCTGAGCTTTTTTGTTCTTAATCCTAGGTTATATACACAACTTTTATTAAGTGACCACTTTTTGATTTGAGCAACAGAAGATTTTTTAAAAACTCGATCTCTGCTTGCTGTTCTATTTTGACAGATTTCTGCCAATTAATGCATTTGCATCTTAGTCTCTTTCTTTTGGTGTTCTGTTGAGAAAAGGAGTTTTAAAAGAAGTTTTGATAGTAGATAATGTGTTTTTGAGTGCTAGTCTTGTGTTTAAACTGAGCCATGTGAGTTTATTATTTCGATTGCACTAACGTTGCTAATGAAGATTGTGAGAATTTTGGTGTGAAGGAAGTTTTCAAGGGTCAAGAGAATAGGATGATATGATATGATCAAGAAGAGTGAAAAAGCATAAGCTTGGGGATTCTCGGGTGTTACATCCCTGCAAATTCCAAGAAGACTCAAGCGTCTAAGCTTGGGGATGCCCAAGGCACATCCTTCTTCATCAACAAATTATCAGGTCACTTCTAGTGAAACTATATTTTTATTCGGTCACACCTTATGTGCTTTACTTGGAGCGTATTTTATTTTTGTTTTCAGTTTGCTTTCAGTTTGTTTTTTACTTTCATAATAATATTGGTTGGACCCTAGCATTCTTTTATTGGATTAGTCTCTGTTTGGCTGCTGCATTTATTTAGCTCCTGTTTTGCATGCATCTCTTATAAGAGTTGTTAGTTTTAATAGTATTATTTGAGTACTCGCATGTTTGATTGCTGTATCATAAAGAGTATTTTTTGTTAAAACATATCTTGTATGGTTCTTGTTGGGAAAAGAAAACTGATGCTTGATGTAGAATTTATAACGGTACTAGTAGAAGCTTGTATGGACTGTGGCTAGAACTATTTCATGCCATGCTAAATGTTATTTTAGTTTTAAATACTTGTGGTTATTGAGTAGCATGAATATCCTTAAATATCTGAGAGTGTTCAGTATGTCTTGAAATATTCATGAGTTATTTTTGTCATAGTAAAGCATCAATATATGGTATTCTCTTTCGAATGTTTTATTTGGTTGACTTGGTGCATGCTCACACCATGTTTATGACTACAAACTAGTCACGGATAGTCTCCATGACCATTTAGTTTTTGAACTTGTGATACCACTTATGCTTTAATTAATGATGCTTATGTCGCTATGCATGATTATGGCTCTTATGCTCTCTTGATTTGTCGCTCCGAGTCTTTTGCTAGCCTCCACCTGTACTGAGTATGGAATTCTACTCGTGCATCCAAACTCCTTAAACAAAAGTTTTTCTAGTGTGTACACCATACCTATCTACATGTGGTATTTAACTGCCACTCCAAGTAAATTGCTCATGTTTTACCTTTAAAACCTTCAAAATTATTCCTGCTTTGTGTTTTTTTTTGCTCATGAGGACGTCAATAGAGAATATTTATCTCACTTGTTTATTGGATTTCACACCCTGGACTAGTGGCTTCATCCGCTTATCCAAATGATAGAAGAGCTGGCAGTGGGGTGCCCAGCCCCAAATTAATACAAACAAATTCTCTTCACTATTTTTGCCTCTGATCATATCAGTCAAAGCATAATTGTGTAAACAAAAGAGAAAGAGGGATGACCTTCTACACCAGTTGCGTCCTTCACCATAGGAGCCGCTCTTGTGAATCCAGTTGGCTTGTGACGTACTGTATTGTCTATTTACCATTTGCTGACACTAGCATACACCCCTCCTAAAATATAGACATTCCTCCACAAATGTCAAACTTTTAATACCTCTGTTTAATAAAATAAAAAGCTCTAGCACATGAGTGATCCTTGCTTCCCTCTGCGAAGGGCCTTTCTTTTACTTTTATGTTGAGTCTCCATCTTCTAACTTTATGCACAGGTGAGAGAGAATTTTTGCAATTATGAGTTCTATGTGCATTTGTCCCATAAATATGAATAATTACTTCATGATGTGATATTATTTGTTCTTAAATTATTTGTTCTAGTCTTCCTCTTGAACTTTGAAAGTGTCCTGGCATTTATGTTTTGTCCCAATCTTACGGACTAGAGAAATGCCACTTTGCCATGCTTTCTCTATAACTGAAACAAACATTTATCTTTCTTTGCATTATTATCCATGGTCCTTTATTTAAGATACTCTTCGTGATGCAAAGTGATTGCTATGCTTTATTATTAAAGTTCTATTTATAATGTTTGTGTTGAAGTTTTATGATCTCAGCGTACATGCATATGCTTTTACATTTTAATGATCAAGATTAGTAGAATGTCACCTCAGAAATTATTGTTTTATCGTTTACCTACTAGAGGACAAGTAGGAACTAAGCTTGGGGATGCTTAATACTTCATAAACGTATCCCTAATTTCGGATGCTCCATGATCATATTATGCCAATTGCTACATGTTTTTCCCTTATTTATAGCATTTTAATACGTTTTCTAGGACTAACCTATTAACAAGATGCCAAGTGCCATTACCCTTTTTTCTGCTATTTTTGGTTTCAGAAAAGTTGTTCTGGAAACATTCTCGGAATTGGACCCCACAAGCCCGAAGTGCCCATTTCCCCGGAAGCATCCAGAACACCGAAGAGGAGTCAAAGAGGGGCAATAGGGGGCCACACCATAGGCTGGCGCGGGTTCCCCTGGCCGCGCCAGCTATGGGTGTGGGACCCCTGGCCTCCGCCGCCTCTGCCCTTTCGCCTATTTATTCCCCCCGGATGGAAAAACCTAGGCAGCTGATCAAAACACCCGAAAAAGTTCTGCAGCCACCGTCATCGTCAACCCTAGATCAAGAGGGTTCTGGAGTTGTTTTCCGGCAACCTGACAGAGAGGAAAACATCACCGGAGGCTTGTACATCACCATGCATGCCTCCGGAGTGATGCGTGAGAAGTTCATCCCTGAACTACGGGTCCATACTAGTAGCTAGATGGTTGTATCCTCCTCATATGCCTCCATGTTTAGATCTCGTGAGCTGCCTATCATGATCGAGATTGATCTTATGTAATTCGATATGCTGTGTTTGCAGGGATCCGATGAATATTGTCCTTATGCCAAGTTGATTATAGTCTTTATTATATATGTTATTTGTGATCTTGCATGCTTTCCGTTGCTAGTGGTTGCTCTGGCCAAGTAGTTGCTAGTGACTCCAAGAGGGAGTATTTATGCTTGATAGTGCGTTCATGCCTCCTCGTTGCCTTGCTCGAGTGAGAGAAACGTGAAGCGGGAGGATGTGGTGTTGCCATTAGGGAGTAAACAACGGTGAGGGTACTAGCGTGTATAATCATTGCTTACATTACACACATTGCTTAATGTGATTATCTGTTGCTTTCAACTTAATACCTAAGGGGGTTCGTATGATAACCTGAGGGTGGATTATTAGTCATAGATGCAGATGGATTTCGGTATATGTATTTTGTTGTAATGCCCCCTCACTAAATATCATAGTAGTCATCATGTTATATTGTGCACTACGTTGCAACCTCTATTTGTCAATTGTCCAGCTGTAATTTGTTCACCCAGCATGTTATTTTTATGGAGCGACACCACTAGTGAACCTATGAACCCCGGTCCATTTTCCACACTGTTAAACAAACCACAACAATTCCCTACTCTCTTTACTTTCTGCAAGCATACACTATTTTCCACTCTATACGTCTAATCTTTGTTTTCAGCAAGACCGTTGAGATTGATAACCTCACTGTACCGTTGGGGCAAAGTATTTTGGTTGTGTTGTGTGCAGGTTCCACGTTGTTGCTGACACCGGTGAAGCGCCAGCACCACCGTCTGTGGCATCAACCTTTCGAAGATACTCTTTCTCCTATTGGATTGATAACCCTGGTTCTTAACTAAGGGAAAAACTCCTACCGCTGTGCTCATCACACCCTCCTCTTGGGGTATCCCAACGCAAACATCAATGCATTCTCGGTACATTTTTTCTCTAAGATTTTCCCGAGCCATGGCTTTTAGGCCAAATGACCAATGGCATGGCCACATTCATGGCATAGTTTGTTCAAATTGGTCCATATTGTGCAAAAGCATGCATCTTGGAATGGCGAAAGACGTTGCTGAAGAAAATTTTCATTTTCTTTGCGTATAAAATAATTTTTTATTTTTCGAGTGTTAAAATGGGGTTTGTTGTGAAGCACATACAAAAAATATGTTGAAAAATATGAGAACTACATTTTTATAACTATTAGACCATATTTTATATTTAAATAACCAAATTCCTCACTCTCAATAGCTTTCCATCCACCCTTTTTGAAAAAGACAAACTTCTGGCGATTCAGTTGAAAGCGGGTCAAATTTGAACTACATGTGTCTCGTAGTTTGTTCATGATTTTTTTAAAAAAAAAATCATTGTTCTGTAAACAAGTATCTATTTCATCAGAGATACAACAATAGTTTAACAAGATTCAAATCATATATTCGAATGGTCATGTCAGCCGTTTTGACCATATTTGAAAACCGGTATAACGAATAAAAAAAAGGAAAATCTTTATATTTTGTACATGTGACCTACTCCCTCCGTTCAACAATAGATGACTTCCACATATCTATATATGGATGTTTCTAGACACTAAAATATGTCTAGATACATCTATGACTAGATATGTGGAAGTCATCTATTGTTAAACGGAGGGAGTAGTAACTAGTGAAGATATTAAACTTCGAATAAGACAACTATCTTTAATTTTTTTCACAAAAATTAGTTATCATATACAAAGATTCATGCCTTTCAGGCCAAATGACAAATGTGTTATGACCATATTCATAGCATAGTTGGTTCAAATGTGCCTATATTGTGCACAATCCTGCATCTTGGAATGGACAACAATGTTGCCGAAGAGAGATTCATTTTCTTTGCATAAAAAATATATTAAATTTTCCATTATCTCGGTGCGAAAATTGAGTTTTTTATGAAAAACACGTACCAAAACTATGTTGCAAATTTGGAGCAATTTTTTTTAGAAACTTATGAGACCACATTTTAGTTACAAGTAACAAAATGTCTGACTCTGAAAACATTTAATCCACCTCTTTTGAAAAAGATAAAATTTTGCCGATTCAGTTGAAAACGGGACAAATATAAGCTACATGTGCTTCCTAGTTTGCTCGTGATTTGTTGCAAAAATCAATTTTAGCTACACAAGTAGTTATTTCGTCAGATATGCACAAATATTTTCACAAGATTCAACCCCTAGCTACAACGATCATGTTCGTCGTTTGGAGCATATTTTGAGCACTTCCGTATGCGGGCTTGGAATGGATAATCAACGGAATGTGCACAATATATGAATGTCAATTGAGTGCATAAATGCAGAGACAAGTAACATGGTGAACATTTTGAAGAGGGGCCAAATTGCTAATATAAGCTATTTTGGAAAATACTCCATATTTCCATAATGATTCAATAAGTTCTTCTAAGCTAATCCCAAACTGAATTCTTAAAACAAGTATGAATTTATACAAATAGCTATTCTACAGTTTTCTGAATATTTATATTTATTTGTATTTTTCCGAGTTACAGGTAATACTCTATGAATTATACAAGACTTAAACCATTTCAACAAGTTTTTGGAATTATTTGTAAAATGGAAAACCCTTCTAAACTTTGCTGGCCCAACCCGGTTGGAATGGAGCTTATTGGGCCGATTCTCTCTCGCGAGGTAGTCTCATGAGTTTTGTACTCCATCCGGTCCTTAAAAAGTGTCGTAGGAAGACATGTATAACTCATAGTGTAATTTTTGACACTTTTTTAAGGATCGGAGGGTATTAAAAGTCTTGTGCGAATTTGGGCCAGTGGCCCATTCTCACGAGTTAGCGAGAGTACATAAAGCTTTATTGTTAGAATTTTTATACTAACGCATCCTTGGGCTAGTGATACCGTTGTCAGTATTGCGACGGCGCGGGTTCGAAACCCCACACAACTGCGTGAATCTTTATTTTATTTCTCTTATTAAGTTGCATCCGGCTTTGCATGCAGGTCACCCTCGTCACGATACTGGGGTCCGCATGTCATGACTTGCATGCAGGTCCCATCTATGACTATGAGGTCGGCTATGACCACGTGTTAGCCTATGGTGGGAACATCATGTCTGGTTGTAGGTGGGTCGCAATATGACAGTGGTGGTTGCTAAAAAAAATGTGATACCGGTGGATCCCGCATGTCATTGGTTAGGCTTTGTAGTTGGACTTAATGGTTAACGTGGAAATCCCACCTGTCAGTAGTATGTTTAGCTGACATATGGATACGACACGTCGGCGAAAACTACCACATAGACGTGAAACAGTGGCGAAACTGCTGAGTTGGTCGCCTTGTCATTTGAATGCAGCACAAATTAGTTAGTTTGATCATCTAAATTAGCGACCGTCGCGGAAAAATAGGGAGGCAAATTTGTGTTGTCTGCATTGTGACCAACTCGTGCAAGCACGTCGTGACTTTTATGACCCAATTGGTCGTTATGTTTCTTGGGTCCGGCCGCTCCCAAACAGCTTGCAACCACTAATTAGAAATGGTTACACAATGGTTACACATCGCGAACCAACCTGTGGTTGGATGGTTAGGAGGGTGGCTGTACCCCTAGCCCACCAGAGTTCAAACCCTAGGTTTGACATCTGTGTGTCGCATTTAGGCGGAATATTCTTTCAGTGGGAGGCGACGTTCCCGTCGACAGCGAGGCGCCTGTGGTGACTTCGTCAATCTCAAGATCCGCCGGCTCAGTCTCTCGGAGGTGCTCATAGCGTAGGGGGTGAGTGTATGCGCGTGTATGTGAGCGTTTGCGTTTGTACTGTGTTTATATCTCGCTTCTAGCGAGTCGGGGATTCACGGATCAGTCTCTCGAAGGTGCTCATAGGGTAGGGTGTGCGTGTGTGCGTTCATAGGGGTGAGTGTATGCGCGTGTATGTGAACACTTGCGCTTGTACTGTGTTTATATCTCGCTTCTAGCGAGTCGGGGATTCTACTCGCTCGCGCTGACTCACACGTGGGCCGGCCCAATTAGCGAAGCAAGCCACGGATCGGAACGCATCACTACCGAAGCTGGAGAAGCTTTTCGTACACAGCTTCCGGGCATTCGCCAAGTTGCCGCAGTATAGCGCCTAGTTTGGCTACCTCCGTCTCCACAGATGAGTCTTCATCGTTGAGGTAAAGCAAAGAAAGCCCAAGCCCCCTGATTCATCCTTTTTTTTCTTGCTTGCTATTATTTATCTATTTCTATTTTTTTTAAGTCTTCCCTTTTTTCTTGCTTGCCATTATTTTCTTGTTTGCCCATTTTTCAGTTTGGACAATTTAAACAAAAATTGGTGAACGAAAAATAATAGTGAACAGAAAATATGGACGCACCAAAAAAAATGGTGAACCAAAAATTTCGGTGAACGAAAACTAATAGTGAACCAAAAAAATTGGTAAACCAAAATAATAAGGAACCAATATTTCGGCGAACGAAAACTAATAGTGAACCAAAAAATTTGGTGAACCAAAATTTTAGGTGCACCAAAAAAGCCGATTAAGCAAAAAAAAAAAGTAGTGAAACAAATTCTTCGGTGAACCAAAATGGGACCAAATTTGAAAATGGTTCCGATTTAAAAAAAATGTAGTTTCAAACTAAAAATGGTTACATATTTTTTTTTAGCAAAACAGAAAGACAAAATGATTTAGATTTTTAAATTATCGAAAATGAATATTTTAAATAAATAAAAATTAAGCTAGAATATAAATAATAAAACAGAAAAAAGAAACATAAAGTAAAGAATAAAAAAAATAAAAAAGAAAATGGGGAAAAATAAAAACAGAAAAAAGACGACAATAGAAAGGTTAAACAAGAATTTGGACACTAACGTTCCATAGTCCGGTGGCTTTGCACGCATGACCGAATTGAGGAGATCCCTGTTTCGAATCCTTCTTTGCTCTTATTTTCTCAGCTTTTCTCTTCAAAGACAGACTAATTGGCCGGCCCGGTAGAAATCGTACACGGACGAGTTGTAAAAAGAGCGGCCCGGTAGAAATCGTACACGGACGAGTTGTAAAAAGAGCGATAAATAGGGGCTGCGTTTTTTTCAGGGTCAATCCCACCGGTTGCTATTGCTTCAAATGGGCCCAGGGCAGCCAAAAAAAAAGAGTTTTGAAGCTGGGATCAAGTACCCATACGGCCCGCTCAGCCTGCACCGATGTCCCCCATTGCTTTGAAAGCGGCCAGGTGGAGACCATTTTTATTGTTGGTATCGTTGTTGTTACTCCTGACACTTATTTGGTATAAGTGTTGGTCAAAATCAACTAGTTACATACAAGTTGATAGGCCAACTCCCGACACTTATTTGGGATCGGAGGTACTACCCTGTTCTAAAATATAAGCCTTTTCAGCAAGCTAAACTAGTTCACTAAAAATACTTACATTTTGAAACGGAGGAAGTAGTATTGAGAAATCAGAAGAATGGAATATGGTTGAAGCTGGGAAGGAACTAGCCCAGCTAGCGTACCATAGGACGCTCAAGATGGATTTGTGTCTACGTGTATCTGGTCGCTTGGTCCTGCCGATTCGGCCCATATGGCTGAGTATATTTCTATTTTTGAGTGAAATCACGAACAGCTCACCGAATGTTGTTGCGGTACTATTGTCTGACTCGCTTTTAACGCCGAAAACGCAAGGAACACCGCTCGCGTTCCCCGGCTCCTACGCTTGACACGCGTCTTATCCTCTGCGAGAAAACATGCGAAGCAGCACAGGCCGTTGACCAACGACCGCACGTTCCTCTCCCGTTTTTCGTTCCCTTTCACAACATAGCGCCGCCGTAGCGCTCTCGCATGCCGCCCGCGATAGCTCTCCAAGCGCGTACATCTCCACGACCGAGCCGCGCCGCCTCGCCCCGCGCTGTCTCGTAGCGTAAATCTCACCGGCGGTCGTCGTTCCTCTCCTGAGTCGCCGTCGGTGGGGTTTCTCTGGGGGCTTCACATCCACCTCCGTACCTCGGTAGCTTCCTGGGAAAATCGGCCGCCGCCGTCGCTAGCGCCGCCTCCGGCCGCTTCTACAAGCGCTGGGTTGGGTGCGAGGTGGTGGTGCTACAATCGGGACATGCTGCTGCCACCAGGAGCAATCGAGGCGGGCGGTCGGTGGTGCTGTCGGCGCTTTAAAATTGGGCGGAGGAGGCGATGACGAGCATGACGGGGAGGAGCGACGGTCCCCTACGGGCGATGGATGAGGCAGGGGAGGCGACGGCGAGCACGGTGGTGCTTTCGTAGAGGTGCTGCCATGCTACCACAAGGCGGACTGGGGTGCTATCGGCGTTGAGACCTAGTTCTACCAGGGACGGTTTTTTTTTTCTATATAGGCCTTTTTTGTTTGCTAATTTTGTATAATTTTTTTGCTATAAGAACTCCGGCAATATCTACGGCGAGATCATTTGTTTGCTACAATACAATATTTTTTTTGCTATAATTTTTTTTTTGCTACAGTAGATGAATTTTTTTGCTATGATATTTGTTCGACGAGTTCTCCGGCGAGCGTCACCCGGCGATGTCTCCCACGAAGTTGATTTTTGCTACAGTAGTACGATTTTTTTGCTATAGTAACTTCGGCGAATTCTCCGACGAGGTCTAACCTTTTTCTTAATTTTTGGGGCGAATCATTTTTTGCTACATGGAGCAAAAGCTGGAAGTTTTTTTTTGCTACATTGGTGCAAAAGTGGAAATTAGGCAAAAAGCTGGACACGTGTCGTTATGGGGACCCGGGGATGAAAACGTTTTACCCCCCGGGGAACGCCCAACACTGTCCTTTTAACTCTCTCGCTCTATTCTCCTCTTTCTCAACGTGTGACAAGAGAGACGACACTATGGGACGCAGTATATACATCGACGGCCCAACCCCGTTGGCGTATACATGATCCTCGTCGGCGTAGGGTAGCCCGACGGTGGCCGTCGGCGTATGCCCCATCGACGTCTACCCGTGTCGGCGTATGCTCGTGCCTGTCGGCATATAAAAGACGTCGGCGTAAACTGAGCTACATGGAGAGAACATGCCAAACTTGGGCACCAAATTAGCAAACCATGTTGGAATGCGCCAATATATGGCAAAGTCGAGCACCATTGTATTGTAAACAAACATAGACCTAGATTTGTAAAGTTGAAACGAGCAAAAATTTTCCTTTTCATTTAAAAAAATTATTTTCCATTTTTCGAGTGCAAAAAAATAGGTTTTTTTGTGTAGGACCAACCACAAATATGTTGCAAAACTTGGGAGATGCATTTTTTGAAAATAGTGGATCATGTTATATGCACAAATAACCAATTTATTTCCTATTAAAATGTTTCCATCCACCTCTTTTGAAAAACACAAATTTCTGCTCATTCAGTTGGAAACTGGTCAAATTTGAACTACAGGTACCTCATAGTTTGCTCATGATTTTTGGAAAAAAATCATTTTTAGGTACACAACTATCCATTTCATCATAGATACACCAAGGGTTTCTCAATATTCAACCCCTATCTACGAACGGTCATACCCGCCGTCTTGACTTTTTTGGAAACCGACTTAGAAAGTTCCGGAAAATTCAAAACAATCCAAAATGATGCAAGACCTTCGTGTGGCGTCATTATATATGTCCTAGTATCCACAAAAAATAACCAATTGGAATACGATAGTTGTGTTGAAAATGTTTTCACAAAAATAAGCTATCTCCTCCGGACATTCTAGTGTTTCGGGCCAAATGACGGGTGTTATGATCAAATACATGGCATAGTTTGTTTAAATGTACCCATATTCCACATAAACATGCATCTTGGAAGCACATACAATGTTGACGAGGAAGTTTTCCTTTTCATTGCGAAAAAACCATTTTTCATTTTCCGAATGTTAAAAATAAGTTTTTTGTGAAGGACCTACCACAAATATGTTGCAAAACTTGGAGATGCATTTTCTGAAAATACTAGACCATTGCTACTGCACTGTTCATTCTAGTTTATACTGCTTTATTACTTGGAATATCACTTTGAATAGCTACTCAAGGCTTCTCTTCGATAGTAAAGTATGAAATTGCACTCGATTATTATCAACCTGACTGCAATCTTTTTCTGTCGGTATGTGCATAAATAACCAATTTGTTTCCTATGAAAATTATTTCATCAACCTCTTTTGAAAAACACAAGTTTTCTGCCGATTCAGATGGAAACTGGTCATATTTGAACTACATGTACCTCATAGTCTGCTCATGATTTTTGGGCAACAATCATTTTTAGGTACACAACTACCTATTCCATCATATATATACCATGAGTTTCTCAATATTCAACCCATAGCTACGAACGGTCATGCCCACCGTCTTGACTTTTTTTTCCTGAAACTGGTTTAGAAAATTCCATAAAATTCAAAACAACCCAAAATGATGCAAGACCTTCGTGTCCTAATATCCACCAAAAATAATAAACTTGGAATACGACATTTGTGTTGTAAATGTGTTCATAATGATAAGCTATCTCCTCCAAACATTAGGGTTTCGGGCCAAATGACGGGTTTTATGGCCAAATCCATGGCATAGTTTTTTTAAATGTGCCCATATTCCAAATAAACATGCATCTTGAAAGCACGGACAATGTTGACGGATGAAGTTTTCCTTTTCATTGGATAAAAAAACTATTTTCCATTTTCCGAGTGTCAAAAATGGTGTTTTTTTGTGAAGGACCTATCACAAATAAGTTGCAAATCTTGGGAGATGCATTTTTTAAAAATACTAGACCATGTTATATGCACAAATAACCAATTTTTTTTCCTATGAAAAGGTTTTGTCCACCTCTTTTGAAAAACACAAGCTTCTTCCAATTCAATTGGAAACTGATCAAATTTGAACTATATGTACCTCATAGTTTGCTCATAATTTTTTGGGAAAAATAATTTTTAGTTACACAACTACCTATTTCATCATAGATACACCAAGTTTTTCTCAATATTCAACCTCTAGCCTCGCTGAAGAAAAACCCAGTTTATAGGTCTACAAGCGGTAACCGTTAACCCTTTCTTGTTTGTTCTGTTCTTACTCACAGAAATTTTTGAATAATATAGCTTGATCAATATGCATGATGACGTAGATCTGTTTCTCCTTTTCGAAACGAGTTAAATAACGTCAAAATCCGAGTTCGAATGCAAAGGTTATGCTCAAAATGGTGAATAAGTCAAAAAAAAACTAGCATACGCCGAAGGTTGCCGTCGGCGTAGCAAAAAAAATCTGACGGGGTTGCCGTCGGCGTAGCCATTTTTTTATTATGGGTTACCATGTCGGGTCTACGCCGACGGCCCTGATATTTGGCCGTCGACGTTTTTAACTTCTCCCGTAGTGCGACCCGGCTTCCGGCGGCTTCCCAACCTCGATGGCCTTGTGCTCGTCGGTCGTGAAGGAGTTGTCAGAACCGACACTCAGATCTATATAACTCTAGTCTATATGTTGGCTTAGTAGTTAGGGTTTGGCCGGTCTCTTTCTCGTCTACGATGGCCATGGCACCGACATATAATAAAGGTGCGTCAATACGAATTTTAGTGTATATAATAAAGATGTGCCTACTTTGTTTGCTTCTTCAAAGTTGGTCTCACAACAAACTAGTTATTCCAATGAGCTACGATTAAGATATTAGATTATATATAATTTTGTACGAGCTGGACGGCTGAATACATTGCTTTTTTTGTCCTCATTAGCCATCGAACAATCGACACAACTGGCAATTCATTAGTCTCTTATCCATTATTCAAATAGGTGTTGATCAATTGATCCGAGGAATAGATTTAGTTGTTGTGCTGATCTATGAAGATGCTCCTCTATTTAATAACCAATCAATCTCCGGAATCTTTGACTTCAATCATTTTAATCTAGCGTAGGTTGTACCCTCTATGTAGTTACTATCCCACCCAAATCACTAATAAAAAAGAGAGGGATATTCTCAGAGTATGGCACCCCTTCAAGTAGTGATATGTTCTTTAAAATTATTCTCTATTATCATGGATTTTTTTAGTTTTATAAACTCATGTCAAATCAATAGAACAAACATGAAAAAATACATTGCATAATTACTAACTCGTGAGCTTAAATTTGGAAACTTATTCTTCACAAACCCTGCCAACGGTCGTCCAGCTTCAACATACGCGCATTGATATAACCCTCCTGCATGCCAGCGGGCGCACAATGATTCTTCAACTATTTTAGCGGATTACGGTCGCTTGATCACATTCGAACAAGCATATGTAAATCATTATCATGAACTAAACTACACATAATTATTTTCCCAACTGCCGACTTACTTACTATTCCCTCCGTTCCTAAATATAAGATGTTGTAGCTACTACTCATGTTGTCTAGATACATACTAATAAGAGTGAACATATACACTAAAAGTGTCTAGATACATGTAGACATGTGTAAATATGGAATGGAGCTAAAACATCTTACATTGATGAACGACGGGAGTAGTTCACAACAGGGTGCAGATGGGCTCTAGTCCCGGTGCTTCGGAGGTAGTGACCTTACCCAGCCGGCCAGGGTTCTAATCCTATGCCCCCACCATCTTCTAAAATAATATGATGAGTCTCCTCCCTGAGCAGTACAAAAAAAAATTCACTGCTAGCTTGACAGTAAACTAGTTATTCAAATTAAGGGAGTCACTATTAAGATATTAATTTAGAGTTTGTTTGTTTGTTTGTTCAGTTAGTACCCTAATTAATGCATTGTCATTTTCTTTAACAACCAACAACCATCTTTCGAGACAACTACAATTCCTAGGTTTTATTTAATATCTTATGGAGTATTCAAATAGGAATGGATCAATTGATCATAGGAATATGTTTTGTTCTTGTTCTGATCTATAAAGGAGCTCTATCCCCGGATTCTTGTCTTCAACCACTTGAAGAGGCATTTGCAAGGTATAGCCCATAGCTGGCTCCTACCAAGTCCTACCTAGTAGATACATATTCTACTGCATCAATTTATCTACTCAACCGCATGCTTAATTACTAGCCCATTGCTGGTTTGACAACAAACTACATATTCTAAATGAGCTATTATTTAGACATTAGCTTTGGTTCAATTTTTAAGAAGTTATATGCTGAATGCAATTTTTTGTCCTTGCCGTCGCCTATGATCGAGACGCCTAACAATTAATTTGTCACTTATTGAGTATTAGAATAGTCGCAGATCAATTTCTCCAAAGAATAAGTTTAGTTATTGTTTTGATCTATAAATATTGTCCTCTATAAAATAGCCAACCGATCTTCCGAAACATGTACGTTAATCATTTGAAGCTAGTGTGGTTTGTATTTACTCTATAGTTAAAGTTGTAACCTCGAAGTCGGTGACGAAAAATAAAGAGGCATTTCTACGGTATAGCACCCCTTCATGTAGGGATATCTGGTTTGAAATTAATCTCTACTTTCATGAGTTTACAATTAATCTCCACTTTCATGAAGTTACTTGAAGAAATTACATCAACTCACTAAGACAAACATAGAAAAAATGATTCCATAATTACTAACATGCAATTTTCTTTTTGATAACTTTCTCTTGTAGTGTTAATCCATCAAAAGTAAGAAACCTTAATAGTTCTCGTAAATTTATGGACCCATAAGGTTTACATATTCTGAAGAAAAACATGATTTATGCACTTTTTTTTTGCTTCTATAGAGTCTTGAGTGGATAGTGCTATAATATAAATCGTCCCCTAACATTTTTCTGCATTATTTGGAATGGTGGTGGGAAAAATTAATTTATGATGCTGAGTTTGTGGCATATTGAACATAAAATTTGTGATACTTTCGCTATTTTGGATCTGGTAACAACTATTACATTTTTTCTCTATGGTTTGAGGTTAGCCCCCACAGGCGTCCATTGTTTTCTATACATGTCGATGATCGATCAGCTCCAACTTCATGGACTTGGGCATGTCACTTGTTCATGGTTTTGATATATCACCATGGTGCTTCTACTATTGTAGAGAGTTTTGGTGGCCTGATCAAGTTCGGTAGTCAAGATGAATTGTTTTGCATCAAAGTTTCTACCCAACCGTCTGGTTAATTACTAGTTCACAGCTGGCTTGACAGCAAACTAGTTATTTAAATGCATGAGCTACTATTGGGATATTACCTTAGTGCTAGTTTGTTTAGGATGTGTGCAACCCCCCCCCCCCCCCCCCCCCCGATCGAGATGACTACGAATTAATCCATCCAATCTCATATCGATTATTGAAATTTTGTGTGAGGTGTAGATCAATCGAGCCAAGGCATGTCGCTTGGCTATTGCACTGATCTAGAAAGATCCACATCTATATAATAATCCACCATCTCCGGCATTTTTTTGTATGAAATTAGTGTACTTACTCTGTACAATACTGCTCTTTTGTCGCATCTGAAGTGGACTAATAATGAAGTGGCCTTTATATAGTAAAAATTGTTGATATGTTCTTTGAATTTGGTGTACATTATCATGAAGAAATTCTATATGTAAAATAATAAGTATGAAAATACAGCGTGAAAAGGCATTTAGTAATGTTTGGTATGTGAGCTGATATTTTGTAACTTTGTCTCATAGTGTTGATCCAGCAAGCTTGAGAAATATTGATAGACGAGGATTCTACTTGCTAGAGCGTCAGAAGTTTGAACAGTTAATATAGAGTAACTAGAGGGTGAATATACGGCTCTTACTTGTCTCGATCGGATACAAGTATACTAGTTGCCTCGTCTCACAAATGCTGACGTTCCCCGTTATATCTGGCCTCACCCCTCTTAAGCCCCATCTAGGTCCTTCGTGGTTTTATCAAGTTCTAGTGTGCACTTTTACGACGTGAATACTTATTGTACTCCATCCAATTATCTTCTCAACCGACTGCTTAATTACAAGTTCATAGTTGGTTTGGGAGCAAATTAGATATTCTAAATAATCTACTATTAATATATTATCATTGATTCAATTTTTAAGAGGTAGTCTGCTGTAATGCAATATTTTTGTCCTTATTGTCTGCCGCCCACATGACCGAGACCACTAACAATTCATTTGTTCCTTATCGATTATTTAAATCATTGTTTTAAATAGCCGGCTATAGGCTCGCTATAGCTTTTCCAAAGCCCTCCCGCTAAAACTACACGCTTTTAACGCTAGATTGAAAATAACGCTAGTAGCCCGCTAAATACCGCTATAGCGCTAAATTCAGAGTCATTTAGCCCGATAAAACGCTATAGACGAAGGAAGGATGTAACTAAGTTCCATAAAACCGTTCATGTACCCAAGCATTTCTTCTTATTTTTAACGTATACATGATGCACTGATACAACTCTTAGTAACAAAATATGTGTGTCAAATATATGTGATATATAATACATGATGGTTGATTGTATGCTTAATTTTTCAAAAGTTTCATGACTTGAGAGAAACGCTAAATGGGCCATAGCTTCGCTATAGCCCTCTATAGCCTTTTATAGCTTCTGACCGAGCTACCGCTAAATAAAATAGCCAGCTATTTAAAACTTTGATTTAAATAGGTGTAGATCAATTTGACCGAGGAATATGTTTAGTTGTTGTGCTGATCTATTAAAATTGTCCTCTATATAATATCCAATCAATGACCGGAATCTTTAACGTCGTTCATTTGAATTTAGCATGGGAAGTACCTACTCTGCAATTTAATTAAGTGTTCATGGTTTGCCAACCATGCCGATGATGGATCAGCTCAATCATCACGTAGTACTTGGGCATATCCCTCTTCATGTATAGATAAATCGCCATGATGCTTCTACTATCACGGAGGTTTGTTGTGGCCTCATTCATTTCGACCGTCAACACAAATTGTTTTGCCTCAAATTTTCGGGCCAACCGCCTACTTAATTATTAATTCATAGCTGGCTTGACAACAAACTAGTTAATCACATATGGCCTGATCAACTAAGACCGTTAACACGAATTAATACCTTAGATTTAGTTTTTTAGGCAGTGGCCTACCGAATACATTATCGTTTTGTCCTTAACAGCGAACCCCCACGATCGAGGTGACTACCAATCCATCTATTTATTATCGAATATTAAAATATTGCCGAGGCATGTGATTAGCTGTTGTAATGTGGTTAGCTGTTATAGTGACATAGAAATATGCTCGTGTTCGAGTATATTATAGCCCATCCATCTCCGGCATCTCGACTCTTATCAGCGATGTAAAATTAGTGCTGGTTGTTCATAGCTACTCTATTTATTAGTGCTATTGTGTGGCATACGGAACATCGTTGACGGTATATGAAAAGGCATTTGTGTAGTATATATCACCCCTTCAAGTATTGATATGTTGTTTGAAGTTAGTGCCTATTATCATGAAGATATTTGCATAAACATATATACCCTAAAAAAATGCATTCAAGATTGATTCGTATGTGAGGTCACCAAGCCTTATAAACATTGGTATATAAGGATATTCTAACTAAGCCGATCTATGTTCTCTCTGTGTGTGGGGGTGGGGGTGGGGGTTGGGTGGGGGAAATGGAAGGCAAATATAGTATTTGCTTGCTAGAGTGTCAGAATTAAGTTTGAACCATTAATAGGGAGTAGCTAGATGGTGAATATTATGGCTCCTGCACATTGGTTTGAAGCGGTACAAAATAATACTCCCTTGGCCGTTCCATGTTAATTGACGTTGATTTAGCACGTACTTGTTTCGTCTTAAAATAACTGTCGCAGAAAATGGGTGTGCCTACATGTATTTCAAAACTAAATACATCTATTTAAACGACACTTGGTTTGATACGAAGTGAGTACAACAAAATACAGTCAAATGCTGACTTGCTCCTCTCACCTGCGGACATAAATGCTGACCGTTCCCGCGTGTTATTATCTGGCCTCCCGACCCCTATAATATCCCCGTTATATCTGGCCTCACCCCTCTTAAGCCCCCCATCCAGGTCCTTCGTGGTTTTATCAAGTTCTAGTGTGCACTTTTACGACGTGAATACTTACTGTACTCCATCCAATTATCTTCTCAACAGACTGCTTAATTAGTAGTTCATAGTTGGGTTGGGAGCAAATTAGATATTCTAAATAAGCAACTATTAATATATTATCATTGATTCAATTTTTAAGAGGTAGTCTGCTGAAATGCAATATTTTTGTCCTTATTGGCTGCCGCCCGCATGACCAAGACCACTAACAATTCATTTGTTCCTTATCGACTATTTAAATAGGTGTAGATCAATTTGTCCAAGGAATATGTTTAGTTGTTGTGCCGATCTATTAAAATTCTCCTCTATATAATATCCAATCAATCACCAGAATCTTTAAGGCCGTTCATTTGAATTTAGCATTGGGGGGGGGGGGGGGGGGGTACCTACTCTGCAATTTAATTTGGTGTCCATGGTTCGCCAACCATGCCGATGATGGATCAGCTCGAGCATCACGTAGTACTTTGGCATATCCCTCTTCATGGTATGGATGAATCGCCATGATGCTTCTACTCTCGCGGAGGTTTTTTGTGGCCTCATTAAGTTCGATCGTCAACACAAATTGTTTTGCCTCAAATCTTCGGGCCAACCGCCTACTTAATTATTAGTTCATAGCTGGCTTGACAGCAAACTAGTTAATCACAGCTGGCCTGATCAAGTAAGACCGTCAACACGCATTAATACCTTAGACTTAGTTTGTTTAGGCAGTAGCCTGCCGAATACATTATCGTTTTGTCCTTAACAGCGAACCCCCACGATCGAGGCGACTACCAATCCATCTTTTTATTATCGAATATTAAAATATTGCTGAGGCATGTGATTAGCTGTTGTAATGTGATTATTTGTTATAGTGACCTAGAAACATGCTCGTCTATATTATAGCCCATCGATCTTCCGGCATCTCGACTCTTATCAGGGATGTGAAATTAGCGCTGGTTGTTCATAGCTACTCTATATATTAGTGCTATTGTGTGGCATACGGAAAATCGTTGACGGTATATGAGGAGGCGTTTGTGTTGTATATATCACCCCTTCAAGTATTGATATGTTGTTTTAAGTTAGTTCCTACCATCATGAAGACATTTGTATGAACATATATACCCTAAAAAATGCATTGAAGAGTGATTCGTATGTGACGTCACCAAGCCTTATAAAAATTGGTATATAAGGATAGTCTAATTAAGGCGATCTATGTTCTCTGTGTTAGTGTGTGTGTGTGTGTGGGGGGGGGGGACTGGAGGGCAGATATAGTATTTGCTTGCTAGAGTGTCATAATTAAGTTTGAACCATGAATAGGGAGTAGCTAGATGGTGAATATTATGGCTCCTGCACCTTGGTTTGAACCAATACAAAATAATACTCCCTTGGTCATTCCATGTTAATGGTTGTTGATTTAGCACGTACTTGTTTCGTACTAAAATAACTGTCGCAAAAAATGGGTGCACGTACATGTATTTCAAAACTAAATACATATATTTTAACGACACTAATTTTGATACGAAGTGAGTACAACAAAATACAGTCAAATGCTTACTCGCTCCTCTCACCTTCAGATATAAATGCTGACCGTTCCCGCGTGTTATTATATGGCCTCCCGCCCCCTATAATATCCCCGTTATATCTGGCCTCGCCCCTCTTAAGCCCCCCCATCCAGGTTCTTCATGGTTTTATCAAGTTCTAGTGTGCACTTTTACGACGTGAATACTTATTGTACTCCATCCAATTATGTTCTCAACAGACTGCTTAATTACTAGTTCATAGTTGGTTAGGGAGCAAATTAGATATTCTAAATAAGCTACTATTAATATATTATTATTGATTCAAATTTTTAAGAGGTAAGTCTGCTGAAATGCAATATTTTTGTCCTTATTGGCTGCCGCCCGCATGACCAATACCACTAACAATTCATTTGTTCCTTATCGACTATTTAAATAGGTGTAGATCAATTTGTCCGAGGAATATGTTTAGTTGTTGTGCCGATCTATTAAAATTCTCCTCTATATAATATCCAATCAATCACCAGAATCTTTAAGGCCGTTCATTTAAATTTAGTATGGGGGTACCTATTCTCCAATTTAATTAGGTGTCCATGGTTTGCCAACCATGCCGATGATAGATCAGCTCGAGCATCACGTAATACTTGGGCATATCCCTCTTCATAGTATGGATAAATCGCCATGATGCTTCTACTCTCGTGGAGGTTTGTTGTGGCCTCATTAAGTTCGACCGTCAACACAAATTGTTTTGCCTCAAATTTTCGGGCCAACCGCCTACTTAATTATTAGTTCATAGCTGGCTTGACAACAAACTAGTTAATCACAGCTGGCCTGATCAAGTAAGACCGTCAACACAAATTAATACCGTATATTTAGTTTGTTTAGGAAGTGGCCTGCCGAATACATTATCGTTTTGTCGTTAACAGCGAACCCCCACGATCGAAGCGACTACCAATCCATATGTTTATTATCGAATATTAAAATATTGTTGAGGCATGTGATTAGCTGTTATAATGTGATTAGCTGTTATAGTGACCTAGAAATATGCTCGTCTATATTATAGCCCATCCATCTCCGGCATCTCGACTCTTATCAGGGATGTGAAAGTAGCGCTGATTGCTCATAGCTACTCTATATATTAGTGCTATTGTGTGGCATACGGAAAATCATTGACGGTATATGAAGAGGCATTTGTGTTGTATATATCATCCCTTCAAGTATTGATATGTTGTTTGAAGTTAGTGCCTATTATCATGAAGACATTTGTATGAACATATATACCATAAAAAATGCATTCAAGAGTGATTCGTATGTGACGTCACCAAGCCTTATAAACATTGGTATATAAGGATAGTCTAACTAACGCGATCTATGTTCTCTGTGTGTGTGTGTGTGGGGGGGGGGGGGGGGCGAGTGGAGGGCAGATATAGTATTTGCTTGTTGGAGTGTCAGAATTAAGTTTGAACCATTAATAGGGAGTAGCTAGATGGTGAATATTATGGCTCCTGCACCTTGGTTTGAACCGATACAAAATAATACTCCCTTGGTCATTCCATGTTAATTGACGTTGATTTAGCACGTACTTGTTTCTTCTTAAAATAACTGCCGCAAAAAATGGGTGTGCCTATATTTATTTCAAAACTAAATACATCTATTTTAACGACATTTATTTTTATACGAAGTGAGTACAACAAAATACAGTCAAATGCTTACTCGCTCCTCTCACCTGCAGACATAAATGCTGACCGTTCCCTCGTGTTATTATCTAGCCTCCCACCCCCCCTATAAAATCCCATCTGAAGGCCCCCCGTTGAGGCACACCAGTCACCTGCTTGGTACACACACACACAAGAGAAAAAAAACACCTATACACCAAAGAGCACAATTGGATAGAAGGACAATGACGTACCTGGTTGTTGGACTGACCAAGACTTGGTTGTCAGATAAATAGAACAAACATGAAAAAATACATTGCATGGTTACTAACTCGTGAGCTTAAATTTGGAAACTTATTCTTCACAAACCTTGCCAACGGTCGTCCAGCTTCAACATACGGGCATTGATATACCCCTCCTTCATGCCAGCGGGCCCACAATAATTCTTCAACTATTTTAGCGGATTGCGATCGCTTGATCACATTCGAACAAGCATATGTAAATCATTATCATGAACTAAACTACACATAATTCTCTGCCCAACTGTCGACTTAATTACTACTCCCTCTGTTCCTAAATATAGGATGTTGTAGCTATTACCCATGTTGTCTAGATACATACTAATAAGAGTGAACATATACACTAAAAGTGTCTAGATACATGTAGACATGTGTAAATATGGAATGGGGCTAAAACATCTTACATTTAGGAACGGCGGGAGTAGTTCACAACATGGTGTGGATGGGCTCTTGTCCCGGTGCTTCGGAGGTAGTGACCTTACCCAGCTGACCAATGTTCAAATCCTATGTCCCCACCATCTTCTAAAATTAATATGATGAGTCTCCTCCCTCAGCAGTACAAACAAAACATTCACCGCTAGCTTGACAGTAAACTAGTTATTCAAATTAAGGGAGTTACTATTAAGATATTAATTTAGAGTTTGTTTGTTTGTTTGTTTAGTTAGTACCCTAATTAATGCATTTTCGTTTTCTTTAACATCCAACAACCAACGATCGAGAAAACTACATTTTCTAGGCTTTATTTAATATGGAGTATTCAAACAGGAATACGTCAATTGATCATAGGAATATGTTTTGTTGTCGTTCTGATCTATAAAGGAGCTCTATCCCCAGAGTCTTGTCTTCAACCACTTGAAGTTAGCATAGGTTGTGCCCCCTCTTTAATTACCATGGCTCCTACCAAGTCGGTAACAAAAAATTGAAGAAGCATTTGCAAGGTATAGCCCATAGCTGGCTCCTACCAAGTCCTACCTAGTAGATATATATATTCTAGTGCATCCAATAATCTACTCAACCGCTTGCTTAATTACTTGCCCATTGCTGATTTGACAACAAACTACATCTTCTAAATGAGCTATTACTAAGACATTAGCTTTGGTTCAATTTGTAAGAAGTTATATGCTAAATGCAATTTTTTCCCTAGCCATTGTCTATGATCGAGACGTCTAACAATTAATTTGTCACTTTTTGAGTTTATCCAAGGAATAAGTTTTGTTATTGTTTTTATCTATAAAGATTGTCCTCTATAAAATAGCCAACCGATCTTCCGAAACATGTATGTTAATCATTTGAAGCTAGTGTGGTTTGTATTTACTCTATAGTTAAAGTTGCTCCTCGAAGTCGGTGATGAAAAATATAGAGGCATTTCCACGGTATAGCACCCCTTCATGTAGGGATATCTGGTTTAAAATTAATCTCTACTTTCATGAGTTTACAATTAATCTCCACTTTCATGAAGTTACTTGAAGAAATTACATCAACTCACTAAGACAAACATAGAAAAAATGATTCCATAATTACTAACATGCAATTTTATTTTTGATAACTTTCTCTTGTAGTGTTATTCCATCAAAAGTAAGAAACCTTTATAGTTCTCGTAAATTTATGGACCCATAAGGTTTACATATTCTGAAGAAAAACATGATTTATGCACTTTTTTCTTCCTCTATGGAGTCTTGAGTGGATAGTGCTATAATATAAATCGTCCCCTAACATTTTTCTGCAATATTTTGAATGGTGGTGGGAAAAATTAATTTATGATGCTGAGTTTGTGGCATATTGAACATAAAATTTGTGATACTTTCGCTATTTCGGATCTGGTAACAACTATTACATTTTTTCTCTATTGTTTGAGGTAAGCCCCCATAGGCGTCCATTGTTTTCTATACATGTCGATGATCTATCAGCTCCAACTTCATGGACTTGGGCATGTCACTTGTTCATGGTCTTGATATATCACCATGGTGCTTCTACTGTTGTAGAGAGTTTTGGTGACCTGATCAAGTTCGGTAGTCAACATGAATTGTTTTGCATCAAAGTTTCTGCCCAACCGTCTGGTTAATTACTAGTTCACAGCTGGGTTGACAACAAACTAGTTATTTAACTGCATGAGCCACTATTGGGATATTACGTTACTGCTTTTGTTTAGGATGTGTGCAACCCCAACCCCCCCCCCCCCCCCCCCCCCCCGATCGAGACGACTGCCAATTAAATCATCCGCCTCTTATCGTGTATTGAAATATTGTATGAGGTGTAGATCAATTGAGCCGAGACATGTCCCTTGGCTATTGCGGTGATCTAGAAAGATGCGCATCTATATAATAATCCACCATCTCCGACATTTTTTTGTATGAAATTAGCGTACTTACTCTGTACACTACTGTTCTTTTGTAGCATCTGAAGTCGTGGACTGATAATGAAGTGGCCTTTATATAGTAAAAATTGTTGATATGTTCTTTGAATTTGGTGCACATTATAATGAAGAAATTCTATACGTAAAATAATAAGTATGAAAATACAGCGTGAAAAGGCATTTAGTAGTATTTGGTATGTGAGCTGATATTTTGTAACTTTGTCTCATAGTGTTGATCCAACAAGCCTGAGAAATATTGATAGACTAGGATTCTGCTTGCTAGAGCGTCAGAAGTTTGAACCGTTAATATAGAGTAACTAGAGGGTGAATATACGGCACCTACTTGTCTTGATCGGATACAAGTATACTAGTTGCCTCGTCTCACAAATGCTGACGTTCCCCGTTATATCTGGCCTCACCCCTCTTAAGCCCCATCTAAGTCCTTCGTGGTTTTATCAAGTTCTAGTGTGCACTTTTATATCTGGCCTCACCCCTCTTAGGCCCCCCATCCAGGTCCTTCGTGGTTTTATCAAGTTCTAGTGTGCACTTTTACGACGTGAAAACTTATGGTACTCCATCCAATTATCTTCTCAACAGACTGCTTAATTACTAGTTCATAGTTGGTTTGGGAGCAAATTAGATATTCTAAATAAGCTACTATTAATATATTATCATTGATTCAAATTTTAAGAGGTAGTCTGCTGAAATGCAATATTTTTGTCCTTATTGGCTGCCGCCCATAGGACCGAGACCACTAAAAATTCATTTGTTCCTTATCGAGTATTTAAATAGGTGTACATCAATTTGTCCGAGGAATATGTTTAGTTCTTGTGCCGATCTATTAAAATTATCCTCTATATAATATCCAATCAATCACCGGAATCTTTAACGTTGTTCATTTGAATTTAGCATGGGGGGTACCTACTCTGCAATTTAATTAGGTGTCCATGGTTTGCCAACCATGCATGCCGATGATGGATCAAGCTCGAGCATCACGTAGTACTTGGGCATATCCCTCTTCATGGTATGGATAAATTGCCATGATGCTTCTACTCTCGCGGAGGTTTGTTGTGGCCTCATTAAGTTCGACCGTCAACACAAATTATTTTGCCTCAAATTTTCGGGCCAACCGCCTACTTAATTATTAGTTCATAGCTGGCCTGACAGCAAACTAGTTAATCACAGCTGGCCTGATCAAATAAGACCGTCAACAGGAATTAATACCTTAAATTTAGTTTGATTAGGAAGTGACCTGCCGAATACATTATCGTTTTGTCCTTAACAGCGAACCCCCACGATGGAGGCGACGACCAATCCATCTGTTTATTATCGAATATTAAAATATTGCGGAGGCATTTGATTAGCTGTTGTATTGTGATTAGTTGTTATAGTGACCTAGAAATATGCTCGTCTATATTATAGCCCATCCATCTCCGGCATCTCGACTCTTATCAGGGATGTGAAATTAGCGCTGGTTGTTCATAGCTATTCTATATATTAGTGCTATTGTGTGGCATGCGGAAATAATCGTTGACGGTATATGAAGAGGCATTTGTGCTGTATATATTACCCCTTCAAGTATTGATATGTTGTTTGAAATTAGTGCCTATTATCATGAAGACATTTGTATGAACACATATACCCTAAAAAAATACGTTCAAGTGTGATTCGTATGTGACGTCACCAAGCGTTATAAACATTGGTATATAAGGATAGTCTAACTAAGGCGATCAATATTCTATGTGTGTGGGCGGGGGGGGGGGGGGTGGCGAGGGAGTGGAGGGCAGATATAGTATTTGCTTGCTAGAGTGTTAGAATTAAGTTTGAACCATTAATAGGGAGTAGCTAGATGGTGAATATTATGGCTCCTGCACCTTGGTTTCAACCGATACAAAATAATAGGTAAATACTATCTATCAGAGTCCGATGAAAAACGAGTTGTCGGGCCTCTCCAGCGATGTCCATCTCGTCCGATCGAACGGACTTGATGTGCACCTCAAATGATTTCCCATTAACCACGCACGCCCACATAACGCCTCCAGACCCCAAATCACGCCGCGCCGAGCGACCTTCGCCTCATCGTCCCTCTGCTCCCTGTTCTCTACATATTGCCCCAAACTCTCTGTAGTGCTGCTTCCTCCCCTTCAGGTCGTCACCTCTGCCTTCGCCAACTTTGTCCCATGCGTCGGCTACACGCGTCCCTATGTGTGCGGTGTGCCTACTTTCTAAATTTTCTAGCGATTGTTTTCTGCTTCGTGTACTGCTTGTCTTGCTTAGTCAGATTCATATTTCTTCTTCATGTTTACCATGTATCTCAAGAATTATACACTGATGATGACGAAGTTGTGTTCATGTACAGATAAAAATTGATAGAAACCAGTGTTATCTTACCCTTTTCAAATTTCTCAGCTTCTACATATGTTTTAATATGCTGCACAGAAACAATTTGATGTTTTGGTGTTTCTGTGCTTCCAAATGATAATTCATATGTTTCCTAACTATTGAATATTTTTCTTCTACATAGTATTGTACAATCTCACACATTGTTATGCTTCCGATCTCTTTTGCAGAACATGTCTAAAAATTATTGAAAGGATGCCAAACCAGATTGTATGTTGAAGAGTCGTTTTACGATGGCTTAGTTGAGGGAGATGTACATGGGCTTAAGGAATCTCGAAGGAAACACATTATTGGTCGAGTGTGGGGGGTGTTCTTCTCCCCTGCTCATGAGCTCGTGATCAACAGTCACATGGCCCATTAACGAGTTTCTCTGTAGAATCACCATGCCCTACAATCCCGTCAACATGCGTTGCGGAGCTAATGTGGCATATGTCTCTCCTTCAGCATTGTCGCAAAGGCTTCGATGGTTCCAGTATTAGGCTCGTTCGTGCATGGCCTAAACATTTCCCATCTCAGTTTGAGGAAATTCTCTCTATTTAATGTCTCAATGGATGCGTTATCAAGGCAGTATGGAAGCACGTAGTAAGAAAGAAGGGAGCGATCGAAAAATGCTTTCACTGGAAGCATTTCTCTAATCAATTTTAGCACTTGTTCATTTTGGTGAATCATTTCTCTAATTGAAAGAAGTGAATCTCTATTTCGTTTGAGAAGCTACGTAGTTGGTGAAAACAATTCATGGAATTCAAACAAGTTAATACTTGACGCAGATTTCATTCTCGATGGAAGCAAATTCTTCAGTTGAACAGAACATAACTTTTCTTGCAAAAACATATTAGAAATAAAAACGTTCCGTACTGAAGCAAGTTCACTTACATATGAAGCAAATTTGTAAAGAATCAAAAATAAAATGAACAATTTTTTGATATGTTTAAAATATATATTTTATTAGAATGAAGCAAAATTCAGTTGTAATGGAAGCAAAATTCAGTTTCAAAGACTGCAAAATTAAATAATTTCGGAAATAACAGAATAGTCGATGCATACCTGGATTTTTGCTAAAATTTATTAGTTTCCTTTGAAACATTATTTTGTTTTCTAAAATTCAGAAGTGTTAGATCGGGTAGCTCTAGGTATGAGGCCCTTGTTTCAGATTTTTTTTTGCTCAGGACGGAAACAAATCAGGATGGCAGAAACTTTGCTACGATTGCTAGTTTCCATAAAAACAGGAACTTTTTCCTAAATTTTCTTTTTGAAAGCTGGCATCACGAGGGAGTAGTAATTACGTAAGCATTAAATCAGGCCCTAGTTATGGAATGAGTAGCGTGGTCCAGTTAAAAATCCAACGTTCAGTGTGTTTCCAATCGCACATGCTGGTCCGATGGGAAGCCATGTATCGGCTTCCGACTCCTAGAAGCGGCCAAAATGATATTCCCTTGGTCATTCCATCTTAATTGACGTTAATTTAGCACGTACTTGTTTCGTATTAAAATAACTGTCGCAAAAAATGGGTGTATCTACATGTATTTCAAAACTAAACACATCTATTTTAACGACACTTATTTTGATACGAAGTGAGTACAACAAAATACAGTCAAATGCTTACTCGCTCCTCTCACCTGCAGACATAAATGCTGACCGTTCCGCGTGTTATTATCTGGCCTCCCACCCCCTAAATGCTGACCGTTCCGCGTGTTCCCCCCTATAAAATCCCATCTGAAACGCCCTCCGTGGAGGCACACCAGTCACCTGCTTGGTACAAGAGAAAAAAAAACACCTATACACCAGAGAGCGCAATTGGAGAGGAAGACAATGGCGGACCTGGTTGTTGGCCTGACCAAGACCGTAGTGCAGGGTTTGATCACCAATGCCCAGGCGGCGATCGAGAAGGATGTTAGGCTGCGGAAGAGCGCAGTGACTAACCTGCAGTTCATCACCAATGAATTTGAGATGATGCGGTCGTTCCTGGACATGGTGGCCGCAGAGGAGGAGCGCGCCAAGGACAGTGTGGTGATGACCTCGGTAAGGCAGATCCGCGAACTGGCCAGCGACCTCGAGGACAACATCGAGTTCGTCGTCCACTTGGACATGGAGACTAATGAGTGGTGGTTGCGCATGTTGCCTTCCTGTCTCCTCTGGAGGAGGAGCAGCCCACTGGACGAGGCTGTAGAGGAGATCGAGGATCTCAGGGCAAGAGTTGAGGATTTGAGTGGAAGGAACGTGCGCTACAAGATCGTCGCTGGCGCTGCAGGATCGCAGCAGCAGCAGCCGGCGGTGGCGGCGCCAGCAGTACCAGCTGCCTCCAAGACCAAGAAGCAGCTGGTCTTTCAGGATCTCTCCCGGTTGATCATCAACGAAGGCTGTGACCTACAGGTGATCTCGGTGTTGGGGACGGGCGGCGATCGTGGGATGGCAACCCTTATCAGGGAGGCCTACAACGACCCCGGAGTGGATTTTCCCTGCCGTGCCTGGGTGAAGCTCATGGACCCGTTTAATCCCCATGACTTCATCCGCTGCTTCATGGCTCAGTTCCACGCAAATTCTTACCATGAGCAGCCGGATGAGGAAATCATAGGTGTCAATGTCATCAAGACGATGGAAGACCCACCATACGATCTTCTCCAAGCCTTCGTTAAGACGGTGAACACAAGCAAGTGCCTCGTCGTCTTGGAAGACCTTCCCGGCATGGTGGAGTGGGACGCTATCCGGACGCTCCTTCCGGATAGGAAGAATGGCAGCCGGATCATCGTGTCCACGCAGAAAGACGAAATTGCAGGCTTGTGTGCCGGACATCCATACCAAGTAGTAGAGCTCAAAACCTTCTCACGTCGCCACTCTGCTTATGCCTACTTCAAACAGGTACTCCTTTTCTGCTCAGTATTCTTGTTGGTACTCTCAACGATGCATCACTTCACCATTAGGAATAGAAAATAGGATGCACGCCACTACGGGAACGAGCGACGATGCCGAGGGGGATTTCAACGCCGAGGGGGAAATATCGGGACCCTCGGCATAGCTCGTGCAGTGCCCACGGTTGCAAAAAGACCCTCGGCTTAGAGAAACCCTCGGCATAGATGATCAATGCCGAGGGTGACTGTCGGCGTAGAATAACCTTCAGCATAGATAAAGCAACGCCGAGGGCCACCGTCGGCACAGCCTGGCCGTAGGCACAGCCCGCGTGGCGACGTGCGCTGGTGACCACCGTCGAGAAAAAGTTAACGTCCCAGGACAATGCCGAGGGGGTTGCCGTCGGCGTAACTAATTGATATGCATCGTTCACGGCGCATAACAACGCCGAGGGGGTTCCCTTCGGCATAGATTGTATAGCAATGCCGAGGGTTACCCCCTCGGCACTGCTCCTTTTTCCCATCGTATTGCCCCATATAATTTCTTCTATATATATATGATTTAAATATTTTCTTGCATTTTATTGTTGGTTGCATAATTACTTTTAGTTTGTAGTGATATATCGCTTATGTAGAATGAGTTGTAGGGGTAGATCTATGGGGCCCACATACTAGGGGTTCGCAGGAAAAAGATCGCGGGAGCGCCGGAATCACACAACTTGCAAGTGGCCCTACCATAAATGTGAAAGTGTGGTGGAAGGCCCATGTTAAGGTGCATGCGATTACACTTAGAGAAGTGCTAGACGTGTAAGAAGAAACTCCCTCTACTGGTGAAACGGAGGGCTGCCGGTGGATTCTTGGGTCCAATCTTGGATTTCCATGCATATGTGACCCAAAAAAATCTAAACCAACAAAAACTACTAGAAATTCACTCTCCGCTGGGTGTTCTCGACTTCGCCGAGCGCAAAATCTTGGGGCAACCCGGCAAAGAGCATCTACGTAGAGACTACAGATGAAACCCTCGGCGAGGGTGACCAGGCTTGGACAACATCCTCTTCGCTGAGTGTGCCCCGCCAAAAGGTCCGGGCGAAGAAGTTCACGTCAGTAAAGACAGTTAAAAAGATCTCGGCAAACACAACACCCCGGCGAAGAAGTTCACGTCAGTAAAGACAATTAAAAAGTTCTTCGTGAACATTGTTAGTTTTTCCAATATGCACCTTTATGTGGAATATGTGCACATTTAAACAAACTATGCCATGGATGTGGCCAAAACATCCGTCATTTTACCCGAAAGCCATGAATCTTCGTACGAGATAGCTCATTTATGTGAACATATTTTCCACCAGATTTTCATATTCCAAGTTTATTATTATTTTTGGATACTAGGACATATATAAGAACACCACGCAAAGATCTTGCATCGTTTCGAGTTTTTTTGAATTTTCTGTAATTTTCAAAGCCGGTTTCGAAAAACGGTCAAAACGGGGGACATGACCGTTCGTACCTAGGTGTTGAATCTTGATGAACTCTTGGTGTATCTATGTTTAAATAGGTACTTGGGTACCTAAAAATTAATTTTGCAAAAAATAAAGAGAAAACTACGAGGCACCTGTAGTTCAAAGTTGGCCCGGTTTCAGCGGAATCGGCAGAAATTTATCTTTTTCAAAAGTGGTGTATTTTGAGCTATTTAGAGGTAGTAAGTTTGTTAGTTATAGATCAAATATGACATAATATATTTAGAATTTTACTTTGTACATTTTTGCAACATATTTTGTGTATGTGCTTAAAAAAAAACGGTTTTGACACTTCGGAAAGGGAAAATGGTATTTTTATTCAAGAAAAAATAAAACTTTCTTCGTGAACATTGTTAGTTGTTCCAATATGCACCTTTGTGTGGAATATGGTCACATTTAAACAAACTATGCCATGGATGTGGCCAAAACATCCGTCATTTGGCCCGAAAGCCATGAATCTTCGTACGAGATAGCTCATTTATGTGAACACATTTTCCACCAAATTGTCGTATTCCAAGTTTATTATTTTTTATGTATACTAGGACCTATATAAAAACACCAAGCGAAGATCTTGCATCGTTTCGAGTTTTTTTGAATTTTCTGTAATTTTCAAAGCCTGTTTCGGAAAACGGTCAAAACGGGGGACATGACCGTTCGTACCTAGGTGCTGAATCTCGATGAACTCTTGGTGTATCTATGTTGAAATAGGTACTTGGGTACCTAAAAATGAATTTTTCAAAAAATAAAGAGAAAAATACGAGGCACCCGTAGTTCAAATTTGGCCCGGTTTCACCGGAATCGACAGAAATTTATCTTTTTCAAAAGTGGTGTATTTTGAGCTATTGAGAGGTAGTAAGTTTGTTATTTGTAGATCAAACATGACATAATATATTTAGAATTTTACTTTGTACATTTTTGCAACATATTTTGTGTATGTGCTTCACAAAAATAGCCGGTTTTGACACTCCGGAAAGTGAAAATGGTATTTTTATTCAACGAAAAATAAAACTTTCTTCGTGAACATTGTTAGTTGTTCCAATTTTCACCTTTGTGTGGAATATGGGCACATTTAAACAAACTATGCCATGGATGTGGCCAAAACATCCGTCATTTGGCCCGAAAGCCATGAATCTTCGTACGAGATAGCTCATTTACGTGAACACATTTTCCACCAAATTGCCGTATTCCCAGTTTATTATTTTTGGTGTATACTAGGACCTATATAACAATACCAAGCGAAGATCTTGCATCGTTTCGAGTTTTTTTTGAATTTTCTGTAATTTTCAAAGCCCGTTTCGGAAAACGGTCAAAACGGGGGACATGACCGTTAGTACCTAGTGTTGAATCTTGATGAACTCTTGGTGTATCTATGTTGAAATAGGTACTTGGGTACCTAAAAATGATTTTTTCAAAAAATAAAGAGAAAAATACGAGGCACCCGTAGTTCAAATTTGGCCCGGTTTCAGCGGAATCGGCTGAAATTTGTCTTTTTCAAAGGAGGTGTATTTTGAGCTATTGAGAGGTTGTAAGTTTGTTATTTGTAGATAAAAAATGACATAATATATTTAGAATTTTACTCTGTACATTTTTGCAACATATTTTGTGTATGTGCTTCACAAAAAAACCCGGTTTGGACACTCCGGAAAGGGAAAATGGTATTTTTATTCAACGAAAAATAAAACTTTCTTCGTGAACATTGTTAGTTGTACCAATATGCATCTTTGTGTGGAATATGGTCACATTTAAACAAACTATACCATGGATGTGGCCAAAACATCCGTCATTTGGCCCGAAAGCCATGAATCTTCGTACGCGATAGCTCATTTTCGTGAACACATTTTCCACCAAATTGTCGTATTCCAAGTTTATTATTTTTGGTGGATACTAGGACATATATAACAACACCACGCGAAGGTCTTGCATCGTTTCGAGTTTTTTTTTTGAATTTTCTAAGCCTGTTTCGGGAAACAGTCAAACGGGGGGCATGACCGTTAGTACCTAGGTGCTGAATCTTGATAAACTCTTGGTGTATCTCTGTTTAAATAGGTACTTGGGTACCTAAAAATCATTTTTACAAAAAATCATGAGCAAACTATGAGGCACCTATAGTTCAAATTTGGCCCGGTTTCAGCTGAATCGGCAGAAATTTGTCTTTTTCAAAGGAGGTGTATTTTGAGCTATTGAGAGGTAGTAAGTTTGTTATCTAAGCAAATAGCTTATGGTATATCATCTGAATGAGTGGCTTATAACTTGGATAGATTGTTCCAATATGCATCTTTGGAACTGGCACTATTAATTCCCCCTAAAAATGGAACTGTTAATTATAGATAGTGATGTTATAAAAAATATAGAGAAAATGAGTTATTTTTAAAATATAGAAACTACTCTACTTCTCCCTCCGATTCTTAATAAGTAACTTGAACACCTGAAGTTCCAACATCACCCCGATTTGTACCATCTCGCCACCCGCATGAAACGCGCATCGAGCACCCGCTCCTTCTTGCTAAGCAGCTCCAAGCGCGCCATTCGCAAGACACGACAACAGGGCGCCCTCCTCCGTCGGCGAGGATCGCTCTCCTGCACAAACTCCGCCACCTACGTGGGAGATGGAATCGGCCGTGTTGCTTGAGCTCCGGAGCCAATCGCCAGAAGGCCGCTTCATTTACCCTTACCAAGCAACTATTTTTATTCCAAAACATGAATGAGCTAACATCATATTTTATATCAAGCACCTACACGTCCTTACATTCGGTGTAGTACATGCAATTGGGAAGAAATGGAGTATAATTTCACAATGGTTTTCCCTTGTTCGCATACTAGGACACAATGTCATTTAGTCTCAAAATAAATAAAAGGACACAGTGTCATTTTCTGGAGCCAATACGGATCCAAGAAACCGTCTCCCACGGATCAAGCTTGCCCAGACAGCGGAGCAGCTCATCTCGACCGTCCGCTTCATCTGGAGAAGCACACCAAAGTACCAAACAAACACGTACAATACGCACACACCGCGGCGGCAGGCCTAGCTAGGGTCGCACTCGCAGGCTGGCAAAAAAAATAAAGAAACAGATGACCTCCAGAGCCCCTTTCTCCCACTCCCGAAACCCTCGATCCCCTTTATCCCATCCCGCGCCGCCGCTATCCACAGCCCCGAATCCAGCCGCCGCAACTCCTCTTGCTGGCCGCCCTCGTCCAATACTCCGGCCAGGCCGCTGCTCCAGGTCGTCCCCGACCCCACCATGGACGGCTTCAGAGCCGAGGAGGGCACACCATGTAGATCGACGGAGCCGCTACACACGACGCCGAGTTGGAGGCGCAGTACCTAGGTCGTCGCCATCTCCGTCCCTTCCACTCCCGCGAGAAGATCGACCGGCGGCGCGACAGGACCTGGTCGCCGGCGCGCGCGTCCGTGTGTTAGCCCACGAACGCGGCTCCGTCGATCTCGTCCGCTCGCGTCGTCAGCGGTGGTGGAGGCTTGGGTCCGCCTAGCTGCTGCAGCTCCAGGTCGACGTCCTTGTTCTCCACCGACGGAAACAAAGCAGGGGAAGGCGGTGTGCTACTGCTGCACCAGGGGCAAGCTCAGGGAACAGCCTCCATGGCGACCTCTTCCATGGCGATCTCGCCTCCATCAGCCCGCAGGTGAGGTCCCCCGACCCCGGTTTCTTTCTGAAGAATTTGGTTTATGGAACGACTAGGGTTGTCTAGATTTATTACCTAGATGTAAATGCACACAGGCTGGATGCACACGGTTCTGAAACCTAAGTAGTCACATGGTATGCAAAATTCGGTTGCTCCAGTTGTATGAATCCACGCTGCTATTGCTATCAATTGAAGGTTCAGAGACTAGTCCTTGTGGAAAATGATACATGCATGTCTATATGCTTTCAGATTTGATGTTATATTCTGTGCATTGTCTATGTATGTATGTGTAGTGCCTAGTGTATCTATCCACCGTGAATTTGCTTTCACTCCTGGCTGAGTTAATTACCTTGATTATCTGTATCAAGTTGTTCTGAATAATGTGTGGAGTTTAGAAATGAGCTAATCCATACTGTCTAAGATCAGAGAGCATGCAATTTTTTTTTTTGAAATTTCAGTTAGAGTAGTATATTTACTGTCCATGAGGTGAACCATATTTTTAAGAAGTTATAAAATGAAATATGTCTTGTAGAAGATGGCCAGGTTGCAACGAGACACAGTTCGCGAACATTATCCGTTTATGTTTCTTTTCACAATGTTCACTAACCTTGCAATTTAAATCTGAATTTCAGGGTGAGCTGTATCATATGATGCTAGTGATATTTGCTGGAACCTTCTTACCTTATTTTCAGTGCTTTGATTCCTGCTGTATGATCACATTCTTGATGACCCTTATGAAGAGGTATCAAGTAACATCTCTTGTACCTATTTCGGAGAGATGATTCATAACAACAAAGATTGCGCAAATATGTATGTTTGTCAAATACTAAAACGCTGCCATAAGAACGATCTGAATTTTTGGTTGATCTTAGATACTTTCATTCCTCGATATTGAACTTAAAGTAAGGAGTGCCATTGCTAATATGATATCCTATATTTATTTACTTTCCCTTATTTGTTTCGGTTGAAGTGTCTAGGGTCCTGACCCGAAACTGTAGGTCACCCTGATTGATTCTCATATGAATATTACCTTTATATATGGTTATGCATAGGCCTGTTTTATTTTGAAACCATAGAAACTGGTAAGAAGTAGCATGGCCAACCCTCCCACCACGTTAGTACATATGATTAGCTGGTATTTATGGTTTTGACTCAAACCGTTTTAATACCCTACTTGGGTGCATCCCAAATCAATATCTCCATTCCTTGTAGTATGACAATAGTTTTGTTGTTGCTGTGAAATGTTACTTTTTGTCGACCTAGTGTTTATGTTTCGTAAGTATTATATACCCATTTTAAAAATGTTCGCTGGAAGGTTACAATGTTAGTGCCTTGATAGAGGATTTTTCTGCTTGTGGTGGGAGCTATGCATGGCTTCATATAGTTTTCTGCTTAATTATGTCAGTTCCTTGATTAAGGTTTTTTTTTTTGGTTTTGTTCGGAGTGTATGCCGAGGGTAACCCCCTCGGCACTGAGAATTAACGCCGAAGGTAACCCCCTCGGCACTGCCCCTTACCACCAGGCCGCCAGCTTGTACCACGTGGCTACCAACGCCGAGGGTATCCCCCTCAGCACAGCTCCTTACCACGAGTTCCCAGTGTTCGCCACGTGGCTACCAACGCCGAGGGTATCACCCTCGGCACTGCTCCTGGGGCGCCGTCTTCTCCGTTCCGTTAACTTGCTGTGGCGACGGTTAGAATGTGCCGAGGGGCGAAGTAAACCGTCGGCACAAGTTTCTATGCCGAAGGTTGAAGCAACGCCGACGGTATTGTGCTGTGCCGAGGACCACATAAGCCGAGGGTCACCGTCAGCACAAGCTAACGCCGAGGGTAAACAGAGCTACGCCGAGGGGGAAAACCCTCAGCGTTGAACTTCCTTCCTGTAGCGCGCCATGCAAAATACTCCTTCCATTTTTTTACCTCCCGTTCTTGGTTTCTTCAATGTCAAACTTCCGAATGTTTGACACGGTATACAAGAAAAGATATCTATAACGATATCATTGAACGTTATAACAAGAAAATGTATTTTATTATTATTCCAATATTACAAATTTAATTGATATAATAGATCTTGGTGTTTTTCCTATATATATTTTGTTAAATTTTGAGGTTGAGTAAACTCAGAATGCAATAAGTTGTGAACTGATGGAATAGAAGGAGCGACAAGCTTCCAACCTCCATATCATTCCAAGTATAATCCTAGCCGCCCGGTAGGAGTCCTGGGTGGCGATACAGAATCCTAGCCGTTGGCATGCATGCAGTTCAGTCCTTGATCTCGAGAACAGCCAATATCCCTTGGCGAGGTGGGGCGTGGAGAAGGCCCTACTTCGCTGTAAGTTAGTTTGCCTTGGCAAGGTGGGGCGTGAGGGTTTACTTAGCCCAAACTTTATTGAATATGGTGGATTTTTCAAGATTCTATGGCTGCTTGTGCGGCTTTGTGCAGTCGTGGAGGCGGATAGGGGTTTATTCGTGTTAGTCTTTATTATGGTGCAGCTCTTATCGCCCTCCTCATTAAGTAGATTGAATAATAAATTTTTGAGTAAAGCATTTATTCTTCGTGTCAAGAACCTTTGTACCCAAGCCATCTAGGCTTTGTGTCGACAAATTATGCTCCAGTTTAGTAGGCGATACTTCCTTTTCAGCTGGTCACTCTGCCAGGAGAAGCGAGACCTATAGAAATTGCTTTTTTTCGTGCCCTTTTGGTACCCCAAAGAAAGATAGTAGGAACATTAGTAGGCTAGTCAAAAGTTAACTAATTGTCACAAGACGTATGCACAGTAAATGTATCTCAAGAACATTTCTACTAGTCCTCGCCTGCATTTTTTTTCCTATGAGTATATATAGGAAAATTATATATATAAAAACACCACCTATATGCAGGGATCCCAAGACGACAAACCAGGGTTGCATGCTATGCACCCAGATGCAGCCCGTAAATGGATGAAGAATTGTCCCCTTATTGGACGTGAGACAGAATTCAGTGAACTTTGTAAATGCACAGCTGATACCGAATATCCTCAAGTTATGTCAGTGTGGGGAGTAGCTGGCGTTGGAAAATCATTGCTCGTCAGGCACTTGTATTATACAATGTTCTGTGATAAGAAATTCGACAAGTTTGGATGGGTTGATATATCTCTTCCCTTCAAGTTAAACGACTTATGTCGGAGCTTACAATTGGATATGCAGGAAAAAGTTCCCATTCATGGCTTTGGGAAGTACTTGGAAAAGTATCGGTGTCTTATTATTATCGATGGTGTACAGTCCACAAAAGAATGGGATCTCATAAATTCCGTCTTGTTGCTATCTGAGTCTTCTAGAAGCGTTATCATTGTCATTACAAACAAATCAAGCATCGCCATACATTGTACACAAAACAGAGAGCATGTGTCCGTGTTTCCCATTAGCGGTTTAGAATCTGATGCGGCTCATAAACTCTTTATAAAAGAGGTATGTTTTCTCCCGAGGAACTCCCCAGTCTTCTTGTTCTTCAATCTAATTTCCAGCAGTTTTTTTTGTTAAAAAAGTATCTCAGTGTAGTATAGCTGCTCATGCATTGCTCTTATATGTGACGTTGCATTTATGACGTTAATTATGGTGCCACATTAAAAGTTTTCCTATGTGGAAAGTTAAGATCAAATCATAAGAGACTAATAGTCTGCTTATGTGGCACTTTTACCTATGCCGAGGAGAAAGACATGACGAAAATGAGATAAAAATATCACAAGTGCTTTGTGACTATCTAGATAGCTAGCTAGCTAGGTATACTTCCATAATTAATTCTTCTTTACACCAAAGTATAGGACATCTAGATATTTTTTTGATACAAGTAAATTGTTATTGAAATGGTGGGAGTATTACTAGATTTTTTTTGCACCATTTTGGTGCAGAGACTGGGGGTAATACCCTCCATTTCTAAAAATACTAGAATTTTTTTTTGATATACAATAGTCAATTTGTTAGCTCCAAAATACTTTATTCTTGAAATGATGGGACTGCTAGATATTTTGTTGATACAATTAAATTGCTATTGATATGTACATTCGCCGTCATAAAAAAAAAGACATTTATATTGTCTCGAGAGAATTGTGAGGTACAAACTATAAATCATCCTAGAAAATGCAGACACTATAATTTCCCTACGTGTCACTATATTATATCCAATAAGCCCACCTATGTGGATAGATATAAGTATCACACCCATGCAATTACACAAAATAATTACCATGCCTACCTTTTGGATCTTGGTCTTCCCTTGCTTCTCCCGGTGCAAATATTCTCATGTACAAAATGTAAACAAAATAATCGCAAGCCGTTGCGTCCTTGCCTGATCGAAAATGGCAGCCCTGCTGGCCCTGTTGTCTTCCACGCTCTTTTTGCAACATGTGGTGTTTGGTAGGACTAGTGACCTCAGGCCCCTAATGTGAATGTTTCCCTCCTGTGCCATAATCCTAGAGGCTGCATTCTCCGAGAAACTGTAAGGATCTAGATGGGGGAATCACGATTGCAGTAGGCTATAGAGTTTTGGTAGCGATTACAGTGGAGGATAATATTTGGCGAGTACAAATCGATCAGGGAGCAACCCTGCCGTCCGAGTTCGTCCGCGATCCCAAGGATGATTCTCTCCTAGCTTCTCGTGCCTTCTTATACAGCCAGACAACCACGCGGTAGGTGAGCTACTTGGTCCACTCGGGTCCCACATGTCTGCGACATGGATGCACGATTCTCCTGGGCCGAGTCTGAGGTGGTGCGAGGCCCTTGTCTTGCGCACGCGTTGCGGCCCGGTCGAAGGAGCTGCTAACATCCCCTCCTCCTTGAGATTGAGCTTGTCCCCAAGCTACAATTTCGGGAAAGCGTTGCGTCAGCTCGATCTTGTCTTCCCAGGTGATGTCCTTGTCCCCGTCTGGCGGCCAGCGCACTTGAACCTGCTCTCGTCTGCCCGTGGGCGAGTGACGCCAGCGATGTGCCAGTATCTCCACAGGAGCAGAAACAACGTTAGTGCTGACAGGGAGAGAGCTAGATGCAGTCATACCTTCCTTAAGAACCTTGCGAAGTTGAGAAACGTGGAAAACAGGGTGAATGCGAGAGTCTTCCGGGAGATTCACTTCATAAGCAACTGGATTGATGCGTCGACTTATCGTGAAAGGCCCGAAGAATCTGAAAGAGAGCTTGTAGTTGCTGCGACGGAGAACAGTAGACTGAGCATACGGTTGCAGTTTGACGAACACTGCTTCCCCCACTTCAAATGTGCGTTCTGTTCTGTTCTTATCTGCTTGGGCTTTCATGTACTGCCTCGCGTGATTGAGGTTGTGCTTGATGAGTGACTGCAAATCCTTGCGTTGTGTTAGCCATTCCTCCAGCGCTGGTGCAGAGCAAGCTGCTGCAGCATCGATTCCCCAATGCCTTGGATCATTCCCGTAGAGTGCTTTGAAGGGGGACATTTTGATAGCTGAGTGTTCTGATGTGTTGTACCAATATTCCGCGAGGGATAGATAGCTACTCCATTTCTTTGGACAGGCATGAGTGAAACAGCGCAAGTAGATCTCCAGGCATTGATTTACCCGCTCAGACTGCCCGTCCGTTTGCGGATGGTAAGCAGAACTCATGCGTAACTCGCTTCCCAATTGGTCGAACAATTCCCGCCAGAAACGACTCGTGAAGATAGGGTCTCGATCAGAAATCATGACTTTTGGAAGGCTGTGAAGCTTGAACACGTTGTCGATGTACTGTGTGGCGACAGTAGCAGCAGAAAACGGATGGCGCAGAGGTATGAAATGCGCGTACCGAGTGAACTTGTCGACTACCACCATGATTGCATTTGCGCTGCCTGATGTTGGCAGTCCCTCCACGAAATCCATTGTGACAATTTGCCACGCAGCATCTGGTGTCTCAAGTGGTTCCAGTAGCCCAGGATATTTCACACGCTCTGGTTTTGCCTGCTGACAGATCATGCAGGCTTGTACAAATGATCTCGTGTGTGTCTTCATTTTGGGCCACGCGAAAAGATGTCGGAGACGAGCATAGGTAGCAGGGAAACCTGAATGGCCCCCCAGTTTGCTGGAGTGAAACGCTGTCAGAATTTTGTGTTGCATTTCCTGTGAGCCCCCAAGCCATATTATGTCCCTGAAATACAGCAAATTGTTTTTCCACACGAATCGACCTTGAGGATCAGGATGTTGCTGTAATTTCTGAATCCATTTGCGTGCGTGCTCATTGGTACTGTAACTGGCACGAACTTCATCCAGCCACACTGGTTGACATTCTGTGATAGTACATGATGTTGCCAGGTCTGTGTGGATACGCCTCGAGAGAGCATCAGCTGCTGTATTCTCAGGTCCTTTGCGCTAGCAGATGCGGTATTGCAAGCCAAGCAGCTTAGTGAATGCTTTTTGCTGCCAAACAGTGGTAAGTCTTTGTTCTTCCAGATGCACTAGGCTCTTTTGATCGGTGCGAATCACAAACTCCTGATGTTGAACATATGGTCTCCACTGTTCGATAGCCATCAAGATCGCGAGGCACTCTTTCTCATAAGTAGATAGTCCTCTATTCTTAGGGCCCAATGGTCTGCTCATGTATGCTATTGGATGCCCATCTTGCTGCAGCACCGCCCCTACACCAGTGTCGCAGGCGTCTGTATCAATGACAAAGGTTTTATCGAATTCTGGGAGTTTGAGTACTGGTGCCTCGATGAGATTTTTCTTGAGCAATTGGAATGCTGTGTTGGTCTCTGTTGTCCATACAAAAGGGGCCCCTTTCTTGAGTAAATTGAACAATGGCTTGGCGATTATGCCAAAATGCTTGACAAATTTTCGATAGTACCCAGCAAGGCCTAGGAAGCTTCTGACATCTTTAGCAGTTTGTGGAACTGGCCAGTGTTGGACTTTATTGATTTTGTCTGGGTCTGAGGAAACTCCATTCTTATCGATGACATGCCCCAGGTATGCTATTTTCTGTTGGCCAAACACACATTTGCTCTTCTTTATTTGCCACTGATCTCGTCTGAGCAACAACAGCACCTGCTGGAGATGGTTCACATGTTCAGGTAGACTCTTGCTATATATCAATATATCGTCGAAAAACACTACCACACAGTGGCGCAGTAGTGGTTGCAAGGTAGCATTCATGGCTCCTAGGAAAGTTGCTGGAGCACCTGCAAGACCAAAAGGCATTACTTTATATTCCCAGTGCCCCGAGTGTGTTTGAAATGCTGTCTTTGGTTCTTCTCCTGGAGCCAGCCTAATTTGGTGATAGCCTGCACGCAAGTCCAGTTTGGAAAACCATTTGGCACCTGCGAGTTCATCTAATAGTTCATCGATTACTGGCACAGGATACTTGCTGATGACAGTCATGGAATTCAGTGCACGGTAGTCAACACACATCCTCCAGGTTCCATCTTTTTTCTTGACCAAGATTGCAGGTGAAGAGAAGTTACTGGTGCTGCGTTGGATAATGCCAGAATCAAGTAATTCTGCTACTTGTCGTTTGATTTCCGTCTTAAGTTCAGGCTTGTGTCTGTATGCTCTGGTATTAACTGGTTGTGCCCTGGCATAAGTGGAATCGTGTGGTCACAAGCCCTTCTTGGTGGCAGTCCAGCTGGTTCAGCAAAAACATCTGTAAATTGTTCGATCACTGCTTGCACTTCCTCAGGCATGATCTCGTCTGTACAGACAGTGCCATTCAGGGAATACACATGGATAAGATGAGCTACAGAACCCTGTTTGCAGACTGAATGCAGTTCTTCAGGTGATATCATAGCACACTGCATTTTATCATTTCTGTGGCCTTGCAGCTTGACTGTTCCTTTGGCAGACTCAATTGTTAATGTCTTGGTGACCCAGTCGATATTTGGATTATGTGTTTCCAGCCAGTCCATGCCCAAAATGATGTCAAAAGCACCTAATGGCAGTACCTTTAAATCAGTTGCAAACTGTTGCCCTTGAGAAGACCACTGGCATCCTGGAATAACTTGAGAGCATTGATGAATTGACCCATCTGCTACATTCACTTTGCATGGCCGTGAGAGCTCTTGAACGCCAGGGAGCTGGGCAGCCAGGTATTGGTTGATGAAAGACGCAGAACTGCCGGAGTCGATGAGTATCAATACTTCATGGTTTGCCACGAACGCCTGTAACTGAATGACCCCTGACGCTGTTGCTGTTGCTCCTGTCATTGCGTGCATGGAAATGGAACAGGCAATTTCAGCCTCTTGCGGTGTGGATGAAGAATTGTTGCTGCCTGCAATTTCTTCTGGAGAGAATAGCGCCAGCAGCTCCTCGACAATATGAAGCTGCACTGTTGCTGGACAGGTATGTGTGGGACTCCATTTCTCTGCACATGTGAAACACAGCCCTTTGGAACGCCTGTAATTTCTGAGCTGGGTAACCTTATCATCTGCTGGTTTCCTGGACGCCTCCAAACCTCGAGTATCTGCTGCACGGTTTTGCTGTGATGCAGGGGCATGTGGTGCTGGTAGTGCTAGCACTTTGGTTGATATTTGACAAATCTCTGCTCCCCTTGACTTGGTGGTGAAGTTGATTCCCCTTCACTGACCTCTTCCTGGAGTAGGGCCAGCGAGCACGCTGTGTCGAGGTCGACTGGCCTCTGAACCATCACAATTGCTCGAATATCCGGCCGCAAACCCTCCACAAAACGAGTAAGAAAGTAAAACGGATGAGTGGTGTCAGAGTAAGAGATGAGATGATTCATGATAATGTCAAATCTCTCTATATAATCTGCTACTGATGTAGTTTGTTTAATGGTGTAAAATTGTCGAATCAGTAACTGGTGGCGATCTCTGCCGAAACGTGTGCACAGCAGTGACGTAAAAGAAGACCAATCTAAACTCGTGAGTTTCTTCCTGACGGATTGCAACCAGATGCCAGCGGCTCCCGAAAAATGCAGAATACCCATGGAAACCCAAAACGAATCATGAATGGCGAACATATGGAAGTATTGCTCTGCTAATGTAATCCAAAGGTTAGGATTATCGCCCGTGAACGAAGGAAATGGGAAATTGGGCGCGTTCATCCCCATTCCTGACAGGATTTGACTCGACATGCCAGAATCGGAAGGAGTGGTCATGGGTGTTTGGAGAACGGTCATACCCGTGACCGGGAGTTCCGACGGTGACGCTGTCGCCCCCGCCGGGAAACCCCCGGGAAGATGGACGACGCCGTGGCCTTGCTCGTGGATTGCCCCGTTGTCGTTGGAGACGGGCGCGGTGGCGAGGTGAGCCGCCACCAATCCACTCACAGCTGCTGCAGGTGTTGCTTGCGCACGCTGTAGATCGGTCACCGCCGACTGGAGCTGCGCGAATCGCGCCTCCAGATCTGGCTTCCACCCGCACAGATCGGCCAATTGCGCCGTCTGCGCCGCGATTTGGCTCGACATCGCCGCCTGCTGCTGCTCTTGCTTGTGGAAGGCGATGGCGGAATCCTTCCTCATAGCGTCGAGGTACTCCTTCAAGGCTGGGTCCATGGTGGCGAGTAGCCGCCGTCGATCCGCGGTCGCGCTTCTGGTTTCCGGAATGGTTGTGGTGGTAGGGGGGATCGGAAGGCTAATCTGATACCACGATGTAAGGATCTAGATGGGGGAATCACGATTGCAGTAGGCTATAGAGTTTTGGTAGCGATTACAGTGGAGGATAATATTTGGCGAGTACAATTCGATCAGGGAGCAACCCTGCCGTCCGAGTTCGTCCGCGATCCCAAGGATGATTCTCTCCTAGCTTCTCGTGCCTTCTTATACAGCCAGACAACCACGCGGTAGGTGAGCTACTTGGTCCACTCGGGTCCCACATGTCTGCGACATGGATGCACGATTCTCCTGGGCCGAGTCTGAGGTGGTGCGAGGCCCTTGTCTTGCGCACGCGTTGCGGCCCGGTCGAAGGAGCTGCTAACAGAAACATACTCCTATGTGGATTAATGTCTCTAATTGTCGGCTTACCCTGCTTAGGAAATTTTAAGTATTTTTGCTTGCTAACTTGTGCTACCAAACGAGTTGGATGGTATTTGCGGTTCTGTTGATGTACGTTCTGGTCACCCTGGTCGTCACAGAGAGGCCCATAGCAACTGTCCCCACGGATGGACCAGTACGCAACACATTGTCTTCATGGTTCAATCTTCCACAAACATAAAAAAAAAAGTGATTTTTCTATTATTTTATATCAAACTGAGATGGCACCTTTTCCATCATCGCCGAGTGTCTAATCAGGATTTCCTCTAGTTAGTGGTTATCAATTGCTATCCCCAGCCTGATCTGAATTAACACTCATGCCATTCCATCCTTGTCAAAACATCGATCTTGAATCAGACCGAATAATTCACCATAGGATCTAGTCATCATGCCAAAAGTGGGCTTCATCACTCTCACCCAAATTTACATTGTTTAGAAGATCATGTTCGTTGGGCACTTGTAACCATCATACTCCTTGCGAAGCACCGCACAAAAGGAAAAGCCCCCACCAAACATTCTTCATTGCAAGTTTCCAATCACCCTCACAATTGAGCTGCAAAACAATCCTCCGCATCTTGGAATTGGGTGGTTCATGCAAGTCCCACGCTCAGTGCATCACATGATCGAAATCTAAGATATCTGGTCTCCCAGGCGCTCAAACCTATACAATGGCTAGCTATCTAGGGAAACGTGTGAAGATTGAATCACCGCCGTCCACGACGAATCCAGCCGCATTCTTCCCCATGAGAACCTAACCGCCCAACATGCACGATGGGACAGACACCACCTCCTCTACTCTACGTTGTCCTGCATTCCTAGGTGAGCTCCTACTCTAGTATCAAGAGTTCATCGTTGATGATGTCGGACAACCATCCTTCACCGAGCCACTTACTGCATCGCAACAAAAAGAACAACACAAATTTCCCCCTAAAAAATAACACACACACACACACATGTATTCAACCCACCCATAGTCAGGACAATGCGGGAAACCGTAGTTACCTACGACAGCCCTAAAAAATTCACCGTTTGAGAAAGGTACTTTACAAGGCTGTCCCTCGTTTCCATATTTATTATTTATTATGAACATTTTATCATTTACAATTTATTCCCCTTGGATCGAGTAACGTGTCCACTTTTTTTTTACTATTCTCTTAATTTAATTCTTTAATGCTCAGTAAGGCCATTTTCTGTCGATTGTGTTACTATTTTAATGTCTCAATAACATATATATTATATAATTTTGTATAACAGGTAAAACGGGAGAATGAAATACCTCATTCATTTTCCATTCAAGAACGTGAAGAGCTAGAAGAACTTATCTTGAAGTGTGGTGGTCTTCCTAAAATATTAGTAGCTATAGCTGGCTCATTGACCACCAGAACAGCTACATGGATGGAGACAGCAAGTTCTATCAATGCCAGATTTATGTACCATCTGGAGACCAGTCTGGAGTTTGACGGCCTGCGGGGTCTATTTGATCGGATGGAATCCACCTTAAGTGCTTCCACAGATTCCCTAAAGCCATTTATCTTTTATTTATCAATATTCCCTCGAGGCTGTAACATTCGGCGGAGGCGCCTAGTAAGGCGGTGGATAGCCGAGGGGTACTCACGGGACAGTAATGACAAAGATGCGGAGGAGAATGGTGAATTTTTCTTCTCCAAGCTCCTGGAGATGGGCATAATCCATCAGCCGCCGCAGTTAGTCACGTCCGCATACACTGACACAAGGATTGACACAAGGATGGTTTCCTGCCAAGTTGATGGTTTCTACCGGGAGTATATCATCTCAAGAAGAATGGAAGAGAATCTTGTGTGTGAGCTGAGGGGCAGCAACAACATGGCCACCCAACGCCCAGGGCGTCACCTTACCATAAGAGAAACATGGAACAGAGACAGTAATGTGTTCAAGAACATGGACTTCTCACGTCTACGTTCAATGACAGTCTTTGGAAAGTGGGAGCGATTCTTCATATCTAAGAGTATGAAGCACTTTCGAGCCCTGGATCTAGAGAATGCAACACATGTTTCAGATGAGAATCTTGAGCAGATGTTTAGGATGCTACCTCGTCTCAAGTTTCTCTCCCTACGAGGATGTGATCATATCTTCCGTCTACACTCATCAGTCTGTGATCTGAGGCAGCTTCAAACTTTGGATATCAGACACACCTCTATATCCTACCTTCCAGCAGATATCGCAAAGTTACAGAAGTTGCAGTATATTCGTGCTGGCTCTGCCATCCCAGCAGAGGAACCGTCAGCACAACATCCTTCAGTATCCCGCTGGCGTCGTCCGCAAGTTGGCGTTATTGTGCCTAGAGCAATAGCACAACTGGTCGCGTTGCGCACGCTTTGTGTTGTCAACATCGGTGACTGGGGCATCCTGAAAGCGCTCCGACACCTCACCCAGTTGCAGAAGCTTGGAGTGTCCGGTGTCAACAGGAAGAACAGCAAGAAGCTTTTCACTGAAATTTCAGGTTTTGTCGGCTTGGAATCTTTGTCAGTGCGGCTCGACAAGGACAATCAAAATTGTTTGGATGACATCGACCTGCCGTTGGTCAACCTACATAGCCTGAAACTGCATGGGCTTGATGACAAATTGCCAAAATGGAGCAACCAGCTTACAAAGCTGACCAAGCTGGATTTGGAGATGGAGACATTAAGGAGAGATGGGTCAACTTTTTTTGCCGGTAGAGATGATATGATGTTCCTTGGCGAGCTACCAAAACTTTGTATTCTCCGCCTTTGTTTCAAGCAGACGCATGATGGTGAGCTCCATTTTTCTATCATGATACATACAGCTGAGTCTTCCTCTTATGAGAACGTGAAGATCCTGGAGATTGCTTGCAGCTCCAAGTTACATGTGGTTTTTGGATCCAAAACCATGAAACATCTTGAGTTGCTTAAGATTGACCGCGTCAGTGGATCGTCACTGCGTTTCAGTGGCCTGGAGCATCTGCCAGAAATGAAGGAAATATTTCTCAAGGGTTCCTATGATGAAGAGCTGAAGCAACAATTGGAGAACCAGATCGCCACCCTTCCAAGGAAAAATCTGTTGAAGCTGCATGTGGAACCAACAAGAAATTAATTCTGATACATGGTGGAAACTTATTTCTGTAAAGGTCATTTTCCTTGTTCCCCATGCTATTTTCTTTCTACTACTTGAGCCAGCCTTGTCAAACAAAATGTCAGTGTGTAACTTCATCATGTATCATGTAGTTCTAAACCATCCTGTCAAACAACATTTCGAGAATTTCTATGAACCCTATTGTTATTTCTGGCCCAAGATACACATACATACAGGGTGGAGAAGAAGATGAACACACAGAAAAATATTGTGGCACCGCACACTTGTGCCCTCTTTCTCTTGTTCTCAACTTCTCAATCTAAACAATCTGGTTACATGGCTTTATATACTCACGCAAACACACACGGTCAAGTAACTAACTAACTTGATCCACTAATATCTCCACTAGCTATTTGCATGCACACACGACTCAGCACTTGTGCAGCCAGTCCTTAACGGCCACACGACCAGGCCAACCCAATCCATGCATGCAGCCTCAAACGGACTCTAACCTGACCACGAACTAATTGTACGACTCACGGCCACGCATCTCCTGGCTTAACGATGATCAGCTATACGTGCACACACTCTCTCTTTGTGCTGCTAATCCGGCCGCTACTCCATGTTGCCGAAAATACAACCATCTAGAATTTACTAAACTGACCCGACTAAATTAAGCTACGCAAACGCTAATAACAAGATTAGTTCCAACAATCATCTCCATAATCTTGTTATTCATTATTCTTCTGTTGAGGCCATTAACGTCGATGTCGTCGCTGCAACACGCAGACGGCCTCCTGCCATCTTGTCACGGCGATTACCGCCGCCGCCGCAGGCCTCGATGAGAGACTCGCACCTCCTACGCCTTCACCACGAGTGTGCCGCCATGACACGCTCGCTGCCGCACGTTCGCCACCGGTGCCACAACTCGCCGATGACCCACCTCCACGTTGTCGCCGATGACGCACCTTGTCGTTGACCCGGACATGGACGATGAACTCCTCGCGTTCGCCACCGGTGCCGCAACTCGCCGGCGACTCACCTCCACGTTGTCGCCGATGACGCACCTTGTCGACGACCCGAACGTGGACGATCTCCTCACGGCGATGGCCTCCGCACCATGGCCATCACCTCCCTGCCGCCGGTGCCACAACTTACCGGGCAGCATATCTTCTCCTCGGTCGTGACGCAGCTTGACGACGATGGAGACTCGGACCTCGAACGCACGAGGCTCTGATACCAAATGTTATTTCTGGCCCAAGATACACATACATACAGGGTGGAGAAGAAGATGAAGACACATAAAAATATTGTGGCACCACACACTTGTGCCCTCTTTCTCTTGTTCTCAACTTCTCAATGTAAACAATCTGGTTACATGGCTTTATATACTCACGCAAACACACACGGTCAGGTAACTAACTAACTTGATCCACTAATATCTCCACTAGCTATTTGCATGCACACACGACTCAGCACTTGTGGAGCCAGTCCTCAACGGCCACACGACCAGGCCAACCCAATCCATGCATGCAGCCTCAAACGGACTCTAACCTGACCACGAAGTAATTGTACGACTCACGGCCACGCATCTCCTGGCTTGCCGACGATCAGCTATACGTGCACACACTCTCTCTTTGTGCTGCTAATCCGGCCGCTATGTTGCCGAAAATACAACCATCTAGAATTTACTAAACTAACCCGACTAAAGCTACGCAAACGCTAATAACAAGATTAGTTCCAACACCTATGTTCGGCTGTGATTTCATGTATAACATTTATGTTGTTGCTAGTTGTAGTTTTAGCACAATGGCTCGCCCATTTAAATCTTAACTCTAGTATTCCTATAAGAAAATATGATTTTAGCCTCCATCCATTTACAATTTCATTGCCTTCAAGGTTATTGAAAATCAAACGTTTCAATTTTGACCAAATAAATAGCAAAAGCATAAATATCTACATTATAAATTTACACCACAAGATATATATTTATATTATACAAAGTTTTAAATAGCGCGCCTGCACTGTGGCGATAAGTGCATTAACACGCTAAATGTAACAAATCCCTTAAATAGCATGCTATAGCGGCGATTTAGAATCGCTATAGCGCTTCAAGTAGGTCGTCGCTAAATGTCATAGCCCGCTATTTAAAACTATGATATTATATGCATTTGATACTATAGACACATAGATATGTTTACCGATACATTTGGTCCAACTTTTAAAGTTTTAACTTAAAAAACTCAGAATCTAAAGTAAATAAAAACAGAGAGTAGGAGTGATCTCTTTAATCCAATGATTGCATCAAACTGAGAGTGCACACAGAGAATATATACGCCTCAATTGAAGTTCATCACTGATGCTAAACCTATGAATTCACTGGTGTTGCATTCACCTTGGAAGGCTAGTCACAATGGGGAGTAACATACACATTTTTCTATGCTATGTTACTACCTCGTGGAAAGTAACATATAGGTAGTGTCATATTTATTAGCATGTAGACTTATTGTATATTGGAATCTCTGTTAAGGATATCGGCCGATATTCCGATAAATCGGCCGATTTATCGCTTACCGGTGTTTGACCGATATTTCGTCCGATATTCCGATATTGCGGCCGATATTCCGATATTGCGGCCGATTTACCACTTATCGGAGGTCGACCGATAAGTTCCCGATAAGCGATATCTTGAACATTGATTGGAATGTGTGATGTGATGGTAACATAGCTAGTTACCACCCTCCTCACTCCTCATTAAATGCGTGTCACATCATCTTTTTTTGTCTACGTGGTTATGTTACTAGTTATGGTACTCCTATTGTGACCAGCCGAAGAGCGCATCGCTTTTTAACTGCTCATTGTGGGTGGTAACATCACACATATTTAGGAAAAAAGATGATGTAGCACATGATTAATGAGGAGAGAGATGGGTGTGGTAACATAATATGTTAACGTAACATCACAAATACCAATGCACTATGAGTCTACAAACTAATAAATGCACTTTTTTTTTGAAACGGGTAACCCAACCTCTGCATCTCGTAGATGCACACGGCCTTTTATATTAAATTGCTAAAGCAAGCGTTGCAGAATATAACAATTACAACTCATCGAAATTGTAGTGTGCCCACAAAAATCATCCAACGGAAGAGTAAAAGCATCCAAAAACTGTACATAATGTAATCTTCTAGCGTGCGAACAGCCACCCTGGTTGAAGATAGCCCGTACTACCGCCATCAATCAGGTGCCTTAAGAATCCAAACGTCCTCGTTGGCCTTCTGGGAGAAGGAAAGACCACATGAGAATCCAGTGGAATGCTCGATGAAAAATCTGCAAAAAATGGCTAACTTTGAAGTTGTTAAAAATGATATCGTTTCTGCAATTCCAAATTGCCCATAAGAAAGCACATACACCAATGTGTATACTAGGTTTAGTCTCCTTATCCACCCCATTTAACAAATTTCCAAATAAATTAGTAACAGAAAGCAGTGGTGGTATACTAAAAGTAAAATGAACCAACCTCCAGATTTTTCTAGCAAAAGAACATGAAATGAACAAATGCTCTACTGTCTATTCCTCCCCACAGAAAACACACTTTGAGAAACCTGACCAAGGTCTTTTCTTCGGATTATCTTTAGTGAGTAATTCCTTGCGATTCAAAAACCACATGAAAATTTTAATTTTTAGGGGAACCTTCAATCTCCACAAGTACTTACGCATGAATCTAGTGCTACCATTCATTAGATCATGATATAAGGACTTAACCGAGAAAACACCTGACTGTGTGAGTTTCTACCTAAACGAATCTGAATTATTGAACAGGTTAAGGGTCATCAATCTTTCAACAATATATAACCATGCCTCCCATTTATCCCCTAAATGCACACATGCATGACACTACACTTATGTTACTCCCTACTATGAGGGTAGTAACATAGAGTAGTAAGGGCATCTCCTACGGGGCTGCTCAAAACACAGACGGATCCGTCCGTTCGAGCAGCCGTTCGGGATGGGGGAAACACAGGTTTTTGCAACGCGCCCTACGGGGCTGCTTACTGTGGGCTGGTGGCCACAAACGGCCGGTACACGCAAAATAAAAAAAACTAAAACCCTAACTACGGCCGGCCACTCGCCGGAGCTACTGGTCCTCCTCATCGGAGAGGATGACATACGCCGGCTCCTGGAAGAGGTGGCCGGGCAGGACGGGGGCCGATGGCGCATCCGGCTGGACCGGGGGGGGGGGGGGTGGCTCTTGCGGGAGCTATGGCGGCAGTCCGTCCAACTGTCATCTCATGCCGACCAGTGGCCGGAACCAACTGGGGCAGAAACGCAGGGCCAAGGCGTGCTCCTCCTCGCCTCCTGGGCCGTGAGGTGCTCCTCCTACGCCTCCCTGGCCGCTCTCGACTCGCGGAACGCGGCCGCCCGCGCTAGGGCTCGCTGCGCCTATTCCGCAGCCTGCGCCGCTTCCACGGCCGCGAGGGCCGCGGCCACCTCGCCACTACTAGGGAAAAGCTTACCCCAGGCGAACGGAAAATGCCTACCACAGGCGCATTCTGGTTCGCCTGGGACCGTATCGCCAGTGGTAATGGCTTACCCCAGGCGAATACAACAATGCGCCTGTGGTAAGTACGCATACCCCAGGCGAATAGTACTCGTGCGCCTGGGGTAAAACACTTACCTGAGGCGAACAAGAGCTGTGCGCCTGGGGTACAGATGCGCCTGGGGTACCTTCTACTGTTCGCCTGGGCTATAGTTTTGCTGTATCAAAAAATAAGAGAAAACCAAAATAACAGAATTACAGGAAAATGACAGAAAAAGTATCAAGCTGACAGAATAACAGCAAAATGACACAATTAAGTTATATAACATAAATATTTTCGATCATCAACACATAGTCTCGATCATCACCACACATAGTTTGACAAAATTACATAGTCTCGAAAAGATCCATGCTACTAATAAATCCAAGAGTTAGCTAGTGAGATGGAAATAATTATTTGTTCTAATTTGAACAAACTCGTCATCTATCGATCTAGCGGGGTGATGTAGTGGATGACCATCATCATGTCCAAGTTGGAGACGTCACTATTCCTCATGGTGATCAGAATAGCTCGTCCAGCCTCCATACCACCTCTTGCGGAATGGAACCGCCTCCATGCTTGAGAGTTGAGGATGACCCGACCATCAGCATTATCCCGCGTGATCGGAACTACGGTGACAGGTCCTGATTCTCCACGGCGTACTCCAATGGTACCCATATGCTCCATGCCAGCACTGTCCGCTACCGCCAAAGGTATTTTCTACGACACACAATTCCAAGAAAGAATAAAAGCACAATGTCAAATACCGGATAAGAAAGTGTTAAGAACATAAGCAACTATACGAATAAGAAAGTGTTAAGAAACATACCATGACATGTCCATTGGAGATGTTCGTGTTGGTGATGCGATGCACGAAAGGGAAGCCGATGTAGCTATCTATCTCGGCAAGTTTCTGAAGGACACGGTCCTTCTCAATCTCGCTAAGATTCGCTCTTTGAGCAACAACCACATGTTTCCATGGGTCCTCCTCGTCCATATCATCCTCAGTGTCCATATCCTCGGTGTTCTCAGTTTCCTCCTCACTCCCGCCATCCTCGTTCGCAATCCCGCCCATATACACAATTTTGATGCGAGGTTGCGGTCCTTCCATAGAGAAGTGAATGTAATCACCTCCGCTTAAATTGTACGTGGCGATGAGAGCCTGCAATGCTTGCCCGCAGAAGTAGGTCTTCGTTCTTTCTTTTTTCACTCGAAGAATGTAGGTGGTCCCGTGAACATTGAAATTCACCTCACGACTGTCAACTAACTCGTTGAATTCGTCGCGAATATTGCATGGTAGAATCTAAAAAAGAAATATAAAGAATATTTTGTTAATAAACACAAGTCTCAAGCTAGATAGTAAAACGAAAGAACAAGTTAACATAAAAAGAATTGTTTATTACCAACGAATCAACGTCACCGTCGTGGAGCTGAAGCATAAAAGAACTCCCACTGAATCGTCCGTCGGCACATCGGGACCGACATATGCCGCAAGCCATGTTCTTTTAAATTAAGAAAGTGCACACATAGAGGTTAGAGGAGCATAACTATCACAAAACAAAGACAAATGGCAGCACCTACCTCTAGTACTATAATAAGGCAATATATTGACAGCAGTACAAACGAAATGGAACCTGTCGGAGAGTTTAGGTGATACTTCCAACAGTACAAACGAAATGGAACCTCTAGTAGTATAATAAGGCAATTGACAGCAGTACAAACGAAACGAATCCTAGAGATATAATGCACTACAAGTGGTGTTGCCGTTTGTAAGGAACCTGCTAAAACTATTTGCTGTTCGTGATTTCAGGGGGCAGCCCCTTTTAGTCTAAAAAAATGCACAACGGCAGCCACGGGGTGTGACAATTTGGTATCAGATCAAGCCAACGATTCCTTCAAAAATTGCAGAGCGCTCCATGGCAATCGAGGTCATATCGCTCGCATGCAGGCGCCCGCGGAGCAGGTCGTGCAGCAGGGCATTGGGCGCTGCGGGGATTCCGTGGCGCGGCAGATGGAGTTCATGCGGCTATCACGGCGAGCATCAACGAGTCGCGGGCGTTATTGGAGGGGGGATGGGAGGGAGAGGGGCTGACCTGGATCAACGACGACGACGACGACGGAGTGGGCGACGACGGAGTGGGCGACGACCTGCTCTGCTCCTCTCGACACTGGCGACGGCGGCGGCGTGTGGGTTCGTGTGGGTGCGGGTGAGATCCGGTCACTTAGAATACTAAAGAAGAACATTGGCACCGGTTTCTAATACAAACCGGTTCGAAAAGGAGCTGTCCACTGGGCCCCACACCCTGTCGCAAATGGCCTCATGGCCTTTAGGACCGGTTTGTGCTATTAGCATGTTATATCGCGAGTATTTCCCTCTCTCAACCTTTCGTCACAATATTAGTCTTGCCTTTCTTGGTCGATGTTGAATACGTGACCGCCATATTGTGACTTCTTCTTGTGAATGGAAGACCTGCCCTAGGTAGTGTGGTCCTGCTTCTTCTTGTGGTGTATGGTGCATCGTCTTCACCGGGTTCTTCCATCATCGGGTCTCCGACTAAGCCGTCGAAGTCCTTCTCATCGGCGACTCCATCCATTCCGACGAGGGCCCTTTTTCCTCTCCTTACGACAACACGACTAGGCTTTGCCGGGTCGGTTATGAAGAAGCATTGCTCCACGTGCTTAGCCAATACCCAGGGCTCATTTTGCGCGGTGGGGTTCTTGGACTTGGGTTTGTTGGCTTCAGACATCGACATAGTGGTGAAATATTCGTCTTCTTTTGTGACGTTTGTAGCCCATCTGACATGGAACATCGGCACCTTTACCCCAACGTAGTCAAGCTCCCAAATTTCCTCGATCTTTCCGTAGTACCTTCTAACCTCTTCGCCCGTGTAAGATTCCATCGTTATAGACGAGTTTTGATAGTCGCTACTTTTGTCTCTTTCCTCCGTGTAGAATGTGTACCCATTGATGTCGTATGCTTGATAAGTCATCAGATTGGGCGCGGGGCCATATGACAAGGCCAATACAATTTTATCTTTCTCACATGTCATTGGCGGGGGATCGGCATCAATCTGCTTCTTGAACCATGTCGCGAAAGAGGAGTTGTGTGCTCTAAATATCTCATCTTCCGTCATCGGCCTGCGAGCACTGTTTTTTATCGCGGTTTTGTGCTCTTCTATCCAAGGGTCGACATCGTCGATGTGTTGTAACACTACTAGGTGGGCCCTTTCAAAGTCGGCTCTCCGACCACAGGAGTCCGCGTCCATTACCCTTTTGCCAGTGTTGTGGCCTACCCCCATGAACCTGTCAAGGTGCTTGTTTGCGGGCAAACCAACAGCTGGCTTCTCATCGCCTAGGAAATTCTTGCAGAAAGAGATGCATTCTTCGGTGAGAAATCCCTGAACGATGCTTCCATCCGGGTGTGCCCTATTACGAACGAATGATTTTATGATCCCGTTCATTCTTTCTAACGCCATCATGTTGTGCAAGAATGCCGGCCCAAGATTGGTGATATCGTCCACGATATGGACCAAGAGATGTACCATAATATCAAAGAAGGCAGGTGGGAAATACATCTCAAGCTCGCATAGGATGGTGACGATCTCTTCCTGCAGCCTTCCGAGTTTCTTCACGCTTATCGACTTCCGAGTGATGACATCAAAAAAGTTACAAAGGCCAGTGAGCGTTTGACGGACGTGCGGTTCCATTATCCCTCTGATTGCAACCGGAAGTATCTGCGTCATCATCACGTGACAGTCATGAGACTTCATCCCGCTGAAGATTTTTTTCTCCGCGTCTAGGTATCTGCTTATCAGCCCCGCGTAACCTAAGGGAAATTTCACTCCGAGGAGGCATGTGAATACTTGCGCGAGCTCGTCGGGGCTTAGAGTGAAGCAAGAGGGTTTCAGGCGGTGAGTTTGGTGTTTCTTAGCCGTTTTCCGCTTGCGGTCGTCCATCTCCTCCACCCCATCCTCGTCCTCCTCCGTCTGTTCACGCGTAGAAGGCGGTAAGTGAAGCTCGCTCCTGATATTCAGGGCCATCAGGTCGTATCTTGATTTTGGCCCGTCTTTGGTCCTATCTGGCATGTTGAACAGGGTGCCAAGCAAGCTCTCACACACATTCTTCGTGATATGCATGACATCAAGGCAGTGAGGCACTCCGAGGATTGGCCAGTACCGCAAGTCCCAAAACACGGACCTCCTTTTCCATACCCCCAAGAGCGGTCCTTCTGGCGGAGGACACTTTTTCTCTCCTCGCTTCCGCTTTTGTACCTTTCCCGACGGAGGACACGTTTTCCAATTCTTCAATAGAGTATCGATCTCTTCTCCTCTTCTCTTGCGTGGAGGTAGACCGAGCTCATCTTTACCGTTGAACAGGTCTCCGCGCTTTCTCCACGGGTCGTTTAGTGGTAGCCACATTCGATGCCTCATGTATACGGTTTTAGAAGATCCGGGATCCTTGTGTAGCTGTAGAAACGGGGTAAATTCCATGCACCTAACACAAGCCTTGTGTCCATGGCACACCTGACACGCAATATATCCGTATCCGAGATAGTCCTGCACCGTCGTGATCAGTGCGGCTCTCATACGAAAAGTTTCTTCTTTGAAGGCGTCCCATGTTTCTACCCCTTCCTCCCACAACGTGTCTAGCTCCTCCTTCAATAACTCGAGATACAGGTTGATATCGCTCCCTGGCTGGGTCGGCCCTTGAATCAGCATACTCATGTGTATGTACTTCCTCTTCAGACACAACCACGGGGGGAGGTTGTACATCCATACAAACACGGGCCAGGTGCTATGTTTGCTGCTCTGATTGCCAAACGGATTGAGACCGTCGGTGCTCGCACCAAGCCTGATGTTCCTTGGGTCGTTCCCGAATTCCTCATCGAATGCGTCTAATGCTTTCCACTGACGTGCATCCGAAGGGTGTGTTAGCACTGGTTTTTCAACACGTTCTGGATCGCTCAGCACCGCCTTCTTTCTGTCCTCGTGCCAGCGCATGAGCTTTGCTTCCTTGGGGTCCACGAAGTACCGCTGCAGACGGGGAATGAGTGGAAAGTACCACACAACTTTCCTAGGAGCTTTCTTCGTCCCCCTCTTGTAACGATCAGCACCGCACACCGGACATTTGATCTGGTCCGCGTGCTCGTTACGGTAAATTATGCAGTCACGGACGCAAGCGTGGTATTTTGTGTGCGGTAAATCGAGGGGGCACACGATTTTCTTGGCCTCCTGTAGACTACTAGCACATGTGTTCCCTTCAGGTAAGTGCGTCTTCAGGTATCGCAGAAGATCGTCCATGCTTGTGTCGGTCCATCCGTGTTTTGCCTTCATCTCAAGAAGATCCAGAGCTACTCTCAAGCGTGACTCCTCCGTCCCGCGACTTGCGTCATACAACGGAGTTGCAGAGTCTATCTCTAGTTGCGTGATCTTAGATTTACGTCTAGCGTCGGTCGACGTGTTCTTGAGAAGAAGATCTTGAACATGAGGGTCCCGCACGACTGAAGTTAGCGGAGTGTTCATGTCCTCGTCTGCATGTTGCTGATCACCATGACTCCCTTCTTCTTCATTATAGTCGTCTCCGTCGACAGCCGCCTCTTCGTCCTCTCCATTGCCATGTTCAGACTCCTCCTGATCATCTTCACATGTCGCCGCCCAATTGGTCTCGACGTTATCATCGTCTTCATCGTCATCCATCCACTTAGTGTGGCCCTCCATGAAACTATACCTGAGCAGGTGCTTCTCCACATTACCAGAATCTGGTTTGAACAAAGACCCCAGCTTGCATTTCCGACACGGACACTCTATCTCGGTGCGGTTGTTTCGATGCATCTCGGCCGTCGCGCGTCGCACGTACCTATGCACCACGCTTGTCCTCATCGCAATGACCATTGCTACAAAATGCAAGAGAGAGAGGTTTCATTAACTAGATCCGGTTTTCACGGAAAAATTCGGCATGACCTTCCTACAAAAGGTGTAACGCGGAGCGCCAGAAATTTGCCGAAAAGGAAATGAATCAACATTTCGGCAAAACATTGGCAACTCATCCTCATGGCAACACAATAAAATGAAAAAGAGAACGAATTCTCATCCACCGACCAATCCCACACACCTATTAAGATGACACACAATGCAAAATATATAGACGCGATGACGACGTCGAAGATCACCGAAGAGACTCCCGATAAGAGATTGATAGATCTAGAATTAGCTAATGGTGCATTTGTGGTGAGATCTAGTGTCCGGTTAGTAGATCTAGTGGAGAGATTTGGAAGAGGGAAAGTGGGGTAGCATACTAGCTAAAATATAGCAAACATGATTGGTTAAATTAGCTAAAAATGGTGGAGGGGTGTGGGGGATTGAGCTAGGAGCACTAATGGCTCGAGTTTGGATAGTGAGTGAGTGAGTGGGGTGGATAGGGGTGGTGGTGGGTGGCTGGCCGCACTTATATTGGGGACAAATATTACCCCAGGCGAATATGCTACGGGAAGCGCCTGCGCTAAGTGGTGCTACCCCAGGCTATTCTTTGTCCCAGGCGAACAACGTTCCTGTGCGTCTGCGCTAAAGGGAGCTACCCCAGTCCACTTTTTACCCCAGGCGCTTCGGTAACTACTCGCCTGTGGTATCAGTTATACCGCAGGCGAACAAGGAAACTATTCGCCTGCGGTAAAGGAAGCGTGCCAGGGTCGGCCGTGGTTGGCCCTGCCACACTTTACCCCAGGCGCTTCCGGTTTCTGTTCGCCTGGGTTACAGGCTTACCCCAGGCGCACAGGCCAGCTATTCGCCTGCGCTAATTAACCCAGGCGCACAGGTTTTCCTGTTCGCCTGTGGTAGAATATGCTGCTATAAGCTAATCTCTACTAGTGCGCGCTCCTCCTCCTCCTCCTGGCGCTCCTTGGCCTCCATGGCCGAGTCGTGGAGGGACGTTTCAAGGCCCTCCCACTGCATGAAGTTGTCGGGGACGTCCTCCTCCTCCTCCTCCTCCTTTGCAGGCCCGCCCATGGGGCTACCAATGCGTAGAGCCCCCGGGGGTGCTCGGCGGGCGCGGAGGCGCAAGTCCGCGGGCGGGTGCTGGGGTGGGCCGTGGGCCTCGCGGACGCCGAAATAGCGGCGGTGGCGCGCGTCGTGCACGTCCTAGAACCAGGTGTCCCAGTACGGGGAATCCAGCGCGAAGGCCGGATGCATCTTTGATGACCCACAAGTATAGAGGATTGCAATAGTCTTCGACTGAAGTAAAACCCAAATTTATTGATTCGACACAAGGGGAGCCAATGAATATTTGTGAGCCTTAACAAGTGAGTTGTCAATTCACCTGCACCTGAAAGTGGACTTGTTCGCAGTGGTTTATTAGCAGTAATAGTTTTATAGTAGCAGCAGTATAACATCAGTAGTATGAAAACAACAGCAGTGGTGATTGAAGTAAACATCGGGATTAAATACTGTAGGCATAGGGATGGATGAACGGGCATTGCATGGATAAATACTATAGGCATAGGCAAAGGACGATATCCGTGGTGCTTTGGCTTCAGGCCGGAAGATTGTCTCTTTCCATATAGAAGCCGAGAGAGAGGAACCATAAAGAAGGATGCAGCGGTCGTAGAACGGGATGGTGCCTTAGAACCCATAGTGATGAAGCAGCAACTACAGCTTAATGAGCTTACTGCCCGGCCCTCCCGGACGCAAGACACTAGTACATTCGACGAAACAGAACTATCTCAACGCCGGAGCAGCGTGGCTTCAACGGAGGTACCGGCTTCCTCTATAGTTATGCTTCTTGACGCCCCTCCACAGACGGAGGCCGTGGATGCAATCAAGGAGAGGACAAGCTGTGCGCTATACGTGTCGGTGTCAAACATATCCATCAAGGTGGCGGACGGCTACGCTTTACCTTGTGTAGAGGGAGAGACCACGCATGGCCGTCCGGTTACACCTGGCTATGCTCGTGTCGGCGTTGATGATGTTCAGCCGGATTGGAGGATATTGCGGCTTGACATCCCCGGAGGTGACGGGGTAGAAACACTTGGAGAGGCCGTCAATTCCATCATTCAATGGAAAAAGAGTGGCATAGTTTTCCCCCGAGAAGTCCGACGCCACCACTGCCACCTTCTCCTAGACGCAGTCCACCACCAACACAAGCAGCTACTTCTCCGAGACGCAGTCTATCGCCGCCACCACCGCCACCTTCTCCGAGACGCAGTCCACCGCCGCCATCACCGCCACCTACTTCTCTGAGACACAGCCCAACTCGATCATCGCCAGCACACGTCGACGCCATGGACGTCAGCAGCCTGAGTCCGGCTCGATCTCTGATGCCTGAGCCGACTCCGCCGCCTACTAAGTCCTATAAGCGGAAGGATCCTGCCTCTAAGTCTTCCCCGAAGAAGAAAGCCAAGAAGCTGCCAGAAGTGTTGCCTTACCATAAAACTGACCAGGAGTTAGACGAATGGGTGATTGCGGACACGAAACGTCAGATAGATTCGTGGGAAAGAGAACCACGGAGCTGCCAAACGAACCAATAGATCCGGCTGTAAAGAAGCACTTCAATAATATGCTGGAGATGCCGTCCCAAGTTAAGATGAATCTTCCAACTGACTATGATCACGGATTAAAGATGAGTTATTCCAAAGCCAAGAAGGAGTGGAGAACAATTTCCCAGCTCGGGAAGCAGTCAAAACAATCGGTCCTCCCGCTCAAGGTGTCGGACACTGTAGAGACTCAAGTTGATCGGGAAGGAATTGAGAGGTTTGCCAGAGACTGTGGTATAAAAGTTGAGCAACTCCTAGGCCAATCCGACAACTTCGAAATGTCTAAATTGGCATGGAAATATGAGTGTGGGAAGTCTCTCGTCAAACCTAATCAGCTCAACTCTATGACAACATTGAAGCGCCAACTGCATACGTGGTATATCCAAATCGCAAAAGATGGTGTAGACAACATGATGCTGAAAGTTAGAGAACATGATTACTTCCGCGATGACTCGATATTTATTGATTTTGAAGACCTTTTTTCTTCTATAATCTAGACGCCCTCGACAAATTGATCATCAACACCTCTGTAAGTATCTACCTCGGCTAGTTCGATCATTGCTTCTTATATATATTATATCCTCACTGCACGATATATATTATGCAGGATGAAGATTCTGAAATGTAATGGAAACGGTGGCATTGAGTCCATTGACCCATATATCGTCAATGATATCGTTTTAAAGCAACACGCTGAAGAGACGGAGGATAACATAGTAATGTTTTTGAGGAATCAATTTCATTGTAGTGAAATACTATTTCCTTCCAGACATAAGTGAGTGTTAATGTCTTATGCATATTTCTTCACATTTCTATTTTGCTAAGTCGGTGTTAATTAAGTGTAATTGATGAGTTAATCGCTTGTGCAGTTTTCACTGGATTCTTTTTGACATTCACGTTGACAACGGAATAATTGATCTCATGGACTCTATGGATAAAGTCCAACAGGAGTACCATCCTATTATGTCAATGCTCATAAAGTAAGTTCAATCGTTGTCGCACTACACCGTCCCCTTTTGTTCAATCATTATCGTACGATGACCTATAATTTTTTTTCCCGGACAGGGCTTGGAAGCGGTTTAGGAAGCAACAACCCGGTTTAACGGAGTTGAATATGAGATTTGACACACTCATCGTAAGTATTACTTGCTACATTCACGCATCTCTCTTTAATTCCTTGATCATTATTTCACTCAATTATATTTCTCGTAAAGTGCCCTCAGCAGCCACAGGGAACAAATTTATATGACTTCTATGTCATGGAGAACATAAGGATAATTGTGAATGAGCGGTTAAGAAAAAAAAAGGCTCATCGATCTCCAGAGGGAGCTCCTACCGGCATACTGCTTCCAAGCATTTCAAGAGGAATTTGCGGGTTTTCTGCTGAAGAGGGTCATATCTGAAAATGGAAAATTGCATTCTTAAGTATAAACAATGATCTGCATGTAGTAATCTCAATGTGTATAACTCTATTCGGATGTAATGATCTAATTGAGATCAGTGTATTTATATTTTGATGATATCAATGCATGCAATGATTTTTATGATGATTATTATCGATGTGCAAAAATATGTTATTTACAACCTCATCGAAAAAAACAGCATAGAAAAACAGGCCCAAAAGAAACATGTCAAATCTCTGCCGCAGCAGAGAAACACCCAAAACTCTGCCGCGGCAGGGAACCTTTTCCCCGGTTGGTATTACCAACCGGGGTAAAAGGGGGGGTGCCTGCACGCTACGCAGAGCTCACGTGGGGCACGTCTTTTATCCCGGTTGGTAACCCCACCGGGGCATAAGGGGGGCCTTTAGCCCGGGTTTGGCAAACCAGGTTGGGAAGCCGGGGCATTAGGCTCTTCCCAATCGGGGCCAATGGCCTGTTCTGCACTAGTGGATGCTTCCGATTTCCATGCCCGACCGAAAAAAAGAGAGAAGCGTCGGACGTAACTTTAGGCACCGGACATCCAGGATTTTGTTGCCTAACGGCTAATCGACCGGGATTTGGATCCTAACGGCGGCTGATTAGCGCCGCATTGTGGAAGCTCTTAAGATATGAAGCCAAGTGCTCATGGTTGCAATGCTGGGCGCTTATTTTAGGAGTTGAAACTGTATTTGTGCTGTGTGGCGCGGACAGAAAAAAGCAAGCGCCGAACGCAAATGTTTGCGTCGATGCTCGGCCAGACGCCAGGATTTGTCGCCGTAACTGCCGGTTGGGCTGGGAATCCAATCCTAGCGTCGGTTGATAAGCAGTGCGCTGTGGATGCTCTAATGACCCACATTTGTATTAGGGGAGGGTATCTTGAGGGTACGTACCCTTCCCCATGGTTGATTTTCCGACAACGGATGTTTAATAATTGCGTCGGAACGCCCGGAAGATAGGGAGAGAAGACAAACAGCCCCGCTCCCTACGCCACAAATCACCGGCAAAACCACTTGTTACCGTCGGTCGTGGGTGGCGCTCTCGGAACGGGCATCTGTTGTCACCAACATGGACCAAAGGCGGCAACCTGTCTTCCTATGGGGCGACATGGTGGTAAGACGTAGCTCTATCCATGGTAGGCGCGGACATGCTTGGCGAAGTCGGTCGCCCGATCGGAGTGGATGGCGACGTTGTACGCAGATGATGACGCACAGACCGGAGTCGATTGGCCGATGACGCACATGTTCGTGTCGATGTTGCATGGAGGAGAGCAGCCGGGAGCGCTCAATCAAGTCTTCCCTCGGACAACACATCCGGCGTGGGTTCATGAAGACGAGACGGTCAATACGAGTTGGTGCCTGGGAGTCGGACAAGGCAGCCTACCGAGTCGGTCGTAGCAGACGGCCAAGATAGCCGGCATGGAGGAACCGACCAGTGAGGAGTCATATTATCATGATAATAATTATATTGTACTAGTTGTATGCCCGTGCGTTGCCACGGGATGACAAATAAAAGCTGAAGAGAAAATGATTAACTAAATATTGAATTTCTGAATATATGTGTCAAGAACAATATGCATGTGATGTGGGACTCTGTCCAAATATTATCTTGCCATTATCCCAAATTATCGCTTTATGGCAAGTAACATTCACCCCTCCAACACTTTGGCCCCGCAAACGACCAACATCCCCAATTAATCCTCTCTTTCCTCAACGGTAGATACTATCTATCATGTTGCTCTATCACCATGATTAAATATAAGTGCAATTCAGTGGATCTATATTAAGCATGACTAACAGAGATTAATTAATACATTTACCTTGTTGGAAATATCACCATGAAAAAACAAGTGTAAAATGATTCATAAAGCTCAGCAACTGAACTTGAGAATATTTTGAAAATAAGTTAACACTTACTTTCTCTATTGATTATGCCTTATGTGCTCCCAACTATTCCTATAGAAGTAATATTTTCAAGATTGTACATGAAGTGAAACATGTACATAAACATGGACCGGTAGAAAACACAAACAATTATTTCAGAAAGAAAAAACCCTTTTATAATCTAGAGCTACTAAATGATATAGCTCTTCACTTACTGCCAGAGATGAATTATGTGCATTCATTTTAAGCATGTACACAATGCCATACTGACAAATAATAAATCTAAGGGCGAGCAGGATAGTCTCCCCGGATACGTCCCCTAAATATCCAGATGTGAGCCACACATTATAACTAACAAAAAAGTGCATACCTGAAATGAATGAGAAGAATAGTAGAAATTACAACCGCACAATGTGAATCAACAAAAAAAGCATCTTATATTCATATTTCTAAGACCAGCAAGAAGAGTGTGGATATATTTTGTCCTATACTTTTATAGGTTTCAGCACAGTAGTTATGATTATCTTTAAACAAGGAAAAGTATAGAAACTCTCTCGATTTTCCAACAGGGAAAAGTATACATATATTTCTAGCTTGAATGCCAACAGATATAAAGGGATGAGGTAATATTGGTCTTAGTATACTTGTGCTGCTCAGAAACAAGAAAGGGTTGCAAATGGCGAAAAAGGCCAGAACATTAACCATGAACCAAGTGCTCATAGTCAAAGAATGATGACCCACCCTTGCAGACAATGAGCTGGAGCACAACTTCAAGCCTGCAATAATATGTCTATCAGATTGGTCACCAAGTAATGCTAGCAAGACCAATTATAATTGGAATTGAAGATTTAATATGCCAAGTCAAATCCTAGCAAATAACAACAAACTAAAGGGCACAAAACTGACTCCACAACATTACAGTATTACAATTGGGTCTCATTTGCTGAAGGGAATCATGCGATCGATAATTTAGCAACGAACACTGCAAAGTTGCCATTTAATACATCGATCATGGAGGTTGGAGTCCATGTCCCTGGATGCCTACTTGTTTCCGTTCTAGATGCTGCAGCCATTGTGAGCTGCAACTGCAGATTGAGGCTGGTCAGAACGCCAAGGAGCCAGAAAAACAACGAAATCTCAGATAGTCACATGTGCCCTTGATCTAAAGAAGAAACATCACTATAGAAAGCATAGTTTTAAATAGCGGGCTATGGGATATAGCGTTTGCCTCAAAATTAGCTAAATCGACGCTATAGCGCAACTAAGCGGCGCTAAATCAATGCTATAGTGCTATATGACGCTATAGCATCGCTATAGCGATGCTATAGCCTGCTATTGAAAACTATGATAGAAAGACAGGCAACACGACAAGATTAACAAGAGAACATGCACTACTCCAAAATCGTGCTGCTCTAGTACCCAAACAATTTGACATGGAAACACAAATCTGAGCAAGAATGGTACAACACAAGTGACCAATGAGAAAGAGATACTCATTGGAAAAAATGGAGACTAAAAACATAAACCAACCTGACACCGGAAGCGGCCTTAGCAAACAGTCGGAGTCGCTGGAGAGTATACCCTGAGGAGGGACGGTGCCGGCCAGCGGCCAGGCCCGGGCTCACTCCAGGCGTTGCTCCGTCGTCCTTAATGGAGATAGAGGTGCACGGACAGTCAAGACGACCTCGACTTCATCTACTTGGCCTCCAGTTCGCCGGAGTGTTGCCTGACCTCAACCTCATCTCTTGGGCCTCCAGTTCGACACAGTCTCCCATGGCGGATCAATTCGATCCTATACATACTGGCATGGCATACGTGACTCTAGCAGATCAATCCTAGCAAAAGCGTATTCCTGCTCCTCCCGCCTCTCGTCGAGGATCGCCTCCATGGCTGCGGCCCCCTTGGGCGCCGCCAGCAGCCTCTGCTCTGGGTTGTTGTACTCTATCCATCTGCCCCTGGATTCTCCTCCAACCAGCCTCCTCCAATCAGCCAATACACGTGCCAAACAAATCGCTACAAAATAAGAGATGGTTAATTAATCAGTCGCGAACAACGGTTCTATTCCGAGTAGAGGCCACCGTACCAGACAAGGTTACCATGAGACCGCTCTTTGTCAGCGGCGGCGAAGAGGCGCAAATGAGAAAAAAACTTGCCCAAATGAAATGCCCGTAATTGATTCCTTATAAAACAACTTGCGATTACGCCCCAGAAATCAGGACGATTTTTGTCCCGATATCTTTCCTAATAACACCTGATTGCATACCCAAATAAAACACCCCTGATTGATTAGGCCCGAGAATTTAGGACGGTTTGTGGCTTATTTAGAAAAACCTTTACATTCGTGCCGTCAGCGGCCTCTGCTTCTCCACGTACTCGCCGATGAACCCAGACAGCCTCTACTGGTAGGCCTCGTAGTTGTCCATATGCTATGTATCCTAATTATGTTCATTTGCACGCAGGTATACACATCAGACTATGAGAGGTACCTGCATATGTTAAAGCCCAGTAAGTAATAACACAATCAATCAGCTAGGTAGTATCATCGTGCAGCAAGGAAAAAGAATTCACTGCAAAACAATTGTTGTATTATTAATTCCCTTTTGCTACAAGGAATCATCATTCATATATGTGAAGTTGCAGGTTTGAAGGTAAAATTCAAGTAATTAGTTTAGTTACACTTGCATGTATGGACAGTTCTTATCAAAATAATTAGAAATCAGAAGTCAAACAATGTACTTGCACACTTATTTTGGAAAGAACATTATATATTACCAGGAATAACAGGACGACATAACAGGACAACGACCATGAAAATGTTCTGATCCCAATCTCTTAAATGGTTTCTTCTTATTTTGTGTCGCTAAAAATTCAGTATACAAGGCTTTTTTTATGTGGATCAACAAGAATAAATTAAGTACAACGAAGCCAAGCTTGGAGTACATTTTACAACACATGCATGAACGATGATCAAAGAGTAAAATAACCTGCTGCAGTAGAAACATCACTGTCTTGCCTGGAAAAGTTCAGTAAGGGACTAACAAATCTGCTCGACGGCGCTTGTGTTCATGCTAGCTGACCTCCGAGATCTTAAGATCTTGGGAGTCCAAAAATTAAATACAGTCTGCAAAGCAATATGGGCGGTGTGAACAAGCCAGAAATATATTGTGAACTAATAAGAAGTATGCGTTCTGAGTTCGACACACCGACTGGAAGTTGTGAACTGATAAGGGCATTATTAAAAATGTATATTATAGTTTCTAAACTAATTCCTGAAAGTTTACTCTATCTATAAAGACCAATACATAGAGCATGGCTCCATAAAGTAATCAGAAGTTTCTAACCCCAAGAGTCACCTGAATTTGGCCCAGCTCCATGGCACCTGAAAATTCAGTAGTTCGTGAAGAACACTAATCAAATAGAGACTGACAAAATCCAATCAGTGTCCTGCCTCCGTGTGGCCCAGCTATCTCCCTTCTGCATGAGAACGTGATGCTTGTAAGGCCTTGGAGATAACAGTACACATGCTACCACACTTGCCGCAAAACAGCCAGGAGCAGCAACAAATTTTTGCAGGCTCCCGGGAGGAAATTGCACATAACACCAACTATTGGGGCTTTTGTTGCACCAAACCACAACTCTAGATTTTTTTGGCACAAAACACCAATGTTTGGGGTAATTACTTGCACATGACACAAATCCAGTGATTACCCTCTTTGATGAGTAATTAAGCACATAGATCCACATGTTTATGAACTTGTCGATCTTCCAACAGAGAGCGCGTGATAGGAACAGACCCGGCGATGGCGGCAGCATTAGAAAATATCCATTATGTAAAAAAAACATTAGGAAATATCAACATAACTCAACACATATATACAAATGCAGTCAGTTCTGATGACAATCCAAATCATGAGCTCAACACAGTGTCTTGAAAACTTGACAATATTGGTGTTCATAAGTAGTTAATTATCTATCAAAGAGGTTAAGCGCGGGATTTGTGTTCTGTGCAAGTAATTACCCCAAATATTGGTGTTTTGTGCCAAAAAAGTCTAGAGTTGTGGTTTGGTGCAACAAAAGCCCCAATAGTTGGTGTTATGTGCAATTTCCTCGGCTCCCGGATGTTCGCCACCAGCAGGTTGACTATCATCGTCGATCTCTCACTTGAGACGACAGGGCGACCATGTTGGACCGACGAAGATGGCGCTGTATTGACAACACCGAGAGCGAAGAGGACAAAGGCGCCTGAGCTGATCTCACCGCCAGCCTCCACTGACACCGCCTCCTCCGAAGAAATCTGATGGCAGCAACTCGTAGACATCCCGAGATCCGGCTCTATCATTAAGGGAAAAGGCAGATCCGGAGAGAGGACATCAGATCATGAACTTTCCCGAATAGTACGGCCCCGACGTGTGCCGCCACGATGAGCCACCGCAGTGGATCTTAGGTGGAAACGAGCACGATTCATGTGGCGGAGACGAGAAACATACGTCTAGGGATTGAATCCTGCGCTCAGATAATCGTTTCGGTCACCAGAGGCCTCTGTTCGCCGGCTGCCGGCGTGAATCGGGCGGCGCGTGGGGGGATGGAACCGCTAGGATTCATTGTGAGGTTGGTAGACAGAGATTTTTTTTTTTGCGGGAGAGATGGAGACAGCAGAGATACGCCGTGCAGCGGTGGCAATCCGCGTAATAACGTAATACCCGAAAATCGAACGGTGGAGCGAAGGCAGACAAAGATCGAACGGTGGACCGAAGGCAGACCATGCGCAGACGGGTGACCAACGTACGACCAACTCTCATTTAATAGTAAAGATATTTGGTTTCAAAGATTTCGGTCGTAATCTACAATATCTAAATGGGAGCAACCCACTAACTCTATTTCTCTCAACATGCAGAGTGTCCACGTCAGCAAGCATCTGATTGGTTCATGTCATCTGTTTAAATAATATTTCTCAACATGCAACTCTCCCACCTCATCACAATTGCCACCCCAACAATTTCCGTTTTGCTCTTTTTTTCCCATTTATTTTTGTTAGGATTTTCCATTCCGATAGTGCGTAACCTTCCAGGCCACTCAATTCATGTAATCAATTCTCTAACAAATGCATCGTACACACCTTCACGTCTATTCCCCTCCTTGCCGTTACCTTCCTCTACTCACGCCTTCTCTTCTCCTCTGTTCAGCTTATAAGACTACCTTTTCTACCTCCACTTTGTGAGTACCTGCCTCCAATCAGAAATGCATCTGCCTCTTTTATCCTGCCGTGAACAGCTTTAACTTGCTGCCTGCTCAATTTCTGCAATGTCCTGGGTTTCTGATTGGATTACAAACCTTCCTTTTGAACCGAAGTAATTGAGATTAGGCAAGCAAAATCGTGTGCAGTCTGAGTGCAGTCGGACGTGGTCCTGCTCCCATGGCTGGTAAATCTTCAAATCTGTCTTCTTCTCTTATCTTCTTTCATCTTTCATTTTTTGAGCTTTGTAAGTGTTTTATGAAATTCCAATGTGTTGAGCTCTACCGTGTGACTTCCTGGAGTTGACAGATTCTAAAATACAAAGAGTTATCCATTTTGGCATGGGATTTTTTTAGTGCGCATCTCAGAAATAAAAACAAATGTTTTCCAATTAGTTATAGACTTATTGCATTGCCTTCTTTTACCTGCAGGCTACAAGTAATAAGGAGTACAAGGGTTACTAGAATGATTGACTATTGATGCTACCAATGTATCGCCAATCTTATTTTGCTTCACATTTTTGCAAGCTAAATAAATGTTAGTTTCTGTTCAATTTGAGATCATATAGGCGATTTCTTCTATGACCATTAAAAAACATTGGTGTACAGATAAGGGATCTTGCCTTTAGGTTTCAGACCTTTAAAAAAGTGAAGTTATAACTCTTCGTGCGAGAGTGAACAGTAGGAGGACAAATATGTGATCTTGAATAGAAGAATATAGCCTGAAGTACACCGGCTTCAGGACCAAAAGTAAATGCAGGATGGATCTTTTCTTTTTGGAGGTCACTTAAGATAAGCCGAGTCGACATTGCTCATTGTATATAATATATATACTATGTAAACTACAAAGGTTTAAAAGCCTGAACAGACTATCAGGTGTGAGAACTTCATTTTAGTGATAGTCTTATTACCTTTACATATATAGCTAATTGTGTTTTTACAACATCCAAAATGTTAGACTCAAAATCTTTAATTCAATTTAATCTCCATTTGCTTCTTTGTATGTACATATTTCTTTCCACTATTTATGAAATGCAAAACTTCCGCAGCAACGCGCGGGTTATTTTCTAGTAGGATTTAATTATTACAACGATTTCTACCTAATTAAGGGCATCTCCAACCGTTGCGCCCCCCAGGGCCCAAAACGCCGCCGTTTTGGGGCCGCCGCGGCGCTAAAAGCGCGCTATTCTGGAACCTGGGGGGGCGCGTTTCCCAGTCGCGTCCCGAGCCCAAGAACCGGCCCAAACAAACGCAAAATGAAAACAGACGAGATTTTATTAAAATTCGGAAACTGCGTACATATTCGGCGCGAATTTAAGCTAGTACGAAAAATTTAAACTACATCTAAACTAGTTAAGCCCGAGGCTGGCGGCGATCGCCTGGCTGTAGTCGCCGCCGTCGTCGTCGTCGTCGTCGCTGGGGGCGTCGCCGGGGCGCTTGCTTCCCCCCTGTCCCTCGTCGCCGCCGCCGCAATCCCACCTGCTCACCTCGAGCGCCTGCTGGATCACGCCGTCGTCGGCGGCATCGCGAGGCGCGGCTGGTTGCCGGCGTGGATGTGCTGGAGGACCTCGTCGAGGGTCCTGCCAGGGGCACTCCACAAGCGGCGCCGCCCGTGCGAGTTGAAACGGCCCTCGACAGCGTCGAGGAGAAGAAGGGGACAGGAGAGCTCGCCGGTGTGAAGAATGGCGGGGCGAGGCGCGCGACGGGGGGGTTTTATAGCGCGGCGAGCGGCCGGGCATTTACTGCGCGCGCGTCCCCTCGGTGCCGCCCGCCACGCCATTACGCCGGCAGCCTTTGGGCGGGGCGCATGCACTGGGCGGCCGCCACGCCATAAACGCCGGCAGCCTTTGACCGCGCGGAAGCCGAGAAGACGATCACGGGCGGTTCTGTTCCCGCGCTTTCTCGTCGCGTCGCTGACCGAGCTGGCCCACGCGCGCAGCCGCGCAGTTTCGCCCCCCCCCAGGCCGAACCCAGCGGGCTGGGTTTGGCCTGGGTGCCGCGGCGCTATTTAGCGCCGAAACGGCGCTATTTGGGCCGCTGGGGGGCCGAGTGGTGAAGAAGCGGCGCTATTCGTCGCTTCCGCCGCGAAAAAAGCCCCCGGGGGGGCTCTGGGGGACGGCTGGAGATGCCCTAAGGCTGCCTCAGTGTTCAAGTGAAATGTTTTCTGTCACCAGACACACCTCTCGCTGCAGCTTCTAGGACAGAAGAGGAAGAAACAACCACGTTATAGGTACCAAGTCAAAAGTCGCCTCGCGTGCGAGCTTGATGTGACTCTCTTGTTTTTTCTAGGGTAACGTGAGCTTTATTGATCATAAAATAATGTTGTTATGTCACTCTCATGTATGACCGTGAGAGGGTGCTATAGTATGTATGATTTATCTCTACTATATAATGCGGCTTGAGGTGATTGTTCCCGATGGTACGTCATCAGATTTGCCCTCAAATCTCTACTATATAATGCGGCTTAAGGTGATTGTTTCCGATGGTACGTCATCAAATTTGCCCTCAAAGTTAATAGTATGACCCACGCTGCCATCGGCGTACGACTTCCTTTATTTTTCCCGTGCCATCAACGCGTGTTCAGTTTGGATTCCAACGTGATGGCCTTCCATCGCATCGGAGACTGTCACGTACATCCATGCTAGCTCCGCTCGATCCATCCATGCTAGCAAAAAAAAAAAGACAGCTTGGCACGAGGCAGATTGGTGCATGCATGCCTAAGAATCCGGCTCGTATCCAGCCTTGTCCTCCCGATCGATCCGAGTTCAACTCCAGCCATCACGTCAGCCGGTCCTCAAATAAGCCAATGAGTCTGGTCGACTTTTACAACTCGCACAGACCATCCTACTCACTGTGTATGTGATTACTCTACCGTTTAGTCGTCAGATTAGTCTAGGGTTACTTTGTCAGACGGTTGTTCTAAATAATCTACCGTTTATTCATTAGATTTTTTTGACAACTACTACTAATCACGTTCGTTAGCTATAGAGTAGACATGATAGTTATCATGTACTATGTGCTGTGGCATCCTGATAAATATAGCATTTTAACAATTTTAATAATGTGCTTTGCCATTACGATAAAAAAGGCGCAAGGACAGACCATCTAATTGTAGATGTGTACCTGCCGGAGCCGATATTCTCTCACGGTCAGCGGTACGTCGTGTTGTCCAGAGCCACCACGATAAGTAATATCAAGATACTTAATAACAACCACGATAAACATAGTCTACATGGAAGCACTTGAACTCGGTGGACTAGATTTGAGCAGATTCATTGATGATGATTATCTTTTATTCAAAATGTAATGGATTTATGATTTTTAAATTTTATTATATGTGCATTTTATGTTTACATGTACATATTTGTGATGATAAGAAAATTTTAAACATAGAGAAATTAATTTACATGTAGTATTTTAAAATTGAAGGGTATAAATGTTCTTGATGGTAGGGAACAAAAAAATACGAAAGCAATGTCAATGCTAATGCAGATTGAAATATTTCTTATGTTTCAACCATTATGCATATCTGATTAATAGTATTATTCGGTACATATAAGCCTTGCCTTATCCGATTTATCTCCTGATTACTTGAAGAAATCCACGATCACATAAAAATAAACATGTTGTTGTTGCAAAAATATATATTTGCACATTCCACAACCACGTACGAATAAATATTTTTGTTCTTAGATTACCAAATTTCGAGCGGACGGACCGTAGCAACGCACGGGCAAGTTTTCTAGTGTATTGTAGTTTGGGATGTCATACATATTGTATTAAACCGTATCTCTATGTCTCTATCGACCAAAGATTAGCTCTCCCTTAGTCAAGCTTGTGTGTTGATTGATCTCACAACGCATAGAGGCACATAAGTTGAAAACCAAGATATATATTTTTTTTGTACTGGGAAAACAGATGTATTATTTTAAATAGGAAACTAGTGAAACTAATGTAAAAATGAACATGTCGGTGCCCTTTTTTTTACCTTTTATAAATATATATATGTATATCATATAGTGAGGAGATAATATCCGACATATATATATATATATCAGGAAGGACTATTCTCTGAACCCCTTAAGAGTTCTATAATAACTATTCTAAAACCCACCCAAACTAAACCGAAATAACAGTCCGCACCGAGTAAAACTACCAGACCTAAGAAAACCCCATGACCAACCCCACTGACTCCATCTTCCAACTACCGATCAAGTGTTGACAACATCGATCCCCATCCCAGCACCGCCCCCGACCTACTACCTGCCATAGCACCGTGTGATCCCAACCACAGCGCCACCTTGGTGTACTCCACTGAACGGTTAGGCCCCACACTCTCTCCTCCACGCGCGCCCCCGGGATCCCGCCTCTACCACCGCTCCAACTACCCGGCGACCCACAACCACGCCACCTCGCCTGGCTCTGGCCCGGACCACCCACAACATCCGACCTCGTGTAGATCCTTCCCAGACACCCACCACCACCCCCGCTCCTCGTCGGCCGAAGGAGCAGGCACGTGCAATCCTGTCTTGATCCGACGAAGACGCGCCGGTGACTTGCTCACACGCCCCCAGTGTTGCGACGATGGTCGCTGCTCCATTGTCGTCTCAACTCCCATGCATGCCGCACCTACTCCTATCCCGACCGACGCCGCAACACCTCCACAATATCGCTTCATCCCTGAGACGCCCAGAGCTACTCTGTGAATTACAGCCATGGCGTAGCCAGCGCGCCTTGATTGGATTGCCCGGCGTTCCCAATTACCTCGCTGAAAGGACTCCCGGGCGGTGCGGATGCATGTAAAATGCATACATGAACTTTGTATTGTATTACTTATATTTCAATCACATTTGAATCATAAAAGGATTATATCATTGTTTAATATTGATTTTGAGAATATTTCGCAGTTATCCTATTTTTCTGGAATTAACCCTGCACTGGTAAAGAAGTCTGTTTTCTATATTTTGAAGTTTCAGGGAACCAAACGACGTCCAAATGATCTAATTTTCTGCGGGGATCATTTTTTGGAAGGAAAAATGAGTAGAAGCAAAGGAAGCGCACGAAAGAAAGTACGAGGAGGGAAAGATGTGGCCCCACACGGCCAGATTCCTTTGCCGCGTGGGAGGGTCCATCTCCTCCTTTATGCTCCGATGCCGTCCATTTTCATCTCCGTGGCTTCGTCTTGACCTGAAAACGACTACAAAAAAAAGTCCCCCGACAGCTTTCGGAGAGGAGGGCCGCAGAAACACAAAACCGCAAAATAGATGACCTGGAGCTGCAGATTGGAGTGGGAAATTCTGGCGGGGCGTGATGTCTTTGCACGCTTCTATTCTTGTAGACAATGTTGTCCGTCCAAGTGCAGAGGTTTGTAGAACAGCATCAATTTTCCCTTAAGTGGATCATCCAAGATTTATCAAACTCAGGGAGGAAGAGGTCAAAGATATCCCTCACTAGTAACCCTGGAATTACGATACAAGAAGTCTCATGTGTCCCCAACACACCTAATACAATTGTCAGTTGTATAGGTGCACTAGTTTGGCGAAAAGATAGTGATATACAAGTGACATGGATGATTGTAAGTGATAATAGCAATCTGAAACAAAAATGTCAGCAAGCAAACATGTAGTAGAACTGATTGTAAATAGTGTTTCAATTCTTAGAAGCAAGGCCTAGGGATCATAATTTCACTAGTGGACACTCTCAACAATAATAAATTGAATGCATAAAAATCATCTCTTCACTATGTTACTCCGAACCACTCCCCGGTGGGATAACAAACACCAATCATTGCGTAGGGCTATAAGAACACTCCTTAGAGTTGCATTCCACATCTAGGTAACCTCACACTGTCACTACGAGCACTACATGGTTCCATAAAAACACCACAATTTCATAGGGTCATCCAACATAAAATATATTAACCATACACACGGTACACACACTGTCACCCTTACATCGTGATCAAAGTGTCTACGGAGATCTCATAATAAAACCACTTGAGTATCATAAAAGGTGAAGAATAACATCTACTTATTTGTTGGGAATATGACCTAGAGGCAATCATGTATGATGTATTCCCAATATATTCATAAAGTTATTAAGTTGTCCTTGTTTTGAATATCTGATATATGTAATTGAATATGTGATTCGATTGTGAAACTATATATTCATGTTGTTCATACTAGATTGTGCTTGGTCCTTAAGGTTGTGCTGGACACACACCCTAGACTAATGTGAGTGTTGGCTGATGACACGGTTCCACTTGTCATGGGCATGGTGATGCCATTCCAACGTTCACAGACTTAGCTAAAGAGTTTAGCAAGTCGGACTGACCCATATTGAGATGCAACGAGTAAGTCTTCATTTGCATGTCTCAATCATTGTAATCCTTAGACCTGAGCTTATCGCACAATCCGAGTTGTGGATCACCGACTTAGGTTCTGTCAAACGATGTTCTGTGACAAGGCAGCTATAAAGGCAAAGTTCGGGTCGAATGAGAAGCAAACTGCGTGATGTGGATAATCAAGATGGGATTTTCCCCCTGCGAATGGAGATATATTCTCTGGGCCCTCTCGAGTGATATGATTCAGGAAGCATGGCCATGCGTGACTCAGTTAAGTGTTAACTGTGTTTGTCGACTAAGAGTTAGTCAGATGAATCATGTATCACGGACCGAGAAGAGAGTTGAACTATTTAAGGGATGACGATTAATCGCCTATAGTTCGACAAGGTATATCGTGAGGCAAAAAGGAATAAGATGAATATCACATTGAAAGGTATGTCGTCATGACTCAATGGGACTTGGGAGTCGGCACGTTCTGCTAGGAGCCGCTACCGATTGATCGATTGGGAGTCGGACTCCAATCGTGTCCAAGTCGCCATGAGCCTGCAGGGTCGCACACTTAAGAGCGGGAGCAAAAGTATTGGTCGGGTTGGACCCGAACCGGAAATGGACTGAGTTTGTGAGTCAGACTCACAGAGGGAATGAGCCACAAGTGTTGTGAAGCCTACTACCATTCACTATATAAAGAGGGGCGCAGGTTGCCCAGCGGGCACGTTAGTCCACTCCCATGCGTTGGGAACCCTAGCCCCACTCAGTCCCGCCGTCGCACCGGACCTAGCAGTCCGCCGTCGGAGCTCCTCCTCGTACGTGTGGATACCGGCAGAGGTGCTGTATGTTCATCACTTCGACGTTCGTGGGATTGGATCGGTTGGATCAGATCGTGGGACTTCACTGCCCCGACGCGCTTCATCGATAATTCGCAATCGCGCGTCTAGTGGTTATCATCGTGGCCTTCTACCTCGGCTAGATCTTGGAAGAACATCATAAAAAAGTTTTCGTTTATCTCTACGCGTTCCAAAATTATTCAACTAGATTACAAAGCACATGATCACATAAAGATCACACCATGGGAGAGAGTGATGAAACACATAGCTACCGGTAGAGCCCTCAGCCTCGGTGGAGAACTACTCCAAGTGAGGTCTAAGCTTGGGGGGAGTTGATAGGTCCATTTTGCGTCACTATTTTATATTGATATTTTCTGTTATTCATTGATATATTTCATGTTATGGTACATTACTTATGTTATTTCATCTTATTTTGCATGTTTAATAATTATGGGAGAAGAAACAACAGAACCAGAAATCTGATGGAAAAAGCACCATCGAGATACCCTATTTCAGAAGATGAGAAGAAGAGGATGGATATGGGAGGAGTCATAGATGTTACGAGGAGGAAGTGAGCCAGAAGGTCACCCGGAGGGGGCCACCTGGGGCCTACACCACCAGGTGGCGTCTCACTGGCCGCGTCTGGGGGATGTCTGCCCCCTGGCCCTCTCCTGGGCGCCGCCTTTCGGGTACTTGACCCCGAGGGAACCCTAGGAACCAGAGGATCATAGAAGGATTATTCCGCCGCCGCCTCGGGGCAGAAAACACCAAAGAGAGAAAAGCTGTCCGGCAGGAAGAAATCTGCCGGGGAAATTCCTCCCCGGAGAGGGGAAATCGTCGCCAGCCTCACCGTCATCACTCCGGGCTTCATCGACATCATCATCATCATCATCCTCATCACCAGCACCATCATCACCACCGTCCACCTTCATCCTGCTATAACAATTAGGGGTCTTTATAGTTACTCTTCATTAGATCTCTCTCCCGGTGTGGATTACTTGTGAGTAGTTGATGCTTGTGATATTTATCGACACTTTATGACAAGATTGTTGCTATCCATTATATCACCTCTGATTATGATCCATATGTTGTCTCGTGAGTAGTTCATTTAGTTCTTGAGGACATGGGATAATTCATGATGTCAGTAGTGCAGTTATGTTGAAGTAATATCTCTCGGTTCGGTATTTATGTTGTGTTGAATATCTTCTAGTGGTGTCATGTGAACGTCGACTACATGATACTTCACCTTATGGGCCTAGGAGTATGCATTGTGTATTTGGATACTAATTTTGGGGTTGGCGGAGTGTTAGAAACATAAACCCCCGTTAGGAAACCATTGCACACGGGAGTGTTGGGTCCCGGAGTTTTAAGGATGTGGTTAGATTTATCTTAATTAGTTTCTTGTATTTGCGGATGCTTGCAAAGGGTATAATCACAAGTATGTATTTAGTCATATTTAGGCGGTGCATTAGCATAGGTTCACCCACAGAACACTTAACGAACCCATAAATATTAATCAACTATCTGATGCGAAAGCACTTGACGAAATTCCTATGTGTCCTTGAGAACGTTTGGTAATTAAGTAGAACGACCGGATTGTCATTTGCTTTCAAAAGGATTGGGCCACTCGATGCAATATTATTTATTGTCTTTTATTTACTCGCACTTTATTTATCTGCTATATCAAAAACCACCAAAAACCCATTTGCTAGTATTTACAGTGAATCCTCTATCCAACCTGCTTGTCAGCATCTTCTGCTCCTCGTTGGATTCGACACTCTTATTTATCGTAAGTACTACGATACACCCCATATACTTGTGGGTCATCAGTGATTTTTGCACCCTACTGGCCGAAGCCCCGGCTACGCCCGTTTCTGGGGCGGTGCGCTATGTCTAGCTCCTTCAGCCTTATGTTCAATTTCTTCTGGTGCATGCTCAGCATGTAACGTCAGGAAGCCCACTTATCTGGGCTGGCGTCCGTTGGGAGGGGAATACCATGCTCGACCAATGACGTGGCTCGCTCCATTGCGGAGGATGATACACGCACTTGGGGATGCCACTTTTTCGTTTTGCTTTATACCGGGACTCGAAGTCAGCACTCATGGAAAATCCGTCGAGTCCATCGGTGTCATTGTTACGGCCGTCATCTCTGGGTGGTGAGGGGATCTTGTGGATCTTCCTCGAGTTGCTCTCCGTCCTCGAGTGCTCCGTCATCAGTCGTGTCTGCTTTCTTATCTGAGTCAGAGTAGTCTTCCTCCTCGCTTTCGCTACTCAAAGTGGCCGCTTTGGTCCGCCTAACCATTGCAACGAGGTTGCAGGTCAGCGACGTAGGAGTACTCGAAGTCTGCTTCTCCAGGGGAGGGCGGCGAAGTTTCTGCTATAGTTGAACCAACTGGTTGGGGTCGTGGAGAGGCTTCCAGGCGCGAAATCCATCCATGTCTCGCGCGCAATTTTAATCACCAAACGTGAAGTTGACACTTTCGTCGATGGAGTCGAACGCCGGGAGAAACACCGGCATGTCCCTAGTGAAGTCAACGGATACGAATCGAATCAAAACCGCCTAGATCAACGAGTCGTGACTCGGCGAAGTTGGAGGCAAAATATCCTAAAATCCAGTGTCTCAGTTTCCCACGGACGGCGCCAATGAAGAGGATGTGACCTCAATAATCCCCATGGTGAGGGAGCCGGAGTTTCTTAAGGGTAAAGACTCGGCTAGACGGGTTACTCCCGCCTCATTTCTACTAACGCGAAGACCAAATTACAGGTTGTTGCACATATTGAATCTAGCGCAGCAATGAATCTAGGGTTGGTCCCCCTGCTATGACCCCCTCCCGTCCTTTATAAAGATAGGCGGATCTCACGGGCCTTACCCGAGTAGGACTCGATGTTGAGTCGATGGCATCTCTTTCCTAACTTTCTGGTATGATCCTTATTGGAATCCGCTCTTGCGTGGGCTTCTTCGTGGGCCTGAGGATAGTAACCCGAGATCCTTCCATAGACGTTACCTGTCAACTGATATGTCATAAACGTATCCCTAATTTCTGATGCTCCATGATGATATTATGCCAATTGCTACATGTTTTCTCCCTTCTTTATGTCATTTTTATCGATTTTCTGGACTAACCTATTGACAAGATGCCACAGAGCCAGTTCCCAGTTTTCTGCTATTTTTTAGTTTCAGAAAATTAGTTTTGGATATATTCTCGGAATTGGAAAATTCGAAACCCGGAAGTCCTATTTTCTTCGGTAGCATCCTGAATATCGAAGAGGAGTCGAAGAGGAGAAACAGGGGGGCCACACCATAGGAAGGCGCGGGTCTCCCCCTAGCCGCGCCAGCTATGGGTGTGGGGCCCCTGGAGCTCCACCGCCTTTGCCCTTTCACCTATTTAAGCCCCCTCCGGATGGAAAACCCGAAGTACCTGATGAAAATCCAAGAAAAAGTTCCGCAGCCGCCGTCACCGTCAACCCTAGATCATGAGGGTTCTGGAGCTGTTTTCCGGCACCCTGCCGGAGAGGAAATCATCACCGACGGCTTCTACATCACCATGCCTTCCTCCGGAGTGATGCGTGAGTAGTTCATCCGTGGACTACGGGTCCATATCAGTAGCTAAATGGTTGTCTCCTCCTCATATGCCTCCATGTTTATATCTCGTGAGATGTCTATCATGATTGAGATCGATCTTATGTAATTCTATATGTTGTGTTTCCTGGGATCCGATGAATATTGACCTTACGCCAAGTTGATTATAGTCTTTATTGTATATGTTATTTGTTATCTTGCATGCTTTCCGTTGCTAGTGGTTGCTCTGGCCAAGTAGTTGCTAGTGACTCCAAGAGGGAGTATTTATGCTTGAAAGTAGGTTCAAGCCTCCTTGTTGCCTTGCTCGAGTGACAGAAACGTGAAGGGGGAGGATGTGTTGTTGCCACTAGGGAGAAAACAGCGGTGAGAGTACCCGCGTGTATAATCATTGCTTACATTACACACTTTGTTTAATGCAATTATCTGTTGTTTGCAACTTAATACCTAAGGGGGATCGGATAATAACCTGAGGGTGGATTATTAGTCATAGATGCAGATGGATGTCGGTCTATGTATCTTGCTGTAATGCCCGCACTAAATATCATAGTAATCATCAAGTTATAATGTGCACTACGGTGCAACCTTTATTTGTCAATTGCCCAGTTGTAATTTGTTCACCCAACATGCTATCTTTTATGGAGAGACACCACTAGTGAACCTATGAACCCCGGTCCATTTTCCACACTGTTAAACAAACCACAATAATTTCCTGCTCTCTCTACGTACTTTCTGCAAGCATACAGCTGTTTTCCACACTATATGTCTAATCTTTGTTTTCAGCAAGACCGGTGACATTGACAACCTCACTATACCGTTGGGGCAAAATATTTTGGTTGTGTTGTGTGCAGATTTCACGTTGTTGCTGACAGCGGTGAAGCGCCAGCAATTTCGTGGGATAATCACGGCAGACGTTACCTGGGGTAACTTATCTTGGGGCAATTCGACTCTGGTGTTTGGGAGAGGGTTTATCTCAAGGGAAACCATGGTGATATGCGATCTGGTAGCTGGCAATCAAGTCGCCGAGTATCCGATCTGAATATATTATCTCAACTCTCGTGTTACAAAGGATACTCGAATATCTCGTGATCGTGTCTAATCTAACCCTAGGGGCCGACTTATATAATATTCGGACCCCCTGGCTTACTATCCAAGGCATACTCGGAGTCCTACCCGGACACTGCTTACAAACCCTAAGTTTCCTTATCGGAACCCACAATTCGGGTTACGGGGCCTACACTCTTGGGCCTTCTAGAAACTCCTTTTCCCTAAGCCGGGTCCTGCGCAGCGCCCTTTGGGCCGAGTTACACCTTGGCGTTAGCCTACCGGGTTATCATCCCTCCATCAGTAGTCCCCAGAATAGCTTGAGCTTCACAGGATCTTCCTTGAAGCGCACGCTATTCCCTGCAAAAATAACAAACATACAAGTTCATAGAGGCCGGGTTAGGTTGCTTTGATAAACAGCTAGGCCTAACTCCACTGGTGGTCCATATAATAACCCGGTTTTCTCCGAATCTATCTCATCTTCCTGGGTCAACATTCCGAAGAAAAACATAGAAGACCCAGCTCATTTCATTCGTTAATTGGTCCGGATATCGCGGAAGGGATTTGCTTCCTATCCTTTCCGGATATTGCGCACGGGTACTTAACACATATCCCAAAACTTACGGACGGGTATCCCTCCCGAAAATTTCGGCTCCCGCTCGCTCGTCTAGGTTTCCCCACCCGCTCTTATAAATACGCGCCACGGGGGTAACCCTAAGCTCAACGTCCCATTTCTCCACCATCTTCTTCCTCTCTTTCGCCTATTTATTCCCCCCGGATGGAAAAACCTAGGCAGCTGATCAAAAAACCCGAAAAAGTTCTGCAGCCACCGTCATCGTCAACCCTAGATCAAGAGGGTTCTGGAGTTGTTTTCCGGCAACCTGACAGAGAGGAAATCATCACCGGAGGCTTGTACATCACCATGCATGCCTCCGGAGTGATGCGTGAGAAGTTCATCCCTGAACTACGGGTCCATACTAGTAGCTAGATGGTTGTATCCTCCTCATATGCCTCCATGTTTAGATCTCGTGAGCTGCCTATCATGATCGAGATTGATCTTATGTAATTCGATATGCTGTGTTTGCAGGGATCCGATGAATATTGTCCTTATGCCAAGTTGATTATAGTCTTTATTATATATGTTATTTGTGATCTTGCATGCTTTCCGTTGCTAGTGGTTGCTCTGGCCAAGTAGTTGCTAGTGACTCCAAGAGGGAGTATTTATGCTTGATAGTGCGTTCATGCCTCCTCGTTGCCTTGCTCGAGTGAGAGAAACGTGAAGCGGGAGGATGTGGTGTTGCCATTAGGGAGTAAACAACGGTGAGGGTACTAGCGTGTATAATCATTGCTTACATTACACACATTGCTTAATGTGATTATCTGTTGCTTTCAACTTAATACCTAAGGGGGTTCGTATGATAACCTGAGGGTGGATTATTAGTCATAGATGCAGATGGATTTCGGTATATGTATTTTGTTGTAATGCCCCCTCACTAAATATCATAGTAGTCATCATGTTATATTGTGCACTACGTTGCAACCTCTATTTGTCAATTGTCCAGCTGTAATTTGTTCACCCAACATGTTATTTTTATGGAGCGACACCACTAGTGAACCTATGAACCCCGGTCCATTTTCCACACTGTTAAACAAACCACAACAATTCCCTACTCTCTTTACTTTCTGCAAGCATACACTATTTTCCACTCTATACGTCTAATCTTTGTTTTCAGCAAGACCGTTGAGATTGATAACCTCACTGTACCGTTGGGGCAAAGTATTTTGGTTGTGTTGTGTGCAGGTTCCACGTTGTTGCTGACACCGGTGAAGCGCCAGCACCACCGTCTGTGGCATCAACCTTTCGAAGATACTCTTTCTCCTATTGGATTGATAACCCTGGTTCTTAACTAAGGGAAAAACTCCTACCGCTGTGCTCATCACACCCTCCTCTTGGGGTATCCCAACGCAAACATCAATGCATTCTCGGTACATTTTTTCTCTAAGATTTTCCCGAGCCATGGCTTTTAGGCCAAATGACCAATGGCATGGCCACATTCATGGCATAGTTTGTTCAAATTGGTCCATATTGTGCAAAAGCATGCATCTTGGAATGGCGAAAGACGTTGCTGAAGAAAATTTTCATTTTCTTTGCGTATAAAATAATTTTTTATTTTTCGAGTGTTAAAATGGGGTTTGTTGTGAAGCACATACAAAAAATATGTTGAAAAATATGAGAACTACATTTTTATAACTATTAGACCATATTTTATATTTAAATAACCAAATTCCTCACTCTCAATAGCTTTCCATCCACCCTTTTTGAAAAAGACAAACTTCTGGCGATTCAGTTGAAAGCGGGTCAAATTTGAACTACATGTGTCTCGTAGTTTGTTCATGATTTTTTTTAAAAAAAAATCATTGTTCTGTAAACAAGTATCTATTTCATCAGAGATACAACAATAGTTTAACAAGATTCAAATCATATATTCGAATGGTCATGTCAGCCGTTTTGACCATATTTGAAAACCGGTATAACGAATAAAAAAAAGGAAAATCTTTATATTTTGTACATGTGACCTACTCCCTCCGTTCAACAATAGATGACTTCCACATATCTATATATGGATGTTTCTAGACACTAAAATATGTCTAGATACATCTATGACTAGATATGTGGAAGTCATCTATTGTTAAACGGAGGGAGTAGTAACTAGTGAAGATATTAAACTTCGAATAAGACAACTATCTTTAATTTTTTTCACAAAAATTAGTTATCATATACAAAGATTCATGGCTTTCAGGCCAAATGACAAATGTGTTATGACCATATTCATAGCATAGTTGGTTCAAATGTGCCTATATTGTGCACAATCCTGCATCTTGGAATGGACAACAATGTTGCCGAAGAGAGATTCATTTTCTTTGCATAAAAAATATATTAAATTTTCCATTATCTCGGTGCGAAAATTGAGTTTTTTATGAAAAACACGTACCAAAACTATGTTGCAAATTTGGAGCAATTTTTTTTAGAAACTTATGAGACCACATTTTAGTTACAAGTAACAAAATGTCTGACTCTGAAAACATTTAATCCACCTCTTTTGAAAAAGATAAAATTTTGCCGATTCAGTTGAAAACGGGACAAATATAAGCTACATGTGCTTCCTAGTTTGCTCGTGATTTGTTGCAAAAATCAATTTTAGCTACACAAGTAGTTATTTCGTCAGATATGCACAAATATTTTCACAAGATTCAACCCCTAGCTACAACGATCATGTTCGTCGTTTGGAGCATATTTTGAGCACTTCCGTATGCGGGCTTGGAATGGATAATCAACGGAATGTGCACAATATATGAATGTCAATTGAGTGCATAAATGCAGAGACAAGTAACATGGTGAACATTTTGAAGAGGGGCCAAATTGCTAATATAAGCTATTTTGGAAAATACTCCATATTTCCATAATGATTCAATAAGTTCTTCTAAGCTAATCCCAAACTGAATTCTTAAAACAAGTATGAATTTATACAAATAGCTATTCTACAGTTTTCTGAATATTTATATTTATTTGTATTTTTCCGAGTTACAGGTAATACTCTATGAATTATACAAGACTTAAACCATTTCAACAAGTTTTTGGAATTATTTGTAAAATGGAAAACCCTTCTAAACTTTACTGGCCCAACCCGGTTGGAATGGAGCTTATTGGGCCGATTCTCTCTCGCGAGGTAGTCTCATGAGTTTTGTACTCCATCCGGTCCTTAAAAAGTGTCGTAGGAAGACATGTATAACTCATAGTGTAATTTTTGACACTTTTTTAAGGATCGGAGGGTATTAAAAGTCTTGTGCGAATTTGGGCCAGTGGCCCATTCTCACGAGTTAGCGAGAGTACATAAAGCTTTATTGTTAGAATTTTTATACTAACGCATCCTTGGGCTAGTGATACCGTTGTCAGTATTGCGACGGCGCGGGTTCGAAACCCCACACAACTGCGTGAATCTTTATTTTATTTCTCTTATTAAGTTGCATCCGGCTTTGCATGCAGGTCACCCTCGTCACGATACTGGGGTCCGCATGTCATGACTTGCATGCAGGTCCCATCTATGACTATGAGGTCGGCTATGACCACGTGTTAGCCTATGGTGGGAACATCATGTCTGGTTGTAGGTGGGTCGCAATATGACAGTGGTGGTTGCTAAAAAAAATGTGATACCGGTGGATCCCGCATGTCATTGGTTAGGCTTTGTAGTTGGACTTAATGGTTAACGTGGAAATCCCACCTGTCAGTAGTATGTTTAGCTGACATATGGATACGACACGTCGGCGAAAACTACCACATAGACGTGAAACAGTGGCGAAACTGCTGAGTTGGTCGCCTTGTCATTTGAATGCAGCACAAATTAGTTAGTTTGATCATCTAAATTAGCGACCGTCGCGGAAAAATAGGGAGGCAAATTTGTGTTGTCTGCATTGTGACCAACTCGTGCAAGCACGTCGTGACTTTTATGACCCAATTGGTCGTTATGTTTCTTGGGTCCGGCCGCTCCCAAACAGCTTGCAACCACTAATTAGAAATGGTTACACAATGGTTACACATCGCGAACCAACCTGTGGTTGGATGGTTAGGAGGGTGGCTGTACCCCTAGCCCACCAGAGTTCAAACCCTAGGTTTGACATCTGTGTGTCGCATTTAGGCGGAATATTCTTTCAGTGGGAGGCGACGTTCCCGTCGACAGCGAGGCGCCTGTGGTGACTTCGTCAATCTCAAGATCCGCCGGCTCAGTCTCTCGGAGGTGCTCATAGCGTAGGGGGTGAGTGTATGCGCGTGTATGTGAGCGTTTGCGTTTGTACTGTGTTTATATCTCGCTTCTAGCGAGTCGGGGATTCACGGATCAGTCTCTCGAAGGTGCTCATAGGGTAGGGTGTGCGTGTGTGCGTTCATAGGGGTGAGTGTATGCGCGTGTATGTGAACACTTGCGCTTGTACTGTGTTTATATCTCGCTTCTAGCGAGTCGGGGATTCTACTCGCTCGCGCTGACTCACACGTGGGCCGGCCCAATTAGCGAAGCAAGCCACGGATCGGAACGCATCACTACCGAAGCTGGAGAAGCTTTTCGTACACAGCTTCCGGGCATTCGCCAAGTTGCCGCAGTATAGCGCCTAGTTTGGCTACCTCCGTCTCCACAGATGAGTCTTCATCGTTGAGGTAAAGCAAAGAAAGCCCAAGCCCCCTGATTCATCCTTTTTTTTCTTGCTTGCTATTATTTATCTATTTCTATTTTTTTTAAGTCTTCCCTTTTTTCTTGCTTGCCATTATTTTCTTGTTTGCCCATTTTTCAGTTTGGACAATTTAAACAAAAATTGGTGAACGAAAAATAATAGTGAACAGAAAATATGGACGCACCAAAAAAAATGGTGAACCAAAAATTTCGGTGAACGAAAACTAATAGTGAACCAAAAAAATTGGTAAACCAAAATAATAAGGAACCAATATTTCGGCGAACGAAAACTAATAGTGAACCAAAAAATTTGGTGAACCAAAATTTTAGGTGCACCAAAAAAGCCGATTAAGCAAAAAAAAAAAGTAGTGAAACAAATTCTTCGGTGAACCAAAATGGGACCAAATTTGAAAATGGTTCCGATTTAAAAAAAATGTAGTTTCAAACTAAAAATGGTTACATATTTTTTTTTAGCAAAACAGAAAGACAAAATGATTTAGATTTTTAAATTATCGAAAATGAATATTTTAAATAAATAAAAATTAAGCTAGAATATAAATAATAAAACAGAAAAAAGAAACATAAAGTAAAGAATAAAAAAAATAAAAAAGAAAATGGGGAAAAATAAAAACAGAAAAAGACGACAATAGAAAGGTTAAACAAGAATTTGGACACTAACGTTCCATAGTCCGGTGGCTTTGCACGCATGACCGAATTGAGGAGATCCCTGTTTCGAATCCTTCTTTGCTCTTCAACAGTGTGTCTGTTTACTGACCAACAATCATCTTGTGTGTTGTTTTAGCATTTGCCTTGCCAATATAATAACTAAAACTCATATTTGATGACAATGACATCAAGCATAGTATAAATCAGGGCATGTTGTACAACCAGAACGACACTACAGTATGACAATATTATAGCATGCTCCATTACAAAAAGTAGTGTACAACCAGGGCATGTTGTACAACCAGAACGACACTACAGTATGTCCAATGATTATAGCATGCTCCATTACAAAAAGTATTCAGTTTACAGTGCTTAGATAACTCTACAAAATGATTGTTCTAAGAGTCATAATTTTGTCCATTAAACAAAATACTCGGTTGCCACAAAACGCCGGCTTCTCGGTTCGTCATCATCTTGCATGTCTTTCCTGCCAAGGGTAAGCATGGATCCATTACATTCATAGACAGTGGCACTAAAAATTTGAAGCAAACTGAAAGTTGTACAGATTGATAACATATTATAAATGTACAAATTTTTAATTCTCTTAGCAAGACAAAATCTGATTAGTAGTGACCGTTATGACTAGTACTTATAGGTTTATGTATGTACGTTTCCAAAACACAGGTATTTAAGGTCTGGTCATTAAATCGCGACAATTTACGTAACTAAACACTTGATCTCCCATATTTGATTGTTTTTGGTATAATCTATAATTACATGCTAAGCCTCAATACAAAGCTTGGCTATAGTATTATGTTCATTGGAAAAAATAGCAGCAAAGAGTCTAAGACGGATACCTTGGTTCTGTGCCACGATGCGTAGATAATAGAAAATCTATGCTACCATGCTAGTGTCTGCACAAGACGAACAGATTGCAACTTTGAGGTTTCGGTTACAAGACGAACAAAGTTGCATGACAGATATGTCTAGTTACCAGTTACTAAAGGCATTAAACAAGGCATAATGTTTTTCATTATACCAACCAGCAACAAAGAAATGCGTGAAAGGAGGTGAAAAAAGCAATGCATGTGATGATTGAAGGAGAAGTGTTGACCACTATAACTGGATTGATAATGCATACACGCCAATGGTCACAATAATAGTAAAATCTTTTGCTTGAATCAGCAGGAGCAGCGATCTGTAGCTTACAGTTACTGGCGGCGGGATGAGGAAGATGTCCCCTGCCTGTATGGCCTCATCTAGCAAAATGACCATGAGTCAGCCTCTCACATCAAATTAACAAATACGAGCTAAGTGGAGAGAACACACATTGTTTGTGATTACCTTGCTAGCTGGCCATGCAATGGACAATTTGACAACATCCCTAACATAGCACAAACCATCATATTGATAAGGCAGTACAGCATCCTTGTTGATCGGAACATTGACAATAACCTCATAAGTATCTGGTCCTAGCGGTTCCCCGCCTACAGTAGTGTAGGGGTCAACTGAGATAATTGTTGCCTTAGCAACCGGAGTTCCAGGACCAGTCCATGCATAGAGTAACACATCCATACCAATCTGAAAATGACTATTTTAGAAACATGGAAACATAATTAGATTTAAGTATATATGTCAACGATGAGAATATTACGAGGCTTTCTTCTTGCTGGGCGGCCGAGGAGCTTTTTGCAGGAGCAGTTCCAACAACTTTTCTATGAATGTAGATCTCTTCACCATCCTCTTCTTCACCATCACTTTCTTCACCATTGTTATCTTTGTCAGAATCAACTCTTGACATCTGTGGATAGACTTATTACACCAACACACAAGGAAACATTAATGCAATGAAATAAATTTGGAAATGGTGCATTACTTGCCGAGAATTAGAACCATGATTAGAGCTAGGAGGTTCCAGATTACGCCCTCCATGTGTAGATAACAAATGGTTTATTTGTTCCTGCATCTGTTGCATCTTCTCCTCCATCATGTTCATGCGATTTTCAGCCTGTCGACGTCCCTCCATTTCAACCAGAACCCTTGTGCTCATTTTACCCCGTGTACCCGGTGTGTGTAGATCTTGAGGTGTTGCCACTATGTAAATTTCACTTGTACAGTATCCGAGTAATACAGGAATACAGAAAATGCATTACTAAAAATACTTACAATTGTTGTTGCTGCCTCTGGCACATAATCCCCTGTCTTGCGCGTATGTGTTCTAATATAAACTTCATCTCTTCGAGGTGTATGCCCAAGCTCGTCAGCCTACAATCATTTGATGTTTTATAGTAATTAGACTGTGAACATAGTGTATATAAATGTTAATTGGGGTAAATTATTTTTACCATTTCTTGGGTTACACGGGCATGACTCTTGCTACCGGCTGTATGAGGCACTGCATTAGCGCGATTCTTTTTGGCAATAGCACTGCGAGACTACAAGAGAAATGGCGTATAAGGTGATATGTGAACTTACTGGATACATGATGCTAAAACAGCTAGCTATTACTCAAGCTTCCATCAACACATAAGAATGTGAACCTTGACTACTCAACACATAAACGGTAATTTAGATGTAGGAATAATGACTTACTTCAAATACCGGAGATCTCCAATAATCATAAGGGTCTTCCAATCAGCTTCACTAATTCTTTCGTCACGTCTTCCCATAAGTTCTTCATCCGTCAATTTAGAGTCAAACTTTGACCTCTTCAAATCAGCCTTCCATTCTTTCCATTTTGTGTGTGAAGTGTTGATAACCCAGCTCAAAGCAGTTGTGTCCACCTCGTAAAATGCCTATTAAAATGGGAAAGTTGGTTAGATGGCTTTAAACAAGAGCAAGATAAAAGTTCTGCCCATGTATACCTTTAAGTTCTTCCACACTAACAACTTCTTTTTTTCATCAACATCTCTCCAATCTTGCTCTGGAGGTGGTATAGGCTTCCTCACCAAAGTACCAATGAAATTGGCAAATTCAGTAGCATTTGGCCCAATAGGTTGGCCAAGGTTGTTAAGGGGAATGTGGATTTTGGGTTGATTCAGCCTTGAATATATGTTAGCCTTCTGAGTAATGTTTCTTCCACCTTTCTTTTTACCACCATCATTATTAAGTTCAGGAGTAATCTCTTCATGCAAGAAAAAACATAGTTATTTAACAATTCTAACAACTGACATAAGGATAAAATCAGAACAGGTATAGCCTACAACATATACCATTTGAAGGCTGCTGCACAGGATCTAAATGATCACGAGCTTTCCTTGTATCAGACCTTAAAGTACGCCCTTCATTTGTACTTGCAGGTTTGTTGGAGGGTGCCTAAATAAATAATTTAGTACTGGAACCTACATTTACTTTTTTGAGAGAGAAACTAAATGTGCTGGAAGCTACATACTTTTCTCTTTTTGGCGGGTTTACTTGCTTCGATAGTTTGCTGCAAAGCACGTTTTTCGCGTAGCACTGCCAGCCGTGTCTCATTTTCTTGTACCCTATTATTTATCATCAGTTCATACTCTACTTCCTCCAGCTGTTCCATGGTGACACCACCATCATTATCCTTTCCTCTTGCGCTTGCCATTTTTCCTCCTGCAAGAGACACACTATATGAGTACATCGCTGAAAATACAACACATAAGAGGATCATACGCACACTTACTTTTTCTCAATGTCACTTGATTTTAGGACTTGATGTTACCAAATGTGCGTGTATCAAACCTCAAGTGGTGATCTGCACTGAAGAACCTACGATGTCCCATATAGCAAGTTTTGCTGCCATTTTTCAGCCTAACAGAATGTATGTCAACGTGGCATTGAGGGCACGCTCCTTCTCCAGAGGTATAGTACACGCATACACACATCCAAGACCCGGAAAATCTGCTATTACGCATATGATGGCAGCTTTCAAATAAAAAAAATCCCCCGTTGTAGAGTCATACGTCCTAACACCATTAACAAACATATCTACCATATCATCCACCAGGGGCTCAAAGTAGACATCAATATCACTACCAGGAGCATTTCGCCCAGGAATCAACAAGGAGAGGATAAAATTTGCTTGCTTCATAATCATCTCGGGTGGGAAGTTATACGGAATCAATAAGGCTGGCCAAATGCTATAGCTGAGATTCATGGACCTGAATGGATTAAAACCATCTGTAGATAGTGCAAGCCTAATATTTCTGCTGTCTTTTGCAAAATCTGGGTTTTTTCTATCAAAGTCGTTCCAAAGTTCAGAATCTGCCGGATGCCTAAGCAAACCATCATCTATGCGCCCTTCTGCATGCCATCTTGTGAGACCCGCAGTTCTAGAGCACAAAAACAACCTTTGAAGCCTTTTCTTAATTGGGAAGTAGCGAAGAACCTTCTTAGGAACCTTGTGGATACGTTTCCCGTCTGCACTCTTCCTTTCAGATTTCCATCGTGAAGAGTTGCATTCTGGGCAAGAATTGGCATCAGCGTTTTCCTTCCTAAACAGGACGCAATCATTTTCACATGCATGGATATTAATATACCCAAGACCTAGACACTTGACTAGTTTTTTGGCTTCATGGAAGTTCTTGGGTGTTTTGGACATAGGGTAAGCATCATTGAGTAGTTCTAACAACAGAATAAAACTCTTGTCAGACCATCCTCCGAGCATTTTGGTGTGAAGAAGTCTCACTAGGAAACGAAGTTTTGAGAAATTCTTACAGCCAGGATATAGCTCTTGTCTAGAATCAGCTTCTAGCTTGCTAAGTGATTCTAAGACATAATCGTCCTCATCTGAACCGCAATCATATTCTAGATCTCCCCTTCTATCTAAACCAGCAGCTAGGTCTCTTAGACGGTCAGATATATCGTCGCCCCCATCCCTATCATGGCCCTCATCAAGATTTGGAGGAATCGTAGAAGAAGATTCACTCTCTCGATGAAACAACCACTGTTTATAGCCTTCTATAAATCCCTCGCATATTAGGTGCTCACGGACTTTAGATTCTTCCCTCCGGTACGAGTTCACACATTTTTTACAAGGACATAAGATTTTATTCTCAACCGATGATGTACTAAATGCGTAGCCTAGAAATCTGGCAAGCCCTTGTAAGTACTCCTCCGTATGCCTACATGCAAGCATACATATGCAATCATGTTATATATATTTCAAGAGGTTCCAACTTCTAAAAGTATTCAAATATTTCGCATTAAATTATACCTAGGCGCATCCATCCAACTTTTATCCATGATAGCTGGACACTAATCCTGACACAATAATATCATGACCAGAAGTACCAGAAGTGTAGTAAATAAGTATCATCGTGGTTCAAAAAGAAAAATATAATAATAATGAAACCATCTGTACACCAGTACACCAAACAGATCAAAGTGGCAAACAATGATAGAGATATTTGCGAAAGGAAGTACTAGGTCGACTCACCAACTGGTGCGGGAGACAGTGACAAGCAATGAGGGAGGGCTTCTGCGCACACTTCCCAACCTTCTCAACGATCACCTACATTAAATAAATTGTTTTATAGATTCAGTAATAGAAGATAGATTAACAGCCTAACCTTTTCCATCAACAACTGGACATCGCAATCAGTCAATGTTACACAATATATACTAATCTATGGAGAAACTCAGTTAAGCATATAATATCCTTACAACTGACCCTAAACCACCCACATCAACATAATCTTTAAGGTTCAACTTTTCCAAAACAAACGGGTTCATCTACTGCAGTTAAAACAGGACAACAAAAAAGGAAAGAGAAGGCGCCAATCTGAAAGGTAGAGATCACTGATCGTTTCATGTGTTGATTCCAACCATGTCTATGCCCAATTCTTTCGATTGATGAAGCTCGATTTTTTTTAGAGAAAAGGCCTAAACAGCCATGTTATCATTGTAAAAGAAAGAGTTTTGTTCTTACAGACACATGCTGGGATCCACCAGCACACAAGACAGACTACCAAGATAAAATATGAACTCCCAAAAATCCCAGATTTAATTTCTATTATGCTTTAGGAATTTAAAAGGGGACAACCTCTCATTAATCTCAAGGCAAGCTGTTATCTAGAACTCAAACACTTGTTACTTACAATATCAAAAAAGAGAAACGAACTAGAAGGAACACTATGCAGCTAATTAAAGTGCTGAGTACAAGCCCAAAAGGAATTATCCTCTAAAACAGTTTCAGTATGTAAGCAGTACTCGTGACTAGCTACAGCGGAACAACCTAGGGAATGGATCACACGCACACTGTTCTTAGTATTCTAGTCATCCAACATCGAGGTGTTCTTAGTATTCTAGTCATCCAACATCGAGGTGCGCATCGATCAAACACCTAGAATAGGCCACAGATATGAACCAGAATCGTTTGACCAAAATGGACAAAATTAGTACATTGGGCATAAATTCAGTATTTTTTAGCACTGAACTATACGTGTTACTCATAGGAGAAAAATTAAAAAGGGAAAAAACTGCAGGACTCACTGTTGGCGCAGAGGGGGCTTCGCTGGTTGCTGCTTCTGCGAGCTCAAAACGCTGATGAGGGTGTCGCCGCCGGAAATAGGGAGCTGCCGCTGGAGACGAGCGCCGCCGCAGAAAAGAGGAATCCGCCGCCCTCGCCGGGAAGAGCTTTCCACCGCTAGGAAGAGGGAGCCGTCGCCGCCGCCTGAGAGAGGAAGCACCGCCGTAGGGAAGATGGAGCCACCACAACCGGAGAGAGGGAGCTCGAGGATGGTTGCACAAGGGGCACAACTCGCCGGAGCTCCGGCACCGGCCGGAGAGCCGCTACTGCAGGGAAGAGGGAGCGGCGGCCGCCGCCGGAGAGAAGGAGCACTGCCGCAGGGAAGATGGAGCTACCACCGCGGGAGAGAGGGAGGTCGAGGATGGTTGCACGAGGGGCACAACTCGTCGGAGCTCCGCCGCCGGACGGAGAGACTGGCAATGGAGAGGCTAGGGTTCGAGCGTACGTGCAAGTTGTTTCACGGTTTGATTTGGGTAGTGTGTGATTTGGGGATTTTCATTGTACAGAGCGGCGTGTCTCGCACGCGCCAAGATGTGGAATTTTTCGCGGGTTGGGCCAAATTATTGGCGCCTAACTTTTCCTCTCTCGCGTCGCACGCGTCTCCGCACGTGCTACCGGCCCATTTAGACACAGGTTGTGGGTCGGTAATGCTTGCCGACCGATGATGAGACGAGCATAAGACAATTACCGACCAACCGCGAGATAGGATATTCGGGAAGAATCGCCGACCGACCATCTAATGTTGTAAATACTTTTTCCCGACCCACAATCAGCCACGAGCTTTTCCGACCGACTATGTATCGCCAAATATGACTTTTTCCGACACACGTCCGTAGGTAATGCAGTGTCGTGGTATAGTGAACCACGCGGTAGGTGAGCTACTTGGTCCACTCGGGTCCCACATGTCTGCGACATGGATGCACGATTCTCCTGGGCCGAGTCTGAGGTGGTGCGAGGCCCTTGTCTTGCGCACGCGTTGCGGCCCGGTCGAAGGAGCTGCTAACATCCCCTCCTCCTTGAGATTGAGCTTGTCCCCAAGCTACAATTTCGGGAAAGCGTTGCGTCAGCTCGATCTTGTCTTCCCAGGTGATGTCCTTGTCCCCGTCTGGCGGCCAGCGCACTTGAACCTGCTCTCGTCTGCCCGTGGGCGAGTGACGCCAGCGATGTGCCAGTATCTCCACAGGAGCAGAAACAACGTCAGTGCTGACAGGGAGAGAGCTAGATGCAGTCATACCTTCCTTAAGAACCTTGCGAAGTTGAGAAACGTGGAAAACAGGGTGAATGCGAGAGTCTTCCGGGAGATTCACTTCATAAGCAACTGGATTGATGCGTCGACTTATCGTGAAAGGCCCGAAGAATCTGAAAGAGAGCTTGTAGTTGCTGCGACGGAGAACAGTAGACTGAGCATACGGTTGCAGTTTGACGAACACTGCTTCCCCCACTTCAAATGTGCGTTCTGTTCTGTTCTTATCTGCTTGGGCTTTCATGTACTGCCTCGCGTGATTGAGGTTGTGCTTGATGAGTGACTGCAAATCCTTGCGTTGTGTTAGCCATTCCTCCAGCGCTGGTGCAGAGCAAGCTGCTGCAGCATCGATTCCCCAATGCCTTGGATCATTCCCGTAGAGTGCTTTGAAGGGGGACATTTTGATAGCTGAGTGTTCTGATGTGTTGTACCAATATTCTGCGAGGGATAGATAGCTACTCCATTTCTTTGGACAGGCATGAGTGAAACAGCGCAAGTAGATCTCCAGGCATTGATTTACCCGCTCAGACTGCCCGTCCGTTTGCGGATGGTAAGCAGAACTCATGCGTAACTCGCTTCCCAATTGGTCGAACAATTCCCGCCAGAAACGACTCGTGAAGATAGGGTCTCGATCAGAAATCATGACTTTTGGAAGGCTGTGAAGCTTGAACACGTTGTCGATGTACTGTGTGGCGACAGTAGCAGCAGAAAACGGATGGCGCAGAGGTATGAAATGCGCGTACCGAGTGAACTTGTCGACTACCACCATGATTGCATTTGCGCTGCCTGATGTTGGCAGTCCCTCCACGAAATCCATTGTGACAATTTGCCACGCAGCATCTGGTGTCTCAAGTGGTTCCAGTAGCCCAGGATATTTCACACGCTCTGGTTTTGCCTGCTGACAGATCATGCAGGCTTGTACAAATGATCTCGTGTGTGTCTTCATTTTGGGCCACGCGAAAAGATGTCGGAGACGAGCATAGGTAGCAGGGAAACCTGAATGGCCCCCCAGTTTGCTGGAGTGAAACGCTGTCAGAATTTTGTGTTGCATTTCCTGTGAGCCCCCAAGCCATATTCTGTCCCTGAAATACAGCAAATTGTTTTTCCACACGAATCGACCTTGAGGATCAGGATGTTGCTGTAATTTCTGAATCCATTTGCGTGCGTGCTCATTGGTACTGTAACTGGCACGAACTTCATCCAGCCACACTGGTTGACATTCTGTGATAGTACATGATGTTGCCAGGTCTGTGTGGATACGCCTCGAGAGAGCATCAGCTGCTGTATTCTCAGGTCCTTTGCGCTAGCAGATGCGGTATTGCAAGCCAAGCATCTTAGTGAATGCTTTTTGCTGCCAAACAGTGGTAAGTCTTTGTTCTTCCAGATGCACTAGGCTCTTTTGATCGGTGCGAATCACAAACTCCTGATGTTGAACATATGGTCTCCACTGTTCGATAGCCATCAAGATCGCGAGGCACTCTTTCTCATAAGTAGATAGTCCTCTATTCTTAGGGCCCAATGGTCTGCTCATGTATGCTATTGGATGCCCATCTTGCTGCAGCACCGCCCCTACACCAGTGTCGCAGGCGTCTGTATCAATGACAAAGGTTTTATCGAATTCTGGGAGTTTGAGTACTGGTGCCTCGATGAGATTTTTCTTGAGCAATTGGAATGCTGTGTTGGTCTCTGTTGTCCATACAAAAGGGGCCCCTTTCTTGAGTAAATTGAACAATGGCTTGGCGATTATGCCAAAATGCTTGACAAATTTTCGATAGTACCCAGCAAGGCCTAGGAAGCTTCTGACATCTTTAGCAGTTTGTGGAACTGGCCAGTGTTGGACTTTATTGATTTTGTCTGGGTCTGAGGAAACTCCATTCTTATCGATGACATGCCCCAGGTATGCTATTTTCTGTTGGCCAAACACACATTTGCTCTTCTTTATTTGCCACTGATCTCGTCTGAGCAACAACAGCACCTGCTGGAGATGGTTCACATGTTCAGGTAGACTCTTGCTATATATCAATATATCGTCGAAAAACACTACCACACAGTGGCGCAGTAGTGGTTGCAAGGTAGCATTCATGGCTCCTAGGAAAGTTGCTGGAGCACCTGCAAGACCAAAAGGCATTACTTTATATTCCCAGTGCCCCGAGTGTGTTTGAAATGCTGTCTTTGGTTCTTCTCCTGGAGCCAGCCTAATTTGGTGATAGCCTGCACGCAAGTCCAGTTTGGAAAACCATTTGGCACCTGCGAGTTCATCTAATAGTTCATCGATTACTGGCACAGGATACTTGCTGATGACAGTCATGGAATTCAGTGCACGGTAGTCAACACACATCCTCCAGGTTCCATCTTTTTTCTTGACCAAGATTGCAGGTGAAGAGAAGTTACTGGTGCTGCGTTGGATAATGCCAGAATCAAGTAATTCTGCTACTTGTCGTTTGATTTCCGTCTTAAGTTCAGGCTTGTGTCTGTATGCTCTGGTATTAACTGGTTGTGCCCTGGCATAAGTGGAATCGTGTGGTCACAAGCCCTTCTTGGTGGCAGTCCAGCTGGTTCAGCAAAAACATCTGTAAATTGTTCGATCACTGCTTGCACTTCCTCAGGCATGATCTCGTCTGTACAGACAGTGCCATTCAGGGAATACACATGGATAAGATGAGCTACAGAACCCTGTTTGCAGACTGAATGCAGTTCTTCAGGTGATATCATAGCACACTGCATTTTATCATTTCTGTGGCCTTGCAGCTTGACTGTTCCTTTGGCAGACTCAATTGTTAATGTCTTGGTGACCCAGTCGATATTTGGATTATGTGTTTCCAGCCAGTCCATGCCCAAAATGATGTCAAAAGCACCTAATGGCAGTACCTTTAAATCAGTTGCAAACTGTTGCCCTTGAGAAGACCACTGGCATCCTGGAATAACTTGCGAGCATTGATGAATTGACCCATCTGCTACATTCACTTTGCATGGCCGTGAGAGCTCTTGAACGCCAGGGAGCTGGGCAGCCAGGTATTGGTTGATGAAAGACGCAGAACTGCCGGAGTCGATGAGTATCAATACTTCATGGTTTGCCACGAACGCCTGTAACTGAATGACCCCTGACGCTGTTGCTGTTGCTCCTGTCATTGCGTGCATGGAAATGGAACAGGCAATTTCAGCCTCTTGCGGTGTGGATGAAGAATTGTTGCTGCCTGCAATTTCTTCTGGAGAGAATAGCGCCAGCAGCTCCTCGACAATATGAAGCTGCACTGTTGCTGGACAGGTATGTGTGGGACTCCATTTCTCTGCACATGTGAAACACAGCCCTTTGGAACGCCTGTAATTTCTGAGCTGGGTAACCTTATCATCTGCTGGTTTCCTGGACGCCTCCAAACCTCGAGTATCTGCTGCACGGTTTTGCTGTGATGCAGGGGCATGTGGTGCTGGTAGTGCTAGCACTTTGGTTGATATTTGACAAATCTCTGCTCCCCTTGACTTGGTGGTGAAGTTGATTCCCCTTCACTGACCTCTTCCTGGAGTAGGGCCAGCGAGCACGCTGTGTCGAGGTCGACTGGCCTCTGAACCATCACAATTGCTCGAATATCCGGCCGCAAACCCTCCACAAAACGAGTAAGAAAGTAAAACGGATGAGTGGTGTCAGAGTAAGAGATGAGATGATTCATGATAATGTCAAATCTCTCTATATAATCTGCTACTGATGTAGTTTGTTTAATGGTGTAAAATTGTCGAATCAGTAACTGGTGGCGATCTCTGCCGAAACGTGTGCACAGCAGTGACGTAAAAGAAGACCAATCTAAACTCGTGAGTTTCTTCCTGACGGATTGCAACCAGATGCCAGCGGCTCCCGAAAAATGCAGAATACCCATGGAAACCCAAAACGAATCATGAATGGCGAACATATGGAAGTATTGCTCTGCTAATGTAATCCAAAGGTTAGGATTATCGCCCGTGAACGAAGGAAATGGGAAATTGGGCGCGTTCATCCCCATTCCTGACAGGATTTGACTCGACATGCCAGAATCGGAAGGAGTGGTCATGGGTGTTTGGAGAACGGTCATACCCGTGACCGGGAGTTCCGACGGTGACGCTGTCGCCCCCGCCGGGAAACCCCCGGGAAGATGGACGACGCCGTGGCCTTGCTCGTGGATTGCCCCGTTGTCGTTGGAGACGGGCGCGGTGGCGAGGTGAGCCGCCACCAATCCACTCACAGCTGCTGCAGGTGTTGCTTGCGCACGCTGTAGATCGGTCACCGCCGACTGGAGCTGCGCGAATCGCGCCTCCAGATCTGGCTTCCACCCGCACAGATCGGCCAATTGCGCCGTCTGCGCCGCGATTTGGCTCGACATCGCCGCCTGCTGCTGCTCTTGCTTGTGGAAGGCGATGGCGGAATCCTTCCTCATAGCGTCGAGGTACTCCTTCAAGGCTGGGTCCATGGTGGCGAGTAGCCGCCGTCGATCCGCGGTCGCGCTTCTGGTTTCCGGAATGGTTGTGGTGGTAGGGGGGATCGGAAGGCTAATCTGATACCACGATGTAAGGATCTAGATGGGGGAATCACGATTGCAGTAGGCTATAGAGTTTTGGTAGCGATTACAGTGGAGGATAATATTTGGCGAGTACAATTCGATCAGGGAGCAACGCTGCCGTCCGAGTTCGTCCGCGATCCCAAGGATGATTCTCTCCTAGCTTCTCGTGCCTTCTTATACAGCCAGACAACCACGCGGTAGGTGAGCTACTTGGTCCACTCGGGTCCCACATGTCTGCGACATGGATGAACGATTCTCCTGGGCCGAGTCTGAGGTGGTGCGAGGCCCTTGTCTTGCGCACGCGTTGCGGCCCGGTCGAAGGAGCTGCTAACAGAAACATACTCCTATGTGGATTAATGTCTCTAATTGTCGGCTTACCCTGCTTAGGAAATTTTAAGTATTTTTGCTTGCTAACTTGTGCTACCAAACGAGTTGGATGGTATTTGCGGTTCTGTTGATGTACGTTCTGGTCACCCTGGTCGTCACAGAGAGGCCCATAGCAACTGTCCCCACGGATGGACCAGTACGCAACACATTGTCTTCATGGTTCAATCTTCCACAAACATAAAAAAAAAAGTGATTTTTCTATTATTTTATATCAAACTGAGATGGCACCTTTTCCATCATCGCCGAGTGTCTAATCAGGATTTCCTCTAGTTAGTGGTTATCAATTGCTATCCCCAGCCTGATCTGAATTAACACTCATGCCATTCCATCCTTGTCAAAACATCGATCTTGAATCAGACCGAATAATTCACCATAGGATCTAGTCATCATGCCAAAAGTGGGCTTCATCACTCTCACCCAAATTTACATTGTTTAGAAGATCATGTTCGTTGGGCACTTGTAACCATCATACTCCTTGCGAAGCACCGCACAAAAGGAAAAGCCCCCACCAAACATTCTTCATTGCAAGTTTCCAATCACCCTCACAATTGAGCTGCAAAACAATCCTCCGCATCTTGGAATTGGGTGGTTCATGCAAGTCCCACGCTCAGTGCATCACATGATCGAAATCTAAGATATCTGGTCTCCCAGGCGCTCAAACCTATACAATGGCTAGCTATCTAGGGAAACGTGTGAAGATTGAATCACCGCCGTCCACGACGAATCCAGCCGCATTCTTCCCCATGAGAACCTAACCGCCCAACATGCACGATGGGACAGACACCACCTCCTCTACTCTACGTTGTCCTGCATTCCTAGGTGAGCTCCTACTCTAGTATCAAGAGTTCATCGTTGATGATGTCGGACAACCATCCTTCACCGAGCCACTTACTGCATCGCAACAAAAAGAACAACACAAATTTCCCCCTAAAAAATAACACACACACACACACATGTATTCAACCCACCCATAGTCAGGACAATGCGGGAAACCGTAGTTACCTACGACAGCCCTAAAAAATTCACCGTTTGAGAAAGGTACTTTACAAGGCTGTCCCTCGTTTCCATATTTATTATTTACCATGAACATTTTATCATTTACAATTTATTCCCCTTGGATCGAGTAACGTGTCCACTTTTTTTTTACTATTCTCTTAATTTAATTCTTTAATGCTCAGTAAGGCCATTTTCTGTCGATTGTGTTACTATTTTAATGTCTCAATAACATATATATTATATAATTTTGTATAACAGGTAAAACGGGAGAATGAAATACCTCATTCATTTTCCATTCAAGAACGTGAAGAGCTAGAAGAACTTATCTTGAAGTGTGGTGGTCTTCCTAAAATATTAGTAGCTATAGCTGGCTCATTGACCACCAGAACAGCTACATGGATGGAGACAGCAAGTTCTATCAATGCCAGATTTATGTACCATCTGGAGACCAGTCTGGAGTTTGACGGCCTGCGGGGTCTATTTGATCGGATGGAATCCACCTTAAGTGCTTCCACAGATTCCCTAAAGCCATTTATCTTTTATTTATCAATATTCCCTCGAGGCTGTAACATTCGGCGGAGGCGCCTAGTAAGGCGGTGGATAGCCGAGGGGTACTCACGGGACAGTAATGACAAAGATGCGGAGGAGAATGGTGAATTTTTCTTCTCCAAGCTCCTGGAGATGGGCATAATCCATCAGCCGCCGCAGTTAGTCACGTCCGCATACACTGACACAAGGATTGACACAAGGATGGTTTCCTGCCAAGTTGATGGTTTCTACCGGGAGTATATCATCTCAAGAAGAATGGAAGAGAATCTTGTGTGTGAGCTGAGGGGCAGCAACAACATGGCCACCCAACGCCCAGGGCGTCACCTTACCATAAGAGAAACATGGAACAGAGACAGTAATGTGTTCAAGAACATGGACTTCTCACGTCTACGTTCAATGACAGTCTTTGGAAAGTGGGAGCGATTCTTCATATCTAAGAGTATGAAGCACTTTCGAGCCCTGGATCTAGAGAATGCAACACATGTTTCAGATGAGAATCTTGAGCAGATGTTTAGGATGCTACCTCGTCTCAAGTTTCTCTCCCTACGAGGATGTGATCATATCTTCCGTCTACACTCATCAGTCTGTGATCTGAGGCAGCTTCAAACTTTGGATATCAGACACACCTCTATATCCTACCTTCCAGCAGATATCGCAAAGTTACAGAAGTTGCAGTATATTCGTGCTGGCTCTGCCATCCCAGCAGAGGAACCGTCAGCACAACATCCTTCAGTATCCCGCTGGCGTCGTCCGCAAGTTGGCGTTATTGTGCCTAGAGCAATAGCACAACTGGTCGCGTTGCGCACGCTTTGTGTTGTCAACATCGGTGACTGGGGCATCCTGAAAGCGCTCCGACACCTCACCCAGTTGCAGAAGCTTGGAGTGTCCGGTGTCAACAGGAAGAACAGCAAGAAGCTTTTCACTGAAATTTCAGGTTTTGTCGGCTTGGAATCTTTGTCAGTGCGGCTCGACAAGGACAATCAAAATTGTTTGGATGACATCGACCTGCCGTTGGTCAACCTACATAGCCTGAAACTGCATGGGCTTGATGACAAATTGCCAAAATGGAGCAACCAGCTTACAAAGCTGACCAAGCTGGATTTGGAGATGGAGACATTAAGGAGAGATGGGTCAACTTTTTTTGCCGGTAGAGATGATATGATGTTCCTTGGCGAGCTACCAAAACTTTGTATTCTCCGCCTTTGTTTCAAGCAGACGCATGATGGTGAGCTCCATTTTTCTATCATGATACATACAGCTGAGTCTTCCTCTTATGAGAACGTGAAGATCCTGGAGATTGCTTGCAGCTCCAAGTTACATGTGGTTTTTGGATCCAAAACCATGAAACATCTTGAGTTGCTTAAGATTGACCGCGTCAGTGGATCGTCACTGCGTTTCAGTGGCCTGGAGCATCTGCCAGAAATGAAGGAAATATTTCTCAAGGGTTCCTATGATGAAGAGCTGAAGCAACAATTGGAGAACCAGATCGCCACCCTTCCAAGGAAAAATCTGTTGAAGCTGCATGTGGAACCAACAAGAAATTAATTCTGATACATGGTGGAAACTTATTTCTGTAAAGGTCATTTTCCTTGTTCCCCATGCTATTTTCTTTCTACTACTTGAGCCAGCCTTGTCAAACAAAATGTCAGTGTGTAACTTCATCATGTATCATGTAGTTCTAAACCATCCTGTCAAACAACATTTCGAGAATTTCTATGAACCCTATTGTTATTTCTGGCCCAAGATACACATACATACAGGGTGGAGAAGAAGATGAACACACAGAAAAATATTGTGGCACCGCACACTTGTGCCCTCTTTCTCTTGTTCTCAACTTCTCAATCTAAACAATCTGGTTACATGGCTTTATATACTCACGCAAACACACACGGTCAAGTAACTAACTAACTTGATCCACTAATATCTCCACTAGCTATTTGCATGCACACACGACTCAGCACTTGTGCAGCCAGTCCTTAACGGCCACACGACCAGGCCAACCCAATCCATGCATGCAGCCTCAAACGGACTCTAACCTGACCACGAACTAATTGTACGACTCACGGCCACGCATCTCCTGGCTTAACGATGATCAGCTATACGTGCACACACTCTCTCTTTGTGCTGCTAATCCGGCCGCTACTCCATGTTGCCGAAAATACAACCATCTAGAATTTACTAAACTGACCCGACTAAATTAAGCTACGCAAACGCTAATAACAAGATTAGTTCCAACAATCATCTCCCTAATCTTGTTATTCATTATTCTTCTGTTGAGGCCATTAACGTCGATGTCGTCGCTGCAACACGCAGACGGCCTCCTGCCATCTTGTCACGGCGATTACCGCCGCCGCCGCAGGCCTCGATGAGAGACTCGCACCTCCTACGCCTTCACCACGAGTGTGCCGCCATGACACGCTCGCTGCCGCACGTTCGCCACCGGTGCCACAACTCGCCGATGACCCACCTCCACGTTGTCGCCGATGACGCACCTTGTCGATGACCCGGACATGGACGATGAACTCCTCGCGTTCGCCACCGGTGCCGCAACTCGCCGGCGACTCACCTCCACGTTGTCGCCGATGACGCACCTTGTCGACGACCCGAACGTGGACGATCTCCTCACGGCGATGGCCTCCGCACCATGGCCATCACCTCCCTGCCGCCGGTGCCACAACTTACCGGGCAGCATATCTTCTCCTCGGTCGTGACGCAGCTTGACGACGATGGAGACTCGGACCTCGAACGCACGAGGCTCTGATACCAAATGTTATTTGTGGCCCAAGATACACATACATACAGGGTGGAGAAGAAGATGAAGACACATAAAAATATTGTGGCACCACACACTTGTGCCCTCTTTCTCTTGTTCTCAACTTCTCAATGTAAACAATCTGGTTACATGGCTTTATATACTCACGCAAACACACACGGTCAGGTAACTAACTAACTTGATCCACTAATATCTCCACTAGCTATTTGCATGCACACACGACTCAGCACTTGTGGAGCCAGTCCTCAACGGCCACACGACCAGGCCAACCCAATCCATGCATGCAGCCTCAAACGGACTCTAACCTGACCACGAAGTAATTGTACGACTCACGGCCACGCATCTCCTGGCTTGCCGACGATCAGCTATACGTGCACACACTCTCTCTTTGTGCTGCTAATCCGGCCGCTATGTTGCCGAAAATACAACCATCTAGAATTTACTAAACTAACCCGACTAAAGCTACGCAAACGCTAATAACAAGATTAGTTCCAACACCTATGTTCGGCTGTGATTTCATGTATAACATTTATGTTGTTGCTAGTTGTAGTTTTAGCACAATGGCTCGCCCATTTAAATCTTAACTCTAGTATTCCTAAAAGAAAATATGATTTTAGCCTCCATCCATTTACAATTTCATTGCCTTCAAGGTTATTGAAAATCAAACGTTTCAATTTTGACCAAATATATAGCAAAAGCATAAATATCTACATTATAAATTTACACCACAAGATATATATTTATATTATACAAAGTTTTAAATAGCGCGCCTGCACTGTGGCGATAAGTGCATTAACACGCTAAATGTAACAAATCCCTTAAATAGCATGCTATAGCGGCGATTTAGAATCGCTATAGCGCTTCAAGTAGGTCGTCGCTAAATGTCATAGCCCGCTATTTAAAACTATGATATTATATGCATTTGATACTATAGACACATAGATATGTTTACCGATACATTTGGTCCAACTTTTAAAGTTTTAACTTAAAAAACTCAGAATCTAAAGTAAATAAAAACAGAGAGTAGGAGTGATCTCTTTAATCCAATGATTGCATCAAACTGAGAGTGCACACAGAGAATATATACGCCTCAATTGAAGTTCATCACTGATGCTAAACCTATGAATTCACTGGTGTTGCATTCACCTTGGAAGGCTAGTCACAATGGGGAGTAACATACACATTTTTCTATGCTATGTTACTACCTCGTGGAAAGTAACATATAGGTAGTGTCATATTTATTAGCATGTAGACTTATTGTATATTGGAATCTCTGTTAAGGATATCGGCCGATATTCCGATAAATCGGCCGATTTATCGCTTACCGGTGTTTGACCGATATTTCGTCCGATATTCCGATATTGCGGCCGATATTCCGATATTGCGGCCGATTTACCACTTATCGGAGGTCGACCGATAAGTTCCCGATAAGCGATATCTTGAACATTGATTGGAATGTGTGATGTGATGGTAACATAGCTAGTTATCACCCTCCTCACTCCTCATTAAATGCGTGTCACATCATCTTTTTTTGTCTACGTGGTTATGTTACTAGTTATGGTACTCCTATTGTGACCAGCCGAAGAGCGCATCGCTTTTTAACTGCTCATTGTGGGTGGTAACATCACACATATTTAGGAAAAAAGATGATGTAGCACATGATTAATGAGGAGAGAGATGGGTGTGGTAACATAATATGTTAACGTAACATCACAAATACCAATGCACTATGAGTCTACAAACTAATAAATGCACTTTGTTTTTGAAACGGGTAACCCAACCTCTGCATCTCGTAGATGCACACGGCCTTTTATATTAAATTGCTAAAGCAAGCGTTGCAGAATATAACAATTACAACTCATCGAAATTGTAGTGTGCCCACAAAAATCATCCAACGGAAGAGTAAAAGCATCCAAAAACTGTACATAATGTAATCTTCTAGCGTGCGAACAGCCACCCTGGTTGAAGATAGCCCGTACTACCGCCATCAATCAGGTGCCTTAAGAATCCAAACGTCCTCGTTGGCCTTCTGGGAGAAGGAAAGACCACATGAGAATCCAGTGGAATGCTCGATGAAAAATCTGCAAAAAATGGCTAACTTTGAAGTTGTTAAAAATGATATCGTTTCTGCAATTCCAAATTGCCCATAAGAAAGCACATACACCAATGTGTATACTAGGTTTAGTCTCCTTATCCACCCCATTTAACAAATTTCCAAATAAATTAGTAACAGAAAGCAGTGGTGGTATACTAAAAGTAAAATGAACCAACCTCCAGATTTTTCTAGCAAAAGAACATGAAATGAACAAATGCTCTACTGTCTATTCCTCCCCACAGAAAACACACTTTGAGAAACCTGACCAAGGTCTTTTCTTCGGATTATCTTTAGTGAGTAATTCCTTGCGATTCAAAAACCACATGAAAATTTTAATTTTTAGGGGAACCTTCAATCTCCACAAGTACTTACGCATGAATCTAGTGCTACCATTCATTAGATCATGATATAAGGACTTAACCGAGAAAACACCTGACTGTGTGAGTTTCTACCTAAACGAATCTGAATTATTGAACAGGTTAAGGGTCATCAATCTTTCAACAATATATAACCATGCCTCCCATTTATCCCCTAAATGCACACATGCATGACACTACACTTATGTTACTCCCTACTATGAGGGTAGTAACATAGAGTAGTAAGGGCATCTCCTACGGGGCTGCTCAAAACACAGACGGATCCGTCCGTTCGAGCAGCCGTTCGGGATGGGGGAAACACAGGTTTTTGCAACGCGCCCTACGGGGCTGCTTACTGTGGGCTGGTGGCCACAAACGGCCGGTACACGCAAAATAAAAAAAACTAAAACCCTAACTACGGCCGGCCACTCGCCGGAGCTACTGGTCCTCCTCATCGGAGAGGATGACATACGCCGGCTCCTGGAAGAGGTGGCCGGGCAGGACGGGGGCCGATGGCGCATCCGGCTGGACCGGGGGGGGGGTGGCTCTTGCGGGAGCTATGGCGGCAGTCCGTCCAACTGTCATCTCATGCCGACCAGTGGCCGGAACCAACTGGGGCAGAAACGCAGGGCCAAGGCGTGCTCCTCCTCGCCTCCTGGGCCGTGAGGTGCTCCTCCTACGCCTCCCTGGCCGCTCTCGACTCGCGGAACGCGGCCGCCCGCGCTAGGGCTCGCTGCGCCTATTCCGCAGCCTGCGCCGCTTCCACGGCCGCGAGGGCCGCGGCCACCTCGCCACTACTAGGGAAAAGCTTACCCCAGGCGAACGGAAAATGCCTACCACAGGCGCATTCTGGTTCGCCTGGGACCGTATCGCCAGCGGTAATGGCTTACCCCAGGCGAATACAACAATGCGCCTGTGGTAAGTACGCATACCCCAGGCGAATAGTACTCGTGCGCCTGGGGTAAAACACTTACCTGAGGCGAACAAGAGCTGTGCGCCTGGGGTACAGATGCGCCTGGGGTACCTTCTACTGTTCGCCTGGGCTATAGTTTTGCTGTATCAAAAAATAAGAGAAAACCAAAATAACAGAATTACAGGAAAATGACAGAAAAAGTATCAAGCTGAAAGAATAACAGCAAAATGACACAATTAAGTTATATAACATAAATATTTTCGATCATCAACACATAGTCTCGATCATCACCACACATAGTTTGACAAAATTACATAGTCTCGAAAAGATCCATGCTACTAATAAATCCAAGAGTTAGCTAGTGAGATGGAAATAATTATTTGTTCTAATTTGAACAAACTCGTCATCTATCGATCTAGCGGGGTGATGTAGTGGATGACCATCATCATGTCCAAGTTGGAGACGTCACTATTCCTCATGGTGATCAGAATAGCTCGTCCAGCCTCCATACCACCTCTTGCGGAATGGAACCGCCTCCATGCTTGAGAGTTGAGGATGACCCGACCATCAGCATTATCCCGCGTGATCGGAACTACGGTGACAGGTCCTGATTCTCCACGGCGTACTCCAATGGTACCCATATGCTCCATGCCAGCACTGTCCGCTACCGCCAAAGGTATTTTCTACGACACACAATTCCAAGAAAGAATAAAAGCACAATGTCAAATACCGGATAAGAAAGTGTTAAGAACATAAGCAACTATACGAATAAGAAAGTGTTAAGAAACATACCATGACATGTCCATTGGAGATGTTCGTGTTGGTGATGCGATGCACGAAAGGGAAGCCGATGTAGCTATCTATCTCGGCAAGTTTCTGAAGGACACGGTCCTTCTCAATCTCGCTAAGATTCGCTCTTTGAGCAACAACCACATGTTTCCATGGGTCCTCCTCGTCCATATCATCCTCAGTGTCCATATCCTCGGTGTTCTCAGTTTCCTCCTCACTCCCGCCATCCTCGTTCGCAATCCCGCCCATATACACAATTTTGATGCGAGGTTGCGGTCCTTCCATAGAGAAGTCAATGTAATCACCTCCGCTTAAATTGTACGTGGCGATGAGAGCCTGCAATGCTTGCCCGCAGAAGTAGGTCTTCGTTCTTTCTTTTTTCACTCGAAGAATGTAGGTGGTCCCGTGAACATTGAAATTCACCTCACGACTGTCAACTAACTCGTTGAATTCGTCGCGAATATTGCATGGTAGAATCTAAAAAAGAAATATAAAGAATATTTTGTTAATAAACACAAGTCTCAAGCTAGATAGTAAAACGAAAGAACAAGTTAACATAAAAAGAATTGTTTATTACCAACGAATCAACGTCACCGTCGTGGAGCTGAAGCATAAAAGAACTCCCACTGAATCGTCCTTCGGCACATCGGGACCGACATACGCCGCAAGCCATGTTCTTTTAAATTAAGAAAGTGCACACATAGAGGTTAGAGGAGCATAGCTATCACAAAACAAAGACAAATGGCAGCACCTACCTCTAGTACTATAATAAGGCAATATATTGACAGCAGTACAAACGAAATGGAACCTGTCGGAGAGTTTAGGTGATACTTCCAACAGTACAAACGAAATGGAACCTCTAGTAGTATAATAAGGCAATTGACAACAGTACAAACGAAACGAATCCTAGAGATATAATGCACTACAAGTGGTGTTGCCGTTTGTAAGGAACCTGCTAAAACTATTTGCTGTTCGTGATTTCAGGGGGCAGCCCCTTTTAGTCTAAAAAAATGCACAACGGCAGCCACGGGGTGTGACAATTTGGTATCAGATCAAGCCAACGATTCCTTCAAAAATTGCAGAGCGCTCCATGGCAATCGAGGTCATATCGCTCGCATGCAGGCGCCCGCGGAGCAGGTCGTGCAGCAGGGCATTGGGCGCTGCGGGGATTCCGTGGCGCGGCAGATGGAGTTCATGCGGCTATCACGGCGAGCATCAACGAGTCGCGGGCGTTATTGGAGGGGGGATGGGAGGGAGAGGGGCTGACCTGGATCAACGACGACGACGACGACGGAGTGGGCGACGACGGAGTGGGCGACGACCTGCTCTGCTCCTCTCGACACTGGCGACGGCGGCGGCGTGTGGGTTCGTGTGGGTGCGGGTGAGATCCGGTCACTTAGAATACTAAAGAAGAACATTGGCACCGGTTTCTAATACAAACCGGTTCGAAAAGGAGCTGTCCACTGGGCCCCACACCCTGTCGCAAATGGCCTCATGGCCTTTAGGACCGGTTTGTGCTATTAGCATGTTATATCGCGAGTATTTCCCTCTCTCAACCTTTCGTCACAATATTAGTCTTGCCTTTCTTGGTCGATGTTGAATACGTGACCGCCATATTGTGACTTCTTCTTGTGAATGGAAGACCTGCCCTAGGTAGTGTGGTCCTGCTTCTTCTTGTGGTGTATGGTGCATCGTCTTCACCGGGTTCTTCCATCATCGGGTCTCCGACTAAGCCGTCGAAGTCCTTCTCATCGGCGACTCCATCCATTCCGACGAGGGCCCTTTTTCCTCTCCTTACGACAACACGACTAGGCTTTGCCGGGTCGGTTATGAAGAAGCATTGCTCCACGTGCTTAGCCAATACCCAGGGCTCATTTTGCGCGGTGGGGTTCTTGGACTTGGGTTTGTTGGCTTCAGACATCGACATAGTGGTGAAATATTCGTCTTCTTTTGTGACGTTTGTAGCCCATCTGACATGGAACATCGGCACCTTTACCCCAACGTAGTCAAGCTCCCAAATTTCCTCGATCTTTCCGTAGTACCTTCTAACCTCTTCGCCCGTGTAAGATTCCATCGTTATAGACGAGTTTTGATAGTCGCTACTTTTGTCTCTTTCCTCCGTGTAGAATGTGTACCCATTGATGTCGTATGCTTGATAAGTCATCAGATTGGGCGCGGGGCCATATGACAAGGCCAATACAATTTTATCTTTCTCACATGTCATTGGCGGGGGATCGGCATCAATCTGCTTCTTGAACCATGTCGCGAAAGAGGAGTTGTGTGCTCTAAATATCTCATCTTCCGTCATCGGCCTGCGAGCACTGTTTTTTATCGCGGTTTTGTGCTCTTCTATCCAAGGGTCGACATCGTCGATGTGTTGTAACACTACTAGGTGGGCCCTTTCAAAGTCGGCTCTCCGACCACAGGAGTCCGCGTCCATTACCCTTTTGCCAGTGTTGTGGCCTACCCCCATGAACCTGTCAAGGTGCTTGTTTGCGGGCAAACCAACAGCTGGCTTCTCATCGCCTAGGAAATTCTTGCAGAAAGAGATGCATTCTTCGGTGAGAAATCCCTGAACGATGCTTCCATCCGGGTGTGCCCTATTACGAACGAATGATTTTATGATCCCGTTCATTCTTTCTAACGCCATCATGTTGTGCAAGAATGCCGGCCCAAGATTGGTGATATCGTCCACGATATGGACCAAGAGATGTACCATAATATCAAAGAAGGCAGGTGGGAAATACATCTCAAGCTCGCATAGGATGGTGACGATCTCTTCCTGCAGCCTTCCGAGTTTCTTCACGCTTATCGACTTCCGAGTGATGACATCAAAAAAGTTACAAAGGCCAGTGAGCGTTTGACGGACGTGCGGTTCCATTATCCCTCTGATTGCAACCGGAAGTATCTGCGTCATCATCACGTGACAGTCATGAGACTTCATCCCGCTGAAGATTTTTTTCTCCGCGTCTAGGTATCTGCTTATCAGCCCCGCGTAACCTAAGGGAAATTTCACTCCGAGGAGGCATGTGAATACTTGCGCGAGCTCGTCGGGGCTTAGAGTGAAGCAAGAGGGTTTCAGGCGGTGAGTTTGGTGTTTCTTAGCCGTTTTCCGCTTGCGGTCGTCCATCTCCTCCACCCCATCCTCGTCCTCCTCCGTCTGTTCACGCGTAGAAGGCGGTAAGTGAAGCTCGCTCCTGATATTCAGGGCCATCAGGTCGTATCTTGATTTTGGCCCGTCTTTGGTCCTATCTGGCATGTTGAACAGGGTGCCAAGCAAGCTCTCACACACATTCTTCGTGATATGCATGACATCAAGGCAGTGAGGCACTCCGAGGATTGGCCAGTACCGCAAGTCCCAAAACACGGACCTCCTTTTCCATACCCCCAAGAGCGGTCCTTCTGGCGGAGGACACTTTTTCTCTCCTCGCTTCCGCTTTTGTACCTTTCCCGACGGAGGACACGTTTTCCAATTCTTCAATAGAGTATCGATCTCTTCTCCTCTTCTCTTGCGTGGAGGTAGACCGAGCTCATCTTTACCGTTGAACAGGTCTCCGCGCTTTCTCCACGGGTCGTTTAGTGGTAGCCACATTCGATGCCTCATGTATACGGTTTTAGAAGATCCGGGATCCTTGTGTAGCTGTAGAAACGGGGTAAATTCCATGCACCTAACACAAGCCTTGTGTCCATGGCACACCTGACACGCAATATATCCGTATCCGAGATAGTCCTGCACCGTCGTGATCAGTGCGGCTCTCATACGAAAAGTTTCTTCTTTGAAGGCGTCCCATGTTTCTACCCCTTCCTCCCACAACGTGTCTAGCTCCTCCTTCAATAACTCGAGATACAGGTTGATATCGCTCCCTGGCTGGGTCGGCCCTTGAATCAGCATACTCATGTGTATGTACTTCCTCTTCAGACACAACCACGGGGGGAGGTTGTACATCCATACAAACACGGGCCAGGTGCTATGTTTGCTGCTCTGATTGCCAAACGGATTGAGACCGTCGGTGCTCGCACCAAGCCTGATGTTCCTTGGGTCGTTCCCGAATTCCTCATCGAATGCGTCTAATGCTTTCCACTGACGTGCATCCGAAGGGTGTGTTAGCACTGGTTTTTCAACACGTTCTGGATCGCTCAGCACCGCCTTCTTTCTGTCCTCGTGCCAGCGCATGAGCTTTGCTTCCTTGGGGTCCACGAAGTACCGCTGCAGACGGGGAATGAGTGGAAAGTACCACACAACTTTCCTAGGAGCTTTCTTCGTCCCCCTCTTGTAACGATCAGCACCGCACACCGGACATTTGATCTGGTCCGCGTGCTCGTTACGGTAAATTATGCAATCACGGACGCAAGCGTGGTATTTTGTGTGCGGTAAATCGAGGGGGCACACGATTTTCTTGGCCTCCTGTAGACTACTAGCACATGTGTTCCCTTCAGGTAAGTGCGTCTTCAGGTATCGCAGAAGATCGTCCATGCTTGTGTCGGTCCATCCGTGTTTTGCCTTCATCTCAAGAAGATCCAGAGCTACTCTCAAGCGTGACTCCTCCGTCCCGCGACTTGCGTCATACAACGGAGTTGCAGAGTCTATCTCTAGTTGCGTGATCTTAGATTTACGTCTAGCGTCGGTCGACGTGTTCTTGAGAAGAAGATCTTGAACATGAGGGTCCCGCACGACTGAAGTTAGCGGAGTGTTCATGTCCTCGTCTGCATGTTGCTGATCACCATGACTCCCTTCTTCTTCATTATAGTCGTCTCCGTCGACAGCCGCCTCTTCGTCCTCTCCATTGCCATGTTCAGACTCCTCCTGATCATCTTCACATGTCGCCGCCCAATTGGTCTCGACGTTATCATCGTCTTCATCGTCATCCATCCACTTAGTGTGGCCCTCCATGAAACTATACCTGAGCAGGTGCTTCTCCACATTACCAGAATCTGGTTTGAACAAAGACCCCAGCTTGCATTTCCGACACGGACACTCTATCTCGGTGCGGTTGTTTCGATGCATCTCGGCCGTCGCGCGTCGCACGTACCTATGCACCACGCTTGTCCTCATCGCAATGACCATTGCTACAAAATGCAAGAGAGAGAGGTTTCATTAACTAGATCCGGTTTTCACGGAAAAATTCGGCATGACCTTCCTACAAAAGGTGTAACGCGGAGCGCCAGAAATTTGCCGAAAAGGAAATGAATCAACATTTCGGCAAAACATTGGCAACTCATCCTCATGGCAACACAATAAAATGAAAAAGAGAACGAATTCTCATCCACCGACCAATCCCACACACCTATTAAGATGACACACAATGCAAAATATATAGACGCGATGACGACGTCGAAGATCACCGAAGAGACTCCCGATAAGAGATTGATAGATCTAGAATTAGCTAATGGTGCATTTGTGGTGAGATCTAGTGTCCGGTTAGTAGATCTAGTGGAGAGATTTGGAAGAGGGAAAGTGGGGTAGCATACTAGCTAAAATATAGCAAGCATGATTGGTTAAATTAGCTAAAAATGGTGGAGGGGTGTGGGGGATTGAGCTAGGAGCACTAATGGCTCGAGTTTGGATAGTGAGTGAGTGAGTGGGGTGGATAGGGGTGGTGGTGGGTGGCTGGCCGCACTTATATTGGGGACAAATATTACCCCAGGCGAATATGCTACGGGAAGCGCCTGCGCTAAGTGGTGCTACCCCAGGCTATTCTTTGTCCCAGGCGAACAACGTTCCTGTGCGTCTGCGCTAAAGGGAGCTACCCCAGTCCACTTTTTACCCCAGGCGCTTCGGTAACTACTCGCCTGTGGTATCAGTTATACCGCAGGCGAACAAGGAAACTATTCGCCTGCGGTAAAGGAAGCGTGCCAGGGTCGGCCGTGGTTGGCCCTGCCACACTTTACCCCAGGCGCTTCCGGTTTCTGTTCGCCTGGGGTAACAGGCTTACCCCAGGCGCACAGGCCAGCTATTCGCCTGCGCTAATTAACCCAGGCGCACAGGTTTTCCTGTTCGCCTGTGGTAGAATATGCTGCTATAAGCTAATCTCTACTAGTGCGCGCTCCTCCTCCTCCTCCTGGCGCTCCTTGGCCTCCATGGCCGAGTCGTGGAGGGACGTTTCAAGGCCCTCCCACTGCATGAAGTTGTCGGGGACGTCCTCCTCCTCCTCCTCCTCCTTTGCAGGCCCGCCCATGGGGCTACCAATGCGTAGAGCCCCCGGGGGTGCTCGGCGGGCGCGGAGGCGCAAGTCCGCGGGCGGGTGCTGGGGTGGGCCGTGGGCCTCGCGGACGCCGAAATAGCGGCGGTGGCGCGCGTCGTGCACGTCCTAGAACCAGGTGTCCCAGTACGGGGAATCCAGCGCGAAGGCCGGATGCATCTTTGATGACCCACAAGTATAGAGGATTGCAATAGTCTTCGACTGAAGTAAAACCCAAATTTATTGATTCGACACAAGGGGAGCCAATGAATATTTGTGAGCCTTAACAAGTGAGTTGTCAATTCACCTGCACCTGAAAGTGGACTTGTTCGCAGTGGTTTATTAGCAGTAATAGTTTTATAGTAGCAGCAGTATAACATCAGTAGTATGAAAACAACAGCAGTGGTGATTGAAGTAAACATCGGGATTAAATACTGTAGGCATAGGGATGGATGAACGGGCATTGCATGGATAAATACTATAGGCATAGGCAAATGACGATATCCGTGGTGCTTTGGCTTCAGGCCGGAAGATTGTCTCTTTCCATATAGAAGCCGAGAGAGAGGAACCATAAAGAAGGATGCAGCGGTCGTAGAACAGGATGGTGCCTTAGAACCCATAGTGATGAAGCAGCAACTACAGCTTAATGAGCTTACTGCCCGGCCCTCCCGGACGCAAGACACTAGTACATTCGACGAAACAGAACTATCTCAACGCCGGAGCAGCGTGGCTTCAACGGAGGTACCGGCTTCCTCTATAGTTATGCTTCTTGATGCCCCTCCACAGACGGAGGCCGTGGATGCAATCAAGGAGAGGACAAGCTGTGTGCTATACGTGTCGGTGTCAAACATATCCATCAAGGTGGCGGACGGCTACGCTTTACCTTGTGTAGAGGGAGAGACCACACATGGCCGTCCGGTTACACCTGGCTATGCTCGTGTCGGCGTTGATGATGTTCAGCCGGATTGGAGGATATTGCGGCTTGACATCCCCGGAGGTGACGGGGTAGAAACACTTGGAGAGGCCGTCAATTCCATCATTCAATGGAAAAAGAGTGGCATAGTTTTCCCCCGAGAAGTCCGACGCCACCACTGCCACCTTCTCCTAGACGCAGTCCACCACCAACACAAGCATCTACTTCTCCGAGACGCAGTCTATCGCCGCCACCACCGCCACCTTCTCCGAGACGCAGTCCACCGCCGCCATCACCGCCACCTACTTCTCTGAGACACAGCCCAACTCGATCATCGCCAGCACACGTCGACGCCATGGACGTCAGCAGCCTGAGTCCGGCTCGATCTCTGATGCCTGAGCCGACTCCGCCGCCTACTAAGTCCTATAAGCGGAAGGATCCTGCCTCTAAGTCTTCCCCGAAGAAGAAAGCCAAGAAGCTGCCAGAAGTGTTGCCTTACCATAAAACTGACCAGGAGTTAGACGAATGGGTGATTGCGGACACGAAACGTCAGATAGATTCGTGGGGAAAGAGAACCACGGAGCTGCCAAACGAACCAATAGATCCGGCTGTAAAGAAGCACTTCAATAATATGCTGGAGATGCCGTCCCAAGTTAAGATGAATCTTCCAACTGACTATGATCACGGATTAAAGATGAGTTATTCCAAAGCCAAGAAGGAGTGGAGAACAATTTCCCAGCCCGGGAAGCAGTCAAAACAATCGGTCCTCCCGCTCAAGGTGTCGGACACTGTAGAGACTCAAGTTGATCGGGAAGGAATTGAGAGGTTTGCCAGAGACTGTGGTATAAAAGTTGAGCAACTCCTAGGCCAATCCGACAACTTCGAAATGTCTAAATTGGCATGGAAATATGAGTGTGGGAAGTCTCTCGTCAAACCTAATCAGCTCAACTCTATGACAACATTGAAGCGCCAACTGCATACGTGGTATATCCAAATCGCAAAAGATGGTGTAGACAACATGATGCTGAAAGTTAGAGAACATGATTACTTCCGCGATGACTCGATATTTATTGATTTTGAAGACCTTTTTTCTTCTATAATCTAGACGCCCTCGACAAATTGATCATCAACACCTATAGTCTGTAAGTATCTACCTCGGCTAGTTCGATCATTGCTTCTTATATATATTATATCCTCACTGCACGATATATATTATGCAGGATGAAGATTCTGAAATGTAATGGAAACGGTGGCATTGAGTCCATTGACCCATATATCGTCAATGATATCGTTTTAAAGCAACACGCTGAAGAGACGGAGGATAACATAGTAATGTTTTTGAGGAATCAATTTCATTGTAGTGAAATACTATTTCCTTCCAGACATAAGTGAGTGTTAATGTCTTATGCATATTTCTTCACATTTCTATTTTGCTAAGTCGGTGTTAATTAAGTGTAATTGATGAGTTAATCGCTTGTGCAGTTTTCACTGGATTCTTTTTGACATTCACGTTGACAACGGAATAATTGATCTCATGGACTCTATGGATAAAGTCCAACAGGAGTACCATCCTATTATGTCAATGCTCATAAAGTAAGTTCAATCGTTGTCGCACTACACCGTCCCCTTTTGTTCAATCATTATCGTACGATGACCTATAATTTTTTTTCCCGGACAGGGCTTGGAAGCGGTTTAGGAAGCAACAACCCGGTTTAACGGAGTTGAATATGAGATTTGACACACTCATCGTAAGTATTACTTGCTACATTCACGCATCTCTCTTTAATTCCTTGATCATTATTTCACTCAATTATATTTCTCGTAAAGTGCCCTCAGCAGCCACAGGGAACAAATTTATATGACTTCTATGTCATGGAGAACATAAGGATAATTGTGAATGAGCGGTTAAGAAAAAAAAAGGCTCATCGATCTCCAGAGGGAGCTCCTACCGGCATACTGCTTCCAAGCATTTCAAGAGGAATTTGCGGGTTTTCTGCTGAAGAGGGTCATATCTGAAAATGGAAAATTGCATTCTTAAGTATAAACAATGATCTGCATGTAGTAATCTCAATGTGTATAACTCTATTCGGATGTAATGATCTAATTGAGATCAGTGTATTTATATTTTGATGATATCAATGCATGCAATGATTTTTATGATGATTATTATCGATGTGCAAAAATATGTTATTTACAACCTCATCGAAAAAAACAGCATAGAAAAACAGGCCCAAAAGAAACATGTCAAATCTCTGCCGCAGCAGAGAAACACCCAAAACTCTGCCGCGGCAGGGAACCTTTTCCCCGGTTGGTATTACCAACCGGGGTAAAAGGGGGGGTGCCTGCACGCTACGCAGAGCTCACGTGGGGCACGTCTTTTATCCCGGTTGGTAACCCCACCGGGGCATAAGGGGGGCCTTTAGCCCGGGTTTGGCAAACCAGGTTGGGAAGCCGGGGCATTAGGCTCTTCCCAATCGGGGCCAATGGCCTGTTCTGCACTAGTGGATGCTTCCGATTTCCATGCCCGACCGAAAAAAAGAGAGAAGCGTCGGACGTAACTTTAGGCACCGGACATCCAGGATTTTGTTGCCTAACGGCTAATCGACCGGGATTTGGATCCTAACGGCGGCTGATTAGCGCCGCATTGTGGAAGCTCTTAAGATATGAAGCCAAGTGCTCATGGTTGCAATGCTGGGCGCTTATTTTAGGAGTTGAAACTGTATTTGTGCTGTGTGGCGCGGACAGAAAAAAGCAAGCGCCGAACGCAAATGTTTGCGTCGATGCTCGGCCAGACGCCAGGATTTGTCGCCGTAACTGCCGGTTGGGCTGGGAATCCAATCCTAGCGTCGGTTGATAAGAAGTGCGCTGTGGATGCTCTAATGACCCACATTTGTATTAGGGGAGGGTATCTTGAGGGTACGTACCCTTCCCCATGGTTGATTTTCCGACAACGGATGTTTAATAATTGCGTCGGAACGCCCGGAAGATAGGGAGAGAAGACAAACAGCCCCGCTCCCTACGCCACAAATCACCGGCAAAACCACTTGTTACCGTCGGTCGTGGGTGGCGCTCTCGGAACGGGCATCTGTTGTCACCAACATGGACCAAAGGCGGCAACCTGTCTTCCTATGGGGCGACATGGTGGTAAGACGTAGCTCTATCCATGGTAGGCGCGGACATGCTTGGCGAAGTCGGTCGCCCGATCGGAGTGGATGGCGACGTTGTACGCAGATGATGACGCACAGACCGGAGTCGATTGGCCGATGACGCACATGTTCGTGTCGATGTTGCATGGAGGAGAGCAGCCGGGAGCGCTCAATCAAGTCTTCCCTCGGACAACACATCCGGCGTGGGTTCATGAAGACGAGACGGTCAATACGAGTTGGTGCCTGGGAGTCGGACAAGGCAGCCTACCGAGTCGGTCGTAGCAGACGGCCAAGATAGCCGGCATGGAGGAACCGACCAGTGAGGAGTCATATTATCATGATAATAATTATATTGTACTAGTTGTATGCCCGTGCGTTGCCACGGGATGACAAATAAAAGCTGAAGAGAAAATGATTAACTAAATATTGAATTTCTGAATATATGTGTCAAGAACAATATGCATGTGATGTGGGACTCTGTCCAAATATTATCTTGCCATTATCCCAAATTATCGCTTTATGGCAAGTAACATTCACCCCTCCAACACTTTGGCCCCGCAAACGACCAACATCCCCAATTAATCCTCTCTTTCCTCAACGGTAGATACTATCTATCATGTTGCTCTATCACCATGATTAAATATAAGTGCAATTCAGTGGATCTATATTAAGCATGACTAACAGAGATTAATTAATACATTTACCTTGTTGGAAATATCACCATGAAAAAACAAGTGTAAAATGATTCATAAAGCTCAGCAACTGAACTTGAGAATATTTTGAAAATAAGTTAACACTTACTTTCTCTATTGATTATGCCTTATGTGCTCCCAACTATTCCTATAGAAGTAATATTTTCAAGATTGTACATGAAGTGAAACATGTACATAAACATGGACCGGTAGAAAACACAAACAATTATTTCAGAAAGAAAAAACCCTTTTATAATCTAGAGCTACTAAATGATATAGCTCTTCACTTACTGCCAGAGATGAATTATGTGCATTCATTTTAAGCATGTACACAATGCCATACTGACAAATAATAAATCTAAGGGCGAGCAGGATAGTCTCCCCGGATACGTCCCCTAAATATCCAGATGTGAGCCACACATTATAACTAACAAAAAAGTGCATACCTGAAATGAATGAGAAGAATAGTAGAAATTACAACCGCACAATGTGAATCAACAAAAAAAGCATCTTATATTCATATTTCTAAGACCAGCAAGAAGAGTGTGGATATATTTTGTCCTATACTTTTATAGGTTTCAGCACAGTAGTTATGATTATCTTTAAACAAGGAAAAGTATAGAAACTCTCTCGATTTTCCAACAGGGAAAAGTATACATATATTTCTAGCTTGAATGCCAACAGATATAAAGGGATGAGGTAATATTGGTCTTAGTATACTTGTGCTGCTCAGAAACAAGAAAGGGTTGCAAATGGCGAAAAAGGCCAGAACATTAACCATGAACCAAGTGCTCATAGTCAAAGAATGATGACCCACCCTTGCAGACAATGAGCTGGAGCACAACTTCAAGCCTGCAATAATATGTCTATCAGATTGGTCACCAAGTAATGCTAGCAAGACCAATTATAATTGGAATTGAAGATTTAATATGCCAAGTCAAATCCTAGCAAATAACAACAAACTAAAGGGCACAAAACTGACTCCACAACATTACAGTATTACAATTGGGTCTCATTTGCTGAAGGGAATCATGCGATCGATAATTTAGCAACGAACACTGCAAAGTTGCCATTTAATACATCGATCATGGAGGTTGGAGTCCATGTCCCTGGATGCCTACTTGTTTCCGTTCTAGATGCTGCAGCCATTGTGAGCTGCAACTGCAGATTGAGGCTGGTCAGAACGCCAAGGAGCCAGAAAAACAACGAAATCTCAGATAGTCACATGTGCCCTTGATCTAAAGAAGAAACATCACTATAGAAAGCATAGTTTTAAATAGCGGGCTATGGGATATAGCGTTTGCCTCAAAATTAGCTAAATCGACGCTATAGCGCAACTAAGCGGCGCTAAATCAATGCTATAGTGCTATATGACGCTATAGCATCGCTATAGCGATGCTATAGCCTGCTATTTAAAACTATGATAGAAAGACAGGCAACACGACAAGATTAACAAGAGAACATGCACTACTCCAAAATCGTGCTGCTCTAGTACCCAAACAATTTGACATGGAAACACAAATCTGAGCAAGAATGGTACAACACAAGTGACCAATGAGAAAGAGATACTCATTGGAAAAAATGGAGACTAAAAACATAAACCAACCTGACACCGGAAGCGGCCTTAGCAAACAGTCGGAGTCGCTGGAGAGTATACCCTGAGGAGGGACGGTGCCGGCCAGCGGCCAGGCCCGGGCTCACTCCAGGCGTTGCTCCGTCGTCCTTAATGGAGATAGAGGTGCACGGACAGTCAAGACGACCTCGACTTCATCTACTTGGCCTCCAGTTCGCCGGAGTGTTGCCTGACCTCAACCTCATCTCTTGGGCCTCCAGTTCGACACAGTCTCCCATGGCGGATCAATTCGATCCTATACATACTGGCATGGCATACGTGACTCTAGCAGATCAATCCTAGCAAAAGCGTATTCCTGCTCCTCCCGCCTCTCGTCGAGGATCGCCTCCATGGCTGCGGCCCCCTTGGGCGCCGCCAGCAGCCTCTGCTCTGGGTTGTTGTACTCTATCCATCTGCCCCTGGATTCTCCTCCAACCAGCCTCCTCCAATCAGCCAATACACGTGCCAAACAAATCGCTACAAAATAAGAGATGGTTAATTAATCAGTCGCGAACAACGGTTCTATTCCGAGTAGAGGCCACCGTACCAGACAAGGTTACCATGAGACCGCTCTTTGTCAGCGGCGGCGAAGAGGCGCAAATGAGAAAAAAACTTGCCCAAATGAAATGCCCGTAATTGATTCCTTATAAAACAACTTGCGATTACGCCCCAGAAATCAGGACGATTTTTGTCCCGATATCTTTCCTAATAACACCTGATTGCATACCCAAATAAAACACCCCTGATTGATTAGGCCCGAGAATTTAGGACGGTTTGTGGCTTATTTAGAAAAACCTTTACATTCGTGCCGTCAGCGGCCTCTGCTTCTCCACGTACTCGCCGATGAACCCAGACAGCCTCTACTGGTAGGCCTCGTAGTTGTCCATATGCTATGTATCCTAATTATGTTCATTTGCACGCAGGTATACACATCAGACTATGAGAGGTACCTGCATATGTTAAAGCCCAGTAAGTAATAACACAATCAATCAGCTAGGTAGTATCATCGTGCAGCAAGGAAAAATAATTCACTGCAAAACAATTGTTGTATTATTAATTCCCTTTTGCTACAAGGAATCATCATTCATATATGTGAAGTTGCAGGTTTGAAGGTAAAATTCAAGTAATTAGTTTAGTTACACTTGCATGTATGGACAGTTCTTATCAAAATAATTAGAAATCAGAAGTCAAACAATGTACTTGCACACTTATTTTGGAAAGAACATTATATATTACCAGGAATAACAGGACGACATAACAGGACAACGACCATGAAAATGTTCTGATCCCAATCTCTTAAATGGTTTCTTCTTATTTTGTGTCGCTAAAAATTCAGTATACAAGGCTTTTTTTATGTGGATCAACAAGAATAAATTAAGTACAACGAAGCCAAGCTTGGAGTACATTTTACAACACATGCATGAACGATGATCAAAGAGTAAAATAACCTGCTGCAGTAGAAACATCACTGTCTTGCCTGGAAAAGTTCAGTAAGGGACTAACAAATCTGCTCGACGGCGCTTGTGTTCATGCTAGCTGACCTCCGAGATCTTAAGATCTTGGGAGTCCAAAAATTAAATACAGTCTGCAAAGCAATATGGGCGGTGTGAACAAGCCAGAAATATATTGTGAACTAATAAGAAGTATGCGTTCTGAGTTCGACACACCGACTGGAAGTTGTGAACTGATAAGGGCATTATTAAAAATGTATATTATAGTTTCTAAACTAATTCCTGAAAGTTTACTCTATCTATAAAGACCAATACATAGAGCATGGCTCCATAAAGTAATCAGAAGTTTCTAACCCCAAGAGTCACCTGAATTTGGCCCAGCTCCATGGCACCTGAAAATTCAGTAGTTCGTGAAGAACACTAATCAAATAGAGACTGACAAAATCCAATCAGTGTCCTGCCTCCGTGTGGCCCAGCTATCTCCCTTCTGCATGAGAACGTGATGCTTGTAAGGCCTTGGAGATAACAGTACACATGCTACCACACTTGCCGCAAAACAGCCAGGAGCAGCAACAAATTTTTGCAGGCTCCCGGATGTTCGCCACCAGCAGGTTGACTATCATCGTCGATCTCTCACTTGAGACGACAGGGCGACCATGTTGGACCGACGAAGATGGCGCTGTATTGACAACACCGAGAGCGAAGAGGACAAAGGCGCCTGAGCTGATCTCACCGCCAGCCTCCACTGACACCGCCTCCTCCGAAGAAATCTGATGGCAGCAACTCGTAGACATCCCGAGATCCGGCTCTATCATTAAGGGAAAAGGCAGATCCGGAGAGAGGACATCAGATCATGAACTTTCCCGAATAGTACGGCCCCGACGTGTGCCGCCACGATGAGCCACCGCAGTGGATCTTAGGTGGAAACGAGCACGATTCATGTGGCGGAGACGAGAAACATACGTCTAGGGATTGAATCCTGCGCTCAGATAATCGTTTCGGTCACCAGAGGCCTCTGTTCGCCGGCTGCCGGCGTGAATCGGGCGGCGCGTGGGGGGATGGAACCGCTAGGATTCATTGTGAGGTTGGTAGACAGAGATTTTTTTTTTTGCGGGAGAGATGGAGACAGCAGAGATACGCCGTGCAGCGGTGGCAATCCGCGTAATAACGTAATACCCGAAAATCGAACGGTGGAGCGAAGGCAGACAAAGATCGAACGGTGGACCGAAGGCAGACCATGCGCAGACGGGTGACCAACGTACGACCAACTCTCATTTAATAGTAAAGATATTTGGTTTCAAAGATTTCGGTCGTAATCTACAATATCTAAATGGGAGCAACCCACTAACTCTATTTCTCTCAACATGCAGAGTGTCCACGTCAGCAAGCATCTGATTGGTTCATGTCATCTGTTTAAATAATATTTCTCAACATGCAACTCTCCCACCTCATCACAATTGCCACCCCAACAATTTCCGTTTTGCTCTTTTTTTCCCATTTATTTTTGTTAGGATTTTCCATTCCGATAGTGCGTAACCTTCCAGGCCACTCAATTCATGTAATCAATTCTCTAACAAATGCATCGTACACACCTTCACGTCTATTCCCCTCCTTGCCGTTACCTTCCTCTACTCACGCCTTCTCTTCTCCTCTGTTCAGCTTATAAGACTACCTTTTCTACCTCCACTTTGTGAGTACCTGCCTCCAATCAGAAATGCATCTGCCTCTTTTATCCTGCCGTGAACAGCTTTAACTTGCTGCCTGCTCAATTTCTGCAATGTCCTGGGTTTCTGATTGGATTACAAACCTTCCTTTTGAACCGAAGTAATTGAGATTAGGCAAGCAAAATCGTGTGCAGTCTGAGTGCAGTCGGACGTGGTCCTGCTCCCATGGCTGGTAAATCTTCAAATCTGTCTTCTTCTCTTATCTTCTTTCATCTTTCATTTTTTGAGCTTTGTAAGTGTTTTATGAAATTCCAATGTGTTGAGCTCTACCGTGTGACTTCCTGGAGTTGACAGATTCTAAAATACAAAGAGTTATCCATTTTGGCATGGGATTTTTTTAGTGCGCATCTCAGAAATAAAAACAAATGTTTTCCAATTAGTTATAGACTTATTGCATTGCCTTCTTTTACCTGCAGGCTACAAGTAATAAGGAGTACAAGGGTTACTAGAATGATTGACTATTGATGCTACCAATGTATCGCCAATCTTATTTTGCTTCACATTTTTGCAAGCTAAATAAATGTTAGTTTCTGTTCAATTTGAGATCATATAGGCGATTTCTTCTATGACCATTAAAAAACATTGGTGTACAGATAAGGGATCTTGCCTTTAGGTTTCAGACCTTTAAAAAAGTGAAGTTATAACTCTTCGTGCGAGAGTGAACAGTAGGAGGACAAATATGTGATCTTGAATAGAAGAATATAGCCTGAAGTACACCGGCTTCAGGACCAAAAGTAAATGCAGGATGGATCTTTTCTTTTTGGAGGTCACTTAAGATAAGCCGAGTCGACATTGCTCATTGTATATAATATATATACTATGTAAACTACAAAGGTTTAAAAGCCTGAACAGACTATCAGGTGTGAGAACTTCATTTTAGTGATAGTCTTATTACCTTTACATATATAGCTAATTGTGTTTTTACAACATCCAAAATGTTAGACTCAAAATCTTTAATTCAATTTAATCTCCATTTGCTTCTTTGTATGTACATATTTCTTTCCACTATTTATGAAATGCAAAACTTCCGCAGCAACGCGCGGGTTATTTTCTAGTAGGATTTAATTATTACAACGATTTCTACCTAATTAAGGGCATCTCCAACCGTTGCGCCCCCCCAGGGCCCAAAACGCCGCCGTTTTGGGGCCGCCGCGGCGCTAAAAGCGCGCTATTCTGGAACCTGGGGGGGCGCGTTTCCCAGTCGCGTCCCGAGCCCAAGAACCGGCCCAAACAAACGCAAAATGAAAACAGGCGAGATTTTATTAAAATTCGGAAACTGCGTACATATTCGGCGCGAATTTAAGCTAGTACGAAAAATTTAAACTACATCTAAACTAGTTAAGCCCGAGGCTGGCGGCGATCGCCTGGCTGTAGTCGCCGCCGTCGTCGTCGTCGTCGCTGGGGGCGTCGCCGGGGCGCTTGCTTCCCCCCTGTCCCTCGTCGCCGCCGCCGCAATCCCACCTGCTCACCTCGAGCGCCTGCTGGATCACGCCGTCGTCGGCGGCATCGCGAGGCGCGGCTGGTTGCCGGCGTGGATGTGCTGGAGGACCTCGTCGAGGGTCCTGCCAGGGGCACTCCACCAGCGGCGCCGCCCGTGCGAGTTGAAACGGCCCTCGACAGCGTCGAGGAGAAGAAGGGGACAGGAGAGCTCGCCGGTGTGAAGAATGGCGGGGCGAGGCGCGCGACGGGGGGGTTTTATAGCGCGGCGAGCGGCCGGGCATTTACTGCGCGCGCGTCCCCTCGGTGCCGCCCGCCACGCCATTACGCCGGCAGCCTTTGGGCGGGGCGCATGCACTGGGCGGCCGCCACGCCATAAACGCCGGCAGCCTTTGACCGCGCGGAAGCCGAGAAGACGATCACGGGCGGTTCTGTTCCCGCGCTTTCTCGTCGCGTCGCTGACCGAGCTGGCCCACGCGCGCAGCCGCGCAGTTTCGCCCCCCCCCCCCAGGCCGAACCCAGCGGGCTGGGTTTGGCCTGGGTGCCGCGGCGCTATTTAGCGCCGAAACGGCGCTATTTGGGCCGCTGGGGGGCCGAGTGGTGAAGAAGCGGCGCTATTCGTCGCTTCCGCCGCGAAAAAAGCCCCCGGGGGGGCTCTGGGGGACGGCTGGAGATGCCCTAAGGCTGCCTCAGTGTTCAAGTGAAATGTTTTCTGTCACCAGACACACCTCTCGCTGCAGCTTCTAGGACAGAAGAGGAAGAAACAACCACGTTATAGGTACCAAGTCAAAAGTCGCCTCGCGTGCGAGCTTGATGTGACTCTCTTGTTTTTTCTAGGGTAACGTGAGCTTTATTGATCATAAAATAATGTTGTTATGTCACTCTCATGTATGACCGTGAGAGGGTGCTATAGTATGTATGATTTATGTATTGTAGTTTGGGATGTCATACATATTGTATTAAACCGTATCTCTATGTCTCTATCGACCAAAGATTAGCTCTCCCTTAGTCAAGCTTGTGTGTTGATTGATCTCACAACGCATAGAGGCACATAAGTTGAAAACCAAGATATATATTTTTTTTGTACTGGGAAAACAGATGTATTATTTTAAATAGGAAACTAGTGAAACTAATGTAAAAATGAACATGTCGGTGCCCTTTTTTTTACCTTTTATAAATATATATATGTATATCATATAGTGAGGAGATAATATCCGACATATATATATATATCAGGAAGGACTATTCTCTGAACCCCTTAAGAGTTCTATAATAACTATTCTAAAACCCACCCAAACTAAACCGAAATAACAGTCCGCACCGAGTAAAACTACCAGACCTAAGAAAACCCCATGACCAACCCCACTGACTCCATCTTCCAACTACCGATCAAGTGTTGACAACATCGATCCCCATCCCAGCACCGCCCCCGACCTACTACCTGCCATAGCACCGTGTGATCCCAACCACAGCGCCACCTTGGTGTACTGCACTGAACGGTTAGGCCCCACACTCTCTCCTCCACGCGCGCCCCCGGGATCCCGCCTCTACCACCGCTCCAACTACCCGGCGACCCACAACCACGCCACCTCGCCTGGCTCTGGCCCGGACCACCCACACCATCCGACCTCGTGTAGATCCTTCCCAGACACCCACCACCACCCCCGCTCCTCGTCGGCCGAAGGAGCAGGCACGTGCAATCCTGTCTTGATCCGACGAAGACGCGCCGGTGACTTGCTCACACGCCCCCAGTGTTGCGACGATGGTCGCTGCTCCATTGTCGTCTCAACTCCCATGCATGCCGCACCTACTCCTATCCCGACCGACGCCGCAACACCTCCACAATATCGCTTCATCCCTGAGACGCCCAGAGCTACTCTGTGAATTACAGCCATGGCGTAGCCAGCGCGCCTTGATTGGATTGCCCGGCGTTCCCAATTACCTCGCTGAAAGGACTCCCGGGCGGTGCGGATGCATGTAAAATGCATACATGAACTTTGTATTGTATTACTTATATTTCAATCACATTTGAATCATAAAAGGATTATATCATTGTTTAATATTGATTTTGAGAATATTTCGCAGTTATCCTATTTTTCTGGAATTAACCCTGCACTGGTAAAGAAGTCTGTTTTCTATATTTTGAAGTTTCAGGGAACCAAACGACGTCCAAATGATCTAATTTTCTGCGGGGATCATTTTTTGGAAGGAAAAATGAGTAGAAGAAAAGGAAGCGCACGAAAGAAAGTACGAGGAGGGAAAGATGTGGCCCCACACGGCCAGATTCCTTTGCCGCGTGGGAGGGTCCATCTCCTCCTTTATGCTCCGATGCCGTCCATTTTCATCTCCGTGGCTTCGTCTTGACCTGAAAACGACTACAAAAAAAAGTCCCCCGACAGCTTTCGGAGAGGAGGGCCGCAGAAACACAAAACCGCAAAATAGATGACCTGGAGCTGCAGATTGGAGTGGGAAATTCTGGCGGGGCGTGATGTCTTTACACGCTTCTATTCTTGTAGACAGTGTTGTCCGTCCAAGTGCAGAGGTTTGTAGAACAGCAGCAATTTTCCCTTAAGTGGATCATCCAAGATTTATCAAACTCAGGGAGGAAGAGGTCAAAGATATCCCTCACTAGTAACCCTGGAATTACGATACAAGAAGTCTCATGTGTCCCCAACACACCTAATACAATTGTCAGTTGTATAGGTGCACTAGTTTGGCGAAAAGATAGTGATATACAAGTGACATGGATGATTGTAAGTGATAATAGCAATCTGAAACAAAAATGTCAGCAAGCAAACATGTAGTAGAACTGATTGTAAATAGTGTTTCAATGCTTAGAAGCAAGGCCTAGGGATCATAATTTCACTAGTGGACACTCTCAACAATAATAAATTGAATGCATAAAAATCATCTCTTCACTATGTTACTCCGAACCACTCCCCGGTGGGATAACAAACACCAATCATTGCGTAGGGCTATAAGAACACTCCTTAGAGTTGCATTCCACATCTAGGTAACCTCACACTGTCACTACGAGCACTACATGGTTCCATAAAAACACCACAATTTCATAGGGTCATCCAACATAAAATATATTAACCATACACACGGTACACACACTGTCACCCTTACATCGTGATCAAAGTGTCTACGGAGATCTCATAATAAAACCACTTGAGTATCATAAAAGGTGAAGAATAACATCTACTTATTTGTTGGGAATATGACCTAGAGGCAATCATGTATGATGTATTCCCAATATATTCATAAAGTTATTAAGTTGTCCTTGTTTTGAATATCTGATATATGTAATTGAATATGTGATTCGATTGTGAAACTATATATTCATGTTGTTCATACTAGATTGTGCTTGGTCCTTAAGGTTGTGCTGGACACACACCCTAGACTAATGTGAGTGTTGGCTGATGACACGGTTCCACTTGTCATGGGCATGGTGATGCCATTCCAACGTTCACAGACTTAGCTAAAGAGTTTAGCAAGTCGGACTGACCCATATTGAGATGCAACGAGTAAGTCTTCATTTGCATGTCTCAATCATTGTAATCCTTAGACCTGAGCTTATCGCACAATCCGAGTTGTGGATCACCGACTTAGGTTCTGTCAAACGATGTTCTGTGACAAGGCAGCTATAAAGGCAAAGTTCGGGTCGAATGAGAAGCAAACTGCGTGATGTGGATAATCAAGATGGGATTTTTCCCCTGCGAATGGAGATATATTCTCTGGGCCCTCTCGAGTGATATGATTCAGGAAGCATGGCCATGCGTGACTCAGTTAAGTGTTAACTGTGTTTGTCGACTAAGAGTTAGTCAGATGAATCATGTATCACGGACCGAGAAGAGAGTTGAACTATTTAAGGGATGACGATTAATCGCCTATAGTTCGACAAGGTATATCGTGAGGCAAAAAGGAATAAGATGAATATCACATTGAAAGGTATGTCGTCATGACTCAATGGGACTTGGGAGTCGGCACGTTCTGCTAGGAGCCGCTACCGATTGATCGATTGGGAGTCGGACTCCAATCGTGTCCAAGTCGCCATGAGCCTGCAGGGTCGCACACTTAAGAGCGGGAGCAAAAGTATTGGTCGGGTTGGACCCGAACCGGAAATGGACTGAGTTTGTGAGTCGGACTCACAGAGGGAATGAGCCACAAGTGTTGTGAAGCCTACTACCATTCACTATATAAAGAGGGGCGCAGGTTGCCCAGCGGGCACGTTAGTCCACTCCCATGCATTGGGAACCCTAGCCCCACTCAGTCCCGCCGTCGCACCGGACCTAGCAGTGCGCCGTCGGAGCTCCTCCTCGTACGTGTGGATACCGGCAGAGGTGCTGTATGTTCATCACTTCGACGTTCGTGGGATTGGATCGGTTGGATCAGATCGTGGGACTTCACTGCCCCGACGCGCTTCATCGATAATTCGCAATCGCGCGTCTAGTGGTTATCATCGTGGCCTTCTACCTCGGCTAGATCTTGGAAGAACATCATAAAAAAGTTTTCGTTTATCTCTACGCGTTCCAAAATTATTCAACTAGATTACAAAGCACATGATCACATAAAGATCACACCATGGGAGAGAGTGATGAAACACATAGCTACCGGTAGAGCCCTCAGCCTCGGTGGAGAACTACTCCAAGTGAGGTCTAAGCTTGGGGGGAGTTGATAGGTCCATTTTGCGTCACTATTTTATATTGATATTTTCTGTTATTCATTGATATATTTCATGTTATGGTACATTACTTATGTTATTTCATCTTATTTTGCATGTTTAATAATTATGGGAGAAGAAACAACAGAACCAGAAATCTGATGGAAAAAGCACCATCGAGATACCCTATTTCAGAAGATGAGAAGAAGAGGATGGATATGGGAGGAGTCATAGATGTTACGAGGAGGAAGTGAGCCAGAAGGTCACCCGGAGGGGGCCACCTGGGGCCTACACCACCAGGTGGCGTCTCACTGGCCGCGTCTGGGGGATGTCTGCCCCCTGGCCCTCTCCTGGGCGCCGCCTTTCGGGTACTTGACCCCGAGGGAACCCTAGGAACCAGAGGATCATAGAAGGATTATTCCGCCGCCGCCTCGGGGCAGAAAACACCAAAGAGAGAAAAGCTGTCCGGCAGGAAGAAATCTGCCGGGGAAATTCCTCCCCGGAGAGGGGAAATCGTCGCCAGCCTCACCGTCATCACTCCGGGCTTCATCGACATCATCATCATCATCATCCTCATCACCAGCACCATCATCACCACCGTCCACCTTCATCCTGCTATAACAATTAGGGGTCTTTATAGTTACTCTTCATTAGATCTCTCTCCCGGTGTGGATTACTTGTGAGTAGTTGATGCTTGTGATATTTATCGACACTTTATGACAAGATTGTTGCTATCCATTATATCACCTCTGATTATGATCCATATGTTGTCTCGTGAGTAGTTCATTTAGTTCTTGAGGACATGGGATAATTCATGATGTCAGTAGTGCAGTTATGTTGAAGTAATATCTCTCGGTTCGGTATTTATGTTGTGTTGAATATCTTCTAGTGGTGTCATGTGAACGTCGACTACATGATACTTCACCTTATGGGCCTAGGAGTATGCATTGTGTATTTGGATACTAATTGTGGGGTTGGCAGAGTGTTAGAAACATAAACCCCCGTTAGGAAACCATTGCACACGGGAGTGTTGGGTCCCGGAGTTTTAAGGATGTGGTTAGATTTATCTTAATTAGTTTCTTGTATTTGCGGATGCTTGCAAAGGGTATAATCACAAGTATGTATTTAGTCATATTTAGGCGGTGCATTAGCATAGGTTCACCCACAGAACACTTAACGAACCCATAAATATTAATCAACTATCTGATGCGAAAGCACTTGACGAAATTCCTATGTGTCCTTGAGAACGTTTGGTAATTAAGTAGAACGACCGGATTGTCCTTTGCTTTCAAAAGGATTGGGCCACTCGATGCAATATTATTTATTGTCTTTTATTTACTCGCACTTTATTTATCTGCTATATCAAAAACCACCAAAAACCCATTTGCTAGTATTTACAGTGAATCCTCTATCCAACCTGCTTGTCAGCATCTTCTGCTCCTCGTTGGATTCGACACTCTTATTTATCGTAAGTACTACGATACACCCCATATACTTGTGGGTCATCAGTGATTTTTGCACCCTACTGGCCGAAGCCCCGGCTACGCCCGTTTCTGGGGCGGTGCGCTATGTCTAGCTCCTTCAGCCTTATGTTCAATTTCTTCTGGTGCATGCTCAGCATGTAACGTCAGGAAGCCCACTTATCTGGGCTGGCGTCCGTTGGGAGGGGAATACCATGCTCGACCAATGACGTGGCTCGCTCCATTGCGGAGGATGATACACGCACTTGGGGATGCCACTTTTTCGTTTTGCTTTATACCGGGACTCGAAGTCAGCACTCATGGAAAATCCGTCGAGTCCATCGGTGTCATTGTTACGGCCGTCATCTCTGGGTGGTGAGGGGATCTTGTGGATCTTCCTCGAGTTGCTCTCCGTCCTCGAGTGCTCTGTCATCAGTCGTGTCTGCTTTCTTATCTGAGTCGGAGTAGTCTTCCTCCTCGCTTTCGCTACTCAAAGTGGCCGCTTTGGTCCGCCTAACCATTGCAACGAGGTTGCAGGTCAGCGACGTAGGAGTACTCGAAGTCTGCTTCTCCAGGGGAGGGCGGCGAAGTTTCTGCTATAGTTGAACCAACTGGTTGGGGTCGTGGAGAGGCTTCCAGGCGCGAAATCCATCCATGTCTCGCGCGCAATTTTAATCACCAAACGTGAAGTTGACACTTTCGTCGATGGAGTCGAACGCCGGGAGAAACACCGGCATGTCCCTAGTGAAGTCAACGGATACGAATCGAATCAAAACCGCCTAGATCAACGAGTCGTGACTCGGCGAAGTTGGAGGCAAAATATCCTAAAATCCAGTGTCTCAGTTTCCCACGGACGGCGCCAATGAAGAGGATGTGACCTCAATAATCCCCATGGTGAGGGAGCCGGAGTTTCTTAAGGGTAAAGACTCGGCTAGACGGGTTACTCCCGCCTCATTTCTACTAACGCGAAGACCAAATTACAGGTTGTTGCACATATTGAATCTAGCGCAGCAATGAATCTAGGGTTGGTCCCCCTGCTATGACCCCCTCCCGTCCTTTATAAAGATAGGCGGATCTCACGGGCCTTACCCGAGTAGGACTCGATGTTGAGTCGATGGCATCTCTTTCCTAACTTTCTGGTATGATCCTTATTGGAATCCGCTCTTGCGTGGGCTTCTTCGTGGGCCTGAGGATAGTAAACCGAGATCCTTCCATAGACGTTACCTGTCAACTGATATGTCATAAACGTATCCCTAATTTCTGATGCTCCATGATGATATTATGCCAATTGCTACATGTTTTCTCCCTTCTTTATGTCATTTTTATCGATTTTCTGGACTAACCTATTGACAAGATGCCACAGAGCCAGTTCCCAGTTTTCTGCTATTTTTTAGTTTCAGAAAATTAGTTTTGGATATATTCTCGGAATTGGAAAATTCGAAACCCGGAAGTCCTATTTTCTTCGGTAGCATCCTGAATATCGAAGAGGAGTCGAAGAGGAGAAACAGGGGGGCCACACCATAGGAAGGCGCGGGTCTCCCACTAGCCGCGCCAGCTATGGGTGTGGGGCCCCTGGAGCTCCACCGCCTTTGCCCTTTCACCTATTTAAGCCCCCTCCGGATGGAAAACCCGAAGTACCTGATGAAAATCCAAGAAAAAGTTCCGCAGCCGCCGTCACCGTCAACCCTAGATCATGAGGGTTCTGGAGCTGTTTTCCGGCACCCTGCCGGAGAGGAAATCATCACCGACGGCTTCTACATCACCATGCCTTCCTCCGGAGTGATGCGTGAGTAGTTCATCCGTGGACTACGGGTCCATATCAGTAGCTAAATGGTTGTCTCCTCCTCATATGCCTCCATGTTTATATCTCGTGAGATGTCTATCATGATTGAGATCGATCTTATGTAATTCTATATGTTGTGTTTCCTGGGATCCGATGAATATTGACCTTACGCCAAGTTGATTATAGTCTTTATTGTATATGTTATTTGTTATCTTGCATGCTTTCCGTTGCTAGTGGTTGCTCTGGCCAAGTAGTTGCTAGTGACTCCAAGAGGGAGTATTTATGCTTGAAAGTAGGTTCAAGCCTCCTTGTTGCCTTGCTCGAGTGACAGAAACGTGAAGGGGGAGGATGTGTTGTTGCCACTAGGGAGAAAACAGCGGTGAGAGTACCCGCGTGTATAATCATTGCTTACATTACACACTTTGTTTAATGCAATTATCTGTTGTTTGCAACTTAATACCTAAGGGGGATCGGATAATAACCTGAGGGTGGATTATTAGTCATAGATGCAGATGGATGTCGGTCTATGTATCTTGCTGTAATGCCCGCACTAAATATCATAGTAATCATCAAGTTATAATGTGCACTACGGTGCAACCTTTATTTGTCAATTGCCCAGTTGTAATTTGTTCACCCAACATGCTATCTTTTATGGAGAGACACCACTAGTGAACCTATGAACCCCGGTCCATTTTCCACACTGTTAAACAAACCACAATAATTTCCTGCTCTCTCTACTTTCTGCAAGCATACAGCTGTTTTCCACACTATATGTCTAATCTTTGTTTTCAGCAAGACCGGTGACATTGACAACCTCACTATACCGTTGGGGCAAAATATTTTGGTTGTGTTGTGTGCAGATTTCACGTTGTTGCTGACAGCGGTGAAGCGCCAGCAATTTCGTGGGATAATCACGGCAGACGTTACCTGGGGTAACTTATCTTGGGGCAATTCGACTCTGGTGTTTGGGAGAGGGTTTATCTCAAGGGAAACCATGGTGATATGCGATCTGGTAGCTGGCAATCAAGTCGCCGAGTATCCGATCTGAATATATTATCTCAACTCTCGTGTTACAAAGGATACTCGAATATCTCGTGATCGTGTCTAATCTAACCCTAGGGGCCGACTTATATAATATCCGGACCCCCTGGCTTACTATCCAAGGCATACTCGGAGTCCTACCCGGACACTGCTTACAAACCCTAAGTTTCCTTATCGGAACCCACAATTCGGGTTACGGGGCCTACACTCTTGGGCCTTCTAGAAACTCCTTTTCCCTAAGCCGGGTCCTGCGCAGCGCCCTTTGGGCCGAGTTACACCTTGGCGTTAGCCTACCGGGTTATCATCCCTCCATCAGTAGTCCCCAGAATAGCTTGAGCTTCACAGGATCTTCCTTGAAGCGCACGCTATTCCCTGCAAAAATAACAAACATACAAGTTCATAGAGGCCGGGTTAGGTTGCTTTGATAAACAGCTAGGCCTAACTCCACTGGTGGTCCATATAATAACCCGGTTTTCTCCGAATCTATCCTCATCTTCCTGGGTCAACATTCCGAAGAAAAACATAGAAGACCCAGCTCATTTCATTCGTTAATTGGTCCGGATATCGCGGAAGGGATTTGCTTCCTATCCTTTCCGGATATTGCGCACGGGTACTTAACGCATATCCCAAAACTTACGGACGGGTATCCCTCCCGAAAATTTCGGCTCCCGCTCGCTCGTCTAGGTTTCCCCACCCGCGCTTATAAATACGCGCCACGGGGGTAACCCTAAGCTCAACGTCCCATTTCTCCACCATCTTCTTCCTCTCTGGTGCCCTCTCACTCGAGCTCGCAGCCGCGCCGCCGGAACCGAGCCGCTGCCAGCTGCGCTCATCCTCGATCCGCGCCGCGCCGCCGTCAGTCTCCGCCGCCGCGCCCCCGAGCTGCCCACCGGTAGATCCAGAGGGGCACCGCAACTGTGCCGTCTGCCGCCGCCGTGCTCTCCTTCAAAACACGCCGGTAAGCTCTCTTCCTCCATTAATTTTAACTTCAAGTTTTTCGCTCGAACGAGATTGGATCTAGGCCCGCCCGCAGGCTACTTTCTTACTCCGTACCGATTTAGATTGCTCAACTCTATTCTTGCTTGTCTAATTTCTCAATGGTAGATCCAGTAACAATCTCCTGTCACCCGCAACCATTAATTTCTCCGCAAATTTCATTGCAAATTTTCCAATCCAGGTGTAGTCCGCCAAAATTTTCCGTAGTTGTTCTTCGATACCCGGATAATCCACTATTTCCGGATCTTTCATTTACTCTCTAGTTAACCAGACAATCAACCCTCTTTCATAATTGCTCACTGATACTCAGATAACCCGTAATTTCCGTACTGCTCGTTGATACTCGGATAACTCATAGTTTCCATACTGCTTTTTGATACTCGGATAACTCGTAGTTTCCGGGTCTTAGTTACTCATGTCCTGCACTCTTTGCCTTGTGTTTTGCAGACCGAACAAATGGCTCCCAAGAACAAGGGAAAACAGCCGGCAAAGCCAAGGCCAACTCAGTCCATATCCGCCAATTGGGCACGATCTGCCGTGACCAAGGCGAAGCTAGATGAACTTGCTGAGTCTGGCGTCCTCCCTTCTCAGGAGGATATCCTTTGGAGAGTCCCGGGTGACGAGACCCGGCCCACCCCTGGCCCTAACGAGGTAATATGCTTCGTTGAGCACGTGATCCGGGGATTTCGTCCCCCGGGTCACCCCTTCTTTCGTGAACTACTGAGCCATTATGGCCTCCGAGTGTTTGACATAGGGCCTAACTCTATGTTAAACATCACTCATTTTATAGTTCTCTGTGAGTCATACTTGTGCGTCCCACCAAACCTTGCCCTTTTCTTAGAACTGTTCCAATGCAAACTGTGCCGCGAAAGCGGTGACGGGGCCCTTTTGGCTTGCGGCGGAGTGTCCATCCAACGCCCAAAAAATTCGCCTATGCCGACTCTGAGTCTTAACTCTCATGTTAAGCATTGGCAAAAATCTTTCTTCTACTGCCGGGACACCTCCCCACCCGGCGAAAAGAAATTGCCGGGTTTCTCGGAGGGCCTCCTTGATCTCTCCGACACTTTCAACGCGTTTGCCTCAGAGTCGGACAGGGAGTCCATCCAGCCTCTGCTAGCCAAACTTGATGTCCTCTCTGCCCAAGGTCTCCTTGGGCTCAATCTAGTAAAAACCTGGGTGAACTTCCGGATCCAGCCCAATTCCATTCGGTCCAAACTGATGTGCGAATAATCGGGACACGTCACGGATGCGCTCCACGACTCCTCAAGGAATTACCCGGCTGGTGATACGAACAAGATCATCAAGGGTTTCCTGACTGAGAAGGCGGATGTGATACGGAATATAGCCGGATTAGATCCATACACTCACGAGAATCCGGCTCCCGCGGTAAGATCCGGCACTCATTCTTTTACTCTTGTACTTTTACTTGATACAACCTCTAACTCTCACCTTTATGCCTTTATCTCAGGCTGATAGCGCTTTTTGGAACATCGATACTCCCCCCACCTCCGAAAACCCGGAAGAAGAAGAAGAGCCGACTGACACCGATGAAGGTATCGTCCGGGTTTCAATCATCTTAACTTATGTTACTTTGCTTTCCCATATTTCTCTTTTTCCGACTATGCATTTGTGGCTTTCAGTGATGGAGGATAAGGACGACAAGGACGACAAGGAAGACCCGGAGGAGACCGAGAGCGACAAAAGCGAGGCCGAACCAGAAGCTGCAGTCGGGGCCAAGAGGAAACCCCGAGGGGTGGTATTCAAGGTTCCCTATTCCTTCATGTCCTCCAAACCCTATTCTTTTGCTAATATGTGTGAACTTAACCGACAATTATCCAACTCGCCACACTTGAAGGACCCTCCTCCGGCCAAGCGCAGGGTGACCCGAAATTCTCCGGGTGATGATCCCCTCAACCCGGGCATCCCCACATCCCCAGCTCGCCGTGCCGGTACTCCTCCATCTTATCCTTCCAATTCACCTCAACGTCACCCTTCCCCCAACCATGCATTAGCCGGACAGTTCCGGGTCTCACTCTCGGATTCTGTGACAGCCGCGTCCGCGTCTAGCAGCGAGCTTCCACCGGACTTCGTGGTGAACACTGGGTAAGCTATATTTTTTGCTATATGATATACCTGCACATTCGATAACCTCCACTTATTGCTACTAACCATTTCTCTTTTCTTTCCTTAGCGCCCAAGTCACAATCAGTGACCCGGAGGACGTGGAAATGGATAACCGGGAAACTGAAGATCCGGTTGATAATGTGAACGCCGCAACTGGCGGCCCTGAAGAAGAAGAAGAAAAAGAGCAAGATCCCCCGACAGACTCGGCCAAGCAAGATGCCGGGTCTCCCAAGCTAGCAGATGGACCCGGGGATGACGACGTGGAAGTCTTGGGTGCAAGAATGGGTACTACCACACTACAAGAAATATGTTGATACATGACCCTTTTTTATTGACCATGGATGAATTTGTCATAGATCCATGACCATGTTTCATCTGTTGGTCATGACATGTTTGGGAGGGACTAAACACATGACTTTTTTGCCAAAAAAGTCATGATTTTCTTTAACAAGATGGTCATAGCACATGATACCTGGTGTATGACCCTTTTTTCTGCTTAACTAAGACCAAATTGAATTGGTCATGCGTTTGTTGGCAGTTATTTTTGCCTATGTGTCATGTCCACGTGTCATTTTTTGCCTATGTGTCATGTCCACGTGTCAATTTTCTCCTATGTGTCATGGCCACGTGTCAAATTTTAATCATCCACTGAAAACAAAAAAATGGACAAAATGGGGACTTGAACCTGCGCCTCCCAAGAGCTCTACAACCCACATAACCACTAAGATACAGATTTTTTAGTGATAAATTGGAAGCGCAGCTGTATTTGTACACGCTGTAATCGCTTACGTTGGAAGCGCACCGAACTGACATGTGGGGCCACCTCCCTCCGAGCTGATGAATAAATTCGCAAAAATAGTGCTCCCGCGGGACTCGAACCTGCGCTCTTGAGCTTCGCGAGCTAAAGGCTAACCACCAGGCCAACAATTATTTGTTGAATTATCCACGCATTCGGCCTAGTTGACGTGCGGGTTCAACCGAACATGGGAAATAGGAGGCAAAAATGTCCTTGCGCGGGACTCGAATCCGCGACTCCAAGGCACACCCTCACGCTGCTAGCCATTAGGACGAATCGTTCTTGTTGTTTGTATACCGCGCTTAACACTTTAACTTTAAGATTCGAAGTGGGCTTGTAACTTAATGGGCTTTGTCATTTTTTTCTTGCATTTCCTCTATGCCGGCTATATATTTTCGAGTGGGCCGGTAAGCTAGTTGGTTCGGCTGGACTGCTTCGCTGGGCCGACTAGGCTTGTTCATTTTTTTCTATTCCTTTCATTCTTAACTAGTTTCTTCATAACTTTTGATTTTGAACATCATTTTCAATCAAATAAATCTTGAATTTATTGTAAATATATCCTGTATCGAAAAATACTATTGGGGAATGTTTTTATTCAAAATTAAATACAAAATACCACTAAGGTTATATAATGCTTTATATAGGGTTTGAAGAATTTGAATTCCTATAGCGTGTTTCGGAAAACGGTCAAAACGGGGGACATGACCGTTCGTACCTAGGTGTTGAATCTTGATGAAATATTGGTGTATCTATGTTGAAATAGGTACTTGGCTACCTAAAAATGATTTTTGCAAAAAATAAAGAGAAAACTACGAGGCACCTGTAGTTCAAATTTGGCCCGGTTTCAGCGGAATCGGCATAAATTTGTCTTCTTCGAAAGAGGTGTATTTTGAGCTATTGAGAGGTAGTAAGTTTGTTATTTGTAGATAAAACATGACATAATATATTTAGAATTTTACTTTGTACATTTTTGCAACATATTTTGTGTATGTGCTTCACAAAAAAGGCCAGTTTTGACACTCCGGGAAGGGAAAATGGTATTTTTATTCAACGAAAAATAAAACTTTCTTCGTGAACATTGTTAGTTGTTCCAGCATGCATATTTGTGTGGAATATGGTCACATTCAAACTATCTATGCCATGGATGTGGCCAAAACATCCGTCATTAGGCCCGAAAGCTATGAATCTTCGTACGAGATAGCTCATTTATGTGAACACATTTTCCACCAAATTGTCGTATTCCAGGTTTATTATTTTTTGTGGATACTAGGACATACATAACAACACCACGCGAAGATCTTGCATCGTTTCGAGTTTTTTTGAATTTTCTGGAATTTTTAAAGCCGGTTTCGGGAAACGGTCAAAACAGGGGGACATGACCGTTCATACCTAGGTGTTGAATCTTTATGAACTATTGTTGTATCTATGTTGAAATAGGTACTTGGGTACCTAAAAATGATTTTTTCAAAAAATCACGAGCAAACTACGAGGCACCTGTAGTTCAAATTTGGCCCGGTTTCAGCTGAATCGGCATAAATTTGTCTTTTTCGAAAGAGGTGTATTTTGATCTATTGAGAGGTAGTAAGTTTGTTATTTGTAGATAAAACATGACATAATATATTTAGAATTTTACTCTGTACATTTTTGCAACATATTTTGTGTATGTGCTTCACAAAAAAGGCCAGTTTTGACACTCCGGGAAGGGAAAATGGTATTTTTATTCAACGAAAAATAAAACTTTCTTCGTGAACATTGTTAGTTGTACCAATATGCATATTTGTGTGGAATATGGTCACATTTAAACAAACTATGCCATGGATGTGGCCAAAACATCCGTCGTTTGGCCCGAAAGCCATGAATCTTCGTACTAGATAGCTCATTTATGTGAACACATTTTCCACCAAATTTTCGTATTCCAAGTTTATTATTTTTTGTGGATACTAGGACATATATAACAACACCACGCGAAGATCTTGCATCGTTTCGAGTTTTTTTGAATTTTCTGGAATTTTTAAAGCCGGTTTCGGGAAACGGTCAAAACGGGGGACATGGCCGTTCGTACCTAGGTGTTGAATCTTGATGAAATATTGGTGTATCTATGTTGAAATAGGTACTTGGGTACCTTAAAATGATTTTTGCAAAAAATCACGAGCAAACTACGAGGCACCTGTAGTTCAAATTTGGCCCGGTTTCAGCTGAATCGGCAGAATTTTGTCTTTTTCAAAAGAGGTGTATTTTGAGCTATTGAGAGGTAGTAAGTTTGTTATTTTTAGATCAAACATGACATAATATATTTAGAATTTTACTTTGTATATTTTTGCAACATATATTGTGTATGTGCTTCACAAAACAAGCCAGTTTTGACACTCCGGGAAGGGAAAATGGTATTTTTATTCAACGAAAAATAAAACTTTCTTCGTGAACATTGTTAGTTGTACCAATATGCATATTTGTGTGGAATATGGTCACATTTAAACAAACTATGCCATGGATGTGGCAAAAACATCCGTCATTTGGCCCGAAAGCTATTAATCTTCGTACGAGATAGCTCATTTATGTGAACACATTTTCCACCAAATTTCCATATTCCAAGTTTATTATTTTCGGTGGATACTAGGACATATATAACAACACCACGCGAAGATCTTGCATCGTTTCGAGTTTTTTTTGAATTTTCTGGAATTTTGAAAGCCGGTTTCGGGAAACGGTCAAAATGGGGGACATGACCGTTCGTACCTAGGTGTTGAATCTTTATGAACTCTTGGTGTATCTATGTTGAAATAGGTACTTGGATACCTAAAAATGATTTTTTCGAAAAATAAAGAGCAAACAACGAGGCACCTGTAGTTCAAATTTGGCCCGGTTTCAGCGGAATCGGCTGAAATTTGTCTTTTTCGAAAGAGGTGTATTTTGAGCTATTGAGAGGTAGTAAGTTTGTTATTTGTAGATAAAACATGACATAATACATTTAGAATTTTACTTTGTACATTTTTGCAACCTATTTTGTGTATGTGCTTCACAAAGCAAGCCAGTTTTGACACTCCGGGAAGGGAAAATGGTATTTTTATTCAACGAAAAATAAAACTTTCTTCGTGAACATTGTTAGTTGTACCAATATGCATATTTGTGTGGAATATGGTCACATTTAAACAAACTATGCCATGGATGTGGCCAAAACATCCGTCATTTGGCCCGAAAGCTATTAATCTTCGTACGAGATAGCTCATTTATGTGAACACATTTTCCACCAAATTTCCATATTCCAAGTTTATTATTTTCGGTGGATACTAGGACATATATAACAACACCACGCGAAGATCTTGCATCGTTTCGAGTTTTTTTGAATTTTCTGGAATTTTGAAAGCCGGTTTCGGGAAACGGTCAAAATGGGGGACATGACCGTTCGTACCTAGGTGTTGAATCTTTATGAAATCTTGGTGTATCTATGTTGAAATAGGTACTTGGATACCTAAAAATGATTTTTTCGAAAAATAAAGAGCAAACAACGAGGCACCTGTAGTTCAAATTTGGCCCGGTTTCAGCGGAATCGGCTGAAATTTGTCTTTTTCGAAAGAGGTGTATTTTGAGCTATTGAGAGGTAGTAAGTTTGTTATTTGTAGATCAAACATGACATAATATATTTAGAATTTTACTTTGTACATTTTTGCAACCTATTTTGTGTATGTGCTTCACAAAACAAGCCAGTTTTGACACTCCGGGAAGGGAAAATGGTATTTTTATTCAACGAAAAATAAAACTTTCTTCGTGAACATTGTTAGTTGTACCAATATGCATCTTTGTGTGGAATATGGTCACATTTAATCAAACTATGCCATGGATGTGGCCAAAACATCCGTCATTTGGCCCGAAATCCATGAATCTTCGTACGAGATAGCTCATTTATGTGAACACATTTTCCACAAAATTGCCATATTCCAAGTTTATTATTTTTGATGGATACTAGGACATATATAACAACACCACGCGAAGATCTTGCATCGTTTCGAGTTTTTTTGAATTTTCTGGAATTTTCTAAGTCGGTTTCGGGAAACGGTCAAAACGGGGGACATGACCGTTCGTATCTAGGTGTTGAATCTTGATGAACTCTTGGTGTATCTATGTTAAAATAGGTACTTGGATATCTAAAAATGATTTTTTCGAAAAATAAAGAGCAAACAACGAGGCACCTGTAGTTCAAATTTGGCCCGCTTTCTACGGAATCGGCTGAAATTTATCTTTTTCGAAAGAGGTGTATTTTGAGCTATTGAGAGGTAGTAAGTTTGTTATTTGTAGATAAAATATGACATAATATATTTAGAATTTTACTTTGTACATTTTTGCAACCTATTTTGTGTATGTGCTTAAAAAAAAACCCAGTTTTGACACTCCAGGAATGGAAAATGGTATTTTTATTCAACGAAAAATAAAACTTTCTTCGTGAACATTGTTAGTTGTACCAACATGCATATTTGTGTGGAATATGGTCACATTTAAACAAACTATGCCATGGATGTGGCCAAACCATCCGTCATTTGGCCCGAAAGCCATGAATCTTCGTACGAGACAGCTCATTTCCGTGAACACATTTTCCACCAAATTGTCGTATTCCAAGTTTATTATTTTTGGTGGATACATATGATGAAACATTGCGAATGCTATCATTTTTTTTAATTCGCTTGAACATTTTTTGAACCTTTTATGGCGATATCGTAGTATGGTCAAAATGGGGGGGAATGACCGTTCGTATGTAAGGACTTACATACATAATATCAATACAAAATGATAACACAAAGTTACTGAACCTCCATACATAATACATAATAGTCCTTTGTGTATGCTTATGTAAGCAAATGGCTTATGGTATATCATTTGAATGAGTGGCTTATAACTTGGATAGATTGTTCCAATATGTATCTTTGGCAATGCACTATTAATTTCATCCTAAAAATTGAACTGTTAATTATAGATACTGATGTTTTAAAATAAAACAGAGAAACAGATTTATTTTTAAAATATCGAAAATACTCTACTTTTTTTTTGAAATTCAAAACTACTCTACTATTACTTCTAGTTAGCCTAAATTTGGACTATGTTGTGGGGTCTAGAAGAGGCAGGTCCTAAATTTGGACTATCCAACTGCGCGCGGAAACGAAAACCGATTCCCCGCCAAACTCCGAAAGAGCGCGTATAGCCAAAAGGAAACCCACCTCCCCCAGTTAGCGCTCTACGAGCCGAAACTCTAATCTCCTCTCCCCACGCCGCCGCCCCCTTTCTTCCCCAAGCCCGAAACCCGCCTCCGGCTTCCCTCAGATCCCATCGCCCCTGTGGCTACCGCCGCTGCCACCTCTCCCGTTCCGGGGACCTTACCCCCGCCTCGGAGCCCCAAGCTCCCGACGGCCACGCAAAATCCGCAAGTTCTCCCTGCCTCAGCCTCGCTGTAAAGACAGCCGCCGCCTCCCAGTGACCACGCCGTCGCGGCTGGCTTGATCTCCGGTGCGCGTGCGTTGTACGATGCGCGGTGCTCCGTCGATCTGGCAGGACCGCGGTGTGCGCTTGGCCTGACTACCAGATCCAAGTCGTCACGCGCGTGGACGACGCCGGCCACCACACGGCGGCGACCGACGGAGAGGAGAGCGGCCTAGACACGGGAAGGTGTATACGTCGTCCGCCTACTTCACCGGCGCTGGTGGCCGGAGTTCTTCACAGAGGTCGGGCTTCTACCTGGAGATCAACGCCGTCACCTACCTCGTGGTCCTGCATCTATGCATCTACTGGCTCCGTCCCCAGCCCCCTCGCGCATCCACGTCCCCTGCCTCCACCGCACCTCCCAGGTCCTTTCCCTCTCTTGCCCCTCTCTCTTGGTCCTCTCTGACTATCCTCCCTCTCTCTCACTGCAGGCGCCATCCTGTGCACGGCCGAGCTCCCGGCGGTGGTCCGTTGCCATGGCATGTACGAGCGCGGCGGGGACCTCCAGATCCTGCTGGAGTACATGGACGGCGGCTCCCTCGACGGGCGCCGCATCGCCGTCGAGCCCTTCCTGGCCTACGTGGCGCGCCAGGTGCTCTCCGGGATCGCCAGATATGCTTCCCGTTTTGATTGTGAATCTGTTTATCACTAATCCATGAGTACTAGGAACTGGTTTGTCTCTTTTTTGTTTAAGAGAAGTATCATGCCTTTGGTGATTGTGGAGTGTTTCTATCACTACTAGGAACTGGTTTGTATCTTTTTTGTTAGATCTGTTACTGTCTTATACAAGTTCAAGGTCTTTGTTGTTCTTGGAGTAATTCAGTTTCAGCATTGTTTGTACCCACACATCAAGCTGAAACCTGTAGTACATGTAGGAAAAAGAAAATTCAGTAAGGAAGTGCAATGCAGATAGCAACAAGATTATGCAAAACAAGTGACAACAACACTTTGGATCATTATGTTGTATTATAAGCGTTTGATTCTTCTTGATACACACTTTGTCCGGGTAGCAACAAGATATTGCATGGAAATTTTATGTGTACTTCTAGGAGTAGGATCGTGTTCTTGATTTGTGTACTGCATAGGACTATTAGTGATTTGTGTACTGCATAGGACTATTAGTTACAGCCTCTGCTGCTACTAACTTCTTCTCCTCTTTATTTTGCAGGCTGCTAGAATGGTAGGGGATTACATAGAACAAAAGGACCATGCAATAGCAAAGTAGCCCACGTTGTACTGGGATGCCACCGAGCGAAGGTGCTCCATATTAGTTATAGAGGGACATCAGTATAACTTCAGCAGAGTCCTTTATTCTCCTTGCTTTCTGCTATTCTGCTGTGTTGTCCTGCAAAGTTATTGTGGTTGCACTAGCTAGCTCAAGTTGCACCATTACTTGGAATTGTTTGTATGATTGTGTGGTTGTGCATGCTGCTGTATGCCAAATTTCTTTATTTTGAGTTGGCATTCCATTTATAAGTTGTCTATATATGCATTCGATGTCCCAGTGAAGATAAAATATAGGTCCAAACATCAGATTAATTTGTTATAGTCAAAACATCAGACATTAGTTGGTCATATCTGCTATAAATGAAATGTGATGTCAAGAATTTCCTGAACACTTGGATATATTTTGGTGCTAGTTAATTAGAAAATGACTGTCATTAGAAAATTGTTCATCTAGTCTTGTGTCATGAATTCCCTGAACTAGTACTTGAGAATAACTATGTTTAGCACTTGTAGCTAGAGCTGAAGCAAGATCTGTTGATGGCCAATCGGCTTTGACATTTCATGAGATCAATATAAGTTGTCTCCATCTGTTACTATTGGTAGTGCTCTTCTTAGTACCATAAGTGCTGTAAGTTCTTACTATTATTTAGTACCGTAACTGCTGTTGTATCAAGATAAATTGCCTCCATTTATGTTGTGTTGGTTGTGTCAATTATTGATGCATTGTAAGTTCTTTGATTCTCTACTTTATTTATCAAGTCTGAATCCCAAATTTAGTACTCCACACTCCAGATTAGTAAATCTTGTTCTCTAGCAGTGCTACTGTGTTTATATATTTTCTTGGTGCCGGTGGTGATAGAGCTGGTGGGTGATTGGTATTGCTGCTGTAGCAGTGCATATGTAGGCAGCAGTACTACGTATATATCCATTTTTATAGGTCTTACTACTTTGAGTTTTTCTTATTTTGTAATAAAAAACCTAGAACAGGGATGATGTGTATATTTATTCTTGATTCTATGTTGATGATACGTGGACACTTAATGGTAGAAATATAATCCTTATCCTGGTGTACATGCTAGTATTTTGAGCTTGACCTTATCCTGGTTAGTTAATTTGTGGAAAACATAATCTAATATTTCTTCTTTGTTTTTAATTTGTATATGAGCTCAATGGGGAGAAGAACATAGATGTAACCCAGTTGGACCTGCTGATATAAGACGCTGCTTCCCATGTTGGGAGGAACCTATTTTCAAGGTTTATGCATTTACTTTAACCATCCATTTTGTTTTTGGCGATACACGTATCGGTTTGTTTCTATCCTCCAGTCCAGGAACTTGTGGTCAATATTAATTTTAGTTTCTATGCTCTAGTAAAAAACTTGTTAAGATCGATTGGAAACACTTGGGTGGAGAACAGTCTATTCTTTACGTTGCTGCGAATTATGTCTAATTTGTTTTGAGGTAAACGAAACTAGTACTCTGTTTGGTTTGTGAATCTGAGAGGATCTGCTGTTTATGTCACGCTGCTGAATCTTAAGACTCTAGATTTCAGTAATAAAATTTTGATATTTGACGAGTATAAACATTACCTATACCAGTATTGCTAACAAACCTGCTTGTATAACTGCTTGAATTGCCGGGGATGCATGTGGGTGATTCCTATTTTCCTACAGGCATCTTTACAGGACTTCTACGTTATATATGCCAGATTAGTTCTGTTAGCGTCCTGTGATAGTTTCTTGTCATGCATGTAAATGCTGGAACTGGATTTGTGAGTTTTGTTTCTATGCTCCAGTCCCGGGCAAGTTTGAAGATTGATTGAATATCTATGCTCTGGTAAAAAAAAACATGTTAATATTGATTGAATATCTATGCTCTGGTAAAAAAAAACATGTTAATATTGATTGAAAACACCTGGTAGAGAGCTATTTATTTTGTACATTGCTTGGAATTATGTCTGATTTGTACTAATGCTCTATTTTGTAAATCCGAGACGTTGTCTTATTAATCTACTTTTGTTGAGCTCCACATTGCTGAATCTTATATACTATGTCTATGGTTAACTCATATTCCTTGGGAAAGAAATACATCTATGGACCACACATACAATCAGGAAAGAACTTGAAATGTTTAATGCATGTTTCGTTTCATGCAAGCTGAATCTATCATTTTTTTTTTGATTATTTGAACTATTGTTCTTTGTTCTTTGCATGCAAGAGCTCGGTGGATTGGTCTAACAGATGTTCCATATTGCGATCGGAGGACTCCATTACCTTGCGATGAGCAGCATGTGTTGAGATTTCTGGGATCTTCATATTCCATCGTATTTGCAGGGCAGACCTGACAAATATAGCTGCTAATGTGAGATACAAATTCTGATTGTAATTTTGGTCTATTATTCGAACCTGTAATATGATGTGAACCTGTAATTTATGATCAGTTGTGTGATGATGTAGTCTGTGATGATTTTTCTGAAGTAAGTTGTCGTGGGATAATCACGGCAGACGTTACCGGGGGTAACTGATCTTGGGGCAAGACGACACAGGCGCTTGGGAGAGGGTTTAGCTCAGAGGAAAACATGATGATATTCGATCTGGTAGCCGGCAATCGAGTCGCCGAGTCTCCGATCTTGATATAACAACTCAACTCTCGGGTTACACTGGATGCTCGATATCAAGCGATGTTGCTAGGGTTCTTAGATCTCTCTCAACTAAACCTAGGGGTCGGTTTATAAAGCACCCGTACCCCCTGGCTTACTTTCCAAAGCGCACCCTGAGTCCTACCCGGACGCCACATACAAACCCTAACTTTCCTTTACCTTACCCCACAATCCAGGTTACGAGGCCTACAAACTTGGGCCTTCCAGAAGTTTCTGTATCCTTAGCCAGATCTTGCGCAGCGTCCTTTGGGCCGGGTTATACCTTAGAGTTGGCCTACCGGGTTATTACCCCTCCATCAGTAGTCCCCAGAATAGCTTGGGCTTCACGGATCCTTCCTTGAAGCGCTTGCTATTCCCTGAAAATACATCAGATGCACAAATGCATGAAGGCCGTGTTAAAGCGCTTTGATAAACAGCCAGGCCCAACTCCACGGTGGCCATATAGTAACCCGGCTTCTCTCCAAACACTTGGCTTAGCTTTCCGGGTCTAAGCCCTGATAAAAATGTCAAGATCCTGCACTTTACTCGATAATTGATCTTGATATCATGAGGAATATCTCCTTCTTATTTCTGCCCAGACATAACGTTCAACACTTAAAGCATATCTCGCAAGATTCAAACAGATAGCCGTTACTCCGTAATTTCCGGCTCCCACCCGTTGAACCGGGCTCATCCACTCACGTTATTATAAATTGGCTCTTAAGGGTAACCCTAACCCCCAACAGCTCATTTCCCCCCATCCTTCTTCCTTTCTTCCTCAGTGCTCTAGCTCACAGAGCGCCACCACGGAAACCTCGCGCGCATCACCGGAGCCTATCGGCCGCCGGCTACGCTCCGCCACGGTGCGCTCCGCACCACCGCCCAGATCCGCCGCCGGACCCCCGACCTGCCCACCGGGAATCGCAAAGGGGCATCAGGCTTGTGCCATTTGCCTCCGTCGAGCTTCAGTGCAATCCCCTCCAGTAAGCCTCTCTCATCCATTAACTGGCCTCCGCGATTTCTTGATTTTCTTCAGATTAGATCTAAACCAACCCGCCGGTCATTTTTCCCGGCCATGCCGAATTACGGTTCCTGTATTCATTCTAGCTCATCCAATGGATTGAATATTGAATTTATTTCACTTCCCTACCGCCCATAGTTGCTAGTTTTACCACAAATCTAGAAATGGAATCTCTAGTCTGGGTTCGGGCCGCCCAATTTTTCCGCCCTTGCCTCTATCATCCGGAAAATCTTCCCTTTTCCGGTTCCTTTTATTCGTAATAGGTACCTGTGTAATCATCCATCACCCTCAAACATTCTTTCAATGCATAAGCCTCCATGATTTTTATAATGATGCTTGATACCCGGATAGCTTGAACCTTGCTCCACAGAATGACACCCGGATAGTATGTAATTTCCATATTGTCTCGATATCGCTCACCGATACTCGACCAGCCTATGGTTTCCGAATATTTTTCCTCATGCCCTCCTACCTTGCTCTTTGCAGGTTAAACCCATGGCTCCCAAGAAACAGGGAAAGCAGTCGACCAAGGCCAAGACCACCAATTCCATATCCGCCAACTGGGCGCGATCTACGGTCACCAAGGCCAAGTTAGAAGAACTGGTCGAGCTAGGAGTTCTTCCCGCTCAAGAGGATATCCAGTGGAGGGTGCCGGGTAACGAGACCCGGCCTACACCGGCAAAGGATGAGGTAATATGCTTTGTAGAGCACGTGACTCGGGGCTTTCGTCCTCCGGGTCACCCCTTCTTCCGCGACATTCTGAGCCATTATGGACTTCGTATATTTGACATAGGTCCTAATTCTGTGTTAAATATCTCCCACTTCATCGTCCTTTCCGAGTCATACTTGTGCACTCCGCCAAGTTTGGCTCTCTTTGTCGAGCTTTTCCAGTGCAAACCGTGCCACGAAAGCGGTGACGGGGCACTTCTCGCTTGCGGCGGGGTCTCTATCCAGCGCCGCAAAAATTCTCTGATGCCACCTCTTACCCTGAACTCCCACGTCAAACATTGGCAGCTCTCATATTTTTACTGCCGAGACACTTCCCCACCCGGCCAAAAGAAACTGCCGGGTTACTCGGAGGGCCTTCTTGATATCTCCGAGAACTTCAACGCCTTTGCCCCTGACTCGGACAGGGAGGCAATTCAACCCTTGCTAGCCAAAATCTCTATTCTTGCGGCCCAAGGTCTCATCGGGCTTAACCTGGTGAACACTTGGGTCGATTTCCGGATCCAGCCCAATTCCATCCGCACAAAGTTAATGTGTGAGTATTCGGGGCACATCACAGACCCGCTCCGGTACTCTGACAACAGCTTTGCGGCTCGCGACACCAATAAGACTATCAAGGGTTTTCTGACAGAAAAACTAGAGGTAATCCGGAACATAGCCGGATTAGAACCCTTCACACTCGAGAACCCAGCCCCCAAGGTAAAGATCCGATTCTCATGTTTTTACCTTCGCTCTTTCCAATTGGTACAACTGATAACCCTTGTTCTGATACCATCATCTCAGGCTGATGATGACTTTTGGAAGATCGAGACTCCTCCTAGCTCCGAAAGTCCAGAGGAACAAGAAGATGCCGTTAACTCGGACGAAGGTGCTCTCCGGGTTTCTCTTGGTTCCTTTAAGTTCGTCGTAGCTCCTCCTTCATTTTCCAACTATAACTTTGATAACTTCCAGAACAAGAGGACAAGGACGAAGAAGAGGAAACTGACGGCAAGGTGGAATCCGCCAGTGATGAGGATGAAGTGGAGCCGACAATCAAAGTCGGATCTAAGAGAAAAACCCGAGGGGTCGTCTTCAAGGTACCATATCGTTTCCTTGTATCCAATCCGTATTCCTTTGATGACACGCATGAGCTATTTTGATGTTTTATTCCACTGGCCGTATTTGAAGGAGTCGCCTATGACCAATCGCAGAGCGACTCGAAATTACCCGGGTTAGAGTGCTCTTAACCCGGGTATTCCATCGTCTCCGGCTCAACGCTCTGGTATTTACCTTATCCTTTCTTGAATGTAAAAATCTTCCTGAACCATTCCCTCACAAGATCTTGCTTGATGTATTTCAGTTTTGTCCGGGTCCAGCAGCGAATTCCCTGCGGACTATGCGGTGAATCCCGGGTAAAGAACCTTTCCTGACATTCTATCACATTTGCATCACCTTTTCCTGGTTATACGCTAACTGCTTACTCATACTGTCTATAGGGCCACGGTCATTATTAGCGACCAAGAGGATATGGCGACCGATGACCCGGGTAAGGGGAACCCGACTAATAAGACAACAGCCGCGTCTAGCGGCGAAGAACAAGCATCACCAGTAAACCCGGCCAGACAAGAAGCCGAGTATCCGATAGCCTCTCATGCAAGCAAGAAGGAAAAAGCCGCAACTTTGTGTGCGGGAGGGGGAGCATCAGATTCCGACATTCGAATGACCCGGATGTCGTCTCCTGCTAAGAAGAAAACTCCTTCTCCGAGGTTCCAAGGCCCCGGGTCCTCTAACACGGGTAATGATACCTTTGATCAACTGATGAGTGCTCTCCTCACTATGAAGACCTCAGAGAGCAATATTTTGGAGCGCATGGCCGCCGAGCACCAGGTAACACTACTTGATATCTCGTAATGTACACCTAGTCCCCAAGTTCCGATCATAACTTGTTAAAGTTGTGCTTAGGTACTTTATGCAACACTTAGCTTGCCATAATACCCGACTGATACTTGTGCTCCTTGTTCCTTACAGTCGCAGATGACCCTGTCTGATGAAATTTTGCTGAAGACCGAACAACTTCTTCTTGCCGAGGTAAAGCGGAGAGAAGCCCTTGAGGATGACGTGGAAACCTTGAAGAAGGACGTGTCTAAATATAAGAAGAAGTGCAACACTGCTCAAACCGCGCTGAAGAAATTATCGGACCAGGTTACCGATACCTATCGCATCCTGCTTAGTAAGTTTTTTGCTGCCGACTGACTTCATGCCTTTACTTTATTATATGATACTCGGGATTACTGATATGTCCTTCCTTTGTCTCAACTGCAGGTGCCAACCTTGCGGCCCCAGAAGAAGATGTTGTTGCCAAGGCTAAAACATTGAAGACTGTGCTCCGGACTTTCTTTGCCGGCACAAAGTTTATACTGGACGCCGTGAAGTGGCCTACTGAGGTATATCCGGGTGAGGAAAATCTTATCCAAGCCTGCTCCACCGTGCCTGGCTGGATTGAAATCTGGAAACGCTCGGCATGCCGGATTGGTATGACCCGGGCCTTTACACTGGCTAAGGCTTATTTTCCGAAGCTTGATCCGGCAAAGGTAATATCCGGGTTTCCAGAATTTAAAGCTGATGGCTCCAAGTTTGAACCCAAGGACTTCAAGGCCATACAGTCCGCCGTACGTCATTCGGCCACCACTTTGGCCGATAGTATGGATCTGAACACAATTATGAGTGTGTACGATGCTGAAGGCAAAATCGTGACGGAGGACGCACCCCCGCCCTTTGATATTTTTGAGAAATGGGCTGCTGACTCGGCTAGGAAGAGGGAAGAAACTGCAAAGAGAGAGGCCGAGTTAGGATCAGAGCCAACCACCTCTACACCAGTTGTCCCTCCGCCTGTCCGTCCTGACGCGAAGAATCCGGGTGGTGATGCCGGGAGAGCTAAAGAGCAAGCCCAGGACCAAGACCCGGAGGGAAAGGGTAAAGATGTGGACCTTACTCAGGAAGCCGAGTAGGCAAATGCCATCAAAATACTTCGATCATCTGATGCTTTTATTTAAAACAAGTATTCTTTTGACGGTGCGCCTGTGCACCCTTGATACTCGTGCCTCAATTTGTAACGCACTTTAATTCCGTGATACACTTCGTGCCTTTCTAGGCCTTTTGATGAACTTGATACTTGTCTATTTTCGAACTTATTCTTGATATCCAACTTTCTTTTCATTTCTTTTTATTCCCCTCTTTATTTCCGAGTATCGTGAGTTTTGACAGGTGGACTTTTCTTTAAGTCCCCAAGTCCCCATGACTCGGACATTGGGGTCTTTCGAGCTTAGCGACGAAAAAAGCTTGATTCTGTTTCGAAACCCACAGTCCCCAAGGCCCGGATTTCCGAGTCTGTGGTGTGCGGTCTTTTCGAAGAGAACAAACTTGTTGTTGCTAATCCGAAACCCGGGGTTGTTTCATATAGATAATGAAGTTACGCTTGATAAACGTTGAGTTTCCAGCTAGTAGCCTTGTACTCTGCATAACTTGTGGTTTAGATGACCCTTTCGACTATCTTGTACTGTAAGCCGGCTTTCGCGTGGATACCATGTTGTTACATCTATACGAAAACAGGGTCAGACAAGTCCCATTGGGCTTCATGACTGATTGTAATCGTAAGAGAGCAAATCATGCCACTTTAGTGCAAGTCACATCGAGCTTAAGTAAGAAAACTCAAGAAAATTTGGCTCCTTTGTCCGGTTATAAGATTGCAGCCGTACTCGTTTGCGAGTAACCGGCCCTTATAACTCATAGGCATCAAGGCCGGGTCTTTGGGTTTGTGGCTGTGCTATTCAAGCGATCAGCCCCCGAGACCTATATATATTCAACATACTTGATGATACTGATGTGTTAATAGCAATGGATACTACTTACATGTAACCGAAGTAAAGATCGTAACAAAATAGGACTTGATAACCACCTCTTTATTGATACGAGAAAGTTTGGATCAGCAGGCCGCCTCATTAAAAACCTTCCAGTCCCCTTAGGTACCCTGGGTAGGAAAAGAGTGCGTCTGAAACCTGCTACCCGTTACATTGTTTAGTTCTTCTTGGGAACCGGTCCCGGGCGGACGTGACCGATACACATTCTCCATTTGTTAGACTTTTTCATGATGAGTACCGGGTTTACTAGCCAACCCGGGTGAGGTGTTTCCATAACGCGGCTGGCTGTGAGCAGCCATGCAATTTCTTCTCCTATGCCGGATTGTTTGGAGGAATCTTCCTTGATAAAAGCCACCATCTTAGCGTCTTGTGCTGTCTTGAACTTTGCTCTTTCGCCTTCAGTGCTCGGCCTTTTTGATGTGGTTCTGTCCTCCAGGCCTGCTTGAGACCGATAATGTTTGAGTTCCTCTTTTCTACAGGCTTGCTCGGCCATTGCTGCGTCTCCTTCATCGCATTCAGCTGCTATATCTCGATCTCCATGTATGGTAATGGTCTGCTTAGGACCCGGGATTTTTAGCTGTAAATACACATAACACGGCCTTGCCATGAATTTAGCATAAGCCGGCCTTTCGAATAGCGCGTGATAAGGACTGCGCAACTTAACCACCTCGAAAGTAAGCCACTCAACTCGATAATTGTCCTTTGATTCCCCGAAAGCTACCTCCAATGCGATTTTTCCCTCGGGGCACGCTGAATGACCCGGTACTATGCCATGAAAAACTGTCGTACTTTTTTGGAGCTGAGATTCCTTGAGACCCATGCGTAGAAAGGTTTCCCAGTACAGGATATTGATGCTGCTTCCTCCATCCATCAGGACCTTTTTCAGCTCGTACCCATTGACCTGTGGTGCAACTACCAATGCTAAGACTCCCGGGTGTTCTATTCTTTCCGGGTGATCTCTTCTGCTCCATGTTACATCCTGTTCTGACCACCTCAAATATCTCGGGACAGCCGAAGAAACTGAATTGACCGCTTGCTTCAGTATCGTTTTGTCCTTGTTAGAACCTCCTGTGGTATGTACGTGATATTGACCCAACTGTTTGCGGTTAGCTTGGAAACCTCCAGCCCCCCCTTGATTGTTTTCCTGATTTCTTGCTGCCGGGTTACCGGCTGGGGGTGGGCCGTTGCCCGGGTTTCCTCCTGGACCCGGTCCTCCTCCCCGACCCGCACCTCGCATGGCTCTGTTTACTTCCTCGTTCTTCCATCTTTGTAGGTCGGCGCATTGCTCCAAGGAGTGGTTAGCCGGCCTACCGTTCCTGCTGTGCTTCGGGCACGCCATTCTAAAGATGTCCCAACTGTTACTCGGCCTCGGCGGGCCTTGATAGTTTCCTCCATTGTGGTTTCCAGGGTTAAAATTTCCTTCTGCCCTGGGTCTCGAAGACCCGGCTTCCGTGTTAGCGACAAACTCGGAGCCTCCTTCAAACGGGCGCTTGTTCTGGCTATTTCCGTTGTTACCCGGTGCTGATCCATTACCGGTTCTTCCACTATTACTTGTGTTTGCTTTTGCGTTTTTGTCATCAACTTCCTCTTCGGTGGTATCTGTTGCAGCGTGTTTGTTGCACGCATCCATCAATTCTCCCATCGTAACCTCCGAAGCATTCCGACTGGATTTCATGTGTGACGCCCCGAGATCGGGCACTATGCAGATTTCAGCATTCCCGCCAAAATCAACATAATAACCGATTCCAGGTTGCCATTTATGATAACATTACAATAGTTCACGAATATTCCACAATTACAACAGCAACAGATAGATACAAGATGACTCGAACGAGCCAGGGTTACAACTGATACATTACAAAGATCCAAATAACAGCGGAAGAAACAAACGTCCGGCTACGGACAAGATCCAAATTGGACTAAGAGTCCTGAAGATAACCGAGAGCGTCCAATCCCTGCCCAGGCCAAGCCGGAGGGATTCCCAAGCTAACGTCGTCAGACTTCAAACCTGTTGACTGCAAGTTGGAATTTGCAGCCACGAAAGAGATTCGTGGGTCAGTACGGTTAAGTACTGGCAAGGGGGATAGAACCCATACTCACAAATTACCGGCGTAGTCAGTCATCACAAGATACAAATACTTTAGGATCAACGGAAAGGAAGGGGTTATTGCAAATAAGCTACAGCAGGCTGCACTAACCAACTACAGAGATTCTACTACTTCCAACTATCAGAAAGGAGATAAGATCGAGTGATAGTAACCAACTGAAAGATAACGTCAAACAAACCCATCCTGGATCTCGCCCCTTATCCGAAGAAGCAATCCGAGGATAACTCACACCGTGGTATTAAAGATGAGTCAAGTTATTGTGTGAATAACCTATTACTAGTCAAGTTATTTATCATTGGGTGAAACATGATTGATCATTATGTTGAAGTTGTCCTGAGTACTTGTTAGCCAGTACTTTCACCAAGTAATCCATAACCGCGGAAAACACGGCTTCTCGAGAAGATTTACCCTGCAGGGGTGCACCATAGTAACCGTACACGCATGAATATCCCGCCAGATGGGAAGCGATCCCACCAAGCGGGACACTCAACACAACCAACCCTTCTTCGCATCAAGCCCAAAGCACCGCGTGCTGTGCGTGCGCGGCTAATCGAGCCCCACGAAGAAAAGGGGACCCTCATAGCACTGGAAGACCACGCCGCCCTAAATGCCGACTACAAAAGTTCCACCCTGGCCTCGGGTTCGTACCTGCATATGATGCAGCAAATGGAAAGCCCGAACTAGTACGGCGATTTGGACGAGATGCGAATCGAGTCAGTTGAGGGGGGCGCCCATACTCGCTTCCCACATGCGGGTAGTGCGCTCATCATGGATCAGTAGACAAGACCCTTTTCCTATTAGGGTCGACACTAGCGGGCCTCAAAACCTCAAAGGGCCTCCCGCCGGTGCCTTATCATCAAATTTATTATTAAACAATAACAGTAGCATGATTGATTGATTGATTAAACATCGAGCCCCCAGAACATAATGAAATAGTAACAGAAAGTAACGGGTAACAGACTCGAGCAAACAACCTAAGCATGATAGTAAGACACGGGCAACAAGCAATGGGTATGGGTATGGAGGTGAGGCAAATAGTAGGGTTAAAGGATTCATGTGATAGGTTCGTAGCAGAAACAACTACCACTAGGGCTAGCAGAAAAGAACAACGGAAAGAATCGGTAACAAGTGATGAAAGGCAGCCATATGGCAGCATGTGAGTATACTTGCCTGAGATCCCGCAAGGTAGCAGAACTTGTCGTTGCTCACATCATCTCAACGTCCTATCCGGGAAGAAGCAACGAACCTCGAACAAACACCGGAATGCAACAATTACTACTACGGCAAAAGATCCAGCATGATCAAGATATGGATGCATGACAAGTTTAAAGATGCATCAAAGTAAACTAGTTGACAAGATAAACAAATTTAAATGGACCCATATGCAATTTGAGTTGCATATGAACATCCCATGAATTATGGTTGAAACAATTGTTTTCCTAATAATCATTAGGTGAAAGTGGTTTAGTATGATGCATGGATGAGGATAACAGCAAAATAACAACAATAGAACCAATTGAAATAAGGTTTAACAATCTTAGAAACTTTATTTATTAAGTTAGAGAATTTTAGTTCCTTAAGGGTGTCACACAAACAATTGTTGTTTTCATCAAGTTAAAGTGTTCAAAACATAAATTTCAAACTCACATTGGAAAGGTTCACACTTTGATGGTTTGAAAACATATTTTATATGTCCCAAAAGAATTTGATTTGATTAAGTTATAAATTTAACAATATTAAATGAATTAAATAAGGTTTAAATTATTTAACCACTTTTAATTATTCAAAACACGAAACAAATTTTATATTTGGAAAGGTGGTTTAATTTTGCATGGGAAACATATTTCATTTGTGGAAATTGGATTTAAAATGAGCAAGTTATTATTTTGGCAATTTTAAATGCAATAAACAAGACACAGTTGTTTTCAGCAATTTAAATTATTCAAAACAGCAAACAAAATTTATATTTGGAAAGTACATGAAAAGTTGATTGGAAAACATATTTGGTTTGTTGAATTTGGAATTTTTATGAACAAGTTATGAATTTTGCAAATTTAAGTGATTTAAACAAGAATTCAAATGTTTCACCAATTTAAAATATTCAAAACAGTAAACAAATTTTATATTTGGATAGAACATTCAATTTGGGACAGAAAACATATTTAAAAAGTTAAAATTGGAGTTGGGATGAATTTCTTATGCATTTTAGAACATTTGATGCAAATCTGCCATTTTTTTGTAACTAGGGACTTAGAAAAATATTTTCCAGGGGCTAAAACAAATTGTAAGGGCCTATTGGTGATTTTGTGAAAGTTCTGTGACCAACCAAGAAGGAAACAAAAAATGTTTGGTTTAATTGGGAGAGGGGGGAGTCGAACCCCTCCCCCTGTGCTGTGTGTTTTCTCTGCTAACCAGTGCGGCTAGGCTTGGTTTGGTGAAACATAAGGGGTACAGGGGGTTTTGAGGTTCAGAAGGGCGGCGATGTTAACTGAACAAGTTCAGAACACCCAAGCCCGCGGATTCAGAAGCAAAACGGAAAAAGGAGGCTAATTGCCTCAAAGGGGACTTGATCTCCGGTCTCCCAGGAGCTGAACAGAACAGGAACCAATGCACTACTCCTCGAGTTGGTGACTGACTACGAATCTGGAAGGATATGAGGTAGTCGGATCACGGTAACTAAACAAAAAAAAAGAAAACGCACAGCTTCAGATTTCGCAGGTACTCGATCGATAGAAAGGGATGGGGCGTATACTGGCAGGAGTCGATCTGTGGCCCTGCTGGGTGTTGCACCCGATGGTACCCACCAGGAGGCCCGATCGGGGCTGCACCACGGCCAGAGGAGGCAGGGACTTCCTCTGCGCTATTTGTGGTTTCCCCTGACGACTGCCAACCTGAAGCTGGAGGATGACGACGACAGAGGATGAACGGGGGGGCTTCGGGTGGTTACCTGGCCAAGGTGCCTTCAGGGATCTTGGAGACGAAGGTGTGGGGGTTCCATTCCCCTAGACAGTGGAACCTCGCGGTGACCATGGCGAGCCCGCCGAGTCCAACCGCAACCATGCAGAACCGGTGAGGGTGGAGGGATACAGAGGAGGAGGGGCAGTAGATGGGGAGGGAGAGAGGGTGGCGGCGGTGGCGTGGAGTAGAGAGGGTTAGGGTTTGAAGGGGCCTTGAGGGAGGAGATATAGGGGAGGGGAGCAGCGCACATGGGGGGAGGCGCTCGGTGACAGCGACCTCTCCCCCAGCGTCCGTACGAAGAAGACAGTAGGGGTGGGCTGCTGGGCTTAGGGGTGGGCTGGTTGTAGGTGGGCTTGGCCTGCCTCTCAGCTCACCCCTCTCTTCTCTTTTTTTTTTCAGGAACATTTTTTGTAAAGGAAATAGAAGGGAAAGAGAGATGGAAAAGAAATAGGGGGGGGGGGTTGTTTTATTTTATAATTAAGTGTTATTAGTTGCAAATCAGTGATTAAAAGTAAGGTAGGTTTGATTTCAAAATTGGACTTATTAGTTTGAATTTAAAGGGTTAGTTGGATTTCCAATTATTAGTTTGATTTGGGAGAAATTTGGAAAGCACAATTTTATTTAATAAACTCAAGCAATTATGCAAACAGTATTGAATTTAATTTGTTTGCCAAATTTTAATTGTTAAACCCATATTTAAATATGATGAGTAGGATCGATTTGAGTTGGAGTTTTGAATTTTCCATTAGGGTTTTAATAACAGGGAACATTTTATTAACAAGCAATTTGGATGAAAACAACCTCAAATTATTGAAAACAATTGAGTGATTTAGTTTGCAAGTTTGGAATTGGAAATTTGAACATGTGGGAAAGTTTCAATTGTGTTTGAATTTTGAGTTGCTTTGAAAAACAGAATGCAATGCTCATGTGATGCATATGATGCAAGCCAAAAAGAAAACAAACACTTTCCTATTAGGGTAACACCCCAGGTGTTACAGACGACACCACTAACAAGGGATTGCGCCCTCGCAATCCACCTGCTAACCCGGGAGGGGAAAGAAGTTAGACTATCGATTCTTCGTGCGTCCGGTTGATCTCCTCGACACCACTAACAAGAGATTCTTGCTCGGGCTGACGACGATGTTCTTCCACCAGGAATCTTCCGATGATCGAACCTATTAGGTTAAAGGCTCAGGAAACGTCCACCCACGTAGGATCCTAACACTTTGAAAGATAGACCAGAGGGGAGACTCCAAAACAAATAAGCTTGGGAGGGGAAATAGAATAGGGATAAGGAGAAAAACAAGAATCCTATTGAGAGGTTTTCCAAAATAGTTTAGCAGAAATAGTTTTCGACACTCTAGAAACAACGACCGTTAGCGAGGTTATCCTACAGGCTTTGCGGACCCGTTGCTTCGATAACCATTCGTATCGAAACAATCTCGGGAATCGGAACCAAGGCTCTGATACCATTTTGTGACGCCCCGAGATCGGGCACTATGCAGATTTCAGCATTCCCGCCAAAATCAACATAATAACCGATTCCAGGTTGCCATTTATGATAACATTACAATAGTTCACGAATATTCCACAATTACAACAGCAACAGATAGATACAAGATGACTCGAACGAGCCAGGGTTACAACTGATACATTACAAAGATCCAAATAACAGCGGAAGAAACAAACGTCCGGCTACGGACAAGATCCAAATTGGACTAAGAGTCCTGAAGATAACCGAGAGCGTCCAATCCCTGCCCAGGCCAAGCCGGAGGGATTCCCAAGCTAACGTCGTCAGACTTCAAACCTGTTGACTGCAAGTTGGAATTTGCAGCCACGAAAGAGATTCGTGGGTCAGTACGGTTAAGTACTGGCAAGGGGGATAGAACCCATACTCACAAATTACCGGCGTAGTCAGTCATCACAAGATACAAATACTTTAGGATCAACGGAAAGGAAGGGGTTATTGCAAATAAGCTACAGCAGGCTGCACTAACCAACTACAGAGATTCTACTACTTCCAACTATCAGAAAGGAGATAAGATCGAGTGATAGTAACCAACTGAAAGATAACGTCAAACAAACCCATCCTGGATCTCGCCCCTTATCCGAAGAAGCAATCCGAGGATAACTCACACCGTGGTATTAAAGATGAGTCAAGTTATTGTGTGAATAACCTATTACTAGTCAAGTTATTTATCATTGGGTGAAACATGATTGATCATTATGTTGAAGTTGTCCTGAGTACTTGTTAGCCAGTACTTTCACCAAGTAATCCATAACCGCGGAAAACACGGCTTCTCGAGAAGATTTACCCTGCAGGGGTGCACCATAGTAACCGTACACGCATGAATATCCCGCCAGATGGGAAGCGATCCCACCAAGCGGGACACTCAACACAACCAACCCTTCTTCGCATCAAGCCCAAAGCACCGCGTGCTGTGCGTGCGCGGCTAATCGAGCCCCACGAAGAAAAGGGGACCCTCATAGCACTGGAAGACCACGCCGCCCTAAATGCCGACTACAAAAGTTCCACCCTGGCCTCGGGTTCGTACCTGCATATGATGCAGCAAATGGAAAGCCCGAACTAGTACGGCGATTTGGACGAGATGCGAATCGAGTCAGTTGAGGGGGGCGCCCATACTCGCTTCCCACATGCGGGTAGTGCGCTCATCATGGATCAGTAGACAAGACCCTTTTCCTATTAGGGTCGACACTAGCGGGCCTCAAAACCTCAAAGGGCCTCCCGCCGGTGCCTTATCATCAAATTTATTATTAAACAATAACAGTAGCATGATTGATTGATTGATTAAACATCGAGCCCCCAGAACATAATGAAATAGTAACAGAAAGTAACGGGTAACAGACTCGAGCAAACAACCTAAGCATGATAGTAAGACACGGGCAACAAGCAATGGGTATGGGTATGGAGGTGAGGCAAATAGTAGGGTTAAAGGATTCATGTGATAGGTTCGTAGCAGAAACAACTACCACTAGGGCTAGCAGAAAAGAACAACGGAAAGAATCGGTAACAAGTGATGAAAGGCAGCCATATGGCAGCATGTGAGTATACTTGCCTGAGATCCCGCAAGGTAGCAGAACTTGTCGTTGCTCACATCATCTCAACGTCCTATCCGGGAAGAAGCAACGAACCTCGAACAAACACCGGAATGCAACAATTACTACTACGGCAAAAGATCCAGCATGATCAAGATATGGATGCATGACAAGTTTAAAGATGCATCAAAGTAAACTAGTTGACAAGATAAACAAATTTAAATGGACCCATATGCAATTTGAGTTGCATATGAACATCCCATGAATTATGGTTGAAACAATTGTTTTCCTAATAATCATTAGGTGAAAGTGGTTTAGTATGATGCATGGATGAGGATAACAGCAAAATAACAACAATAGAACCAATTGAAATAAGGTTTAACAATCTTAGAAACTTTATTTATTAAGTTAGAGAATTTTAGTTCCTTAAGGGTGTCACACAAACAATTGTTGTTTTCATCAAGTTAAAGTGTTCAAAACATAAATTTCAAACTCACATTGGAAAGGTTCACACTTTGATGGTTTGAAAACATATTTTATATGTCCCAAAAGAATTTGATTTGATTAAGTTATAAATTTAACAATATTAAATGAATTAAATAAGGTTTAAATTATTTAACCACTTTTAATTATTCAAAACACGAAACAAATTTTATATTTGGAAAGGTGGTTTAATTTTGCATGGGAAACATATTTCATTTGTGGAAATTGGATTTAAAATGAGCAAGTTATTATTTTGGCAATTTTAAATGCAATAAACAAGACACAGTTGTTTTCAGCAATTTAAATTATTCAAAACAGCAAACAAAATTTATATTTGGAAAGTACATGAAAAGTTGATTGGAAAACATATTTGGTTTGTTGAATTTGGATTTTTTATGAACAAGTTATGAATTTTGCAAATTTAAGTGATTTAAACAAGAATTCAAATGTTTCACCAATTTAAAATATTCAAAACAGTAAACAAATTTTATATTTGGATAGAACATTCAATTTGGGACAGAAAACATATTTAAAAAGTTAAAATTGGAGTTGGGATGAATTTCTTATGCATTTTAGAACATTTGATGCAAATCTGCCATTTTTTTGTAACTAGGGACTTAGAAAAATATTTTCCAGGGGCTAAAACAAATTGTAAGGGCCTATTGGTGATTTTGTGAAAGTTCTGTGACCAACCAAGAAGGAAACAAAAAATGTTTGGTTTAATTGGGAGAGGGGGGAGTCGAACCCCTCCCCCTGTGCTGTGTGTTTTCTCTGCTAACCAGTGCGGCTAGGCTTGGTTTGGTGAAACATAAGGGGTACAGGGGGTTTTGAGGTTCAGAAGGGCGGCGATGTTAACTGAACAAGTTCAGAACACCCAAGCCCGCGGATTCAGAAGCAAAACGGAAAAAGGAGGCTAATTGCCTCAAAGGGGACTTGATCTCCGGTCTCCCAGGAGCTGAACAGAACAGGAACCAATGCACTACTCCTCGAGTTGGTGACTGACTACGAATCTGGAAGGATATGAGGTAGTCGGATCACGGTAACTAAACAAAAAAAAAGAAAACGCACAGCTTCAGATTTCGCAGGTACTCGATCGATAGAAAGGGATGGGGCGTATACTGGCAGGAGTCGATCTGTGGCCCTGCTGGGTGTTGCACCCGATGGTACCCACCAGGAGGCCCGATCGGGGCTGCACCACGGCCAGAGGAGGCAGGGACTTCCTCTGCGCTATTTGTGGTTTCCCCTGACGACTGCCAACCTGAAGCTGGAGGATGACGACGACAGAGGATGAACGGGGGGGCTTCGGGTGGTTACCTGGCCAAGGTGCCTTCAGGGATCTTGGAGACGAAGGTGTGGGGGTTCCATTCCCCTAGACAGTGGAACCTCGCGGTGACCATGGCGAGCCCGCCGAGTCCAACCGCAACCATGCAGAACCGGTGAGGGTGGAGGGATACAGAGGAGGAGGGGCAGTAGATGGGGAGGGAGAGAGGGTGGCGGCGGTGGCGTGGAGTAGAGAGGGTTAGGGTTTGAAGGGGCCTTGAGGGAGGAGATATAGGGGAGGGGAGCAGCGCACATGGGGGGAGGCGCTCGGTGACAGCGACCTCTCCCCCAGCGTCCGTACGAAGAAGACAGTAGGGGTGGGCTGCTGGGCTTAGGGGTGGGCTGGTTGTAGGTGGGCTTGGCCTGCCTCTCAGCTCACCCCTCTCTTCTCTTTTTTTTTTCAGGAACATTTTTTGTAAAGGAAATAGAAGGGAAAGAGAGATGGAAAAGAAATAGGGGGGGGGGGTTGTTTTATTTTATAATTAAGTGTTATTAGTTGCAAATCAGTGATTAAAAGTAAGGTAGGTTTGATTTCAAAATTGGACTTATTAGTTTGAATTTAAAGGGTTAGTTGGATTTCCAATTATTAGTTTGATTTGGGAGAAATTTGGAAAGCACAATTTTATTTAATAAACTCAAGCAATTATGCAAACAGTATTGAATTTAATTTGTTTGCCAAATTTTAATTGTTAAACCCATATTTAAATATGATGAGTAGGATCGATTTGAGTTGGAGTTTTGAATTTTCCATTAGGGTTTTAATAACAGGGAACATTTTATTAACAAGCAATTTGGATGAAAACAACCTCAAATTATTGAAAACAATTGAGTGATTTAGTTTGCAAGTTTGGAATTGGAAATTTGAACATGTGGGAAAGTTTCAATTGTGTTTGAATTTTGAGTTGCTTTGAAAAACAGAATGCAATGCTCATGTGATGCATATGATGCAAGCCAAAAAGAAAACAAACACTTTCCTATTAGGGTAACACCCCAGGTGTTACATCATGCGAGTTAGCTTTTGCACTAGAGGCGTGTGCTTGCATGTTTTCGCCATAGCTTGTAATGCATCCTTGGGCTGAATATCTGTAGATGAATGAAGTATTTCCATAACCCGGCGTACCCAGCTGCGCGCCGATTCTCCCTTCTTCTGAACACATCTCTCTAGGTCGTCAATAGTGAATAACTTTATGCACGTCCCGTGAAAGTGCTTGATAAACGCAGTTTTCAATTCTTCCCATGACTTGATAGACCCTTCCGGTAGATTGGTGAACCACAACTTTGCTGCTCCCTCTGACATCATTAGATACATGAATTTGGCTTGGAGGTTCTCAGACGCATTGCGAATTGACATGGCCATCTCATAACTGCTCAACCATGTTTCCGGATCCATAGTCGGCTCGTAATTCACTACTTTACCCGGTTCTTTGAACTTTACCGGGTAAGTCTCAGCCCTGATGCTATCTGAAAGACACTTAGGTCCTGCAAGAATGGTCGAAGCTGGTCTTACTCGGGAAACGTGTGATCCTGCAGGGGGTACAGCTGGACGCGGTACTGCTGGTATCCCATGTACCGCAGACCCGGCCACAGTTCTCCTGGCTCTGGAACTGTCCACAATGGCCTGTGCTGCCGATGCTGCTGGTACTGCCTAAATCTGTGGAGGAGGCGGCATTTGCTGCTGCTCTTCCCTCCGCCGTGCCGAACTTGTTTGGATGTTGCCAGCGTTACCTTGCTGTTGGCTGACATATGGTGTCCCATGCATTCCACTTCTGTGATCCGGGTAATTAACATGTTGTGCCACCGCAGTGCGCAGCATATCTATCGCCCGCCGGGTCTCCTCTGCGTGGGGTGACTCTCTCACGGGGATTTGATTTAATGCAAGCGTTGCCGCGTATACGTTGTCCATGGGATTGTTGTAATGACCCGCTGGTGTGTGAAAACGTGATGGTGGTGGTGGTGGTGGTGCAGTATTGCCGGTAGTAACTCCAATCTGTGGTGCAGGTAACCCGGCCTGCGTGTCTACCGGTTGTACACCTCCGGTTGTCGGCTGAGGGGCGGTTCCTTGATTTGCCGCTGGAATCGGCTGATCCTGAGGTGTGATAAATAGTGCGGCCGGGATTATGACTCCTCCCAATGCTGGCAATCTGGTTTAGTGCCTTTGATGTATTCTAGTCGTTTCCTCTCGGAGCCGGGTTTCCAGTGCATCCAGCTCGCGTTGTCGTGTGGCCATCCCTTGTCTTTCTGCTTCTACTTGCCTCCTCTGCTGCTCTAATGCACGACGGGCTACGTCCAAATCCCTAGCACGTTCCGCCGCGTTCTCTGGGGTGATAACTGTGGCAAGAACTGTCGGATCTAGGATCAGATTGTTGTCGAACAAGGCCGGATGTTGTGGGTTGGAAAGACCCGCTCCTGGTGTCCGGTTTGCTAGGAATCCAAACGTGTTCGCGTGTAACTCGTTTTCTGGCGCTTGACTGGTAACCGATGCCGACTCTCCGTCAACCTGGGCCAAAACCGTGTTCCCGTTAGCCGGCCCTTGCTGCCGGGTTAACGCTTGTGCTGTCCCGGCCGCGGCCGCGGTTACGCTCTCTTGGTTGAGATTGGTCGCGGGAGCCGTGTAAACCGCAACCCGGCGTATGATGCTTGGCGCGAATTCATGCTGTTCCTCTTCGATGTTATTCTCCTCATACCGGTTCTCCAGCAGGTCCAGGATGGACTCGGTATCATCCTCTCTTTCGACCCGGTCATGCGGGGTCCCTGCCGGTTCCTCCGGTTGTTCCCACTTCGCGATGGGTTCTTCTGTCGGATACGTCGTTCCAACTGATTCTTCTTCATCTGATTTGATATAAGTGGCCTCCCCTGACACAGAATCAGACCCAAAATCGTCAGGGATCGAACCGGAAGTACATACCATACCGATGAAGACGCTGATCCGGCCGATTATCACGACGGATCCGGACTCGAGGTGATCCGACTCTGGCCCCCAGCCGGAATCGTCCACCATCTTCTCCCCTTCGTGGTCGATGTAGATCTCGCCGACGACAAGATTCTCCATGTTCTTCCGAGCTTCTCCCGTGATGTAAACACCTTTGGACGCAGGCCCCACGGTGGGCGCCAACTGTCGTGGGATAATCACGGCAGACGTTACCGGGGGTAACTGATCTTGGGGCAAGACGACACAGGCGCTTGGGAGAGGGTTTAGCTCAGAGGAAAACATGATGATATTCGATCTGGTAGCCGGCAATCGAGTCGCCGAGTCTCCGATCTTGATATAACAACTCAACTCTCGGGTTACACTGGATGCTCGATATCAAGCGATGTTGCTAGGGTTCTTAGATCTCTCTCAACTACACCTAGGGGTCGGTTTATAAAGCACCCGTACCCCCTGGCTTACTTTCCAAAGCGCACCCTGAGTCCTACCCGGACGCCACATACAAACCCTAACTTTCCTTTACCGTACCCCACAATCCGGGTTACGAGGCCTACAAACTTGGGCCTTCCAGAAGTTTCTGTATCCTTAGCCGGATCTTGCGCAGCGTCCTTTGGGCCGGGTTATACCTTAGAATTGGCCTACCGGGTTATTACCCCTCCATCATAAGTGTTGTAACTCAAATTTACTGGAATCAAAATGATGTTTGAATTCAAGTTTGTTTATAAAGATTTGAATTTGAGTGGGCTTATAAACCTGTGGTGAAGTATTCTTGCAGAATAGCTGGGCTGTAATATAAGGTCTCAGCCCAACTAGCGATGGGCTCAATATGAAACGAAATTGATAAAATGATGAAAAAAAACCATGAAAAGAAAATGGTGCCCCAGATTCGAAATGGACAAAAGAGGCCTAGGCTCAGAAAGTTATGCTGGACTAGATTCGAAATGGACAAAAGAGGCCTAGGCCCAGAAAGTTATGCTGGACTGCATGAGCCTATTAATCTGCCAAAAAAAATACAGGAACAAATTATATAACGGGCCCAGATAGTGCGCCTGTGCACTTTTTGATACTACTATCGTGGCTTGTAATATGTTTAAAACCATAATAGCTTCCGTGGCCCTTCTGGCCTTTGCATGAATTTGATGTTTCCCTAACTTTGAATTTTTTCATTCCAATTTTCCGACGTTTTGCTATGGTTCCTTTTGTGAGACTCGATTTCCGGGTCTCATGGGTTTTGACGAGTGGACTTTTTCTAAGTCCCCAAGTCCCCAAGACTCGGATTTTTGCGTTTTTGAGCTGAATAGCTAGATGATTTGTTTCTTTTTTTCAAATTCCCAAGTCCCCAAGGCCCGAAATTCCGAGTCTAGGGTGTTGGGTCTTTCAAAAGGAACAAATCGTTTCTGCTAAGCCCAAAACCTAGAGCCGTTCACATAGGTTTTGAAGCTATTCTTAATATACTTTGAGTTTCCGGCTATTAACCTTATACTCTGCATAGCTTGTGGTTTAGATGACCCTTTTGACCTTATTCTACTATAAGACGGCTTTCGCGTGGATAATCAATGTTGCCACAGCTATACGAAGACAGGGTCAGGCAAGTCCCAGTGGGCATCATGACTGATTGTGATCGTACGCTAGCAAAGCATGCCACTTTCGTGCGAGACACATCGAGCTTAAGCAAGAAAAGTCAAGAAAGTTTGGCTCCTTTGTCCGGTTATAAGCTTGCAGCCGTACTTATTACAAGTAATCGGCCCTTATAACTCAATGGCATCGTGGCTATGTCTTTGAGTTTGCAACTGTGCTATCCAAGCAATCAGCCCCCAAGACCTAGATATGTGTAGTTTACTAGAGAAACTAATATACTAAGAACAATAAATAATACTTACCTGGAAGAAAAATAAAAACACAACAGAAATATAAAAAACTTGAAAAAACACACACAAAAAAGGGACAATATATTGTTTAACCATCTCTTTATTGATATGAGAAAAGTTAGGTCAGCAAGCCGCCTCATTAAAAACCCTCCAGTCCCCTTAGGTACCCTGGATAGGAAAAGAGTGCGTCTGAAACCTGCTGCCTGTTACATTGTGTAATTCCACTTGTGGATCCAGTCTATTCTAGGTATAGTAGGGACGCAGCTGAGCCACGTTCCATGGTCTTTCTCTTTCTTGCATAGATGAAGTGGTATGAGCGGTGTCATTAACAGTAGCCGACTCTTCCCTTGCATCTATCAAGTAATATGATCCATTGTGCAGATTCCGGCTTATGATGAACGGTCCTTCCCATGGTGGAGATAACTTGTGTTTTCCTTCCTTTGACTGTACCAGGCGCAGAACCAGGTCTCCTTCCTGGAAGAACCGGGTTTTCACACGCCGACTATGGTATCTCCTCAGATCCTGCTGGTATATGGCTGATCTCTCCAAGGCTTGTTCCCTGTGTTCTTATAGCATATCCACGGCGTCCTGCCGGGTCTTCTCATTCTCCACCTTGACGTAAGCCGACACTCGAGGCGAGTCATGAATAATATCACTCGGCAACACCGCCTCTACACCATAAACCATGAAAAACGGTGTCATCTGAGTAGGTCTGTTAGGTGTGGTGTTGATACCCCAAACCACTGAAGGTAACTCCTCAACCCATGCACCAGCAGCTCTGATACACGGAACTCGCAGCCGTGGTTTTAGTCCACGAAGCAACTCCTGATTTGCCCTCTCCACTTGTCCATTAGCTTGTGGGTGGGCCACTAAGGCTATGTCCAAGCGGATGCCATTGTTTCCACAGAATTTTTCCATCTCTCCTAAGGACATGTTGGTTCCATTGTCCGTTATTATGCTGTGAGGATACCCAAACCGATAGATGATCATTTTCAGGAACTTGACTGCTGTAACTGCTTCACAACTAGTAACTGGCATAACTTCAACCCACTTGGTAAACTTATCAACAGCCACCAAGAGATGTGTCTTTTTGCAAGGTGACATGTGAAAGGGGACAACCATATCCATACCCCAAACAGCAAACGGCCAGGTTAACGGGATAGTCCGCAACTCCATAGCCGGCACATGGGTTTGGCGAGCGTACCTTTGACATCCGTCACACCTTGCCACCAAGCGTTCCGCGTCTGCTAGGGTCGTGAGCCAGAAGAAACCGTGTCGATAAGCTTTGGCCACAAGGGATCTTGTGGATGCGTGATGCCCACAATCACCTTCATGGATTTCCTTCAGGATCTGTCGGCCTTCTTCTGGTGCTACACAGCGTAAAAAGACTCATGCTGCACTTCTCTTGTACAACTCCCCATTGATGATAGAATAGTCCTTCGCTCGCCTCAGAATTTGCCTTGCTAATACCTCCTGCTGTGGTAACTCGCCCCGTGATAGGTATGCCAGAAACGGCTCTGTCCACTCGGGAACAACACGTACTGTGGCCACGAGCTCCAAATCCGGGTCTTGGTTTGCCACCTCTTCCTCAGACTCGGTTTTAACTGATGGTCTCCATAGCTCGTCCAGGGAAACATTGGGTGGAACCGGCTCTCTGCGCGAGCCGAGTCTGGCGAGTGCATCTGCTGCCTCGTTCTTTCTTCTATCTATATGCTCCACCTCATACCCAGAAAAACACCCGGCAACCCTATCTACCTCTCTGCGGTATGCTGCCATAGTTGCATCTTTTCTATCCCAAGTTCCTGAGACCTGCTGTACCACAAGGTCCGAATCTCCAAAGCATCGTATCCTCTTAATGTTCATCTCCTTGGCTACCTTCAATCCATGCAATAATGCCTCATACTCGGCCACGTTGTTGGAACAATCAAAGTGAATCTGCAACACGTAGCTCAACTTGTCTCCTTTGGGTGATGTGAGCACCACTCCAGCTCCTGATCCCTCGTATTGCTTGGAACCATCAAAGTGCATTATCCAAGACTCGGAACTTGGAGTCATTGTGGGCATGCCTGTGTGAGTCCAATCATTAATGAAATCAACTAGAGCTTGAGTTTTGATTGCTGACCTGGGCTCGTAGTTGATGTGATAATCTCCCATCTCGATCGCCCACTTGGCTGTTCTACCTATTGCATCCGAGTTTCTGATGATATCCGACATTGGTATAGAGCTAACCACTGTTATGGGGTGTTCCTGAAAATATGGCTTCAATTTCCGGCTGGCCATGAAGACCCCGAAAACCAGCTTCTGCCAATGTGGGTAGCGCTGCTTTGCCTCCGATAATACCTCGCTAACGTAATAGACCGGCCTCTGAACCGGGTGATCTTTCCCATCCTCCTTGCGCTCAACAACAACCACTGCGCTAACCGCCTGGGCCCGGCTGCAACGTACAATAACATGGGCTCTTTAGGACCCGGGGCTGCTAGGACTGGTGCCTCAGATAGCTGCTTCTTTAGTGCCTCGAACGCCTCATCCGCCTCTTGGTCCCAAACGAATTTATCGGATTTCCTCAAGAGCCGGTACAAGGGTATTGCCTTCTCTCCGAGTCTTGATATAAACCGGCTCAGCGCTGCTACACACCCTGTAAGCTTCTGAACATGCTTCAGCTTTTCCGGCTTTTTCAGACTCTGGATAGCTTTGATTTTATCCGGGTTTTCCTCAATCCCTCTCTCTGAAACAATAAAACCAAGTAACTTGCCTGCTGGAACTCCAAATACACACTTTGTCGGGTTAAGTTTCATCTGGTATCTTCTCAGGTTCTTGAATGTTTCCTTTAGATCATCAATGAATGTCTCCACTTTTCTGGTCTTGATCACCACATCATCCACATAAGCATGAACGTTGCGTCCGATTTGGTCCTCAAAGCACTTCTGAATACACCGTTGATAGGTTGCGCCAGCGTTCTTCAATCCAAAAGTCATGGTCTTGTAACAAAAGGCCCCAAAAGGGGTTATGAACGATGTTTTCTCCCAATCTTCCTTCTTGAGCTTGATCTGATGATACCCAGAATACGCATTCAGGAAACATAATAGGTCACTTCCGGCCACTGCGTCTATGATCTGATCTATCCTTGGAAGTGCAAACAGATCCGTTGGGCAATGCTTGTTGAGACTCGTATAATCAATGCACATCCTCCACTCATTAGTCTTTTTGATTACGAGAACCGGGTTTGCCAACCAATCCGGGTGAAATACTTCCATCATAAAGCCGGCTGTCAACAGCCGAGCAATATCTTCTCCTATAGCTTTCCTTCTTTCCTCATTCATCTTTCTCAGGCCCTGCTTCACGGGCCTAGACTTGGGATCAACATGCAAGCTGTGCTCTGCCAACTCTGTGGGGATACCCGGCATATCGCTAGGCGTCCAAGCAAAAACATCTTGATTCGAACGAATAAACTCCATGAGTGCTTTTTCCTGCTCATTGTCCAGGTTAGATCCTATAGCAAATTGCTTAGAGGGATCACCTTCGACAAAGGCCACCATCTTGGTATCTTGTGCTGCTTTGAATTTTGCTCTCTCGTCCTCAGTGTTTGGTCTCTTCAATGCTGTTCTGTCATCCGGGTCTACTTGAGACCGGTAATACTTGAGTTCTTCCTTCCTGCAGGCGTGCTCTGCCATTGCCGCGTCTCCTTCGTCACACTCAGCCGCTATAATCCGGTTTCCATGTATGGTAATGGTTTGCTTCGGACCCGGAATTTTTAGCTGTAGGTATACGTAACACGGCCTGGCCATGAACTTAGCGTAAGACGGCCTCCCAAATAACGCGTGATAAGGGCTGCACAACTTTACCACCTCGAACGTGAGCCACTCGACCCGGAAATTGTCCTTCGATTCTCCAAAAGCAACCTCCAATGTGATATTTCCCTCGGGGCACGCCAAGTGACCCGGCACAATCCCATGAAAAACTGTTGAACTTTTCTGTAGCTGAGACTCCTTGAGACCCATGCGTAAGAAAGTTTCCCAATATAAGATGTTGATGCTACTTCCACCGTCCATTAAGACCTTTTTCAGCTCATAGCCATTGACCTGCGGCGCAACCACCACTGCTAACACACCCGGATGTTCTATCGTTTCCGGGTGATCCTTTCTGCTCCACGTCACCTCTTGATCCGACCATCTCAAGTATCTCGGAACAGCTAAATTAACCGCGTTCACTGCTCGTTTGAGTATCTTTCTATCCTTGTTGGAAGTTCCTGTAGTATGTACGTGATATTGTCCCAACTGCATGGGGTTAGCTTGGAAACCTCCAGCTCCTCCCTGGTTGTTACCCGGATTTCCGCCTCCCGGGTTGCCTGCTGGGGGTGGGCCGTTGCCCGGGTTGCACCCGGACCCGGTCCTCCTCCCCGACCTGCACCTCGCATAGCCTTGTTTACTTCCTCGTTCTTCCATCTCTGTAAATCCACACACTGCTCCAGTGAGTGGTTAGCCGACCTTCCGTTCCTGCTGTGCTTTGGGCACGCCATCCTGAAGATATCCCAGTTGTTTCCCGTCCTTGGTGGCCCTTGATAGTTTCCTCCATTCAAATTTCCTTCTGCTCTAGGTCTCACAGACCCGGCTTCTGTACTAGCGACAAACTCGGAACTTCCCTCAAACGGGCGCTTGTTCTGGTTGTTTCCATTGTTACCTCCATTGTTACCCGGCGTTGATCCATTGCCGGTTCTTCCATTATTGTTCGTGTTTGCTTTTGCTTTCTTATCATCGACGTCCTCTTCTGTGGTATCCGTTGCAGCGTGCTTGTTGCATGCGTCCATTAGCTCTCCCATCGTAACCTCTGAAGCATTCCGACTAGATTTCATGCGAGTTAACTTTTGCACTAAAGGTGTGTACTTGCACGTCTTTGCCATAGCTTGTAACGCATCCTTTGGCTGAATATCAGTAGATGAGTGAAGTATCTCCATAACCCGGCGCACCCAGCTGCGCGCCGACTCTCCCTTTTTCTGGACACACCGTTCTAGATCATCAATGGTAAATAACTTCCTGCACGTTCCATGAAAGTGCTTGATCAACGCGGTTTTCAACTCGCCCCATGACTTGATAGATCCTTCTGGTAGATTGTTGAACCACAACTTCGCTGCTCCTTCTGACATCATTAAGTACATGAACTTGGCTTGAAGATTTTCAGATGCGTTGCGAATCGACATAGCCATCTCATAGCTGCTCAACCATGTTTCTGGATCCATAGTCGGCTCATAATTCACTACTTTACCCGGTTCTTTGAATTTATCTGGGTAAGGCTCAGCCCTGATGTTATCCGACAGACACTTAGGCCCAGCAAGATTAGTCGGTACTGGCCTCACTCGGGAAACATGCGATCCTGCGCGGGGTACGGCTGGACGTGGCGCTGCTGCTGGTCCGTGCACCGCAGACCCGGCCGCGGCTCGCCTGGCTCTGGAACTATCCACAATAGCTTGCGCTGCTGATGCTGCTGGTGCTTCCTGAACGCGGGGAGGAGGCGGCATTGGCTGCTGCTCTGCCCTCCGTCGCGCTGAAATTGTATGAATATTGCCGGTGTTGCCCCGTTGCTGGCTGATATATGGTGTTTCATGCATTCCACTCCTATTATCCGGGTAATTAACTTGCTGTGCTACTGTAGTGCGCAATAGATCTATCGCCCGCCGGGTCTCCTCCGCGTGGGGTGACTCTCTTACGGGGATCTGATTCAATGCGATTGTTGCTGCGTATACGTTGTCCATGGGGTTGTTGAAGTGACCTGGCGGCGTGCGAAACCATGATGGTGGTGGTGGTGGTGATGTATTGCCGGCAGTGACCCCAGTCTGCAATGTGGGTAACCCGACCTGCACGTTTGCCGGCTGTCCTCCTCCAGTTGCGGGCTGATGTACAGTTCCTTGATTCGCAGCTGGGATTGGTTGATCCTGAGGTGTGATGAATAGTGCGGCCGGGTTTTTATGACTCCACCCATTGCCGGTAATCTAGTCTGGTGCCTTTGATGCACCCTGGTTGTCTCTTCCCGGAGCCGGTTCTCCAGAACATCCAGCTCACGTTGGCGCGTGGCTATTTCTTGCTTTTCTGCTTCCACTTCTCTCCTCTGTTGCTCCAATGCACGACGGGCTACATCCAGATCCCTAGCACGTGCCGCTGCGTTCTCTGGGGTTATGACTGTGGCTAGCACGGTGAGATCCAGGATCATGTTGTTATTGAACAGGGCCGGGTGTTGTGGATTTAAAGGACCCTCCCCTGGCGTCCGGTTTGCCAGATACCCGAACATATTCGCCTGCAACTCGCTATCCGCCGCCCGGCTGGTAACTGAGGCCGGTTCTCCGTCGACCCGGGCAAGAACCAGATTTCCGTCAGTTGGGTTTTGCTGCTGGGCCAATGCTCGCGCTTGTCGCACCCGGACTTCTAGGGGATACTCATCGGGCCGAACTGAATAGTAGATGCTTGGATTACGAGGCTTATCTGCTCCCGCATCCTCTTACGAGTAGGCCAGCACTTATGTGCGACAACCAAACTCTACTATTCACCGTCGATGTAAACTATCCCATAGAAATCAGGACACTTCCATTGATGTACTTCAAACCATTTACACATGGTACGTCAACGGCGTTAAACAAATGATAACACAACAGATCTCTACGACACAAAAGATCGAAATAAGTTGCAAATGGCTCTCATTAGAGCAGAGATAGCAAATACAATCATTCAGAGGACACATGTCCCAACAATACATCATTACATCACAGCGGAAGCATTCAACATGTCTGAGTACAGACAAGAACCAAATGGGCCTAAGAGGCCGGAAACGAAAAGACGGAGCCCATCCACGAAGTCTCGGATCCTGCCCGGGTCCGCTATCTACTCGTCAGCAGTCTCGTCATACTCCACGTAGTAGCCACCATGTAGATCCTCGGAAACGTAGGTCTGCGGAAACCACAGCCCCAAAGGGGTCAGTACATAAACGTACTGGCAAGCAGGACTCACAGTTCACCAAAGTGTAACCCGTCAACACCAAGCACAGATGCCTTGGGTTCAACGGAGGAAAGGGGATATAAAGGATGTTGCAACTGGCTGCTCTAAACAACTACAGAGATTCTACCACTTCCGGCTAACAGAAAGAAGATAAGATCGAGTATTGTAACCAACTGAAAGATAACTTCAAACAAACCCATCCTGGATCTCGCCCCTTATCCAAAGAAGCAATCCGAGGATAACTCACACAGTTGAAATAATGATGGTTCAGATTATTGTGTCAATAAGCCTATTACTAGTCAAGTTGTTAATCATTGGGTGTAAGGTTGTTAATCATTAGGTTTAAGTTGTCCTGAGTACTTGTTAGCCAGTACTTTCACCAAGTAATCCATAACCGCGGAAAACACGGCTTCTCGAGAAGATTTATCCCTGCAGGGTTGCACCAATTTGGCCGTACACGCAAGAATAACCCGCCAGATGGGATGCCTCCCACCAAGCGGGGCACTCTACACAACTCAACTCTTCTTCGCATCAAGCCCAAAGCACCCCGTGCTGTGCGTGCGCGGCTAATCGAGCCCCACAAAGAAAAGGGGACCCTCATAGCACTGGAAGACCACGCCGCCCTAAATGCCGACTACAAAAGTTCCACCCGGGTACCAAGGGCTCGCAAGATCATGCATGCAGCAAATGGAAAACCCGAACTAAATGAGGCGATTTGGACGAGATGCGAATCGAGTCAAATTGAGGGGGGCGCCCATACTCGCTTCCCACATGCGGGTAGTGCGCTCATCATGGATCAGTAGACAAGACCCTTTTCCTATTAGGGTCGACACTAGCAGGCCTCAAAACCACCCTGGGCCTCCTGCCGGTGCCTTATCATCAAATTTATTATTAATAGTAACATTAGCATGATTGATTGATTAAACATCGAGCCCCCAGAACAAAATAACAATATAGTAACTGAAAGTAACGGGTAACAGACTCGAGCAAAACAACCTAAGCATGCTAGTAAGACACTGGCTCAATCAAAGGGGTTGTAGGAGTGGAGGTGAGGCAATATCAGGGTTAAGGGATTCATGTGATAGGTTCGTAACAGAAACAACTACTACTATGGCTTAGCAGGAACAGACAACGGAAAGTATCGGTAACCAATGTTGAAAGGAACACAGTGGTTCATGTGAGTGATAACTTGCCTGCAAACCCAGTAGCCTGGTACTGAGCTAACTCCTTAGAAGGGGTGTCGTAGGTATCGTCGGTCTCAACGTCGTCGTGTATCCGAGAAGAAGCAAACAAACAATGCAGAAAGATAAACAATCAATAACATGACATAGTGCACAAACATGGGATGATGCATGACCATTTAATTGATGCATAGAAATAAACTAGTTGACAAGATAGAAACAGGATTAAATGGACCCACATGCAATTTGAGTTGCACCTGAAAAGCCCATGAATTATGGTTGAATTAATTGTTTTACAACTAATCAAATTGTGTAAGTGAATTAGCATGATGCATGGATGAGGAAAACAGCAAAATAACAACAATAGAGCAAATAGAAATAAGGTTTACCAAGTTTAGAAATTCATTTATTAAGTTTTGGAATTTTGGTTACTTAAAGGTGTCACACAAGCATTTGTTGTTTTCATCAAGTTAAATTGTTCAAAATAGATAACAAAGTTTATATTTGAAAACAACACCAAATTTTAGGTGGATTACATGTTTCACTTGTTGAAAAAGGATTTCAAATAAATTATTTATGAATTAAGCAAGTTTAAGCAAGAATTAAATGAATTTAATTCAAACATGAACTTATTTGAATTTTTATTTGTTCAAAACATTAGATGAAGTTCATATTTGAAGAGGTTATGCTTTGGTGGTTTGAAAACATATTTTATATGTCCCAAAAGAATTTGTTTTGATCAAGTTATAAATTTAGCAATATTAAATGAATTAAACAAGGTTTAAATTATTTAACCAATTTTAATTATTCAAAACATGAAACAAATTTTATATTTGAAAAGGTGGCTTAATTTTTCATGGAAAACATATTTCATTTGTGGAAATTGGATTTAAAATGAGCAAGTTATTATTTTGGCAATTTTAAATGCATTAAACAAGAAACAGTTGTTTTCAGAAACTTAAATTATTCAAAACAGCAAACAAAATTTGTATTTGGAAAGTACATGAAAAGTTGATTGGGAAACATATTTAGTTTGTGGAATTTGGAATTTTTATGAACAAGTTATGATTTTTGCAAGTTTAAGTGAATTTAACAAGATTTCAAATATTGCACCAATTTCAAATATTCAAAACAGTAAACAAATTTTATATTTGGATAGAACATTTAATTTGGGACAGAAAACATATTTAAAAAGTTAAAATTGGAGTTGGGATGAATTTCTTATGCAATTTACAAAATTGGGTGCAATTCTGCCATTTTTTTAGCTGCTAGGGACTTAGAAATAATTTTGCAGGGGTCTAGATTAATTACCAGGGGCCTAGTTGTGATTTTGTGAAATTGCTGTGACCAAACAATTGGAAAAATAAAAGATTTGGTGTTTGGGGCGCAGGGGGATCGAACCATGCACCTCTGCTAGCGCTCAAGGGACAGGAACCAGTGGGATGACTGAAGCTTTGTGATAGGGAAAGGGGCAGTGGGGTTTTAAGGTTCAGAAACGGGGGGCTATCTCTGGAACTGAAACTGCAATCGGTTCAGTAACTGAACCCGACGATGGCAGAACGGCGATCGCCGGATGGGCGCCGTGCGCTGCGGCTGCTGCGACGTGGGGGCGCGCGCTGCCGTGGGGAGAAGGGAGATGGGGAAGGAGAGCGAGAGGAGGGCATCACCTCGAGCAGAAGGAGGCGGTCGGTCGATGCAGGAAGGTTGGCGCAGGGCGGAGCAGGAGGTTGCGACGGTGGCGGCTCGAGCGGACGACGGCGGCGCAACCGGGCAGTACCGGCCGGTGAGGCCTTCAGCGAACTTGGTGAGGACGGGTTCCTCGTTCCATTCCCGGCATCGGCGCACCCTCGAGCGGACCGTGGCGCCACCGCGACGAAGGGGCAGAGGGGATGGTGCACTGGTGGTTGCAGAGTAGAGGTTCAGCGAAAGGGGGAGGGAGGTAGAGAGGACGGCGGCGCTAGGGCTAGGGTTAGGGGCTTAGGTGAGGCAGAGGGGGAGGAGGTTGGTCTTATGGAGAGGGGCTTGGTACGGCTGCAAATCGGTGAGGGGAGCAGTTGATCGGGTGGAGGTGAATCAGTCGTACCGAGGGTGACGTCGGGGAAGAAGACGACAAAGCGAAGGGATACGGGCCAGCAAGAAAGATGGGCTGGGCTAGCATGGTTGAGCCCACTGCCTCTCCCCCTGGTTTTTCTTGTCTAATTCCTTTGGTTCTGATATATTTTTTTTTGCAGGAAAAAGAAAAGGAAGAAAAGAGAGTTTTGGGGTTAATGAATTTTTTTAGAAAATGTTGTGTGGGCCATTTAGGCCAGAAACAACCAATGCCAAGTTTGGTTTTTCAAAAGTTTAATTTTTAATTACTGTTTTGTAATTTAAATTAATATTTGAAAGGATTGCTTATTATTTGATTTTTATTAAAAATCAACATGTTTATTAGGGTGAACCCTAATGATTAAAAATAATAGAACAAATGGTTTGGTTATAATGCTGATTTTATAAGTTGAATTTGGGTGCTGTTTGAATGTTTCTGATTTGAGTTTGAGTTTGGAATGCAATTTAGAATTGTTTAATTGAAATAAAACCACCATTTTAATAGTTGAACATTATGGAAATAATTGGAAACAAATGGAGTTTTGAGTTGGACTTTTTATTTGAAAAAGATGGTAACATGACAAGTATGAAACAAAGGTTGAATATTGTTTGAATTTCCATTGTGAAAACAAATAAAAACAGAGGCAAAGCAAATGAAAACAAATGATTAATAATTGTGTTGCAACTTTTATAAGATCAACATGGTTGCTGTTTTGGACAATGTAATTTGGAATTGGATGTGAATTGATTCAAATGAGTTATTAAATAGAAATAACAAGTTAATGGTTCTATTTAAATAGAAACAGCTAGATGTTTTAATTGAAACTTTTATTTGGAAAAGATAACATAACAAGTCTGAACAATTACTTGGATGTTGGTTTGGAGGTTCAAATGGAAAACAAATTGAATTTGAAAAGGGTTTGATGTTAAATGAATTTTTGATAGAAACAAAACAATAGTTTTGAAATCACACTTTAATGGAAACAATTGGTTGTTTTGATTTGAAATATGATTTTGGAAATTGTAACATCACAAGGATGAAACAAAAGGTTTGAATTTTGGTTTGAAATTCAAATAGAAAACAAAGGAAAACAAATGAAAACAGAGGAAAACAAAAGGAAAACAAGCAAAACAAATGCAATCAACATGATGCCATGATGCAAAACATAAAATAACAGATAGCAAACATTCTAATGGCTATTTTTCATACTTGGGATGTTACAGCACTGCTCCGACCGCGGCCGTAGTCACATCCCCCTGATTGAGATTGGTTGCAGGGGCCGTGTAGACCGCGACCTGGCGCACGATGCTTGGCGTAGATTCATACTCTTCCTCATCACAACTATCCTCCTCGTACCGGTCCTCCAGTAGGTGTAGGATAGAATCGGTATCATCTTCTCTCATGACCCGGCCACGCGGGGTCCATGCCGGCTCCTCCGGCTGTTCCCTCTTCGTGGTGGGCTCTTCTATCGGATCCACTGTCCCGACCGATTCTTCTCCATCCGACTGAACGCAGGTGGCCTCCCCTGACACAGAATCAAATCCAAAATCGTCAGGGATTGAACCAGACGTACGTACCATGCCGATGAAGACGTTGACCCGGCCGATTGTCACGACAGATCCGGATTCGAGCAGATCCGACTCTGGCCCCTAGCCAAAATCGTCCACCATCTTTTCTCCTTCGGGGTTGGTGTAGATCTCGCCGATGACGAGGTTCTTCATGTTCTCCCGAGCTTTTCCCGTGATGTAAACACCTTTGGACGTAGGCCCCACGGTGGGCGCCAACTGTCGTGGGATAATCACGGCAGACGTTACCGGGGGTAACTTATCTTGGGGCAATTCGACTCTGGTGTTTGGGAGAGGGTTTATCTCAAGGGAAACCATGGTGATATGCGATCTGGTAGCCGGCAATCAAGTCGCCGAGTATCCGATCTGAATATATTATCTCAACTCTCGTGTTACAAAGGATACTCGAATATCTCGTGATCGTGTCTAATCTAACCCTAGGGGCCGGCTTATATAATATTCGGACCCCCTGGCTTACTATCGAAGGCATACTCGGAGTCCTACCCGGACACTGCTTACAAACCCTAAGTTTCCTTATCGGAACCCACAATCCGGGTTACGGGGTCTACACTCTTGGGCCTTCTAGAAACTCCTTTTCCCTAAGCCGGGTCCTGCGCAGCGCCCTTTGGGCCGAGTTACACCTTGGCGTTAGCCTACCGGGTTATCATCCCTCTATCAAGAACCACTGTCAGTGGCATCAACCTTCTGAAGATCCCCTTTCTCCTACTGGATTGATAACCCTGGTTCTTAACTAAGGGGGAAATTCCTACCGTTGTGCTCATCACACCCTCCTCTTGTGGTATCCCAATGCAAGCATCAAGGACATTTTTTGGCGCCGTTGCCGGGGAGAAGAAAGTCTTCTGTCAAGGGGAGTCTCTCACTCTCAACCTATTTATTTTGTTTATTGTCTTGTTTTTATTATTGTCTTGTTTTTTTTCTCTATATTGAAACCACAACAAAATTTGTTTACTTTAGAGTTGTTACTTAGTTTCTTGCTATTATTATGCTAAAATGAGGTCCTCTGAGAATACTAAGTTGTGTGACTTCACTAGCACAAACAACAATGATTTTATTTGCACACCTATTGCTCCACCTGCTCCTACTGTTGCTTTTTATGAGATTAAACCCGCTTTATTAAATCTTGTGATGAAAGAATAAATTTTTGGTATTAGTACTGATGATGCTGCTACCCACCTTAATAATTTTGTTGAACTATGTGAGATGCAAAAATATAAAGATGTATATGGAAATATTATTAAACTGAAATTATTTCCTTTCTCTTTGAGAGCAAGAGCTAAAGAATGGTTGCTATCTTTGCCTAGAAATAGTATTGATTCATGGACTAAGTGTAAATATGCTTTCATTGGAAAATATTATCCTCCTGCTAAGATTATATCCCTAAGAAGTGACATAATGAATTTTAAACAATTTGATAATGAACATGTTGCTAAAGCTTGGTAAAGAATGAAAACTATAGTGAATAATTGTCCCACACATGGACTGACTACTTGGATGATTATACAAACTTTTTATGCAGGGCTGAATTTTCCTCAAGGAACCTATTGGATTCAGCTGATGGAGGTACCTTTATGTCCATCACTTTGGGCAATGCAACAAAGCTTCTTGATGATATGATGATAAATTATTCAGAGTGGCACACTGAGAAAGATCCACAAGGTAAGAAGGTAAATTCTGTTGAGGAAACCTCCTATTTGAGTGAAAGGCTTGATGCTATTATGTCTATGCTTGTTAATGGTAAAGCTCAAGTTGATCCAAATAATGTTCCTTTAGCCTCTTTGGTTGCTCAAGAAGAGCATGTTGATGTAAACTTTATTAGAAATAATAATTTTAATAGCAATGCTTATAGAAATAATTTTGGTGGAAACAATTACAAGCCTTATCCTCCTTATAATGGTTATGGTAATTCTTATGGAAACTCCTACAATAATAATAAAATATCTACCTCTGATCTTGAAAACATGCTTACAGAATTTATTAGCACACAATCTGCTTTTAATAAATCCGTTGAGGAAAAGCTTGGTAAAATAGATGTTCTTGCCTCTAAAGTAGATAGCCTTGCTATTGATGTTGATTTTCTAAAACTGAAAGTTTTGCCACAAGATGTTAAAAAAAATAAAACTTTGAATGTCATCCAAGTTCAAATAGACAATAATGTTGGATTGATGGCTGAATTACGTGCTAGGTGGGAAAAAGAAGATGAATTGGCTGAAAAGAATAATATTGCTAGAGCTTGTACTATCACAACCACTAGTAAAAATGAAGTTCCAAGTGCTAGTAAGCATCCTACTATCAATGGTAAAGTAGTTGGTGTTGATAAGGTCCATACTTCTTTGGTGAAACGTGCTAAATTGCCTCAAATTGCTGAAACTGCTTCTAATAGAAGTGTTGAAATTTTTAGAGACGTAGGAGATAATGGTCCTATTACTTTTGATGATAATAATTTTAATTTTGATGATTCAATATCTATGAAGTTATTATGTTTCTACAAAAGCTTTCTAGCATTCCCAATGCTAGTGCCATGAATATGCACTTTACTAAACATATTACTAATGCTCTCATGAAAGTTAGGGAAGAAAAGTTGAAACTTGAGACATCTATCCCTAGAAAATTAGATGATGGTTGGGAACCTATCATTAAGATAAAGCTAAATGATTTTTATTGCAATGCTTTGTGTGATCTTGGTGCAAGTATCTTTGTTATGCCTCAAAAGCTCCATGATATTCTTGATTTACCACCGCTAGAACACTCTTATTTGGATGTTCATCTTGCTGATAAGGCTAAGAAGAAACCCCTTGGTAGAAATGATGATGTTCTCATTATGGTGAATAATAAACTTTCTCTTGTTGATTTTGTTGTTATGAATATTGAATGCAATGCTTCTTGTCCTATTGTTTTGGGAAGACCTTTTCTTAGAACTGTTGGTGCTGTCATTGATATGAAAGAGGGGAGTATTAAATATCAATTCCCCCTCAAGAAAGGTTTGGAACACTTTCCTAGAAATAATACGAAGCTACCCTTTCAATCTATTATTAGAGCAAAATATGATGTTTATGCTTCTTCACTTGAAAATACTTGAGTTGATCTTTTATGCCTAGTTGAAAGGCGTTAAAGAAAAGCGCTACCGGTAGACAACCCGTTTTATTTCTCTATTTTCATTATGTTTTTCTTTGTTTTATTTGGTGTGCTTTGCACCTGGGTGTTTTGTATTTCCTTAGAAACCCTGTTGTATCTTTTCTTGAGCCAAGTAAATCCTCTAGTGGAAAGTTGACACTATATTACGGATTTCTACGTAGAAAACAGATTTGTGCTGTGCACTGTTAATTCCGGTAAAAATCACAGAAAATTCAAAATGACCTGAGCGTTTTTGTGCTTAATCCTGAGTTATATAGGCAACTTTTCTTAGTTGACCACTTTTTGGTTTGAGCAAAAAAGGATTTTACAAAAAATCGATCTCTGCCTGCTGTTCTCTTTTGACAGATTTCTGCCACTTATCCCATTTGCATCTTAATCTCTTTCTTTTGGTGTTCTTTTCAGAAAAAAGTTTTAAAAGAAGTTGTGACAGTAGCTAATATGTTTTTGTTTCTATTCTTGCGTTGAAACTGAACCATGTGATTTTATTATTTCGATTGCACTGACGTTGCTAATGAAGATTGTGAGAATTTTGATGTGAAGGAAGTTTTCAAGGGTCAAGTGAAGAGGATGATATGATGTGATCAAGAAGAGTGAAAATACTAAGATTGGGGATGCCTCGGTGGTACATCCCAGCAAATTCCAAGAAGACTCAAACTTCTAAGCTTGGGGATTCCCAAGGCATCCTCTTCTTCATCAACAAATTATCAGGTTACTTCTGGTGAAACTATATTTTTATTCGGTCGCATCTTATGTGCTTTAGTTTTGTTTTCAGTTTTCTTTTGCATTTGCTTTAAGTTTGTTTTTACTTTCATAATAAGCTTGGTTGGACCCCAGCATTCTTTTTTTAGAGAGTGACACGCTCCGCTTTTTCATGAGAATACGTTGTATTCTTAGTCTCTGTTTGGCTGCTGCATTTAATTAGCTCCTGTTTTTCATGCATCTCTTATCAGAGCTGTTAGTTTTAGTAGTGTTATTTGAGTACTCTCATGTTTTCTTTCTGTATCATAAAGAGTATTTTTGTTAAAGCATGTTTTGTATGTTGCTTGTTGGGAGAAACAAAAATGTTGCTTGAAATAGAATTTATAACAGTTTAGTAGAAGCTTGTATAGACTGTGGCTAGAACTTTTTCATTCCATGCTAAATGTTATTTTAGTTTTGAAGACTTGTTGTTATTGAGTAGCACGATTAGCCTCAAATAGCTGAGAGTGTTTAATATGTGTTGAAAGATTCATGAGTTGTTATTGTCATAGTAAAGCAACAATATATGGTATTATCTTTCGAATGTTTTATTTGGTTGACTTGGCGCATGCTCACACCATGTTTACGACTACAAACCAGTCACGAATATCCTCAATGTTTTTGAAATTGTGATACTTCTTATGTTTTAATTAATGATGCTTATGTCGCTATGCATGATTATGGCTCTTATGCTCTCTGGATTTGTCGCTCCTAGTCTTTTGCTAGCCTCCACATGTACTGAGTATGAGCTCTACTCGTGCATCCAAACTCCTTTAAACCAAAGTTTTCCCCATTGTGTACACCATACCTACCTACACGTGGTATTTAACTGCCATTCCAAGTAAATTGCTCATGTGTTACCTTTAAAACCTTCAAAATTATTCCTGTTTTGTGTTCTTGATTTTGCTCATGAGGACGTCAATAGAGAATCTTTATCTCACTTGTTGATTGGATTTCACACCCTGGACTAGTGTCTTCATTCTCTTATCTAAATGATAGAGTAGCTGGCAGCAGGGTGCCCAACCCCAAACTAATACAAACAAATTCTCTTCACTATTTTTGCCCATGAACATATCAGTCAAAGCATAATTGTGTAAACAAAAGAGAAAGAGGGGTGACCTTCTACACCAGTTGCGTCCTTCACCATGGGAGCCGCTCTTGTGAATCCAGTTGGCTTGTGACGCACTGTATTGCCTGTTTACCATTCGTTGACACTAGCATACACCTCTCCTAAAATATAGACTTTCCTCTACAAATGTCAAACTTTTAATACCTCTGTTTAATAAAATAAAAAGCTCTAGAACATGAGTGATCCCTGCTTCCCTTTGCAAAGGGCCTTTCTTTTACTTTTATGTTGATTCTTCATCTTCTAACTTTATGCACAGTTGAGAGATCATTTTTGCCATTCTGAGTTTTACATATGTGCATTTGTCCCATAAACGTCAATAATTACTTCATGATGTGATATTATTTATTCTTAAATTATTTGTTCTAGTCTTCCTCTTGAACTTTGAAAGTGTCCTGGCATTTATGTTTTGTCCCACTCTTAAGGACTAGCGAAATACCACTTTGCCATGCTTTCTCTATACCCGAAACAAGCGTTTACCTTTCTTTGCATTATTATTTATGATCCTTTATTTGATTTACTCCTCGTGATGCAAAGTAATTGCTATGCTTTATTATTAAAGGTTTATTTTTCATGCTTGTGTTTAAAGTTTTATGATCTCAGCGTGCATACGCTTTTACATTACATTGATCAAGTTTATCTTGTTGGAACGCGTAGAGATAAAGGAAAACTTTTCTACGCGGTACTTTCAAGATCTAGCCGAGGTAGAAGGCCACGATGATTACCACTAGACGCGCAGATGCGTATTATCGATGCAGCGCGTCGATGCAGTGGAGTCCCACGATCCGATCCAATCCCACGACCGTCGAAGTTGTGATCATACAACACCTCTGCCGGTATCCATACGTACGAGGAGGAGCTCCGACGGCGGACTGCTAGGTCCGGTGCGACGGCTGGAGTGAGTGGGGCTAGGGTTCCCAACGCATGGGGTGGAGTAACGTGCCCGCTGGGCAACCTGCGCCCCTCTTTATATAACGAATGGTAGTGGGCTTCACAACACTTGTGCCCCATTCCCTCTGTGAGTCCGACTCACAAACTCAGTCCATTTCCGGTTCGGGTCCAACCCGACCAATACATTTGCTCCCGCTCTTAAGTGTGCGACCCTGCAGGCTCATGGCGACTTGGACACGATTGGAGTCCGACTCCCGATCGATCAATCGGTAGCGGCTCCTAGTAGAACGTGCCGACTCCCAAGTGCCATAGAGTCATGACGACATACCTTCCAATGTGATTTACATCTTAGTCCCTTTTGCCTCACGATATACCTTGTCGAACTATAGGCGAATTGTCGTCATCCCTTAATAGCTCAGCTCTCTTCTCGGTCCGTGATATATGATTCATCCGACTAACTCTTAGTCAACAAACACAGTTAACACTTAACTGAGTCGCGCATGGCCATGCTTCCTGAATCATATCACTTGAGAGGGACCAGAGAATATATCTACATTCCGAGGGGCAAAATCTCATCTTGATTATCCACATCACGCAGCTTGCTTCTCATTCAACCCGAGCTCTGCCTTTATAGCTGCCTTGTCACAAAACAACGTTTGACAGAACCTAAGTCGGTGATCCACAACTCGGATTGTGCGACAACCTCAGGTCTAAGGATTACATTGATTGAGACATGCAAATGACGACTTGCTCGTTGCATCTCAATGTGGGTCAGTCTGACTTGCTAAACTCTTTAGCCAAGTCTATGAACGTTGGAATGACATCTCTATGCCCATGACAAGTGGAACCGTGGCATCAGCCAACACTCACATTAGTCTAGGGTGTGTGTCCAGCACAACCTTAATGACCAAGGACAATTTAGTATGAACAACATGAATATATAGTTCCACAATCGAATCACATATTCAATGACATATATCAGATGTTCAAAACAAGGACGACTTAATAACTTTATGAATAAAGTGGGAATTACATCATACATGATTGCCTCTAGGGCATATTCCCAACATATGTTAGTAGCATGTCACCTCGGAAATTATTGGTTTATCGTTTTCCTACTCGAGGACGAGTAAGAACTAAGCTTTGGGATGCTTGATACGTCATAAACTTATCCCTAATTTCTGATGCTCCATGATGATATTATGCAAACTGCTACATGTTTTCTCCCTTCTTTATGTCATTTTATCGATTTTTCGGACTAACCTATTGACAAGATGCCACAGAGCCAGTTCCCTGTCTTCGGCTGTTTTTTAGTTTCAGAAAAGTTGTTCTGGAAATATTCTCGGAATTGGAAAATTCGAAGCCCGGAAGTCCAATTTTCCCCGAAAGCATCCAGAAGAACGAAGAGGAGTCAAAGAGGGGCAATAGGGGGCCACACCATAGGCTGGTGTGGGTCCCCCTGGTCGCGCCAGCTATGGATGTGGGGTTCCTGGAGCTCCACCGCCTTTTCCCTTTCGACTATTTAAGCCCCTCGGATGGAAAACCCTAAGTACCTGATCAAAATCCCCGAAAAAGTTCTGCAGACGCCGTCACCGTCAACCCTAGATCAGGAGAGTTCTGGAGCTGTTTGTCGGCACCCTGCTAGAGAGGAAATCATCACCGGAGGTTTCTACATCACCATGCCTGCCTCCGGAGTGATGCGTGAGTAGTTCATCCCTGGACTACGGGTCCATAGCAGTAGCTATATGGTTGTCTCCTCCTCATATGCCTCCATGTTTAGATCTCGTGAGATGCCTATCATGATCGAGATTGATCTTATGTAATTCTATATGTTGTGTTTACTGGGATTCGATCAATATTGACCTTATGCCAAGTTGATTATAGTCTTTATTGCACATGTTATTTGTGATCTTGCATGCTTTCTGTTGCTAGTGGTTGCTGTGGCCAAGTAGTTGCTAGTGACTCCAAGAGGGAGTATTTATGCTTGATAGTGGGTTCATGCCTCCTTGTTTGTAACATCCCAAGTATGAAATACCCCTTAGAATGTTTGATTCCTTGTTTTAATTCAAGCAATGCATCATGTCATCATCTCATTGCATTTGTTTTATTATTGTTTGCATTTGTTACTATTTGTTTTGCATCTGTTTTATCCTGTTTTCATAATCAAACTCAAACAATTTCAAATGGTTATTTTCATACTTGATCTGTTACAACTTTTGGAATAAAAATAACAAATAAAAACAACCATTTTTATTCCTTGTTAATCACCCATTAAATTGTTGGTTTAATCAAACCATTAATGCAAGCAATTACTCTAAATCATTTCTAAAATTCAAACCAAGTTTCAAATCAGTACCTTTTGAAACCTTAAAGTTCATCACCCTTTTTTTTAATCTTTAATCACTTTAAAACTTAGGGGTAACCCTATTAAAAGTGTTGTTTTAAATAAGGTGTATTTAATATTGGAAATTCATCCAAATTGGATTCAAATACAAACCCCATTTTAAATTTCAACTTTTTGAAATCCAATCTTGGAATATGGTTTCTAATTACCTAACTAGCCTAACCTAATTTTTCTGAAATTTTTATTAAACAAAACCTTAACAATTTCTTCCAAAATCTGTTGCAGCAAAAAAAAAAAAAAAGGAGCACACCAGCGCGCGCGAGCGGCACCTAAGCGAACCCAACCCAACTAACCTACGCGCGCGCGGCCCAGCCCTCCTAAGCCCCTAACTTACCGCCTCGCAATTCGTGCGATTCATCTGTTTGGCGTACGGCAGGCAATCGGCCGGTGCCACCGCGACCGCGCGCGACTCCGGCGGCCATCCGAGCCCTGCCGCGCCTATAAAGCATGCCCTAGGGCTCCCGCACCTAACCCTAGCCCCTAGGTCCCGTTCCCCTCGCTCGCCGCCGCCAATCGCGTCTTCCCCGACGAGATCCCTCTCTGCAACTCACTCACCGGCGGCCGCTCCTCTGAATCCATCCATGGCGCCGCCACCCTCGACTCCCACTTAGCCAACTACCACCTGGAACCGAGCCGCCACTCTCCCTTCTACTCGTTGGACACCAGATCGCGCAAGGAGAAGCACTGCAGCCTCGACACCGTCCACGACACCGCCGCCTCTGTCACGCCGTCGTCAGCGACCACCGCCACCTCAATCCCCTCCCGGTGAGCTCCACCATCTCCCAATCTCTCCCTCTGCTGCTTGCGCATGATCCCGTGCACGTTCTGCACACAGCACACGCACACACCTCACGCATCGAGCGCCACCGTGCTGTTTTCCCCGCCGGCGTTGATCCTCTGTTTCAGTCGAGCAAGCGTTTGCTCGACAGTTTCGTCAGATAACACTTGGTTCTGAAACCACATCCTTTCTGCGTCGCGTATTCAGATAACGAGCGCGCAGCAGCGCAACTGGTTCAGACAGCGAGCGCGCAAGCGTGCGGTCGCGGGTTCGAGTCCCCGACGCGCGTTTATTTTGGAGAATTTCTCCCCCACGCGAGGCCCGCCAGTCATTTACTGTCACGGCCACGCAAGCGCGCACTCGCCACGCTGGCCACGGGGCCCCCTGGCAGCGTGTGGGTATGTTTCCAGCGCGGTAACAAAAAGATTAAAACGCCTCTGTTTAATTTCTATTTCTTTTAAATAGCAGAATAAACCATAAACTTTAAAAATCAATAACTTTTAATCTATAAGTCTAATAAATAAAACTTGTATATGTTTTCTGTTCAAAATTTAATAATCTTTCCAAATAACCTATTTGTGTTCTGTTTTGAGTTTTCAAAATACATTTAAAATTCAAATTTGGTTAATTCAAATGTAATTTGCAATAATTCAAACATAATTCATACTAATCCCAAATAATGCAAATAAAATATGTTTTTCACACCTTTTTGAATATCCTATTCAAATATAAAATTTGTTTCCTGGTTTGAATAATTTAAATTGCCTAAATAATTTAATACTTGTTTAATTCAATTAAATTTGATAAAATCATAACTTGCTTAATATAAAATATTTTTGAACATGCAAAATATGTTTTCAAACCACCAAAGTGTGAACTTTTCAAATGTGAATTTGAATTTATAATTTGAACAAATAAAATTCAAATAATATTTAAGCTTGTTTTAAATTCAATTAAAACTTGTTTAATATTGTTTAATTTATAATAAATTCATCCTAATTCAAATTTCAATATGTGAAACATGTAATCCAACTAAAATTTGATGTTCTCTTCAAATATAAATTTTGTTAATTGTTTTGCACACTTTAAATTGATGAAAACAATAATTGTTGGTGTGACATGTTTAAGTAACCAAATTTTTTCAAACTTAATAAATATTTTCCAAACTTGTTTTACTCCTTTTCCTTTTGCATCTATTATTGTTATTTGTTGTTATCTTGTCATCATCCTCATGCATGCATCATGATAACAACTATCACCTAATAAATAATTGTAAATCATTTGTTTCCACTTATTTCAATGGATCTTTTCCATATGCAACCCTTGCATATGGGTCCATTTAAATTGTGTTATCATGTTAGCTAGTTTATTTTGATGCAACCATTAATTTGTCATGCATCATCTTGATTGTGCACAATGCCATGGCAATGATTGTTTACATTCCTGTTTTGTTTGTTTGCTTCTTCTCGAATAGACGACGACGTTGAGACAGACGACCTTTACAGCACCCCTTCTGAGGATCTAGCTCAGTACCAGGCTGTTGAGCTTCCAGGCAAGTTATCACTCACATGAATCATCGAGTTCCTTTCCACACTTGTTGTCGATACTATCCTTTTGTCTACTACTGCTAGCCCTATGTATCGTTGCTTGTTCTCCGAACCTATCACATGATACCCTGAACCAATGATACTGCCTCACCTCCATACCTACAGCCATTGCTTGTTGCCTTAGTATTACCTAGCATGCTTAGGGTTGCTTTTACTCGAGTCTGTTGTCGGTTACTACTTTTACTATCTTATTATTGCACCGAGGGCTCGAATGTTAATCAATCAATCCTGTTAATTGCTAATGGTAATAATAATTTGATGATAAGGCACCGGCAGGAGGCCCGTGAGAGGTTTTGAAGCCTGCTAGTGTCGACCCTAATAGGAAAAGGGTCTTGTCTACTGATCCATGATGAGCGCACTACCCGCATGTGGGAAGCGAGTATGGGCGCCCCCCTCAATTTGACTCGATTCGCATCTCGTCCAAATCGCCTCATTTAGTTCGTGTTTTCTATTTGCCGCATGCATGTTTTTGCGAGCCCAGCGCAGGGTGGAACTTTTGTAGTCGGCATATAGGGGGACACGGTCTTAGAGTGCTATGAGGGTCCCTTTTCTTCGGGGCTTGATTAGCCGTGCGCCCAAGGTTCTTTGGGCTTGATGCGAAGAAGGGTCGAGTTGTGTTGAGTGCCACGCTTGGTGGGAGGCATCCCATCTGGCGAGGTATTCATACGTGTACGGCCAAATTGGTGCAACCCTGCAGGGATAATCTTCTCGAGAAGCCGTGTTTTCCGCGGTTATGGATTACTTGGTGAAAGTACTGGCTAACAAGTACTCAGGACAACTTCAACATAATGATCAATCATGTTTCACCCAATGATTAATAACTTGACTAGTAATAGGTTATTCACACAATAACTTGATTCATCCTAATCCAATTGTGTGAGTTATCCTCGGATTGCTTCTTTGGATAAGGGGCGAGATCCAGGATGGGTTTGGTTGAAGTTATCTTTCAGTTGGTTACAATCCTCGATCTTATCTTCTTCTGTTAGCCGGAACTTGTAGTTATCTTCTGTAGTTGGTTAGAGCAGCCAGCAGCAACTTTCATATCACCTATTTCTTCCGTTGATCCCAAGCATCTATGCTTGTGTTGATGGGTAACTCTTTGATGAAGTGTGAGTCTTGTTTGCCAGTACTTGGATGTACTGACCCCGTTGGGGCTGTGGTTTACGCAGAGTACGACTACGGCTACGATGACCACCAGGATGGCTACTTCGTGGAGTTTGACGAGACTGCAGACGAGTAGTTAGCTGGACCAGGGCTGGATCCAGGACCTACGTGGATGGGCTTCGTCTTCTTTATTTTTCTCCGGCTTCTTAAGCCTGTTGGATTTGTCTGTACCCAGACACCTTTGATTGCTTCCGCTGATGTAATGAATGCTATGTTGGGACATGTGTCCTCTGGATGATTGTATTTGCTATCTCTGCCTTAGTGAAGGCCTTTTGCAACCTTATTTCAATCTTTTGTGTCTTAGAGATAAGTTGTGATCATCATTCGTTCAAAGCTGTTGACGTACCGTGCGTGCTTGATATGAAGTACGTCGACAGTAGTGCCTATGACTTCTAATGGATAGTTTACGTCGACGGTGGAATAGCAGGGCTTGTGTTGTCGCGCATAAGCGCAGGCCTACCAGGAAGCTGGGACGTGGGAGCAGTTATGCCCCATAATCCAAGCACCTGCTATCCAGTTCGTACGATGAGTATCCCTTAGAAGCCAGGGTGCGACAAATGGTATCAGAGCCTGTCTGCCTGTAGGATCCCTTTTTACTGGTCGCAGTTGAGTCTAGAAACTATGTTGTAGCTATATAGGAAATATGCAACGTGAGAGTAGGAATTCTGCCATTTTTCTTCTTTCCCCACCCACCCACCCTTTTCTGGTAAGGAAGTGCAACGTTGTTTTCTGTTCTCACCTAAACTTTCAAGTTAGGATTTCACGTGTTTTGGGTTCTCCGTAGTACCTCAGGACTTTTGGTCTCGTTTTCCCGATGTTGTTTCGATATCCTGTTCTTTTAAAGAACCTTTCGTCCGTTGGAATCTTGTTGTTGTTTTCCACTTCCTTTTTCTTCTACCGGCGTCTAATCAAAACATTCCAAATCATCTGCAGATGGGTCTCAGCTACTACCCGCAGGTGGTTCGCATGACTCGCTGTGAGAGCACCGCCGGTTATCCGGAGATGCTGAGAGACATGGTTACCTATCTGGGGTTCCGTTGGGCACCAGAGTACCAGGTCTACGAGCACCAGCGCGAGTTCGAGCAGACTTTCTACCGGGCCATCGTCTACATTCTGTCGGATGATGGCAGGAGCTTTGTCCACCGCTACGAGGCAGTAGGTTCCACAGTGGATATGGCCGTGCAGCAGGCAGCGTACGTGAGTCTCACCGTCCTTCGGGTTGACTACTGGGGGTTTGATGATTCCATCTATCGTCACATCCCCCGTGGTTACATCACGTCGGCGGGAGTTCACTTCACTATCCACCGCGACCTGGATACCTACGAGTCTGATAGCTCCAGGCTGCACACCACTGCTCAGTTCGTGAGGCACAGTGACGCCGTTGCTTCCACACTTGCTCAGGAGTTGGCCTCAGTCAGGGATCAGCTCCACCTCGCGTTGACACGTCTGGCGACGTACACCACAGACTTCGTTGGAGTCGAGCGCTTTGCGCGTTTCACTCAGACAGTTGGTTTTCCTCTGCCAGATGCTGGAGGTTACGAGCCGATCAGAGGTCCACTTCTCAACCTTGGAGCTGGTTACAGTGGTATTCCTCTCTTTGGAGCACAGGGAGAGGACGCTTTCTACTTCACCACTCCGAGGGTCCCTCTCAGAGCAGTTCCTATCTACAGGGATCGTCGTGATACTTACTTCCGTGAGCAGACTCCTCCTCGCCGTACCACTCGCCGTACTCGCCGCCGTCCTGCGTGATGAGCATGGGAGTACCGATGTATCTGTTCCTAGCTATGTTTAGTTATCCTTTGGCATTCGAACCATGTATTGGTCTGTTGGATATTCTGATGTATTTGAACATGTGTTGACCTCTTGGTTATCTATTCATGCGTCGGAATAATCTATCTTTCGGTTACCAAGTCTATCCTGTTCTATTGTTGTGCTAAAATGCATTTCTGTTCAGGATGCCTCCAACCAGGAACTCCCCGCCTGAGCCACCTCCGCTTACGAAGCTGTTGACTCAGATGACTCAGGTCGTGGCTCAGATGGCCCAGATCCAGGCTAACCAGCACACCAACCAGAATGCTCCGCGAGTCAGCATCAAGGAGTTTCTGAGCATGGGGCCGAGAGCTTTCGTGGCAACACGTGAGCCTCTGGATGCTGATGACTGGATCAGGGAGATGAACAGGGCTCTGGAGATAGCTCATGTTGCTGAGGAAGATAAGGTCAAGTATGCCACCTACCTACTGAAGGGTCAGGCAGCTACTTGGTGGGAGAACTACCAGACCATGAGAGCTGGCTATCCTATCACCTGGGGTTGTTTCAAGGATGCCTTCCTGAAGCACCACATCCCAGATGGTCTCATGGAAAGGATGCGTGAGGAATTCTGCTCTCTCAGACAGGGCAAGCTGGACGTCCTCGGCTACCAGAACGAGTTCAATCGTCTCGCTCGGTACGCTGGTGACGAAGTGTCCACTGAAGCCAAGAAGATGGCAAGGTTCCGCCGAGGTTTTAACCCGGGACTGAAGTACGCTCTCACCAACATCAAGTGCAAGGACTTCGTGGAGCTTGTGAACACCGCGCTCAATGAGGAGAATGGGCGCAAGGCGTTCGAAGAGTCCCGCAAGCACTCGCGTGAGGGTGGTTCCTCCTCCAACATGACCACCCTCCGCAGAAGCGCCGCATCTGGGTGCCGAATGGTGCTGTCACTCGGGCTCCAAATGCCCAAGCTTCTCCAGGCTTTGGTCCCCGCCCACCCAACCCATCTCAGATGCAGGGTCAGAGGATTCCAATGGGGCAGCCAAGGCCAGGTCCTCCTCGTGTCGTCACTTGCTTCAAGTGCAAGGAGACTGGACACTACGCTGATAAGTGCACCCAGAGGCAGCTACCTCCACCTCCTCGCCCCAACACCAACCAGGCTATGGTTCGTGCTCCTCCGGCTAAAGCCTTCAACTCCAACAACAGGCCTGTCGGGAGGACCGCGAGGGTGAACCATATCAAGGCCGACAAAGCTGAGGAAGCTGCTGACGTCGTTCTCGGTATATTACCCGTAAACTCTTTTCCAGCTAAAGTGTTGTTTGATACTGGAGCATCGCATTCGTTTGTGTCAAAGATTTTTGCAAAAGCATACAACCTAGTTCTGGTTCCGCTAAGCAATCAAATGAATGTTCACTCTCCGGGACCGCAAATGTTGACTTCCAAGATAAGTATGGACAATCAAATACTGATTGGAGGTCGCATATTCCTTGCTTCACTCATGTTGCTGGGAAATTCTGACATTGATGTCATTCTGGGTATGGATTGGTTGAAGACCCACAAAGCAAAAATTGACTGTGCCCAAAAGTCAATAACTCTCTCCCACACTTCAGGCCAGATAGTCTATTCTCCATATGGATCAAGTTCTGTTCAGCTGTTCAACCTCGATGCCAAACCCCTTCCTGCAATTGAGAATGTTCCGGTGGTTTGTGAGTTCCCTGACGTCTTTCCAAAAGAGTTGCCAGGGATGCCTCCGGACAGAGCAGTTGAGTTCGTGATCGAGCTTGAGCCAGGTACTGCTCCAATCTCTAAGCATCCATACAAGATAGCTCCTCCTGAACTGAAATTGTTGAAGGAGCAAATCGATATGTACATGGAGAAAGGTTACATTCAGCCTAGTTCCTCCGCTTGGGGTTGCCCAACTCTGTTTGTTGCCAAGAAGGATCAAACAAAAAGACTCTTGGTTGACTATCGTCCTCTCAACGAGAAAACCATCAAGAACAAGTATCCAATTCCTCGTATCGATGATCTTTTTGATCAACTTGCTGGAGCCTCAATATTCTCAAAGTTGGACTTGAGGATGGGTTACCATCAAATAAAGATCAGAAAGGAAGATATTCCTAAGACAGCTTTCACCACTCGTTACGGTCTATATGAATACACCGTCATGTCCTTTGGTCTCACCAATGCACCGGCGACCTTCTCAAGACTCATGAATTCCGTCTTCCATGAATACCTCGACAAGTTCGTTGTGGTATATCTTGATGACATTCTTGTCTACTCAAAATCCGAGGAAGAGCATGGAGAACACCTTCGTCTCACTCTCATGAAACTTCGCGAGCATCGTCTGTATGCCAAGTTCTCCAAGTGTGAGTTCTGGATTTCAGAAGTTGCGTATCTTGGTCACATCATCTCTGCCAAGGGCATAGCCATTGACCCAGAAAAGGTTAAGGCAATTGTTGATTGGAAACCCCCTAAGACGGTGAAGCAAGTCAGAAGTTTTCTTGGCTTGGCTAGCTATTGCCGTCGTTTCGTCCAAAACTTCTCCAAGATTGCAAAACCTCTCACTGATCTCACGAAGAAGGACAAAAAGATTGTTTGGACTCCACAATGTGATGAGAGTTTCAACCTCCTGAAAACTAAACTCACTTCCACACCTGTTCTAGTTGGCCCAGATACCACCAAACCTTTCCAGATATTCTGTGATGCATCTCTCCAAGGCCTAGGAGCAGTTCTTATGCAAGAACGTCAAGTTGTGGCTTATGCTTCACGTCAGTTGAATGCACATGAGAAAAACTATCCCACACATGATCTTGAACTTGCAGCAGTTGTGTTTGCCCTCAAGAAATGGAGACAATACTTGTTGGGTAACAAAACTGAAATCTTTTCTGATCATAAGAGTCTGAAATACATCTTCACTCAGCCAGATCTGAACCTCAGGCAAAGGAGATGGATTGAAAAGATTAAAGACTTTGATCTCACCATTTCTTACACTCCAGGCAAGGCTAATGTTATGGCCGATGCTCTCAGTCGCAAATCCTATTGCAATAATCTCATGATCATGGAAAGCCAACCTCCACTTCATGAAGAATTCCAGAAGCTGAACCTTGGTCTTGTCCCTGAAGGATACCTTGCTAGCTTGACAGCCAGTCCAACTCTCGAGGACAAGATTCGTTCTGAACAACTTCGTGATAATGAAATCAAGAAGATTGTAGAGCACATCAAAGAGGGCAGTGATAAATTCAAGTCCTTCTCAATTGATGACAAGGGAACTGTGTTCTTCGAAGGACGTATTGCAGTTCCTCAGATTCAAAGTCTCAAGGATATCATTCTCAAGGAGGCTCATGAAACTCCTCTATCCATTCACCCTGGAAGTACAAAGATGTACCAGGATCTTAAGACTCTGTATTGGTGGTCTGGCATGAAACGTGAAATTGCTCAATACGTTTCTGAATGCGACGTTTGTCAACGTGTTAAAGCAGTCCATCAGAAAACAGCCGGTCTTCTCCAACCTCTCAAAATTCCTGAGTGGAAGTGGGACATGATTGAAATGGACTTCGTTACTGGGTTTCCAAAGTCCAAGAAGGGCAACGATGCAATCTTCGTTGTTATTGATCGTCTCACTAAGGTTGCTCACTTCTTTGCTGTCAAGGAAACTATCTCAGCTAGCCAGTTAGCAGAGCTCTACACAGCAAGGATTGTTCCTCTTCATGGTGTTCCATTGGAAATAAGCTCAGACCGTGGAAGTATCTTCACTTCTCATTTCTGGAAGAGTTTTCAAGAAGCATTGGGCACCAAACTTCTGTTCAGCACAGCTTATCACCCTCAGTCTCAGGGGCAAGTCGAAAGAGTCAATCAGATTCTCGAGGATATGCTCAGAGCATGTGGTCTCTCCTTTGGCATGAAATGGGAGGATTGCCTTCCATATGCTGAATTCTCCTACAACAACAGCTACCAGGCAAGCCTAGGCATGGCACCATTTGAGGCACTGTATGGTCGCAGATGCAGGAGTCCAATCAATTGGTCTGGAGCTGGTGAACGTTCACTCTTAGGCCCTGACATTGTTAAGGAAGCCGAGGAGAAAGTTCGTATCATTCGTGACAATCTCAGGATTGCTCAGTCTCGTCAGAAGAGCTATTATGATAGCAAGCACAGGGATATGATCTATGCACCTGGTGATAAGGCATATCTCCGTGTAACTCCCCTCAGAGGCACTCATCGTTTTGGTGTGAAAGGAAAGCTGGCACCAAGATACATTGGTCCCTTCAACATTCTCTCAACGCGTGCTGAAAATTCTTATCGTCTTGAACTTCCAGAAAAACTATCCAAGGTGCACGATGTGTTCCACGTGTCACAGCTCAAGAAGTGTTTCAAAGATCCAGATCGTGCAGTTGATCATGATTCCATTGAACTGCAAGATGATCTATCTTATGAGGAGCACCCTATTCGTATTCTCGATGAGACCGAGCGTAAGACTCGCAACAAGAGCACCAAGTTCTTGAAAGTGCAATGGTCGCATCATTCCGATAAAGAGGCAACATGGGAGACCGAAGAGGATCTTCGCAAGAAGTATCCGGACCTTTTCACTTCTCAGTAAGGAATCTCGGGGCGCGATTCCTTCAAGGGGGGCGTTTTGTAACATCCCAAGTATGAAATACCCCTTAGAATGTTTGATTCCTTGTTTTAATTCAAGCAATGCATCATGTCATCATCTCATTGCATTTGTTTTATTATTGTTTGCATTTGTTACTATTTGTTTTGCATCTGTTTTATCCTGTTTTCATAATCAAACTCAAACAATTTCAAATGGTTATTTTCATACTTGATCTGTTACAACTTTTGGAATAAAAATAACAAATAAAAACAACCATTTTTATTCCTTGTTAATCACCCATTAAATTGTTGGTTTAATCAAACCATTAATGCAAGCAATTACTCTAAATCATTTCTAAAATTCAAACCAAGTTTCAAATCAGTACCTTTTGAAACCTTAAAGTTCACCACCCTTTTTTTTAATCTTTAATCACTTTAAAACTTAGGGGTAACCCTATTAAAAGTGTTGTTTTAAATAAGATGTATTTAATATTGGAAATTCATCCAAATTGGATTCAAATACAAACCCCATTTTAAATTTCAACTTTTTGAAATCCAATCTTGGAATATGGTTTCTAATTACCTAACTAGCCTAACCTAATTTTTCTGACATTTTTATTAAACAAAACCTTAACAATTTCTTCCAAAATCTGTTGCAGCAAAAAAAAAAAAAAACAGAAAAAAAAAAGCAGCACACCAGCGCGCGCGAGCGGCACCTAAGCGAACCCAACCCAACTAACCTACGCGCGCGCGGCCCAGCCCGCCTAAGCCCCTAACTTACCGCCTCGCAATTCGTGCGATTCATCTGTTTGGCGTACGGCAGGCAATCGGCCGGTGCCACCGCGACCGCGCGCGACTCCGGCGGCCATCCGAGCCCTGCCGCGCCTATAAAGCATGCCCTAGGGCTCCCGCACCTAACCCTAGCCCCTAGGTCCCGTTCCCCTCGCTCGCCGCCGCCAATCGCGTCTTCCCCGACGAGATCCCTCTCTGCAACTCACTCACCGGCGGCCGCTCCTCTGAATCCATCCATGGCGCCGCCACCCTCGACTCCCACTTAGCCAACTACCACCTGGAACCGAGCCGCCACTCTCCCTTCTACTCGTTGGACACCAGATCGCGCAAGGAGAAGCACTGCAGCCTCGACACCGTCCACGACACCGCCGCCTCTGTCACGCCGTCGTCAGCGACCACCGCCACCTCAATCCCCTCCCGGTGAGCTCCACCATCTCCCAATCTCTCCCTCTGCTGCTTGCGCATGATCCCGTGCACGCTCTGCACACAGCACACGCACACACCTCACGCATCGAGCGCCACCGTGCTGTTTTCCCCGCCGGCGTTGATCCTCTGTTTCAGTCGAGCAAGCGTTTGCTCGACAGTTTCGTCAGATAACACTTGGTTCTGAAACCACATCCTTTCTGCGTCGCGTATTCAGATAACGAGCGCGCAGCAGCGCAACTGGTTCAGACAGCGAGCGCGCAAGCGTGCGGTCGCAGGTTCGAGTCCCCGACGCGCGTTTATTTTGGAGAATTTCTCCCCCGCGCGAGGCCCACCAGTCATTGACTGTCACGGCCACGCAAGCGCGCACTCGCCACGCTGGCCACGGGGCCCCCTGGCAGCGTGTGGGTATGTTTCCAGCGCGGTAACAAAAAGATTAAAACGCCTCTGTTTAATTTCTATTTCTTTTAAATAGCAGAATAAACCATAAACTTTAAAAATCAATAACTTTTAATCTATAAGTCTAATAAATAAAACTTGTATATGTTTTCTGTTCAAAATTTAATAATCTTTCCAAATAACCTATTTGTGTTCTGTTTTGAGTTTTCAAAATACATTTAAAATTCAAATTTTGTTAATTCAAATGTAATTTGCAATAATTCATACATAGTTCATACTAATCCCAAATAATGCAAATAAAATATGTTTTTCACACCTTTTTGAATATCCTATTCAAATATAAAATTTGTTTCCTGGTTTGAATAATTTAAATTGCCTAAATAATTTAATACTTGTTTAATTCAATTAAATTTGATAAAATCATAACTTGCTTAATATAAAATATTTTTGAACATGCAAAATATGTTTTCAAACCACCAAAGTGTGAACTTTTCAAATGTGAATTTGAATTTATGATTTGAACAAATAAAATTCAAATAATATTTAAGCTTGTTTTAAATTCAATTAAAACTTGTTTAATATTGTTTAATTCATAATAAATGCATCCTAATTCAAATTTCAATATGTGAAACATGTAATCCAACTAAAATTTGATGTTCTCTTCAAATATAAATTTTGTTAATTGTTTTGCACACTTTAAATTGATGAAAACAATAATTGTTGGTGTGACATGTTTAAGTAACCAAATTTTTCCAAACTTAATAAATATTTTCCAAACTTGTTTTACTCCTTTTCCTTTTGCATCTATTATTGTTATTTGTTGTTATCTTGTCATCATCCTCATGCATGCATCATGATAACAACTATCACCTAATAAATAATTGTAAATCATTTGTTTCCACTTATTTCAATGGATCTTTTCCATATGCAACCCTTGCATATGGGTCCATTTAAATTGTGTTATCATGTTAGCTAGTTTATTTTGATGCAACAATTAATTTGTCATGCATCATCTTGATTGTGCACAATGCCATGGCAATGATTGTTTACATTCCTGTTTTGTTTGTTTGCTTCTTCTCGAATAGACGACGACGTTGAGACAGACGACCTTTACAGCACCCCTTCTGAGGATCTAGCTCAGTACCAGGCTGTTGAGCTTCCAGGCAAGTTATCACTCACATGAATCATCGAGTTCCTTTCCACACTTGTTGTCGATACTATCCTTTTGTCTACTACTGCTAGCCCTATGTATCGTTGCTTGTTCTCCGAACCTATCACATGATACCCTGAACCAATGATACTGCCTCACCTCCATACCTACAGCCATTGCTTGTTGCCTTAGTATTACCTAGCATGCTTAGGGTTGCTTTTACTCGAGTCTGTTGTCGGTTACTACTTTTACTATCTTATTATTGCACCGGGGGCTCGAATGTTAATCAATCAATCCTGTTAATTGCTAATGGTAATAATAATTTGATGATAAGGCACCGGCAGGAGGCGCATGAGAGGTTTTGAAGCCTGCTAGTGTCGACCCTAATAGGAAAAGGGTCTTGTCTACTGATCCATGATGAGCGCACTACCCGCATGTGGGAAGCAAGTATGGGCGCCCCCCTCAATTTGACTCGATTCACATCTCGTCCAAATCGCCTCATTTAGTTCGTGTTTTCTATTTGCCGCATGCATGTTTTTGCGAGCCCAACGCAGGGTGGAACTTTTGTAGTCGGCATATAGGGGGACACGGTCTTAGAGTGCTATGAGGGTCCCTTTTCTTCGGGGCTTGATTAGCCGTGCGCCCAAGGTTCTTTCGGCTTGATGCGAAGAAGGGTCGAGTTGTGTTGAGTGCCACGCTTGGTGGGAGGCATCCCATCTGGCGAGGTATTCATACGTGTACGGCCAAATTGGTGCAACCCTGCAGGGATAATCTTCTCGAGAAGCCGTGTTTTCCGCGGTTATGGATTACTTGGTGAAAGTACTGGCTAACAAGTACTCAGGACAACTTCAACATAATGATGAATCATGTTTCACCCAATGATTAATAACTTGACTAGTAATAGGTTATTCACACAATAACTTGATTCATCCTAATCCAATTGTGTGAGTTATCCTCGGATTGCTTCTTTGGATAAGGGGCGAGATCCAGGATGGGTTTGGTTGAAGTTATCTTTCAGTTGGTTACAATCCTCGATCTTATCTTCTTCTGTTAGCCGGAACTTGTAGTTATCTTCTGTAGTTGGTTAGAGCAGCCAGCAGCAACTTTCATATCACCTATTTCTTCCGTTGATCCCAAGCATCTATGCTTGTGTTGATGGGTAACTCTTTGATGAAGTGTGAGTCTTGCTTGCCAGTACTTGGATGTACTGACCCCGTTGGGGCTGTGGTTTACGCAGAGTACGACTACGGCTACGATGACCACCAGGATGGCTACTTCGTGGAGTTTGACAAGACTGCAGACGAGTAGTTAGCTGGACCAGGGATGGATCCAGGACCTACGTGGATGGGCTTCGTCTTCTTTATTTTTCTCCGGCTTCTTAAGCCTGTTGGATTTGTCTGTACCCAGACACCTTTGATTGCTTCCGCTGATGTAATGAATGCTATGTTGGGACATGTGTCCTCTGGATGATTGTATTTGCTATCTCTGCCTTAGTGAAGGCCTTTTGCAACCTTATTTCAATCTTTTGTGTCTTAGAGATAAGTTGTGATCATCATTCGTTCAAAGCTGTTGACGTACCGTGCGTGCTTGATATGAAGTACGTCGACAGTAGTGCCTATGACTTCTAATGGATAGTTTACGTCGACGGTGGAATAGCAGGGCTTGTGTTGTCGCGCATAAGCGCAGGCCTACCAGGAAGCTGGGACGTGGGAGCAGTTATGCCCCATAATCCAAGCACCTGCTATCCAGTTCGTACGATGAGTATCCCTTAGAAGCCAGGGTGCGACATTGTTGCCTTGCTCGAGTGACAAAAATGTGAAGGGGGGATGTGCTGTTTCCATCAGGGAGAAAACAACGTTGAGAGTACCTGCGTGTATAGTAATTGCTTACATTACACACTTTGTTTAATGCAATTATCTGTTGCTTGCAACTTAATACCTAAGGGGGTTTGGATGATAACCTGAGGATGGATTATTAGTCATAGATGTTCACCCAGCTTGCTATCTTTTATGGAGAGACACCACTAGTGAAACTATGAACCCTGGTCCATTTTCCACACTGTTAAACAAACCAAAACAATTTCCTGCTCTCTCTACTTTCTACAAGCATATAACTGTTTTCTACACTATACGTCTAATCTTTGTTTTCAGCAAGACCGGTGAGATTGACAACCTCACTGTACCGTTGGGGCAAAGTATTTTGGTTGTATTGTGTGCAGGTTCCACGTTGTTGCTGACACCGGTGAAGCGCCAGCACCACCGTCAGTGGCATCAACCTTCCGAAGATCCTCTTTCTCCTACTGGATTGATAACCTTGGTTCTTAACTAAGGGGAAAATTCCTACCGCTGTGCTCATCACACCTTCCTCTTGGGGTATCCCAACGCAAGCATCATCAAGCTTCACCCGATAGGCCTATCGGTGGTGGTGGTGGGAGGGGGGGGGGGTCTTTCGGGTACCCCACGTCAGGATGAGTTCTGATGGAATTTAAACAGCAATGGTACATTCTCGCTGAGCTATATGTATGAAGAACTGTTACAACCAGATGTGCCAGTAGATAATAATAAGAAAATTTGGACAATGAAGATTCCACCGAAAACAAGATCTTAGTGTGGTATCTGTGTCGAGGAGTAATATTAACGAAAGACAACCTTGCAAAACGTAATTGTGACGGGAGTAGGCAGTGTGTCTTCTTTCATAAAGACGAGATAACGAAACACTTGTTCTGTGAAATTGCTGGTTCTATATGGTCAATCATTCAAATAGGTTCTAACCTCATTCCTCCTAGTAGCATTGCCAACAATTTTGGTAATTGGCCTAATGGTGTGGACAAAAGATTCAAAACGCTTATTAGGGTGACATCGCTTGCCTTTATTTCGTCGATGTGGCTACGTAGAAATGACAAGGTTTTTTAAAGATAAAATTTGTTCTATTATGCAGATTATATTTAGGACTACATCTATACTCTGTTCTTAGTTACTGTTGTAGCGGGAGCACTAGGACCTGTTTACGGAGGTGTTTATCCAACTAGAGGATACGGCGAGAGACTTTCTCCCATCATGGATGGCAGCATAATTTGCGGATCGGTCCTCCACCAATTTAGCCAAATTTACATTTATGTTAATTCTTCGTAATCCGCTTTTCTTTTCATTATTTTTAACTTATTTAGATCTTTTTGCGTCTGTGTGCATCTCAAATATGCAGAGGCTGGGTGTAGTTTTACTTAACTTTAAGTAATCAGATCTCCTTTTATCAAAAAATAAATATATAAATAGTATATGTGGCTTAACCTGGGTGTCCCTATTAGACGCGTAAATTGGTTTTAATATATAATAGGTTTTTTTGACCAAATGGCAAAAGCTTTGCCTTTTATATTGATATAGTTGGAGAAAACAAGCGACGGCCGAAGCCAAGGAAAAACGAAACATGCCGAAAAAGGATGGCCCTAGAAAAAGTTGAGTTAAGCGACTAAATCTCCCAAATGCCTAGCCCTAACAAGAATCCAGTTCCTGCTCTCGTCCTTTATTTTCTGGAACAGCAATGGCAGAGCGCAGAACTTGTTGCAGAAAATCCTCGCATTCCTCTCTTTCCTGATCTCCCAGGTGATTAGCGCGATGGCAGACCGCAAGCCTTTTGGCTGGCTAGAAGGCGCAAGGTCTAACGCCTGCCAGTATTCCAACACGGTTGACCTGCTTGCAACAAGACTTTGCAAGAGAGCCGTGCAAGCAAGCCAAGAAGCCGCCTCCTGCCAAATGCGCTTGGAAAACCTGCACTCAAAGAGGATGTGTCTGCGCTGTCTCCGGCTGACACCTGCATAGCTAGCAGAACGGGGAATGCGGCCATCCGCTTATGGCCAGCCGATCCGAGGTCCAAAGCCGGTTCTACACCACTAACCAGGCAAAGAACCTGCACTTCTAAGGGGCCCAACCCTTCCAAACAATGTTTCCGAAAGAAACATAGGTAGATCCCAAGAATTGGGCCTTGTACGCCGAGCCAGCCGAATAGATCCCATTGGAAGACATCTTCCAACTGATGGAGTCCTCAACCCCCTTAAGAAGATGAATCCCCCTGCAAAAGCTCACTGAGGTTGATGTATCGGATACATACGAGAACTTTTAAAGCTCGAACTTTAGAGATCGGCCTAACTTTTGTACAGCATATATAAATAAATTTTTTCAATATTTGGGTTTACCGAAAATGTAAAAAAAAGGGGTACGCTACAGGCGTATCTCTGCTTTGAAAAACTTGTTTTCTTTACTAGTGCGTGACAACGAACCGGGACATTATATATGCATGTAAGTTTGTTTCCGAATTGATAATGCCGCCATTTCTGGCGTTTCCATTGACCCCATTCACAAATGCCGCTGCCCTTCTCCGAAAGATGCCCTTGTTTCCCACGTACGTTGTACTGGAGCCACATGTACCCCATGTACCACCAACAGCTAGTTTAGCAATCAAAGCCGTGTCCAGGATGAGTGTTGCTTCTTATTTCTACAGTTCCCTTTCACTGTAACATGAACCATAACAAACGCACTCAAACACCCAAAATCGATGAGTAAATTATACAGATTCGTCTTCAAAACCCAATAGCTCGATGAAAATAAAGAAGTGTGTACATCTTACCCGCCGGTATATCACTTCGCTTCAGGCTTCAAATAGAGGAATCTACATAGACGAGGCAGTGCAAGTCAATGCGACCCAGGCTTCTTTATTTTGCAGTCTCTCTCGCGCTTCGCCATCGGCAGCTATACCTGTCCACCAGCTGGTACGGCAGCAGCGTCCTCAACCAAAAAGCCATATGGAGGCGATTGGACACAAATCCCCTGCAGCGGACTGCCTCTACCGGAGGTGCTCAATCTACACGACGGCGTGCGGCGAAATCCGTGGTCTCAGGTGTTGCCTACGTGAGTAGCTCCTCACTGTATTTTTTGCAGGGACATATAGTTGGTTTGTTTTTCAATGGTTGGTGTTTTCTTCGTGATTCAACGTTGGTGTTTTTCAACAGGTCAACCACTCCTTTGGTCCTGTTCGAGAAACTCAAGGATGAGCGAAAGAACTGGATTCTCGCAGGTGCTAAACGCTTAGCGGAGATTGTTTCCTAGTTTCTGATCATGTGATTTTTTTTCTTTTTTCGGCCTAGGCCACCGTTGTTTGCTCCTCCTTTATCAATATAAAAGGCAACACTTTTGCCTAGTTTCAAAAAAAATTTGGTTAGTGTGACAAGCTCGAGATAGAGTAAGCGGTGAAGTCTAGCCATGGATGAAGCTGAAGCTTATGTTGAGCCGAAGTGAGCAACAACACAGGTCCGCGGCGCAAAACACAGGCGAGTCTCCCATTTTTTTGCGTTGGTAAGTTGAAAGGACGAGTTAATTAGGTATGTGGGTTTGCCAGTGGTATACCCAAAGAATTCTCCAAGCCTAGCCATAAGTGCATAAGAAGGTATTTCTCAGAAAAAGTAATCAATACGTATAGGAAGTAAGTAGAACCGCCCTTGATGTTATGGCTAGCGTGATTATGCCAAGAACGGTTCGGGGAGCTGAGTAGTAGTTTGAGCAGAGTAGTTTGAGCCACCAAGGATAACGACAAGTTAATCGCCAAAATTGGAGAAGAAAAGGTGGGGCTTTGAGCAAAAAGAGGTAGGATGAAGAATTAATGATAGACAAAATTATGCCCATCGCCCAATTGAAGAAAAACACTGATTTTTTTTCCTTTTTGGTATAAATTTATTTTTGTTGTTTTTTTTTATACATGATGGTTATTTTTCATATATTTCTATGGTTTTTTATTTCATGTTTCTGCAATTGGATTTGGCCTAAGTCAGGCTATATATATTTCACATACAACTCAATATACTTATTAGTTTAGGAACAAGAGTTTTGGCTCGCAAGCGCCTGTGGTCATGACCATCGGTCTGTTCTTAGTGTTTTAATATATGCGAAATCGGTCAAAGACAACATTGCCGAAGTACATAGAATAAGATGTTGTGTCAGAGTATTTCACTATCACATGTAGAAGAGCAGCCTCACATGCGAAATAATTGCACTAACTATTGACGTTCTTTATTGTGCTAGATTCTATGTTTTCATTGCATAGCATGATTTTGCCAAAGTTTGCTCAACTAAAAATAAAATTAGAGCGTAGTCAAGCCCCGACAGTTGGGTTATGTCATGATTCGTGTTGTCCTCTCAAAGTTGTTTATGGATTGCAGTTGAGATTTTCCTAGTTTAATGCAAGCTGCAACTCAGTTTCTTGAGTTACATTTAGGTTGCAACCAATAAGAGAATAAATGCCTAAACCGTGAGACTTATATCGTTATTCGTGGTAGTGTATGCACATGATTTCAAGTTGAGATTGGGATGACCCCATCGATCTAACTAAAAATTAAGTTAACTTTCAATGACCGAGTGCTAGCTAAGTTCTTTATTTCTTGTAATCAAACTGTAATACCATGAAATATTACAAGCATGTCTTTATTTTTCTCAGTGCAGGTTGTGGCGTCGTCCAAGGCACAAAGCTAGGGATATTAGTAGGATACATTTTACTCAACTTCAACTCGTAAAGGAATGAAGCGATGGCTCACAGGTGTGATGTACGTGGAGGTAGTCTCACATCACACCCTACACGGAGCTTTCAAAGACAGAGCATTCTGCAAGAAAGAAGAAAAGGTCAACGTGGACTCTGTCAGAACCCTTGAGTTTATCTTTTTCTTCGTTTTTTGAGAACTGTCAGAAAGCTCGAGTTGACTACAGCCAAGTAAGCAAGAGTCCAGCGCAATCTCCCAAGTGAACGTTAGCCCACCCATGAAGAAGATGGGCCAGCCAGACCGTACTTGCATGTTCAGGAACATTACTGGCCCAGGCCCCGAAGGAGGTAAGCTACCGCTTATCCCTATCTCACTGCGCTGTTGACCCCACCTCTTGCTGGACGCGAGCCGGCTCGGGCCAACTCGGGCCGAGCCTGGACAAGGCTCGAGCCAGAAAAGGCGAGCCTCGAGCTGGCTCGAGACCTAGCACGAGCCGCTTCAGCAGGCTCGGACCGAGCCAGGCCGAGTTTCGGTCCATACGAGCCAGCTCGCGAGCCACCTGAAAAATTACAGAAAAAATGACGTGGGGAGGGGAATCGAGCCTACATCTCGATGCACATGGCGCAGGGAGGGAGCCACTAGGATATCTTTGCACATGTGATCAACTATGCATCATACGGAATATACTTCAGTCGTAATGACCTTCAGATGATGTATGAGCAGAACATAATTGAAGTCTGAACTATATAGACATGTCTTTCCAGCGTTTTTTGACGGACAAACCGTAGAAATTAAGTGCCAAATTATCCTAAATTTATTCCAAGAAATTAACAGTCTGAAATTGAAGTATAGATGAACCCATTTCCATACAAATAGACGAGCTCCGGCGACAAGGAGGGGCAGCGCACGCACCCACTGAAGCTCCCCATGGCCCTGCTGGTGACAGGGACAGACAGGTCGTGGCAGTTCATGCAGTTCATGCCGTTCGAGATAGGGACAGACAGGTCGTGGCAGCCTCGTGGATGCAAACATCATCGGCATGAAAGGAGGTAGCTGCTGCAGCGTGCAGGGCGATCGACTAAGGCTGTGTCTCTGCTCGTCTCTCTTATTCGACAGGTTCAGAGCTAGAAGAAGGCGAGCTTTCGGGCCAGACCGAGCCGAGCCAGGCTCGGCCCGAGGCCGTCGCGGTCCAGCCAACGAGGCTCGGCTCGGTCCATGAAATTTGCGGGCCGAGTCAGAGCTCGGTCGAGCCAGAAAAGCTCGGTGCGAGTTGGAAAACTCGGTCTCACCGTCCAGCAAGAACCCCACCATCGCTTCTCCTCTATAGTATAAATGGTTTAATGGCGCCACTGCGATTTCTTCTTCTTCCTCTCAGCTAACCCCCCGCCGCTTTCTAGGGTTTTGCGCCTATGTCGACGGAGAGGAGCAATCCCCGGCGCGCGCAGGGACTTGGGCGCGGGCAGGGACTTGGGCGAGGGCAGGGCGCCGGGTCAGAAGCTCCTGTTCAGCCCACCCCGCCGGCGAGGGGCCGCGGCTCCCGCCCACAAGCTCCTGTTCAGCTCACAAGGTCCTTGGGCCAGCCCCCGCCAGTCACAAGGTACGACGACCACCTAGTCCAAAAAGGCGCAGCTTGGTGACCCCTAATCTCTTAAATCTTCTTCTATCCTGCTTAGCTTGGATCGAGCTGGGCCGATCCCGTCGCCGGCTGCCGACGGGGCCATCTTGAGGTCTACAAGTAGCACCCTTCCGCACGTCGAGCACAAGACGCCTACACCAGCCCAGCAGGTGTCCCTGAACCCTAAATTCTCATATCCTGCGGATGTGACAAGCCCGGGTCTACAGGTCCAACTAGGCGCAGCAGGAGCAACTATCACTAGGCCTGCCGCAAGCCCCCATGCCGGTCATGCCAGGTCATCTACTACCATGCCTACTTCATCTGCTGATAGGTTCAATCAGGTTCATCCAAGCACAGCAGTTCCAACACCGCCATCCACGACTGAGTCGCCCATCCCGGAGCCTGCCAGTCAGCAGAATGGAAATTATGCCCAGAAAATTGGCGGGCTTCGTAAGGGATTGTACAAATACCTCAAGTAAGGACACAATGCAATGCAAGCGCCGAGCTTGGATTCCACACTACACTCCAATATAATTCATAGTTCAATTTTAACTGTCCTTTGGGTTCTTTTCTCCAGAGATAATGAGGATTACTACAAGAAAAAGATTCGTGAGACCACTGGCCCATGCAAGTTAGTAGTCTCCTTCGATGATATGGTCAAATTCAATGCCGCATCTTCTACAATAAGAGCCACATGCAGCTATGTGAAGCAAAACAGGTATATATACGGACTACGAAGCACCGATACGGCGTGATGGATACGGCGATACGGATACGGCGATGGCAATTTCAGAAAACAGTCATACGGCGATACGTCGAGTATATATATAAAAATAATAAAATTACATGTAATAAATACTGGAATAATTGAATGCATGAGATAAGATAAGAGTACTGCCCCATTTGTTTCTTTTTCAAGTCCTGAATGATCATTCATCAATGTCCACACTCCAATGATTACTTCTGGCGTATCGGTGCTTCATAGTATACGGTTACTCTTTGCTGTTTTAAGGCTCTCAATACATAAAGTTGTTCATACAATAAATAAATAAATAAATATATATATAGGAAAATGGTTATACATGTGTATACAATAAATCGCCTTTCAGACTATGGCATAATTTAATAAGATTATGCCTTTTCTACGCATATACATGTGTTCTCATTTCTCCGAGCACTTAACCTTCCCTGCAGACTCATTTTGCCACAGCCAAAGATATCTATAGTTTTATGTTCTTGCTTAGTTTGGAATTGAGCAGTGCTACCCCTCTCAGCGGGTTAGGTGTTTGTGCACACGCTAGCTTGCCTATTTTCTACTCCCTCCGTTCAACAATAGATGACTTGCATTTGTCTACATATAGATGTATCTAGACACTAAAACATGTCTAGATACATCCATATCTGGATAAGTGGAAGTCATCTATTGTTGAACGGAGGGAGTACAACAATACTACTAGTGCTGACTGTTAAAACTCTCTTATTTCGATTTCAGTATGGCCACTTGGATAATACCTGCTGGTGAAGATTTCCTGCGCAATTGTGTAAATGAAGACACATGCATTGACAATCCATGCATTTCCTTTACCGGCTTTCCAGAGAGGTATGATATCATATATTTAGCTCAAGGATAAACATACCTTTTTTTAAAATTTTGCATAACAGAAATATTGTTTGTATTGCATGTACGCAGCATCCATAATGCTGAAGAGTATGGTCCTCTTGTGCAACGGATATCTCTATTTGGTGGAAAACATTCTGTTACTTGTCGCACCCTGATTTCTAGGGGATACTCACCGTACGAACTGGATAGCAGATGCTTGGATTATGGGGCATAACTGCTCCCACGTCCCAGCTTCCTGGTAGGCCTGCGCTTATGCGCGACAACACAAGCCCTGCTATTCCATCGTCGATGTAAACTATCCACTAGAGATCAAAGGCACTTCCGTCGACGTACTTCAACCATACACACATGGTACGTCAACGGCGTTGAACAACTGATATCACAACAGATCTCTACGACACAAAAGATTGAAATAAGTTGCAAATGGCTCTCATTAGAGCAGAGATAGCAAATACAATCATCCAGAGGGCACATGCCCCCAACAATACATCATTACAATACAGCGGAAGCATTCAACATGTCTGAGTACAGACAAGAACCAAATAGGCCTAAGAGGCCGGAAACAAACAGACGGAGCCCATCCACGAAGTCTCGGATCCTGCCCGGGTCCGATATCTACTCGTCAGCAGTCTCGTCGTCATACTCCACGTAGTAGCCACCAGGTAGATCCTCGGAGTCGTCGTCTGCGTAAACCACAGCCCCAAAGGGGTCAGTACACCAACGTACTGGCAAGCAAGACTCACAGTTCACCAAAGTGTAACCCGTCAACACCAAGCACAGATGCCTTGGGTTCAACGGAAGAGAGGGGATATAAAAGATGCTGCAACTGGCTGCGCTAACCAACTACAGAGATTCTACCACTTCCGGCTAACAGAAAGGAGATAAGATCGAGGATAGTAACCAACTGAAAGATAACTTCAAACAAACCCATCCTGGATCTCGCCCCTTATCCAAAGAAGCAATCCGAGGATAACTCACACAGTTGAGTTAATGATGGTTCAGATTATTGTGTCAATAAGCCTATTACTAGTCAAGTTATTAATCATGGGGTGTAACATGTTTGATCGTTATGTTTAAGTTGTCCTGAGTACTTGTTAGCCAGTACTTTCACCAAGTAATCCATAACCGCGGAAAACACGGCTTCTCGAGAAGATTATCCCTGCAGGGTTGCACCAATTTGGCCGTACACTCATGAATATCCCGCCAGATGGGATGCCTCCCACCAAGCGGGGCACTCAACACAACCAACCATTCTTCGCATCAAGCCCAAAGCACCTTGGGCGCACGGCTAATCGAGCCCAGAAGAAAATGGACCCTCATAGCACTCTAAGAACGTGTCCCCCTATATGCCGACTACGAAAGTTCCACCCTGGCCTGGGCTCGCAAAAACATGATGCGGCAAATGGAAAACACGAACTAAATGAGGCGATTTGGACGAGATGCGAATCAGGTCAAGTTGAGGGGGGCGCCCATACTCGCTTCCCAAATGCGGGTAGTGCGCTCATCATGGATCAGTAGACAAGACCCTTTTCCTATTAGGGTCGACACTGGCAGGCTCCAAAACCTCTCATGGGCCTCCTGCCGGTGCCTTATCATCAAATTATTATTTAACAATAACAGTAGCATGATTGATTGATTAAACATCGAGCCCCCACAACGTAAATGATATAGTAACAGAAAGTAACGGGTAACAGACTCGAGCAAAACAACCTAAGCATGCTAGTAGGACACTGGCTCAAACAATGGGTTGTAGGAAGGGAGATGAGGCAATATCAGGTTTAAGGGATTCATGTGATAGGTTCGTAACAGAAACAACTACTACTAAGGCTAGCAGAAAAGAACAACGGAAAGTATCGGTAATCAATGTTGAAAGGAACACAGTGGTTCATGTGAGTGATAACTTGCCTGCAAAACCCAGTAGCCTGGTACTGAGCTAAATCCTTAGAAGGGATGTCGTAAGTATCGTCGGACTCAACGTCGTCGTATATCCGGGAAGAAGCAAACAAACATTGCAGAAAGATAAACAATCAATATAATGGCATAGGTGCACAAACATGGGATGATGCATGTCATGTTGATAGATGCATCAGAATAACTACTTGACAAGATGACACAATTTAATTGGATCCATATGCAAGGTGAATTGCATATGGATGCAAATGGTTTAGGTTGAAGCAATGATCTACATTTGGTTAACAAGTGTAAGTAGTTAAACATGATGCATGCATGATGATGATAACAAGATAACAACAAATAACAATGATAGAGGCAAAGGAGAAGAATAAAACAAGTTTGGAAATTGTTTGTTAATTTTGGAAAGTTTTGGTTACTTAGACATGTCACACAACAATTATTGTTTTCATCAAGTTAGAGTGTGCAAAACAATTTACAAATTTTATATTTGAAAAGAACATCAAATTTTAGTTGGATTACATGTTTCACATATTGAAATTGGAATTAGGATGAAGTTATTATGAATTAAACAATATTAAACAAGTTTTAATTGAATTTAAAACAAGTTTGAAGATTATTTGAATTTTATTTGTTCAAAACATAAATTCAAATTCACATTTGCAAAGTTCACACTTTGGTGGTTTGAAAACATATTTTGCATGTTCAAAAATATTTTATTTTGAGCAAGTTAAGATTTTATCAAATTTAATTGAATTAAATAAGGATTAAATTATTTAGGCAATTTAAATTATTCAAACCAGGAAACAAAAATTATATTTGAATAGGTTATTCAAAATGGTATGGAAAACATATTTTATTTGCATTATTTGGAATTAGTATGAATTATTTATGAACTATTGCAATTTACATTTAAATTATTCAAATTTGAATTTTAAATGCCTTTTGAAAATTCAAAACAGAACACAACTGGAATAATTGGAAAGATCTTTGGATTTGGATCAGAAAACATATAAAGTTTTTATCTATTGGAATTATAAATTGAAAGTTATTAATTTTTGAAGTTTTTGTGTAATTCTGTTTATTAAAAAGAAATTTGGAATTCGCAGAAACCAAAAGTGTACCCAGCTGTTATCTACCCACCGTCACTGACGCGTGGGCCAGCGGCCAGCGTGGCTCACGCAGCTGCACGCGTGGCAACCAGAGTGCCTGACGGGTGGGGCACTGCGAAGGGGAAAATTCCCGAAAAAAAGGCAGCGCTTGCGGGGACTCGAACCCCGACCGAGCGCAAGGGAGAGGTGCTGTGTTACCACTGCGCTGGATTCCGTTTGGTGACAGAAGTACACCCGCGATGAGGTTAAGACTAAGAACCAGCTAACTGAATTCTCTGACGAAAAACCAACGCCGAAACCTGACAGTAAAGCCACCGGCGGCGATCACCGTGCTTCTCAGGCGCTGATGCTTGGTGTGCGGGTGCTGCTGCGAGATGGTGCTGTGGATGCAGATGGTGCAGCGAGATGACAGGGAGGCGCGGCGATTTGCTCACCGGGAGTTGGTCGTTGTCGGGCTCGACGGCGAGGCGGCAGGCATGGGCTCATCGGCGAGGTTCTAGGCCATCTTGAGCTCGACGGCGGTGCTCAGTAGCTCCAGGGCGTCGAGGCGAGGCGATCCCCGTGGCCAGCGCGGGAGGAGATGGGCCGCAACGGCGCCGGCGAGCACAGTTTCAGAACGGGGCGTCACGGTGGCCGGAAGGATGCCGTTGATGGCGGCGAAGCTCCGCGAAGCGCGCGGGCTCGCTGAGGTGTCCAACCGATAGATGACGGAGTGGCGGAGTGGTTCCCGTGGGTAGCTGGGGTGGAAGAGGACTGAGGTGGTGGCGATCACGGCGGTTTCAGAGGGCGTCGACGGCGGCGATGTTCAGAACAGAGGCGGATTGGGGGAGGAGAGGGAAAACGGCGGCGGGCGAGGGTAGATAGGGCTAGCAGGCTAGGTTAGGGCACAGGTGCGAGGCCGTAGGGATCTTATAGAGGCTCGGGGACCTAGGATTGCCGTCGGTAGGCAGGGCTGCCGCCGTGGCATGCCCTGATGCCCTGCCGTACGCGAGGCAGGCGACGGGGGTGGCCACGAAGGGGTATCGGGCTTAGGTGGGCTGCTGCGCGCGCGGGTAGTAGCGTAGGTGGGCTGGGCCAGGGGTAGATAGGTGCTGCCGCGCGCGTTTTGTTTTATTATTTGGTTCTGTTTTATTTTTTTTTTGGCTGAAAAGCAAATTTGGAAGAAATTGATAGATTTTGTTTAGGAAAAATTCCAACAAATTTAGGTTAGGTTGTTTAGGTAACTAGAAATACATGTCCAAGATTGGTTTGCAGAAAATTTGACATTTTGAAATATTGTTTGGATTTGAAACCATTTTGAATGAATTTTCAATATTAAACAACCTTATTTAGAACAACATTTTTAATAGGGTTTCCCCTAATATTTAATGTGATTAAAGATTACAAATAGGGTGGTGAACTTAAGGTTTCAAAAGGTACTGATTTTTCAGAATTGGTTTGAATTTGAGCAAATGATTTATGAATTATTTGATTGGATTAATTGATTGAATAAAACCAACAATTTTTTTAGGAGCTATCAACATGGAATAAAATGGTTGTTTTCACTTGTTATTTTTATTCCAAAAGTTGTAACAGAACAAGTATGAAAACAAGGTATTTGAAATTGTTTGATTTTCATGGTGAAAACAAAGAATAACAGATGCAACACAACAGAAACAAATGCAACAACATGATGACATGATGCAATACATTATTTAAACAGGAAATCAAACATTCTATAGGGTAGTTTTCATACTTGGGATGTTACATTACTACTCTTACAGAAAATGGGAGTGTTCTTGTTCAGGTCTTAATACTAGGTTTATTAAAATATCATAAAAAGGGTATAAGCTGGGGTGGCAGCTACACGGCAAAGGACATCCATGTCCTCAGGTGGCCATCGCCTCCGAACGACCTATTGAACCAGCAGCCATATACATATGAGGTAAAATATGCCAGATGATATGAATCTTATCTGTTCATACTTGGAGACATCCAACACAAATGATGATAGGTACAAGTAGCAATGTACCGCTAGTTATGAGGCTATACATATTGCTAACCCACTCGATATTAAACACCATGTTTGATGCATCTTATCTGTTCATACTTGGAGACATCCAACACAAATGATGATAGGTACAAGTAGCAATGTACGCTAGTTATGAGGCTATACATAAGGATGGTTGCTAACCCACTCGGGATCAAACACCATTTTTTATGCCACCCATATCTCGTCATATTTGCGTGTAGGGAGTAGATAGTCCTGAGATGATATAAGTCACATTGTGTGTGTGTCACGCAGACGCCGGTGCTCATCAATATGTGATTGGTGGGGGTCTTCGTTGTAAAAAACATGTACAAGAATTTGGTTAGCCCTTTCAGTCAGTTAAGACTTTTGATTACAATGGATCGTAAATGAAATTCGACTTGATATCAGTCATAGATCTTGACTTCAGCTCCTGATTTTCGCAATTTATTGAAAAAATGTTGTTGGCCCTGTCTATGTTCACGCATAGTTATCTTAATTGAGTGATTTCTTTCAGTGTGTTGGCATCCCCACGTCAAATGTAAGAGAGTGTTGAAGTGTATATGTGGATTAGTTAGAAATTTCTACCAGTTCAGAATTTTGACCGCATTGGCTCATGCATGAAAACATGAAACCAGATCCGTAGGTCTCGAGTTCATGATTTTCGCAGTTTATACAAAAATATGGTGTTGGCCCTCTATGTGTTATGTTGAGCCATTATAACTCTGAGATTTATTTCCATGTGTTGGCTTCCCCAAGTAACATGTGATAGGGGGTGTTGAAGTGTAGATTAGCTAGCCCTTTCGATCAATCAGATTTCTAGTGCATGAAACATAGCATTGTTAATTTTGGCAATCTATCTCAAGAGCAGCATAGAAACGGTACTTTTGCAAGCTTAGTGACATGTTATTTCTGCAATACTTTTACAGCTAGTCCTGGCAGTAAAGATCTTCCAAATATACCATGTCTTTTCATGTGCAGTTACTAAATTCATTGATGTGTTTTATTATGGCGTACTTCTTTTTCAAATGAAATTAAGGTTGTGGCGTCTTAAATTTTACTAATTCTTATTATTTTAACCAGATGAAGATACTGCGAATGCCAAAGGAAGTTAGTCGTCGGAGCCTAGATGAGGCTATGGTCAAAGACCAACACAATGCCGCTGAGATATTAAATTTACTATGCGAACATTTGCCAGTCTACTTTCGTGAGCTCATAGAACAACTACAAGGAAGCAGTGAAGTACTTTTTAGAACGGAATGGTTCATGAAGTATTTCAGTGGCCATCCTGCGATCATGTCCTCAAGTGATCGTATAAACCTTTTGACCAATATTCTGTATCCTGCACGAATGAACGGTATTATGCTACAACCACTGTCTACATGTCGTAGTGACTGGAGAACAATTGTAAAAGAAGAAATTAAGGCCGAGAGGACTACCGGGAAGAAAGCCGGCAAGGGCAAAAAAACTCTTCTTGAAGCTGTATTCACGTACAGTGGTACATATGGAAACACAGCAGGCGAGCTTATCAGGTTTATGCGCAACGTCATTGTACATGTTCTGATGTACAGTCGGCATGACTTGGACTTGTACCTTGGGAAGATCTTCGATATGTTTCTTCCAAACATAGTGCAAGCTCTATTATGAAAAATTGCTAAAATATAGGTACATCCATATTTTTGGGTATTTGTTTGGTATATTGTTATTACCTTATATGTTTGGCCTAGAATCTCTTTCCTGAAGTTGCCAAAGTACAGTGAGCATTAAGGTTGTATTGCTTTGAATTTTGACCTTCTGGAATTGCTCCAAACATTCCTTATATCATGGGGGTGTTGGTCATACATATTGGGGATGCATGCTTAGTTCTGTTTAAAATTAAGTGGCACTAGTATTTTAGCGCACATGTTATAGTTGTCCCTAAATCATCCTCTTTTGTGCTTTGTCAGGGCTCAAGGTGGGCAACTGCTTCAAATATAACTACTTGTAAGCGTGTCATTCAGTTTTTGGATACACTGTCCTTCCTTGAAATATATACCATACTTCCAGACATGTCCTTATTTTTGTTTTTGATTTGGGGATACATTCGTACATTTTAGAACAGATGGTTGATGTTTGTTGAGTTGTAACGTAAAGTGACCGTCACTCCTTTTTGGGCTTGTAACAATTGGTGTGTGTGCCTTGTACTATGTATATGTACATGTGAACTCTTATAAAACCTTACTATGTTGATGTTTCCTTAGAAATAAGATATTCTAGTCAAAATGTTGATGCATGCCTTGTAATATGTGGATGTAACACTGTTGATCTTTCCTTATAAACCCTTACATATGAACTTCCATGTGTGTCAAGGGCATATATGTATGTTGTTTTTGTTGTTGGATTGAGCAGTCAGTTTCATATATCTTAATAACATGTTTTGTTTGCTTATTTTCTCCGGCATAAGAAGACTTTCGTGCCCGGCCATCTCTCTCTCTCTCCCTCTCTCTCACACACACACCCACACACCCACGCACACGCACACGCACGCACGCACGCACGCGCACGCGCACGCACACGCACACGCACACACGTACACACACACACGCACGCACGCACACGCACGCACGCACGCACGCACGCACATGGTTGGAAAAATTTCAAGTACCGTTGATTGATGGCTCGATGAAGCATACTTTACTCCAAAGTCTCCCCCTAATATAAGAGTTGTCAGGTACCATCCTTGTGACTTGCAGCTGTCCTTCCCAACTTGGGGACCATTTGCCTAACTTTCGGCTTCGAGAGCGGAATTGTAGTATAAACATCCATACCAAGTCAGTGATCCGAAAGCCCTTAAGCCGGATGTTTTTTATGTATGTATTATCCACCCGCAACATCTCCTTATTCATATCTTACAAAGAAGGCAGTCGTCGGTCGAATACTCCTCAATGTTATCCATCATCCAGTCACAGTACTGCTTAGCAGACAAATCGTTCTACTTGGCGAACCTCAAAATGACCAAATTCACATTAAATGGTAAGGCAACCTCTTGTCCATATTCCAACTCTATGGAACCAATGAAAACGACTGCGAGGAGGTTTCACATAGTTGTGTTGAGGCCTCAAGAGAGTCACGACGAATAAAACGAATGACCTCATATTGGCTTTTTTTTCATTGAGATGCATCTAGATTTAAGCCTTGTCTCTATTTTGTTCGTTAGTAATATATGGCAAATATTTGTATTGTCGATCGCTCTATTTTCTTTGCATTATCAATTGAAGTTTGGAGTTATGTTGCTGAAGAATATTATATTAATAGTTGTTGGTTACGTGATCTCTCGTAAAGTATCCCGTAGTTTAGGAATATTTCCAATTCCCCTCTTTTGAGATCGGAGAGAAAAATAGGGCACTCCGGACGTGGGTGCAGGACAATAATTATTGATGTCTCTGATACTGTCATAGAGACGGTCATTTTCAAGTGTCGACTCTAAGAGTATAGATATTTGATGCTGCAGACGTGATGACATGTTCGTGGAGTTATCCCAAGTGGAAGGTATGATAGAGCCTAACTGAAATTTCCCCCTATTGTGGAACCATGGTTAATCGACCAGTTGGGCTTCGAAGATTTGGAGAAGATTACTTGTTGTCTGCCGCGTCAACAAGCGTGTAACCCACACACAACACACAAATTCTCTCTTGCCCTAACTTCCTGGAAGGTTTTTAGTCATCCGGTCTTGCTGAAACTAGAGAATTAAACATATAGAATATTTCAAAGAAATAACAGTAAAAAGGGTACAACAAAGAAACAATTATGAAAATTCTTAAACGAAGGTTTACCAATGAGGAAAATAGGACCGGGGACACAGTTTCACTAGTGGCATCTCTTCAAAGAAGACAAACATGCTGGGTGAACAAACTACGGCTGAGAAATTGACAAATCATGAACGTATAACAATACTATTATGACGAGATATAGTTCACATGTTCTAACATTGTAGGCATTACATCAAGATAAATAAACTGCTATCCAGCATGCATCGAATATTAAAATTCCACCTTGATAAAGCTATCCAGCAAATCTCGTTGGTATTAAGTTGCAACAACGAATTGATTTCTTGTGTGCAACAAACAGTTTCATTAAGAAAATGTATGTAATGTAAGAATTTGTTCTCATCCGTAAACAAGAGCACCGTTGTTTTCTCCCTAGTGGCAACAACACATCCCCCATCCGGTATGTTTCTGTCACTCGGGCATAAATGTAAGGGAGTCATCCAGCCGCTATCTAGTATATAAGCCCTCTCTTGGTGTTTAAAACTCTCTAACAATATAAGTAAACCTTCTCAGATTGACATGATAAAATAATCATAATCTCATGATTAATCGGATCCCAACAAGCGCAACATGCACAATTACATAATGGTGGTCTCGACCATATGAGGCAACTCAGCTCACGAGATTGATTTTCATTTTGTAAGAGAAATAGTGGTATAGAAATTGTTGGTTATCAGGTTTATACCAAGAGGAGATCAAGTGGCAAATGGGTTTACAAAACCACCTCAATTAAGACAGTTTCAGTCGTTCAGTTCAATCTCAATATGAACACATTACGACGGGTGAGTACTGTTGGTCGCTGGCGCAGGCGTGCCGTACGGCAACGTCGGAGGAGCGACATAGAACATCGACGGGCTATGTGGCGCGAGCTTTATCCGCAAAGACTTTCCCGTGTGCCCTTTACCGTGTGCAGCATACGGTAAACACTTTCCCGTGTGCCCTTTACCGTGTGCAGCATACGGTAAACACTTTCCCGTGTGTGTGTTTCCGGCACACGGGAAAGAGGCACCCTCCCGTAGTGGAGCTAGGTAGGCGGCAGCGCGGGAGAAGCCATAAGGAGAACGGGCGGGGATGTGCCCAGGCCAGAGGCTGGGACGCGAGGAACGGGGAGAACGCGGCGGCAGAGTTCCCGGATGGCAAGGCGGCGACGGGAGCAGCAGATGGGGCGGAAGACATGTTTTGACCTAACCTAGACTGATACCACATTAAACAATGATTTTGGGCAACAACGCAACACCCATTGGGGTGTGGTTATCTCATTATTATATATATAGGAGTACAATTATGATTACAAGCGTATACACAAAAGCTACTTACATACACGTACAGTCTAACAGTTACCGGCCTGGAGGAGGTATATTAAGATACCGGGAGACTATACAGTGTGTATAGGTGAAACTGAATCCGGGGACTCGATCAGCGGTGAACTTGGCAACTGCTTGCAGCTTCTTGTTCCTCACGCCAACAGCAAGCACCCACGCCTTGTCATCCCAGTGGTCGACCTTGGTCATGAGGTACAGGACCTGGTCGGTGAGCGTGGGATGACCCGTGTGAAGCTTTTCCAGGATGGACCGGCCGGCACCGTCTGGCTTGCTGGGCAGCAGGTTCAAGTTTTCCGTTTTGTGGGTGATGAGAGAGATCTCGGAAGCCTTGATCATGTGGTCCTGTTTCCAAGAATCCTTGGCATCAGTGGCGCTCCTGCTCCACAAGGCGGCAGTCCAGCCGCCCGTGACATAGCCAACTCTGGTGGCGGAACCTGGCCTGTTGCCTATCTGCAGCTCGACGTATCTGATGCGGCCATTGGCGAAAGCAACGTCCCGCGTGCTCCTCGGGCATCCTTCCACTTGTTTAGTCAGGAGCACCGACGGCGGCAGCGGGATGTACCGGAGCGGGGAGTCCTGCCGGAGCAGGTCGCAGAGTAGGACGCCGCGCCATAGGTCGACCCAGCCCATGGTGCCGGATTGGCCTCCAACAGGGATCACCTTGTGGTAGGTGCTGGGATGCAGTTTACAGGACAGGGGCGGCTGGGAGACCCATTGCCATTGGCTGGTGCGTGAGTCGTACATGTGCAGCCGGTACTCTCCGGGGGGATATGTGTGGCAGAGCGCGGCGACCAGGTAAAAGTCGCTGCCCCGGAGTACACCCACATGGGAGTTGGATAGCGAGATGGAGGTTTCCGGGAGCAACTCCAGAGAGCACGATCCCAACTTGTAAATGAAATACTCATACCCGCCGTTGAAGCTGACCGGATTGCCGCGGATAGGGATGCCGAGGAGGATGATGTCGTCCTCCGTCGCCACGATATATGGAGCGGCGGGGAGCGGCGCGAGGTTGGAGCAGTAGACCTGGAGGGAGGAGACGCAGGGCGGCCTGGCGAGGCGTAGGCTGACCTGCACGCGGTGCTTGCCGCAGCGGGTCTGGCAAGAGGCGGCGGTGGCGTCACCGCTGCGGCACTTGGTGGCGGCAGCGTCGACCTGAAGGCTCAGGAGGAAGGTCGTCGCCCTCGCCGGGGTAGACTGATGCCGCCGCTGCCTGTCTTTCATCAGGCTCACCCCTGCCTAATCACGCCCTTCCTCTGCGGCTAGCTGCTACTTCGGCGGTGAAACTGGGGTCTTCTCCTCCTGCGCGCGCGCGACGACGGGAATAATTTGGAGGCGACGACGATAGTAATATATGGCCGGCGGCAAGGGGCGGCTGCTCCGGCGGAGAAAGCAAGATGATGAAGCCAAAGTACCAACAAGGTATGTAAAGTAGTTATTCAACCAGTACGCAAGTCTTTGTAGTATGTCCTAATAACTAGTTAATCAACAATGAGCATAAGATAGCTTCAAATGGCAGAACGACACGTTGTCCGTAAAATAAAAAGGCAACACAAGTCGTAGTTTTCGAGTAGGAAAGGGACTTGCATCTACTTTTTTTCCTCGACTGCTCCCTCTTTTCCAAAATAGATGACTTCCATTTGTCCAAATATTCATGTACCTAGACATTAATTTTTAGTGTTTACATACATGCATGTTTAGACAAATGGAAGTCATATGATTACAAAAAGTGAGCACCTTGAAAAAACGGCAATGCTAGCCAGCAACACACCAAATTTCCTCTTTGTATCCTTTTGTCATGCTTCTTGAGCTTGGGAAAAAAAATATGATTTTGCCTTAGGAATGTCTTATGCTCTTCACAAATGTTGACTTGAAAGTATAGATATAGTCGGTCAGACAATACCCCATCATATAATCATGTTCATTGAATGTGTAGTTGCAAGCTGGAGCATTTCCACTAGCAAGTTTAGCAGAAAGATACGATTTCTGCAGAACATTGATACCAAACTGGCAAATCAAACAAGAAATCTAAAATCTTCAAGTACTTAGAATCCACTACTTCAAGCACAATAGTGGGATCACGATGATGATCGGTGTGCTTCCCGTGGCAAGACATATGGTGGGTATATTAATTATGAAATTTGTGCTATTAATGGGTGCCGGTGAAATGCCAAATAGACTAGGAGATATAGAAGTAAGAAAAAATCCACTTGATAGGATGTACGAATCAATGATCCTCTTACATAGTTTTTTCTTAAATAATTTTGATGATAATGCATTGGTTCAAGATTATATAGAGCACCTTGTTGCTAATTTTAAAAAAGATAACCTTTTGTAGGACTCGCCAAAAAATGAAGAAGGTGAGGAGGAGAAAGAAGGGATTGATCACCCGCTCTCTTGCTCCACTTCAAGCAGTAAACCTATCATGGATGGTAATTATGATAATGATTATATTAATAATCATTTAATAGAAAATTATTCTGACTAGGACTCGTGCCTAGCTTTTGAGAGCATTGATATTGATGAACTAAATAGGAGATCTATCGAATTACCACCTGAGTGTTCTTTACCTCATTATATTGATAAAAGTGAAGTTTCTAAATTACTTGTCGAGAACCTCGTTACCGGTTTAAAGAAAGATGTTGATAAAGTGCCAGTGATGACTCCCTTTTAAGAAATACTAGTGGGTATTCATCTTAGGACCGAGTTGGCATTAAAGGAGTTTGAGTTTTTGCATTGCAGGAAATGATGAACAACAGGATGGTCACTAATGATACGTTCATACCTATTTCTTTGTAAATATTAGATGAATCTCCAATTACATATACTGCAATTGATCTTGATGGTATATTTGCTGACTTTTTGAAAGATCTTCATAGTGAACCATGGGAGAATAAATTGCAGTGAGTTATAGATGATAATAGCCTAGACATAAAATTTGCAAATTTAAATAGTGATGTGCAGGTACAAGAGTAGTATGACATATCTAGAGATGAACTAGAGGAAGAACACACTTATTATGTATTCCCTGCAGATAAATAAGAATTATATGAAGTATTCCCCTATGAAGGTAGCCGAGGTAATGCTCTATAATATTTATACAAATCTCTAAAACTCTTGTAGCATCAACGTGAGGAGTCATGCCTGCAAAACATGGTGCATCTATTCCTGCTTGAATGCAAGGACCTCTTTACTTATATGATGCCCATGCACCGCAAGAGGATCTGTCTCCGAAAGAACTATGCTCTGTTGTTCTCAAAACTGCTGCTAGAGGTAACACTTCTGATACCCCGTGTCGATATCCCTTTCGATCCAAGATGAGAATAAAGGAGCATCCAAACCTAGCTATAAAGATAGCGCTTCGCGAGAAGCAATCTGTAAGTTATTATGTGTCTTTATTAGTTTTGTATCTTGAGTTGTGTTGCATTTTCATATTGCATTGTCACTTTGTATCTTATCATGATTTATTTTTAGAGTTGGTTTTGGAATTTTTTTGACAAGTAGAACTTATTCGTTGCTCAAGGTATGTATGTTTACCACTACTCGATTACAATTGTCTCTATATATATTTTCTATGTTGGACTAACATTTCGGGTCCTTAGAGAAATATATGAAGAAACTCCGAGGAATGAAATTCCTAGAGTATCAGTGGGCTTTAACGATCATAGCTGGTACGGTGGAAGTTCACCGTACCAACCGCCGTTCCGTGATGCGTTTTGCACATCAGAAACATCTGTGAGTTTTAACGAGTGGCGGTACGGTCATCACTTACTATACCAGCCACCGTGTCGGGCTGGAATTTCGGACTTCCGAAGTGCAACTTTTATCTGGCGAGATAATGAGTAGCGCTACGGTGAAATTTCACCGTACCAACCACCGTACCGCAAAAACCATCTCTGACTCGGCGGAGACAGAAACTTTAACGAGTAGTGGTACGCTCGCACTTGACCGTACCAGCCACTGTACTCGTCACTGTACCATCAAGATTTTATGGGCATCAAAGATAGAAGACACTTAACGAGCAACGGTACGGCCACCTCAACCGTACCAGTGACCGTACCAAGGTGAAAACCCCTTCCAAAAAAAATTATGACAAACTGAGATTAGTGGGTTACATCGTTTGTTCTTCTACACTTTGATTTGTTGCATCTACTTTACATACTGCATAGCCTACAATTCTCTAGTATTTTTTGTTAGCTTTATTTTATTTTAATGGTTGGGTGTACGAGCTCTGTTCATACACTGAGACGTTCCCTTTTTATTTTGTGTGTTATTTTCGTAGAAACTTGGACCATGTGCGATGACAAGTGCGATGTTCTGTCAGCCGTGCAAAATCTTCGTGCAACCCAACGAAGCTTCATCAACAAATGATCGGTAACTTTTTCCAACATGAACCTTGCTTCATAAAAGTCGTTGCAGTCTCACCTTTAGTGCGACCATTATTTTTCTTTATCTATGCTTAAGCACATAGGAAGCCACACACTTTTGTTTTATTTGTCATCTCACTTGCACTTATCATCTAGGGGGGGCACACCTAGACTTAGCATGGCAACTAAAGCATGGTGCTTGAGTTGTTAGCTTTTCTTAGTTTATTAATGTACTAGCTAGCTATAGATATTAATGTACTAGCTAGCTAACTAAAGCATGGTGCTTGGATTAATGAATCGAATTAGTAAAGACTCATTATTTATTCACATGTGAACTAACCATCGTTCTTCCAAAAACAAATAAAATGGGAAAACTACAAAAGCACGTATTTTTTTAGCTTTGTTTACATCAGGTTGACTAGGAAGATAAACACCGTACTACACCAAGGAAAACATATTGGAGTAAAAGTTCCACTTAAATTGAAGGAGATTTTATTAGAACCTCAATGGTAAAAGTGCATCACCTCTTATTTACATTAAGCATTGGGGGGTAATTATGTACTCTCTTTTGATTTCAGCATTTTCTCTTTTATTTTTATTTTCGTAATCTTTTTTAGCTGAGTTCTTTCAAAGATATAATAATGGGGAGGTTAATTTTGCATATAAGAGGGTCTTGTGAAATGTTCTTCATTCGAAATGTCTTGACGCAACTGTGTTTCCCGATGTTTTGGCATGATTGATATTTTTGTATTTATGATTGGGAATCACTTGATCATGTTAAGCCCCATAAGAAACATAGATCTTTGATGTTTCTATATTGAAGTTTTATCTAGCTTGTGAATAACTTTGTGATCCTCTGTAATCATTTGCAATAATACCTCCATCCATGGAAAAGAGAAAATTTCAATAAATAAGTTCTTCGTAGATTTTGCTTCATATTGTTTAAACATGTCTAAACAAATAGTTATGAAGTTGCTCAATTCCATTGTGTTAGAAATAATGCACTCAATGGTTGCTTATAAGAGGAAGTTGAAAAATCAGAATTAATGTTTCAAATTTTCGAGATTGCTTATGCCAAAAGTTTTTCTTGTGATGGAAAAGTGAAATATTTGTTTACGAGTATCTTGAACCATTGTGGTACTCTATGGGACATGCAAACTCCGCTGGCCTACGAACGATCCACCTGAGATAAATCTCGGATATCGACTATGAGTTGGTTAAATATCTATAACACTGATGTTATAATTGCTAAAATATCAGCTTCTTTATAGTTATGTGTTTCTTGCAAAGTTGGAAACTACTCTGACAATTGAGGGATCAAACCAGAGGGAAACCTCAGATATCATTCATGAGTGGGATCTTTGATGTAGCATTAACCGTGCTGCACTGGGTACGCCGACGTAGTTATACAATAACTTGCTTGCATATACCTATGTTTTTGGAATGATCTCTGATACGTCCATTTTGCATCAGTATTTTATATTGTTATTTTTTGTTATTCATCGATATATTTTGTATTATGATTTATTAGTTATGTTATTTCATCTTATTTTCCATGTTTAATAATTATTGGAGAATAAACACCAGGTGCAGAAAACTGATGGAAAAAAGAGCCGTCAAGATACCCTATTCAGAAGATCAGAAGAAGAAGGGGGGAATCCAAATAGTCTTAGAAGTCTGGAGGAGGAAGCCAGCCATGAGGAGACCCGGAGGGGGTCCACTAGGGGGCCAGACCACCAGGCGGCGCCCCCCCTTGGCCGCGGCTAGGGGTGATGTGGCCACCCTAGCCCACCTGTGGCCGTCTCCTTTCGCGTACTTGACCCCCAGGGAAACCTAAGGCCCAGAACATCATCGAGAAAATATTCCGCCGCTGCCTCGGGGCGGAAAACAAGAGATAGAGAAAATCTCTCTGGCAGGGAGAAATCTGCCGAGGAAATTCCTCCCCGGAGAAGTGAAATCGTCGCCATCGTCAATGTCATCACTCCGGGCATCATCGTCATCGTCCTTACCACTAGCACCATCACCCTCACCGTCCACCTTAATCCCGCTGTAACAATTAGGGTTCTGTATTGCTGGTTTCCACTAGATCTCTCCCCCGGTGTGGATTACTTGTTAGTAGTTGATTCTTGTGAGATTTATCGGTGGTTGCACTTTATCACCAGATTTTTATTCAATATTATATCACCTATGATTATGATCCATATGATGTCTCGTGAGTAGTTCGTTTAGTTCTTGAGGACATGGGAGAAGTCAAGATGTTAGTAGTGGAATTATGTTGAAGTATATCTATATGGTTTGATATTTAAGTTGTGGTGTTATTCTTCTAGTGTTGTCATGTGAACGTCGACTACATGGCTACTAATTGTGGGGTTGCCCGAGTGACAGAAACCTAAACCCCCGTTAGGAAACCGATGAATGAGGGAGTGTACGATCCCAGAGTTTTAGGTTGTGGTTAGATTTATCTTAATTACTTCTTGTATTTACGGATGCTTATAAGGGGTATAATCACAATTATGTATTAGTCCTAGTTGGGCGATGCATTAGCATAGGTTCACCCACCCAACACCTATAAAAAAATATTAATCAACTGTATGAAACAAAAGCACTTGACGAAGTTCCCATGTGTCCTCGAGAACGTTTGGTAATCATAAGTAAAACAACCAGCTTGTCCTTTGCTCTAAAAAGGATTGGGTCACTTGCAGCAATTATTACTAATGTTTATTATTTACTCTTACTTTATTTATCTGCTATATCCAAAACAACCAGAAACCTGTTTGCTAGTGCATTCTCTATCCAACCTGCTTGTCAACATCTTCTGCTCCTTGTGTGGTTTTACACTCTTATTTACCGAAAGTAATACGATACACCCCCTATACAGAGTGAAGTAATATTGGTAAGTGGAATTGGTATGAGAAACGTTTACTCTGAGTGTTGTTTTTATTTCTGTCTGCTGCTTTATTTTACTATGGATAGTCCATATGGTTCTTTATTTAAGGGCACTACTATACTGCAAGGTTAGTAGATGACCCATTATCTGCTGAGTTCGATCCTTATAAAATACCTATGGAAATGGTTGGACGTGTTATGGATAACTGCTATTATGGAGATGGAACTATCCATCCCGGTGATCATTTGAAAATTTTACATGAATTATGCGAGTTATTTAGGTGTGCGGGTATTACAACGGATCAAGTTAAAAGGAAATTATTCTCTTTCTCACGGAAGGGCAAAGCTGCGGAATGGTTTAAAATGCTGAAGAATGGCCAGTCTATTGGATGGGAAGAAATTCTACCTCTCTTTTATTCTAAATTCTATCCTCCCAGTGAGATTCATAAAGATCGGAATCAAATATATAATTTCTGGCCTCATGATGGAGAGAGTATTGCCCAAGCTTGGGTGAGAATGCAGTTATTAATGCTTAAATGTCCCGTTCATGAGCTCCCGAGTAATATTGTTATTAATAATTTTTATGCAAGGCTTTCTCTTCATGATAAGGATTTATTGTTTGCTTCTTGTTCTCGATCATTCACATGTATGAAGGAAGAAGCTAAATGGGACCTTCTTGACCGTATTCAAGAAAATATTGAAGGATGGGAGAATGAAAAAGTTAGAAAGTTGATGGCTGACATTGGTAAACCCCAAGAGAAAGGTTGTGAAGAGTGAAGCGGCAAGTTTTCTCTCAGAAAAGAAACCAAGGTTGAATCGATCTGTAGGACGACAAGTAATCTCTGAAGGTTGATGCCGTTGATGTGGTAGGGCACACTACCAGTTCAGCAGCAACGTGGAACCTACACAACACAATCAATTCACTTTGCACCAACGAAGCAGTGATGTCGTCAATCTCACCAGTTTTGATGATAACTAAGCGGTTAAACGTAAGGTGTGGAAAACAGTAGGAGAACAATATGAAAACAATAGTATCAGTGTGAAAACATTGGAAACAATGTGAAAACATTGGAAACAGTGTGAAAACAGTAATGCAGTGGTTGTATTATCTGTATGGGAAAATGGACCGGGGTCCATAGTTCACTAGTGGTATCTGTCCATAAAAGATAGATAACATGTGTGGTAAAAAAATTACAACTGGGAAATTGATAGATATTGAAACATGCACGACATGATGATTACTATGTGATTCATGTGTAATCATCGTTGGGTATTAAGTTGCAAGCAACGGATAATCGCATTAAGAAAAGTGTGTAATGTAAACAATGTAAACATCGTTGTTTTTTCCCTAATGGCAATAGCACATCCTCCATCCGTCACGTTTCTGTCACTCGAGCATAGATGCAAAGGAGGATAGAACCCACTATCGAGCATAAATACTCCCTCTTGGAGTCACTAGCATCTACTTGGCCAGAGCATCTACTAACAAGTGAGAGCATGCAAGATCATAAATAACATACACATGAAGATACCATGATAGAAATATAATCAAGAGACATAGAATTCAACATTCATCGAATCCCAACAAACACAACATGTAGCATTAGAATAATATGATCTCGATCATGTGAGGCAGCTCACGAGATCTAAACATGAGGCATAAAGTGGCGAGAACAACCATCTAGCTACTGTTATGGACCCGTAGTCTAGGGATGAACTACTCACGCATCACTCGAGAGGTGGGCATGGTGGTGTAGAGCCATCCGGTGATGGTTTCCCCTCCCGGCAGGGTGCCAAGGAGAGCTCCAGAACCCTCACGATCTCGGGTTCACGATGACGGCGGCCTCGGTTGTTTTTCGTGGAAAAGTTGTCTCTTTCTATGGCGTGGCCTCCCTGTGGACCCTCTCCGGGCCTCTTCGGGACTCCGTGGAACCTAATACGTCATAAACGTATCCTTAATTTCTGATGTTCCATGTTTTTTGCTTATTGTTTCCCACATGTTTTCTATACACTTTATGCCTTTTTAATCGATTTTCCGGACTAACCTATTGACGAGATGCCACAGAGCCAGTTCCCTGTTTTCTGCTATTTTTAGTTTGAGAAAATTTGTTCTGGAAATATTCTTGGAATTGGAAAATTTGAAGCTCGGAAGTATTAGAATTCCCGGAGGTTCCACGAAGTCCGTAAGTGACCCGGAGGGGGTCCTCAGGAGGCCAAGAACATAAGGACGCGCCCACCTTTGCAGCGTCGGGGGTGTGTGGGGCCCGTAGGCCTCCACCGCCTCTGCCCTTTTGCCTATTTAATCCCCCGAGACAAAAACCCGAGGAGGATACCACTTTTACCCGAGAAACACCTGATGTCGCCGTCACCGTCATTCCTAGATCGGGAGGGTTTTGAAGCAATCCCCGGCACCCTGTCGGAGGGGGAAATCATCACCGGAAGGGTCTACGCCACCATGCCCTCCTCCGAAGTGATGCATGAGTAGTTCATCACTGGACTACGGGTCCATAGAAGTAGCTAGATGTTTTTTTATCTCCACTTTGTACCTCATGTTTAGATCTTGTGAGCTTCCTATCATGATCAAGATCATCTTTATGTAATACTACATGTTGTGTTTGCTGGGATCTGATGAATGTTGAAGGCTATGTCTTCTGATTATCAATCTATCATGTTATCTCCATGCTTATGTTATTTATGATGTTGCATGCTCTTCGATATTAGTAGATGCTCTTGCCAAGTAGATGCTAGTAAAGCCAAGAGGGAGTATTTATGCTCGATACTTGGTTCATGCCTCCTTTGCTATGTGCTCGAGTGACAGAAACGTGACGGATGGAGGATGTGTTGTTGCCATTGGGGAGAAAACAACAATGCTCTGTCTAAGGATGATGTTATTGTTTACATTACACACTTTTCTTACTGCGATTATCTGTTGCTTGCAACTTAATACCCAATGTTTGTTCGGATGATATTCGAAGGGTGGATTATTAGTAATAGATGCAGTTGGATAACGGTCTATGTATCTTGTTGTAATGCCCGCATGAATCACATAGTAATATTTATGTCTTGCATATGCACTACGGTGTAGCCTTCATTTCTGTCAATTTCCCTGGTGTAATTTGTTCACCACACATGTTATTTATCTTTCACGGAGAGGCACCACTAGTGAACTGTGGACCCCGGTCTTTTTTCCTCATACTGATAAACACCTACTGCTTTCATACTATTCTCATACTTTTCCTATTGTTTTCCACACCATACGTTTAACCTCTTTGTGTTCAGCAAAACCGGTGAGATTGACAACCCCGCTGCTTCGTTGGGGAAAAGTGATTTGATTGTGTTGTGCAGGTTCGACGTTGCTTCTGAACCGGCAGTGCGCCCTACCATCTCGGCTACTTCACCTTCTTAAGTTACTCCTTCCTCCTACTGGTTGATTCAACCTTGGTTTCTTTTCTGCGAGAAACTTGCTACTGTTCTCTTCATACCTTCCTCTTGGGGTCTCCCATTAAACGTGTGTATCACGCGCATCAAGCTAAATTTCTGGCGCCGTTGCCGGGGAGGAAGAGAATTTCTGCAAGGGGAGTCTTTCACTTACAATCTTTTTACTTTGTTTTTTTGCTTAGTTTATTTTATTTTGTCTTGTTTGCTTTATTTATCAAAAAACACAAAAAAAAATTGTTCTTATTCTAGATGTAGTTTTATTCCTGTTTAATCTTGTTAGAATGACTTCTCCCGAGAACTCTAAGTTGTGTGACTTTACTAGCACCAACAACAATGATTTCATTAGCACACCTATTTCTCCATTTGCTCCAACTGCTGATTTTTATGAGATTAAGCCTACCTTGTTAAACCTTGTTATGAGAGAGCAATTTTCTGGTGTTAGTACTAATGATGCTGCTGCCCATCTTAATTATTTTTTTGAACTTTGTGAGATGCAAAAATATAAAGATGGAGATGGAGATATTATTAAACTGAGATTGTTTCCTTTCTCTTTCAGAGGAAGAGCTAAAGAATGGTTGTTATCTTTGCCTAGAAATAGTATTGATTCTTGGACTAAGTGTAAAGTTGCTTTCATTGGAAAATAGTATCCTCCTGCTAAGATTATTTCTTTGAGAAGTAGAATTATGAATTTTAAGCAACTTGATAATGATCATGTTTCTAAAGCTTGGGAAAGAATGAAATATTTAGTGAAGAATTGTCCCACTCATGGACTGACTACTTGGATGAACATCCAAAAAAATATATGCAGGACTGAATTTTTTTTCAAGAAACCTTCTCGATTCAACTGCTCGAGGAACCTTTATGTCCATAGCTTTGGGGACAGCAACAAATTTTCTTGATGATATGATTGGTAAATTATTCCGTGTGGCACACACAGAGAGCTACAACTTGTAAGAAGGTAAATTCTATTGAAGAAACCTCCTCTTTGAATGAAAGAATTGATGCTATTATGTCTATGCTTGTGAATGACCATGCTCCTATTGATCCAAATAATATTCCTTTAGCCTCTTTTGTTGCTCAAGAAGAGCATGTTGATGTGAAATTTATTAAAAATAATAATGTCAACACCAATGCTTATAGGAATAATTTTGGTAGAAACAATTATAGGCCATATCCTCTTAAGAATAGCAATGCTTAGGGCATCTCCAGTCGTCCCCCCCAGAGCCCCCCAGGCGGCCTTTTTCGCGCCGGAAGCGGCGAATAGCATCGTTTCCTCACCACTCGCCACCCCAGAAGCCCAAATAGCGCCGTTTCGGCGCTATTTTGCCCCGCGGCATCCAGGCCAAGCCCAGCCCGCTGGGTTCGGCCTGGGGGGCAAAACTGCGCGGCCGCGCGCGCGGGCCAGCTCTGTCAGTGACGCGACGAAAAAGCGTGGGAACAGAACCGCCCCGTGATCATCTTCTCGGCTCCCGCGTCGGTCAAAAGGCTGCCGGCGTTTATGGCGTGGCGGCCGCCCAGTGCATGCGGCCGTTCAAAGGCTACCGGCGTAATGGCGTGGCGGGCGGCACCGAGGGGGCGCGCGCGCAGTAAATGCCCGGCCGCCTATAAAATCCCAACGCCGCTCGCCGCGCTCGCCATTCTTCCACCGACGCTCTCCTCTCCTCTTCTCCCTCGGAGCTCTCCTCTCCTCTCCCCCGTTCTCCACGCAGCAAAAATGGCCAGCTTCAAGGACGACGCCGCGGCCAACAGCTTCCCACGCCGCCACCTTCGCCGGAGCGAGGCGATGGCGTTGTACCGCCCGGGCTACCCATGCCCGCCGGACAGTCGCCTCCCGAGCTCTGGCGCTGGGCAGAGCTGCTGGGCGCTCAGCACGGGCGGGGTGCCCGTGCCTCCGCTCCCGAACACGGACGCCGAGTTCCGGCGTGAAATCCGTGAGGTGCGCGCCGGCATGGAGGAGCCCGACCGCTTGCCGGAGGAGGACTTCGACGAGTTTTGATGGCAGCAGCTTACCACGCGCCTCGACAGGGAGCTCACCTCCCTGAACGACAATGGCCCTGTCGACGGCCGCTTCAACGCCAACGGGCGCCGCCGCTGGTGGAGTGGCCACAACCGCACCATTGAGTGGGTTGTGGACTACATCCACGCCGGCAACGAGCCGCGCTTGGAGATGCCACCCCGGCAGAACCAGGCGTGGGAAGCGCGCCGGACGGGCGCCTCCTCCTCGTCGGCCACGTCGAGCTCCTCAGACGCCCACTCCCTCTCTGTCTCCCCCCTTCCTGAACTCCGGCGCGCCAGCCCGCAGGCGTAGCGGTGGCGCCCTTCGCATCGGCGAGCCACACTTCGAACGCGTGGGTCGCGCGAAGACCGAGGACGTCGGCGACGACGAGGAGTAGTGGCCCGGCCAGAAGGCCGCGGAGCAGCTCTCCTTGAACACGCTCCAAACCCTCAACGCCGCCACCGCCGCGACTTGGAGCCTGCGGGAGAGCACCGCGGCGGAGCTGGAGCTCCAGCGCCGCCTGCTCGCGGAGGCGGAGAAGCTCAAGGCGGCGCGCGACAAGGAGGCCGCCGCCAACGCGGTGTAACATCCCAAGTATGAAAAATAGCCATTAGAATGTTTTCTCTCTGTTATTTTATGTTTTGCATCATGACATCATGTTCATTGCATTTGTTTTGCTTGTTTTCCATTTGTTTTCCTCTGTTTTCATTTGTTTTCCTTTGTTTTCAATTTGAATTTCAACTCAAATTTCAAACCTTTGTTCTATACTTGTGATGTTACAATTTCCAAATGAATATTTCAAATCAAAACAATCATTTTTTCCATAAAAGTTGAGATTCCAAAACTGTTGTTTTGTTTCTATCAAAAATTCATTTAATATCAAACCCTTTTTAAATTCAATTACAATTTCTTCCAAACAGCAACCATGTTGAAGTTATGAGAATTACAAACCAAATTCTAATCCTTTTTGTTTCAATTAAACTCTAAGGTTCAACTATTTAAATCTTGTTTTCAATATTCACTTAATAATCAAATTCATTCAAATTTCAACCAAATTACAAACAACAAAATATTTGAACTTTTTCAAGAACCAAAACTTGCAATGTTGCTGTTACAATATAAATAATTGTTACAAATTTTACCTAATTTTTCTAACCCTCAAACCCACTCCTTTTCTCTCTTTCCCTTTTAGCAAAAAAAAAAAAAAACAGAAACAAAAAAATAAAAAGAAGCAGCAAAGGGAGAGAGGGGCAGGCCCAGCCCAACTCCCAGGCCCATACCCCTTCGCTCCCCTTTCTTCTTCCTCTGTACGGAGGCGCATCCAGCATGTCCACGTTGACAGAAAGATGGAGGAACGGTGCAGCACCTCCCCCCTCCTAACCCCTAGGGTTCCTCCCTTCCCCTCTAACCCTACCCTCTCCCTCCTTCTCCCTCTCCCCGCCTCCATTCTCTCCCTTCTCCCTCTCTTTTACTTCTCTGCTCCAATCCTCTGTACTTCTCTGAACCTAACCCACACCGAAAGCCTCCTCCTTTCTCCGATGATCGCCGCCGGGAGGGCCCCCCTCCGGCCAGGGTAGCCGCGGGAATGGATTCCCCGCGCCCCCTCTTCCTCTCCAACCCCACGGCACGGACGGGGAGGGCTCGGAGCGCCGCCGCCGTCGCCGCCAAGTCGCCGGCCAAACCCTCTGCACCGACCCCTCCTCCTCCGCCCGCTACCTTTCCCTCCCTCGGTGAGCTCCCTCCCCTCGTCTCTCCTCCCTCGTTCCCTTCCTCCCTTCAATCACCAGCGCACCACGCAGCACATGCACCTTCTGCATGGCCGCGACACCCCCCTCGCCGTCAGCGATCCACCGATCTGTCCGCCAGGTTCAGTTAAACGGCAGTTTCAGTTAAACGGCAGTTTCAGGTTCAGAGAAAAAACCTCAGCGAAACTGAACCATATGCCCCACGAACCCCCCTTATTGTCACAAGCAATCGCACCACCGCAGTGGCAACGCTCCTCGCTGCGCGCGCAGGGGGGCTTGGGTTCGAATCCCCCCCCCCGCGCGGTTTAACACATCTTTTTCTCCATCTTTTTCCAGACCCTGCACAAAGTCCAAATCACAGAACAGCCCTTACTATTTCTCTTCTAGGTCCTTGTAATAATTTCTAAATCCCTGGATATTAATTAAAATGGCAGAATACTACTTAAACTTCACAAATGCATAACTATATCATTTTCACTCCAATTTCAACATTTTATATATGTTTTCAATACCAAATTAAATTCTCTACCCAAATATAAAATTTGTTTACTGTTTTGAATATTTTAAATTGGTGAAATATTTGAAAACTTGTTTAATTCACTTAATTTTGCAAAATTCATAACTTGGGCATAAAAATTCCAAATTCCACAAACTAAATATGTTTTCCATCCCATTTTTCATATACTTTGCAAATATCAACTTTGTTTGCTGTTTTGAATAATTTAAATTGCTGAAAACAACTGTTTCTTGTTTAATGCATTTAAAATTGCCAAAATAATAACTTGCTCATTTTAAATCCATTTTCCACAAATAAAATATGTTTTCCCTGCTAAATTAAACCACCTTTTCAAATATAAACTTTGTTTCATGTTTTGAATAATTAAAATTGGTTAAATGATTTAAACCTTGTTTAAATCATTTAAATTTGCTAAAATCATAACTTGCTCAAATTAAATTCTTTTTGAACCTATAAAATATGTTTTCAAACCATAAAAGTATAAACTTTTCAAATATGAATTTGGTTTAATGTTTTGAACAAATAAAAATTCAATTAAATTCAAACTTGAATTAAATTCATTTAATTCTTGTTTAAACTTGTTTAATGCATAAGTAATTCATTGTAATTCCTTTTTCAATAATTGAAACATGTAATCCACCTAAAACTTTGTGTTCTTTTCAAATATGAACCTTGTAATCTGTTTTGAACAATTAAACTTGATGAAAACAACAAATGCTTGTGTAACACCTTTAAGGAACCAAAATTCCATAACTTAATAATTAAAATTCCAAACTTGGTGAACCTTATTTCAAATTGTTCCTATTGTTGTTTTCTTTTTGTTTTCCTCATCCATGCATCATGCTAATTCACTTACACATGATGATTAGTTGTAGAACAATTATTTCAACCTTAATTCATGGGCTTTTCATATGCAACTCAAATTGCATGTGGGTCCATTTAATCATGTTGTGTTACCATGTCAGCTATCTTATTTTGGTGCATCAATTAAATGGTCATGCATCATCCCATGATTGTGCATTATGCCATGTTATTGATTGTTTGTCTCTCTGCGTTGTTTGTTTGCTTCTTCTCGGATATACGACGACGTTGAGACCGACGATACTTACAACACCCCTTCTGAGGAGCTATCTCAGTACCAGGCTGCTGGGTTTGCAGGCAAGTATTCACTCACATGAACCATTGTGTTCCTTTCCACATTGGATACCGATACTTTCCGTTGTCTATTCTGCTAGCCATATGAATCGTTGCTTGTGTTCGATCCTATCACATGTTATCCTTTAACCCTGATATAGCCTCACCTCCACACCTAAAACCCCTTGCTTGTTGCCCGTGTCTTACTAGCATGCTAAGGGTTGTTTTTGCTCGAGTCTGTTGTCCGTTACTTTCTGTTACCTTATTTCATTATGTTCTGGGGCTCGATTTTTAAACAATCAACTGGTTAATGTTTGAGGTAATAATAATTTGCTGATAAGGCACCGGCAGGAGGCCCGACGTGGTTTTGAGGCCTGCTAGTGTCGACCCTAATTAGGAAAAGGGTCTTGTCTACTGATCCATGATGAGCGCACTAACCGCATGTGGGAAGCGTGTATGGGTGCCCCCCTCAATTTGATTCGATTCGCATCTCGTCCAAATCGCCTCATTTAGTTCGGGTTTTCCATTTGCCGCATGCATATTGCAGGTGCGAACCCTTGGCGCCAGGGTGGAACTTTTGTAGTCGGCATTTAGGGAGACACGTTCTTAGAGTGCTATGAGGGTCCCCTTTTCTTCGTGGGATTAGCCGTGCGCTCAATTGCACGGGGTTCTTTGGGCTTGATGCGAAGAAGAGTTGAGTTGTGTTGAGTGCCCCGTTTGGTGGAAAGGCCATTCCATCTGGCGGGATATTCTTACGTGTACGGCCAAATTGGTGCACCCCTGCAGGGTAAATCTTCTCGAGAAGCCGTGTTTTCCGCGGTTATGGATGACTTGGTGAAAGTACTGGCTAACAAGTACTCAGAATAACTTACACCTAACTAATGATAACTTGACTAGTAATAGTCTTATCAACACAATAACTTGAACCATCATTAATTCAACTGTGTGAGTTATCCTCGGATTGCTTCTTTGGATAAGGGGCAAGATCCAGGATGGGTTTGTTTGGAGTTAGTTGTTAGTTGGTTCCGATACGCTATCTTATCTTATTTCTGTTAGCCGGAAGTTATAGCAACTCTGTAGTTGATTAGAGCAGCCAGTTGCAGCATCTTTTATATCCCCTTTCTTCCGTTGAACCCAAAGCATCTGTGCTTGGTGTTGACGGGTTACACTTTGGTGAACCGTGAGTCTTGCTTGCCAGTACGTTTATGTACTGACCCCTTTGGGGCTGTGGTTTCCGCAGACTACGCTTACGAGGATCCCCGCGACGGCTACTACGTGGAGTTTGACGAGGCTGCTGACGAGTAGATAGCGGACCCGGGCAGGATCCGAGACTACGTGGATGTGCTCCGTTTTCTTTTCATTCCCGGCTTCTTAATCCTATTTGGGATTTGTCTGTACTCAGACCCTTTGAATGCTTCCGCTATGATGTAATGATGTTATGTTGGGACATGTGTCCTCTGGATGATTGTATTTGCTATCTCTGCTCTAGTGAGAGCTATTTGCAACTTATTTCAATCTTTTGTGTCGTAGAGATCTGTTGTGATATCAATTGTTCAAATGCCGTTGACGTACCATGTGTGTATGTTTTGAAATACGTCAATGGAAGTATATGGATTTCTATGGGATGGTTTACGTAGACGATGAACAGTAGGGGTTGGTTGTCACACATACGTGTGTTGGCCTACTCGTAAGAGATGCGGGTGCAGGTAAGCCCCGTAATCCAATCATCTACTGTTCAACGGAACTGCGAGTATCCTTTAGAAGTCCGGATGCGACAAATGGTATCAGAGCCTGTCTGCTTGTAGGATCCCTATTATTGGTCGCAGTTGAGTCTAGAAACTATTTTGTAGCTATATAGGAAAAATGAAACGCGAGAGTAGGAATTCTGTTCTTTTTCTTCTTTCCCCACCCACCCTTCCTTTTCTGGTAAGGAAGTGCAACGTTGTTTTCTCTTCTCATCTAAACTTTCAAGTTAGGATTTCACGAATTCTGGTTTCTCTAGGATGGTTATATCTACTAGACCATAGGAATGGAGGTGGTTGTGACATGATTTATCATGTTGCCTACTCACGATTGAGAACGGAGGCGTGTAAGCCCCGGAAGCAGATCCTCTATTCCTTAAGCAGTAGATATTGATCCTTTAGAAGCCCGGATGGGTTTTCCGTAGTACCTCAGGAGTGTTAATCTCGTGTTTTCCCGATGTTGCTTCGTTATCCTGTTCTTCTCAACATCCTTTTCGTCCATTGAAACCTTGTTGTTGCTTCCCACTTCAGTTATTCTACCGGCGTCTAATCAATAACTCTGTTCCACCCTTCTGGCCAGATAGTCTATTCTCCAAATGAATCAAGTTCTATTCAACTATACACCCTCGATGCAAAACCTCTACCTTTACTCGAAAATGTTCCGGTGGTTTGCGAATTCCTTGACGTCTTTCCAGAAGAGTTGCCAGGGATGCCTATCGTTTTGAACTTCCAGAAAAACTATCCAAGAGGATCTTCGCTAGAAGTATCCGGACCTTTTCTTTTCTCAGTAGGAATCTCGGGGCGCGATTCCTTCAAGGGGGGCGTTTTGTAACATCTCAAGTATGAAAAATAGCCATTAGAATGTTTGCTCTCTGTTATTTTATGTTTTGCATCATGACATCATGTTCATTGCATTTGTTTTGCTTGTTTTCCATTTGTTTTCCTCTGTTTTCATTTGTTTTCATTTGTTTTCCTTTGTTTTCTATTTGAATTTCAACTCAAATTTCAAACCTTTGTTCCATACTTGTGATGCTACAATTTCCAAATGAATATTTCAAATCAAAACAATCATTGTTTCCAAAAAAGTTGTGATTCCAAAACTGTTGTTTTGTTTCTATCAAAAATTCATTTAATATCAAACCCTTTTCAAATTCAATTACAATTTCTTCCAAACAGCAACCATGTTGAAATTATGAGAATTACAAACCAAATTCTAATCCTTTTTGTTTCAATTAAACTCTAAGGTTCAACTATTTAAATCTTGTTTTCAATATTCACTTAATAATCAAATTCATTCAAATTTCAACCAAATTACAAACAACAAAATATTTGAACTTTTTGAAGAACCAAAACTTGCAATGTTGCTGTTACAATATAAATAATTGTTACAAATTGTACCTAATTTTTCTAACCCTCAAACCCACTCCTTTTCTGTCTTTCCCTTTTAGCAAAAAAAATAAAAAATAAAACAGAAACAAAAAAAATAAAAAGAAGCAGCAAAGGGAGAGAGGGGCAGGCCCAGCCCAACTCCCAGGCCCATACCCCTTCGCTCCCCTTTCTTCTTCCTATGTACGGACGCGCATCCAGCATGTCCACGTTGACAGAAAGATGGAGGAACGGTGCAGCACCTCCCCCTCCTCCTTTTAACCCCTAGGGTTCCTCCCTTCCCCTCTAACCCTACCCTCTCCCTCCTTCTCCCTCTCCCCGCCTCCATTCTCTCCCTTCTCCCTCTCTTTTACTTCTCTGCTCCAATCCTATGTACTTCTCTGAACCTAACCCACACCGAAAACCTCCTCCTTTCTCCGGTGATCGCCGCCGGGAGGGCCCCCCCCTCCGGCCAGGGTAGGCGCGGGAATGGATTCCCCGCGCCCCCCTCTTCCTCTCCAACCCCACGGCACGGACGGGGAGGGCTAGGAGCGCCGCCGCCGTCGCCGCCAAGTCGCGGGCCAAACCCTCTGCACCGACCCCTCCTCCTCCGCCCTCTACCTTCCCCTCCCTCGGTGAGCTCCCTCCCCTCGTCTCTCCTCCCTCGTTCCCTTCCTCCCTTCAATCACCAGCGCACCACGCAGCACACGCACCTTCTGCATGGCCGCGGCACCCCCCTCGCCGTCAGCGATCCACCGATCTGTCCGCCAGGTTCAGTTAAACGGCAGTTTCAGTTTCATAGAAAAAACCTCAGCGAAACTGAACCATATGCCCCACGAACCCCCCTTATTGTCACAAGCAATCGCACCACCGCAGTGGCAACGCTCCTCGCTGCGCGCACAGGGGGGCTTGGGTTCGAATCCCCCCCCCCCCCGCGCGGTTTAACCCATCTTTTTCTCCATCTTTTTCCAGATCCTGCACAAAGTCCAAATCACAGAACAGCCCTTACTATTTCTCTTCTAGGTCCTTGTAATAATTTCTAAATCCATGGATATTAATTAAAATGGCAGAATACTACTTAAACTTCACAAATGCATAACTAAATCATTTTTACTCCAATTTCAACATTTTAAATATGTTTTCAATACCAAATTAAATTCTCTACCCAAATATAAAATTTGTTTACTGTTTTGAATATTTTAAATTGGTGAAATATTTGAAAACTTGTTTAATTCACTTAATTTTGCAAAATTCATAACTTGGGCATAAAAATTCCAAATTCCACAAACTAAATATGTTTTCCATCCCATTTTTCATATAATTTGCAAATATCAACTTTGTTTGCTATTTTGAATAATTTAAATTGCTGAAAACAACTGTTTCTTGTTTAATGCATTTCAAATTGCCAAAATAATAACTTGCTCATTTTAAATCCATTTTCCACAAATAAAATATGTTTTCCATGCTAAATTAAACCACCTTTTCAAATATAAACTTTGTTTCATGTTTTGAATAATTAAAATTGGTTAAATGATTTAAACCTTGTTTAAATCATTTAAATTTGCTAAAATCATAACTTGCTCAAATTAAATTCTTTTTGAACCTATAAAATATGTTTTCAAACCATAAAAGTATAAACTTTTCAAATATGAATTTGGTTTAATGTTTTGAACAAATAAAAATTCAATTAAATTCAAACTTGAATTAAATTCATTTAATTCTTGTTTAAACTTGTTTAATGCATAAGTAATTCATTGTAATTCCTTTTTCAATAATTGAAACATGTAATCCACCTAAAACTTTGTGTTCTTTTCAAATATGAACCTTGTAATCTGTTTTGAACAATTAAACTTGATCAAAACAACAAATGCTTGTGTAACACCTTTAAGGAACCAAAATTCCATAACTTAATAATTAAAATTCCAAACTTGGTGAACCTTATTTCAAATTGTTCCTATTGTTGTTTTCTTTTTGTTTTCCTCATCCATGCATCATGCTAATTCACTTACACATGATGATTAGTTGTAGAACAATTATTTCAACCTTAATTCATGGGCTTTTCATATGCAACTCAAATTGCATGTGGGTCCATTTAATCATGTTGTGTTACCATGTCAGCTATCTTATTTTGGTGCATCAATTAAATGGTCATGCATCATCCCATGATTGTGCATTATGCCATGTTATTGATTGTTTGTCTCTCTGCGTTGTTTGTTTGCTTCTTCTCGGATATACGACGACGTTGAGACCGACGATACTTACAACACCCCTTCTGAGGATCTAGCTCAGTACCAGGCTGCTGGGTTTGCAGGCAAGTATTCACTCACATGAACCATTGTGTTCCTTTCCACATTGGATACCGATACTTTCCGTTGTCTATTCTGCTAGCCCTATGAATCGTTGCTTGTGTTCGATTCTATCACATGTTATCCTTTAACCCTGATATAGCCTCACCTCCACACCTAAAACCCCTTGCTTGTTGCCCGTGTCTTACTAGCATGCTTAGGGTTATTTTTGCTCGAGTCTGTTGTCCGTTACTTTCTGTTACCTTATTTCATTATGTTTTGGGGCTCGATGTTTAAACAATAAACCGGTTAATGTTTGAGGTAGTAATAATTTGCTGATAAGGCACCGGCAAGAGGCCCGGCGTGGTTTTGAGGCCTGCTAGTGTCGACCCTAATTAGGAAAAGGGTCCTGTCTACTGATCCATGATGAGCGCACTAACCGCATGTGGGAAGCGTGTATGGGCGCCCCCCTCAATTTGATTCGATTCGCATCTCGTCCAAATCGCCTCGTTTAGTTCGGGTTTTCCATTTGCCGCATGCATATTGCAGGTGCGAACCCTTGGCGCCAGGGTGGAACTTTTGTAGTTGGCATTTAGGGAGACACGTTCTTAGAGTGCTATGAGGGTCCCCTTTTCTTCGTGGGGCTTGATTAGCCGTGCGCTCAATTGCACGGGGTTCTTTGGGCTTGATGCGAAGAAGAGTTGAGTTGTGTTGAGTGCCCCGCTTGGTGGAAAGGCCATTCCATCTGGCGGGATATTCTTACGTGTACGGCCAAATTGGTGCACCACTGCAGGGTAAATCTTCTCGAGAAGCCGTGTTTTCCGCGGTTATGGATGACTTGGTGAAAGTACTGGCTAACAAGTACTCAGAACAACTTACACCTAACTAATGATAACTTGACTAGTAATAGTCTTATCAACACAATAACTTGAACCATCATTAATTCAACTGTGTGAGTTATCCTCGGATTGCTTCTTTGGATAAGGGGCGAGATCCAGGATGGGTTTGTTTGGAGTTAGTTGTTAGTTGGTTCCGATACGCTATCTTATCTTCTTTCTGTTAGCCGGAAGTTATAGCAACTCTGTAGTTGGTTAGAGCAGCCAGTTGCAGCATCTTTTATATCCCCTTTCTTCCGTTGAACCCAAAGCATCTGTGCTTGGTGTTGACGGGTTACACTTTGGTGAACTGTGAGTCTTGCTTGCCAGTACGTTTATGTACTGACCCCTTTGGGGCTGTGGTTTCCGCAGACTACGCTTACGAGGATCCCCGTGACGGCTACTACGTGGAGTTTGACGAGGCTGCTGACGAGTAGATAGCGGACCCGGGCAGGATCCGAGACTACGTGGATGGGCTCCGTTTCTTTTCATTCCCGGCTTCTTAAGCCTATTTGGATTTGTCTGTACTCAGACCCTTTGAATGCTTCCGCTGTGATGTAATTATGTTATGTTGGGACATGTGTCCTCTAGATGATTGTATTTGCTATCTCTGCTCTAGTGAGAGCTATTTGCAACTTATTTCAATCTTTTGTGTCGTAGAGATCTGTTGTGATATCAATTGTTCAAATGCCGTTGACGTACCATGTGTGTATGTTTTGAAGTACGTCAATGGAAGTGTCTGGATTTCTATGGGATGGTTTACGTAGACGATGAACAGTAGGGGTTGGTTGTCACACATACGTGTGTTGGCCTACTCGTAAGAGATGCGGGTGCAGGTAAGCCCCGTAATCCAATCATCTACTGTTCAACGTAACTGCGAGTATCCTTTAGAAGTCCGGGTGCGACACGCGGCCCGCCGCCGCGACCCTCCCCCGCCGCCGACGCAGGAGAGCGCCTACGTCGTCCTCGACCCAGACTCCGACGACGAGGACGAGATCCAGCAAGCCCTCGCGGCGAGCAGCTGGGGCAGCTCCGGCTGCGGCGACGCCGGACAGGGGACGAGCAAGCGCCCCGGCGACGGCCCCGACGATGACGACGACGACGGCGACGACGGCGAATATAGCCAGGCCATCGCGGAGAGCCTCGGCCTTCAGTAGATTTAGTTTTAGTTTAAATTTCCGTTCTAGTTTTTAAATTCGCGTCGAATATGTACGAACTTCGCCTAAATTCAATAAAATGCGTCTAGTTTTCAAATTGTGTTTTTTTGGGCCGAATCTTGGGCTTGGGGAGCGACTGGGAAGCCTGCCCCCCAGGTTCCAGATTAGCGCCGTTTGGCGCCGCGGCGGCCCCAAAACGGCGACGTTTTGGGCCCTGGGGGGGCGCAACGACTGGAGATGCCCTTATGGTAATTCTTATGGTAACTCCTATAACAGCAACAAAATTGTACCCTTTGATCTTGAGAATATGCTTAACAATTTTATTAGTACACAAACTGCTTTCAATAAATCTGTTGAGGAAAATTTTGGCAAAATTTATGTTCTTGCTTCTACAGTTGATAGCCTTGCTCTTGATGTTGATTTTCTGAAACTAAAAGTTATGCCTCATGATGTTCAAGAAAGTAAAACTTTGAATGCTATCCAAATTCTAATTGATGAGCATGTTAGAATGTTAGTTGAATTGCATGCTAAATGGAAAAAAGAAGATGAAATAGCTAGAAAGAATAATATAGCTAATGTTTGCACCATTACCACCACTAGTAAAACTGAAGCTTCTCATGATATAAAACCTTATACTATCAATGGTAAAGTAATTGGTGTTGGAAACACTCCCACTTCTGCTAGTAAAATTGAAAAATTGACTGAAACTGCTAAAAATGTTCCCATTATCTTTGATAAAAAATGATTTTAACTTTGATTATTGCATAATAACTGAAGTTATTAAGTTCTTACAAAATCTTTCTAGTTTTCCTAATGCTAGTGCTATGAATATGGCTTTCACAAAACATATTACAACTGCTCTCATGCAAATTAGAGAGGATGAATTAAGATGTGAAGCCTCTATCCCTAGGAAGCTAGATGATGGTTGGGAACCTATTATTAAAATGAAAGTGAATTATTTTTATTGGAATGCTCTATGTGATCTTGGTGCTAGTATCTCTGTTATGCCCAAGAAACTCTATGATATTCTTGATTTACCATCATTGGAACCTTGTTATTTGGATATTCGTCTTATTGATAATGTTAGAAAGAAACCGTTGGGGAGATTTGATGATGTTCTTATAATGGTTAATAATACTCTTGTCCCCGTTGATTTTGTTGTCTTGGATATTCGATGCAATGCTTCTTGTCCAATTTTTTTGGGAATACCTTTTCTTAGATATGTTGGTTCTGTTATTGATATGAAAGAGGGGAATATTAAATTTCAGTTCCCACTCAAGAAAGGTATGGAACACTTTCCTAGAAATAGAATGAAGATGCCTTTTTATTCCTTTATTCGAACAAGTTACAATTTGGATGCTTCTTCACTTGAAAATACTTGATTCCACTTTTCTGGGCCTAGCAAAAAGGCGTTAAATAAAAGCACTTCTTGGGAGATAACCCATGGTTTTATTTTTGCTTTGTGTTTCTCTGTTTTCTTTGATTCAAGGGGTTGTATAGTTCTGTAGCCACTCCTTTGTATATTTATTTTCATGTTTTAGTAGTGCCAAGTAAGGTTTCTGACGAGAGTTGGAGTTGGTTGTCGGATTTCTGCGCAGGAAAAATATTCCTGCTGTCCATCGTAAAACATCGTATAATTCACAGAAAAATCAGAATGACCTGAAATTTTTTGTGCTTATTCATCAGCTAATTCCATAAATTTTTTCGTACTTTATGTTTTTTGATCTGAGCAACTTAAGTTCCCCAAAAAAATCGTCTTTGCAGACTGTTCTGGTTTTGACAAATTCTGCCATTTTTCTTGCATTTTCTCTTTTGCGATGTCAAGTGGATTTCATTGCTTCACGAAACATCAGTGGTTGTAGATAATGTTTAAACGTATGAATAGCACTTGTACCATACAGATCCCGTGAATTTTTAATTGTTGCACTAACCCTCTAATGCGAATTATTGTTTGAGTATGGTGTGAAGGAAGTTTTCAAGTGTCAAGAGAAGATGTGATATATATATGTGATCAAGATGAGTGCAAGGTCAAAACTTGGGGATGCCCCCATGGTTCATCCAAGAATATTTTTAGAAGACTCAAGCATCTAAGCTTGTGTATGCCCAAGGCATCCTCTTCTTCATCAACTATCTATCAGGTCACTTCTCGTGAAACTATATTTTTATTCGGTCACATAATATGAAGTTTACTTCGAGCGCATGTTTGTTTTTATTTTGTTTTCTTTTTCTTTTCTATCTTTTCTTTTGTTTTCCTTGCTGCAAAAATATCATTGGACCTAGCATCCTTGTTTGGGAGAGATACACGCTCCTCTTTTTCATTTGAATACTTGCTATGCTAGTATTCTTATTTTTTTCTTCTAGTTACTACAAAACCCCCTGTTTAGCTCTTGTTTTCATTGCATATCTTATTCAGAGATGTTAATTTTAGCAGTGTTATGTGAGTACTCTCATGTTTTCTTGCTGTAGTATGTAGAGGATTTTTGTTAAGGCATGGTTAGTATGGTGCTTGTTGGAAATAAAACTGCTATGTGTGGTAGATGGTATAACGAAAAAAAAACTTGCATATTCTTGTAGATCACTAAACTGTTTCACTTGATTATTTGTTGTTGTTTTGAGATATTAATATGCTTAATGGTAAACTTTCTGGTTTAGTAAAGTAAAAACAATTAATGGTTCCTCTAAAAGCTTCAAACTGTGCCACCCTCAAATAACCAATTGATAGGATAATGGTATATGACTTCCTTTGGTGATTGAAATCGTGATAGCTTTTGCTACACGCTACGGTCAGGATAGACAACAGTGACTTGTCACTGCCACTTACCCTCTTGGAGTGATTTTCATTATGCCTTATGATATAATGATTTTGTTTGGAATCTTGTAACTTGTGAGTTATATGTTGCGGTTTTCTGGCACTTCCATCATCCATATTTGCTAGCCTCTCCGATACTGTGCAATGCTCATTCTCACATTGAGAGTTGGTGCAAACTTCACCAGTACATCCAAACCCCGTGGGGGAACTTTGTTCTTCTACACATAAGACAAAATTTATCTTCCTCAAAACAACCACCATACCTACCTACCACGACATTTCCATAGCCATTCCGATATATATCGTCATACAACATCCATCATCATTATGTTACTTGTCATGTAATGTCGACGCACGCTTCTATTCTTGTAGACAGTGTTGGGCCTCCAAGTGCAGAGGTTTGTAGAACAACAGCAAGTTTCCCTTAAGTGGATTACCCAAGGTTTATCGAACTCAGGGAGGTAGCGGTTAAAGATATCCTTCTCAAGCAACCCTGCAATTACGATACAAGAAGTATCTTGTGTCCCCAACACACCTAATACAATTGTCAGTTGTATAGGTGCACTAGTTCGGCGAAGAGAGAGTAAAATGCAAGTAATATGGATGATAATAAGTGATAATAGCAATCTGAAATAAAAATGGTAGCAATCAAACATGTAGCAGAACAGGCGGAAAACGGTGTTTCAATGCTTGGAAATAAGGCCTAGGGCTCCTACTTTCACTAGTGGACACTCTCAACAATGAAAACATAATTGAAAGCATAAATGTCATTTCTTCACTATGTTACTCTGAACCACTCTTCGTTCGAATAACAAACACCAATCATTGCGTAGGGCTGTAACAATACTCCTCAAGTCTATGCTCCCTCTCTAGGGCACCCCACGCTATCACTATGAGTGCCCTAAATTAGTACTAAAAAAACGCCACAATTTCATAGGTTCATCTTCCAACACAAGATATAAATATCATGCTAAACCACACGGTGCACACACTGCTACCTTTACACCGCGATCAAAGTGTTTACGGAGATAACAAAACCACTTGAGTAGCATAACAGATGAATATCACATCTACATATTCAACTAGATTACAAAGCTCATGATCACAAAAAGATCACACCATGGAACTACCGGTAGAGCCCTCAGCCCGGGGGGAGAACTACTCCCTCCTCATCATAGGAGACAGCAACGGCGATGGAGATAGCGGTGGATTCGATGGAGATGGCTTCCGGGGTCACTTCCCAGTCCCGCCAAGGTGCCAGAACAGAGATATGTCCCCCGAAACTTGTCAGTGGTGGCGGCGGAGCTACAGCTGTATTTTGTGGAAAAGGTAGATCTTTTTATGGTTTTCCCTCGGGGGATGTAACACCTGGGGTGTTACCTGTTTGTCTTCTTTTTGCTTGCATCATCTGCATCCCATAAGCATTGCATCATGTTTTTTCCAAACCAATCAAAACTTCAAAACAATTTAAATTGTTCAAAACCCTAGTGGGAATGGCTTCATTTTCAATATCAAGTATTATTGCATTTTCCAATTAAATTGGTTAATTTTAAAACAACAAACAAACCATAAATTTTTGGAAAATAAAAACTACCAAAAGGTTGCATTTTTCCACTAATAACTTTACCCTATTTTTGTTCCAAAATTTCAGTAAACAAAATCTTGTTTTGTTTCCATTTGCTCAACTACAAAAAAAAACTAATAGAAAAAAAATAAAGCCTAGGAGGAGGCAGACCTTCCCTTTCTTTTCCAGCCCAAGTACTTTTCCCTCAAGCCCACTTCCTTTTGGCCCACCCCCTCTATCTCTGTCGTCTTCCACCTTCCGTACAGCTGAACCAGAACCATCTGATCGATCCCACCCCTCCCGGATGAGCAGCCGTACGAGCTCACTCTCCCCCCTTAAGTATCCCTCCACGGATCCCTCTGCCCTAACCTAGTCCCACCCTCCTAGCGCCGCCAATCCGCTGTCTCCCTTTCCTTTCCCCTCCAAAACCACTTCTGTTTCTGAACTTGGACGAGCTTCCATGGCCGACGGAGAAACCACCACGGCGGCGGGGAACGGGTTGGTGCCGCGGGTGGGCGACCGCGGGAATGGAACCGCTGCGGTGGCCGCTACCCCTGCATCCCCGCGGATGGGCGATCGGCTCAACGGACGGCCGCCGCCGAGTCCGTTTCTTCCCGTCGGAGCAGAGGCCGCGTCCTCCTCTGTCAGGCGCCGCGGGGGTCTCTCCTTCCACGACGCAGCCCCTGGGTGAGCTCTCTTCCCTCTCGCCTTAGGGCCCCGCCTTCCTCTTGCTCTGTGTTGCGTGGCCGTACCCAATCGCCGCCGGCCGCCGCTCGCTGGTCTCCGCCGTTGTTCGATCGATCGTGGCCGTGTTCGTCAGGTTCAGAGAAGAGGTGTTCGGTTCGAAGTTCAGTTAAACATTGCCTGTTATGTTACCTTAGCTGCGTCCCTCCTCGTATCACAAGCAGTCGATCAGCGCAGCGGTAGCAGCTGCCCGCGCGCGAGGCTAGGTTGCGGGTTCGAGCGCCCGCAAACACACCCCTTTTTGGTTCATTTTCCTTCCTCAGCACGCGGTCCCACCCGTCGGTGACTGATCCTGCCACGCGGGCGCGCAGCGCCGCGCTGGCCCCTCTGGCCCACGCGGAAGAGGCAGTGGGTAGAGAGCCACTCGGTGCAAAATGTCTCTGCGAAATTCCAACATTTTCCAAATTCCTTTTAATAAACAGATTTGAAACAAAACTTTGAAATTCAATAACTTCTATTCTGTAATTCATATAAACACAAACTTTATATCTATTCTGATCCAAATTTTATAATCTTTTCAAATATCCAACTTGTGTTCTGTTTTGAACTTTCAAATTACAATTCAAATTCAAATTTAAATCAATCAATTGTATTTTGCTAAATTCAATAACTATTTCATCCTTAATCCAATAAATGCAAATAAAATATGTTTTCAATACCATTTCATCTCACCTTTTCAAATATAATTTTTGTTTTCTGTTTTGAATAATTAAAATTGCCTAAACAATTTAAATCTTGTTTAATTCAATTAAAAATTGTTTAATACTGTTTAATTCATAGTTAAATAATCCTAAGTCCAATTTCAAAATGTGAAACATGTAATCCAACTAAAATTTGATGTTCTTTTCAAATATCAACTTTGTTATTTGTTTTGAACCCTTTGACTTGATGAAAACAATAATTGCTTGTGTGACATGTTTAAGTAACCAATTTTCCAAACTAATAAATGTTTTCTTAATTGGTTAACTATCATTCTAATTGCATCTAATTTGTTGTTATCTTGTTATCATCATCATGCATGCATCATTCTAACTCACTTACACATGATGCTATCGTTATAACAATTAATTCAACTATAAGGCATGGGTTTGCCATATGCAATCTTTGCCTATGGAATCCATTTAAACTTGTGTATCATATCTACTAGCTTACCTTGGTGCATCTATTAAACATGACATGCATCCATACCTTGTTCATGCTGGATCTTTTGCCGTAGTAGTAATTGTTGCATCCCAGTGTTTGTTCGAGGTTCATTGCTTCTTCCCGGATAGGACGTTGAGATGCTGTGAGCAACGACAAGTTCTGCTACCTTGCGGGATCTCAGGCAAGTATACTCACTTGCATGCCATATGGCTGCCTTTCATCACTTGTTACCGATTCTTTCCGTTGATTCTTTTCTGCTAGCCTTAGTAGTAGTTGTTTCTGTTACGAACCTATCATATGAATCCTGTAACCCTGATATTGCCTCACCTCCACTCCTATAACCTTTGCTTGAGCCTGTGTCTTACTATCTTGCTTAGGTTGTTTTGCTCGAGTCTGTTACCCGTTACTTTCTGTTATTACTTAATTATGTTATGGGGGCTCGATGTTAATCAATCAAACCTGTTAATTGCTAATGGTAATAATAATAATTTGATGATAAGGCACCGGCAGGAGGCCCCTTGTGGTTTTGAGGCCTGCTAGTGTCGACCCTAATAGGAAAAGGGTCTTGTCTACTGATCCATGATGAGCGCACTACCCGCATTTGGGGAGTATGGGCTCCCCCTCAGTTTGACCCGATTCGCATCTCGTCCAAATCGCCTCATTTAGTTCGGGTTTTCCATTTGCTGCATGCATGATCTTGCGAGCCCTTGGTACCCGGGTGGAACTTTCGTAGTCGGCATATAGGGGGACACGTTCTTAGAGTGCTATGAGGGTCCATTTTCTTCTGGGCTCGATTAGCCGTGCGCCCAAGGTTCTTTGGGCTTGATGCGAAGAAGGGTTGGATTGTGTTGAGTGCCCCGCTTGGTGGGAGGCATTCCATCTGGCGGGATATTCATGAGTGTGGTTACTATGGTGCACCCCTGCAGGGTAAATCTTCTCGAGAAGCCGTGTTTTCCGCGGTTATGGATTACTTGGTGAAAGTACTGGCTAACAAGTACTCAGGACAACTTCAACATAATGATTCAATCATGTTTCACCCAATGATTAATAACTTGACTAGTAATAGGTTATTCACACAATAACTTGATTCATCTTTAATACCACGGTGTGAGTTATCCTCGGATTGCTTCTTCGGATAAGGGGCGAGATCCAGGATGGGTTTGTTTGAAGTTATCTTTCAGTTGGTTACGATCACTCGATCTTATCTCCTTTCTGATAGTTGGAAGTAATAGAATCTCTGTAGTTGGTTAGAGCAGCCTGCTGTCGCTTATTTGCAATAACCCCCTTCCTCTCCGTTGATCCTAAAGTATTTGTATCTTGTGATGATTGGCTACGCCGGTATTCTTGTGAGTATGGGCTTTGTCCCCCTTGCCAGTACTTAACCGTACTGACCCACGAATCTCTTTCGTGGCTGCAAATTCCAACTTGCAGTCAACAGGTTTGAAGTCTGACGACGTTAGCTTGGGAATCCCTCTGGCTTGGCCTGGGCAGGGATTGGACGCCTTCGGTTATCTTCAGGACTCTTAGTCCAATTTGGATCTTGTCCGTAGATGGACGTTTGTTTCTTCCGCTGTTATTTGGATTTTTGTATTGTATCAGTTGTAACCCCGGCTCGTTTGAGTCATCTTGTATCTGTCTGTTGCTGTTGTAATTGTGGATTATTCGTGAACTATTGTAATGTTATCATAAATGGCAACCTGGAATCGGTTATTATGCGGATTTGGCGGGAATGCTGAAATCTGCATAGTGCCCGATCTCGGGGCGTCACAAAATGGTATCAGAGCCAGGTTCCGATTCCCGATATTGTTTCGTTACGAATGGTTATCGAAGCAACGGGTCCGCAATGCCTGTAGGATAACCTAGCTAACGGTCGTTGTTTCTAGAGTGTCAAAAACTATTTCTGCTAAACTATTTTGGAAAAACATCTCGATAGGATTCTTGTTTTCTCCTTATCCATATTCTATTTCCTCTCCCATCTTATTTGTTTTGGAGTCTCCCCCCTTGCCTATCTATCAAAGTGTTAGGATCCTACGTGGGTGGACGTTTTCTGAGCCGTTAACCTAATAGGTTCGATCATCCGAAGATTCCTGGTGGAAGAACATCGTCGTCACTCCGAGCAAGAATCCCTTGTTAGTGGTGTCGAGGAGATCAACTGGAAGTATGAAGAATCGTTAGTTGAACTTCTTTCCCCTCCCGGGTTAGCAGGTGGATTGCGAGGGCGCAATCCCTTGTTAGTGGTGTCGTCTGTAACACCTGGGGTGTTACCTGTTTGTCTTCTTTTTGCTTGCATCATCTGCATCCCATAAGCATTGCATCATGTTTTTTCCAAACCAATCAAAACTTCAAAACAATTTAAATTGTTCAAAACCCTAGTGGGAATGGCTTCATTTTCAATATCAAGTATTATTGCATTTTCCAATTAAATTGGTTAATTTTAAAACAACAAACAAACCATAAATTTTTGGAAAATAAAAACTACCAAAAGGTTGCATTTTTCCACTAATAACTTTACCCTATTTTTGTTCCAAAATTTCAGTAAACAAAATCTTGTTTTGTTTCCATTTGCTCAACTACAAAAAAAAACTAATAGAAAAAAAATAAAGCCTAGGAGGAGGCAGACCTTCCCTTTCTTTTCCAGCCCAAGTACTTTTCCCTCAAGCCCACTTCCTTTTGGCCCACCCCCTCTATCTCTGTCGTCTTCCACCTTCCGTACAGCTGAACCAGAACCATCTGATCGATCCCACCCCTCCCGGATGAGCAGCCGTACGAGCTCACTCTCCCCCCTTAAGTATCCCTCCACGGATCCCTCTGCCCTAACCTAGTCCCACCCTCCTAGCGCCGCCAATCCGCTGTCTCCCTTTCCTTTCCCCTCCAAAACCACTTCTGTTTCTGAACTTGGACGAGCTTCCATGGCCGACGGAGAAACCACCACGGCGGCGGGGAACGGGTTGGTGCCGCGGGTGGGCGACCGCGGGAATGGAACCGCTGCGGTGGCCGCTACCCCTGCATCCCCGCGGATGGGCGATCGGCTCAACGGACGGCCGCCGCCGAGTCCGTTTCTTCCCGTCGGAGCAGAGGCCGCGTCCTCCTCTGTCAGGCGCCGCGGGGGTCTCTCCTTCCACGACGCAGCCCCTGGGTGAGCTCTCTTCCCTCTCGCCTTAGGGCCCCGCCTTCCTCTTGCTCTGTGTTGCGTGGCCGTACCCAATCGCCGCCGGCCGCCGCTCGCTGGTCTCCGCCGTTGTTCGATCGATCGTGGCCGTGTTCGTCAGGTTCAGAGAAGAGGTGTTCGGTTCGAAGTTCAGTTAAACATTGCTTGTTATGTTACCTTAGCTGCGTCCCTCCTCGTATCACAAGCAGTCGATCAGCGCAGCGGTAGCAGCTGCCCGCGCGCGAGGCTAGGTTGCGGGTTCGAGCGCCCGCAAACACACCCCTTTTTGGTTCATTTTCCTTCCTCAGCACGCGGTCCCACCCGTCGGTGACTGATCCTGCCACGCGGGCGCGCAGCGCCGCGCTGGCCCCTCTGGCCCACGCGGAAGAGGCAGTGGGTAGAGAGCCACTCGGTGCAAAATGTCTCTGCGAAATTCCAACATTTTCCAAATTCCTTTTAATAAACAGATTTGAAACAAAACTTTGAAATTCAATAACTTCTATTCTGTAATTCATATAAACACAAACTTTATATCTATTCTGATCCAAATTTTATAATCTTTTCAAATATCCAACTTGTGTTCTGTTTTGAACTTTCAAATTACAATTCAAATTCAAATTTAAATCAATCAATTGTATTTTGCTAAATTCAATAACTATTTCATCCTTAATCCAATAAATGCAAATAAAATATGTTTTCAATACCATTTCATCTCACCTTTTCAAATATAATTTTTGTTTTCTGTTTTGAATAATTAAAATTGCCTAAACAATTTAAATCTTGTTTAATTCAATTAAAAATTGTTTAATACTGTTTAATTCATAGTTAAATAATCCTAAGTCCAATTTCAAAATGTGAAACATGTAATCCAACTAAAATTTGATGTTCTTTTCAAATATCAACTTTGTTATTTGTTTTGAACCCTTTGACTTGATGAAAACAATAATTGCTTGTGTGACATGTTTAAGTAACCAATTTTCCAAACTAATAAATGTTTTCTTAATTGGTTAACTATCATTCTAATTGCATCTAATTTGTTGTTATCTTGTTATCATCATCATGCATGCATCATTCTAACTCACTTACACATGATGCTATCGTTATAACAATTAATTCAACTATAAGGCATGGGTTTGCCATATGCAATCTTTGCCTATGGAATCCATTTAAACTTGTGTATCATATCTACTAGCTTACCTTGGTGCATCTATTAAACATGACATGCATCCATACCTTGTTCATGCTGGATCTTTTGCCGTAGTAGTAATTGTTGCATCCCAGTGTTTGTTCGAGGTTCATTGCTTCTTCCCGGATAGGACGTTGAGATGCTGTGAGCAACGACAAGTTCTGCTACCTTGCGGGATCTCAGGCAAGTATACTCACTTGCATGCCATATGGCTGCCTTTCATCACTTGTTACCGATTCTTTCCGTTGATTCTTTTCTGCTAGCCTTAGTAGTAGTTGTTTCTGTTACGAACCTATCATATGAATCCTGTAACCCTGATATTGCCTCACCTCCACTCCTATAACCTTTGCTTGAGCCTGTGTCTTACTATCTTGCTTAGGTTGTTTTGCTCGAGTCTGTTACCCGTTACTTTCTGTTATTACTTAATTATGTTCTGGGGGCTCGATGTTAATCAATCAAACCTGTTAATTGCTAATGGTAATAATAATAATTTGATGATAAGGCACCGGCAGGAGGCCCCTTGTGGTTTTGAGGCCTGCTAGTGTCGACCCTAATAGGAAAAGGGTCTTGTCTACTGATCCATGATGAGCGCACTACCCGCATTTGGGGAGTATGGGCTCCCCCTCAGTTTGACCCGATTCGCATCTCGTCCAAATCGCCTCATTTAGTTCGGGTTTTCCATTTGCTGCATGCATGATCTTGCGAGCCCTTGGTACCCGGGTGGAACTTTCGTAGTCGGCATATAGGGGGACACGTTCTTAGAGTGCTATGAGGGTCCATTTTCTTCTGGGCTCGATTAGCCGTGCGCCCAAGGTTCTTTGGGCTTGATGCGAAGAAGGGTTGGATTGTGTTGAGTGCCCCGCTTGGTGGGAGGCATTCCATCTGGCGGGATATTCATGAGTGTGGTTACTATGGTGCACCCCTGCAGGGTAAATCTTCTCGAGAAGCCGTGTTTTCCGCGGTTATGGATTACTTGGTGAAAGTACTGGCTAACAAGTACTCAGGACAACTTCAACATAATGATTCAATCATGTTTCACCCAATGATTAATAACTTGACTAGTAATAGGTTATTCACACAATAACTTGATTCATCTTTAATACCACGGTGTGAGTTATCCTCGGATTGCTTCTTCGGATAAGGGGCGAGATCCAGGATGGGTTTGTTTGAAGTTATCTTTCAGTTGGTTACGATCACTCGATCTTATCTCCTTTCTGATAGTTGGAAGTAATAGAATCTCTGTAGTTGGTTAGAGCAGCCTGCTGTCGCTTATTTGCAATAACCCCCTTCCTCTCCGTTGATCCTAAAGTATTTGTATCTTGTGATGATTGGCTACGCCGGTATTCTTGTGAGTATGGGCTTTGTCCCCCTTGCCAGTACTTAACCGTACTGACCCACGAATCTCTTTCGTGGCTGCAAATTCCAACTTGCAGTCAACAGGTTTGAAGTCTGACGACGTTAGCTTGGGAATCCCTCTGGCTTGGCCTGGGCAGGGATTGGACGCCTTCGGTTATCTTCAGGACTCTTAGTCCAATTTGGATCTTGTCCGTAGATGGACGTTTGTTTCTTCCGCTGTTATTTGGATTTTTGTATTGTATCAGTTGTAACCCCGGCTCGTTTGAGTCATCTTGTATCTGTCTGTTGCTGTTGTAATTGTGGATTATTCGTGAACTATTGTAATGTTATCATAAATGGCAACCTGGAATCGGTTATTATGCGGATTTGGCGGGAATGCTGAAATCTGCATAGTGCCCGATCTCGGGGCGTCACAAAATGGTATCAGAGCCTTGGTTCCGATTCCCGATATTGTTTCGTTACGAATGGTTATCGAAGCAACGGGTCCGCAATGCCTGTAGGATAACCTAGCTAACGGTCGTTGTTTCTAGAGTGTCAAAAACTATTTCTGCTAAACTATTTTGGAAAAACATCTCGATAGGATTCTTGTTTTCTCCTTATCCATATTCTATTTCCTCTCCCATCTTATTTGTTTTGGAGTCTCCCCCCTTGGCTATCTATCAAAGTGTTAGGATCCTACGTGGGTGGACGTTTTCTGAGCCGTTAACCTAATAGGTTCGATCATCCGAAGATTCCTGGTGGAAGAACATCGTCGTCACTCCGAGCAAGAATCCCTTGTTAGTGGTGTCGAGGAGATCAACTGGAAGTATGAAGAATCGTTAGTTGAACTTCTTTCCCCTCCCGGGTTAGCAGGTGGATTGCGAGGGCGCAATCCCTTGTTAGTGGTGTCGTCTGTAACACCTGGGGTGTTACCTGTTTGTCTTCTTTTTGCTTGCATCATCTGCATCCCATAAGCATTGCATCATGTTTTTTCCAAACCAATCAAAACTTCAAAACAATTTAAATTGTTCAAAACCCTAGTGGGAATGGCTTCATTTTCAATATCAAGTATTATTGCATTTTCCAATTAAATTGGTTAATTTTAAAACAACAAACAAACCATAAATTTTTGGAAAATAAAAACTACCAAAAGGTTGCATTTTTCCACTAATAACTTTACCCTATTTTTGTTCCAAAATTTCAGTAAACAAAATCTTGTTTTGTTTCCATTTGCTCAACTACAAAAAAAAACTAATAGAAAAAAAATAAAGCCTAGGAGGAGGCAGACCTTCCCTTTCTTTTCCAGCCCAAGTACTTTTCCCTCAAGCCCACTTCCTTTTGGCCCACCCCCTCTATCTCTGTCGTCTTCCACCTTCCGTACAGCTGAACCAGAACCATCTGATCGATCCCACCCCTCCCGGATGAGCAGCCGTACGAGCTCACTCTCCCCCCTTAAGTATCCCTCCACGGATCCCTCTGCCCTAACCTAGTCCCACCCTCCTAGCGCCGCCAATCCGCTGTCTCCCTTTCCTTTCCCCTCCAAAACCACTTCTGTTTCTGAACTTGGACGAGCTTCCATGGCCGACGGAGAAACCACCACGGCGGCGGGGAACGGGTTGGTGCCGCGGGTGGGCGACCGCGGGAATGGAACCGCTGCGGTGGCCGCTACCCCTGCATCCCCGCGGATGGGCGATCGGCTCAACGGACGGCCGCCGCCGAGTCCGTTTCTTCCCGTCGGAGCAGAGGCCGCGTCCTCCTCTGTCAGGCGCCGCGGGGGTCTCTCCTTCCACGACGCAGCCCCTGGGTGAGCTCTCTTCCCTCTCGCCTTAGGGCCCCGCCTTCCTCTTGCTCTGTGTTGCGTGGCCGTACCCAATCGCCGCCGGCCGCCGCTCGCTGGTCTCCGCCGTTGTTCGATCGATCGTGGCCGTGTTCGTTAGGTTCAGAGAAGAGGTGTTCGGTTCGAAGTTCAGTTAAACATTGCCTGTTATGTTACCTTAGCTGCGTCCCTCCTCGTATCACAAGCAGTCGATCAGCGCAGCGGTAGCAGCTGCCCGCGCGCGAGGCTAGGTTGCGGGTTCGAGCGCCCGCAAACACACCCCTTTTTGGTTCATTTTCCTTCCTCAGCACGCGGTCCCACCCGTCGGTGACTGATCCTGCCACGCGGGCGCGCAGCGCCGCGCTGGCCCCTCTGGCCCACGCGGAAGAGGCAGTGGGTAGAGAGCCACTCGGTGCAAAATGTCTCTGCGAAATTCCAACATTTTCCAAATTCCTTTTAATAAACAGATTTGAAACAAAACTTTGAAATTCAATAACTTCTATTCTGTAATTCATATAAACACAAACTTTATATCTATTCTGATCCAAATTTTATAATCTTTTCAAATATCCAACTTGTGTTCTGTTTTGAACTTTCAAATTACAATTCAAATTCAAATTTAAATCAATCAATTGTATTTTGCTAAATTCAATAACTATTTCATCCTTAATCCAATAAATGCAAATAAAATATGTTTTCAATACCATTTCATCTCACCTTTTCAAATATAATTTTTGTTTTCTGTTTTGAATAATTAAAATTGCCTAAACAATTTAAATCTTGTTTAATTCAATTAAAAATTGTTTAATACTGTTTAATTCATAGTTAAATAATCCTAAGTCCAATTTCAAAATGTGAAACATGTAATCCAACTAAAATTTGATGTTCTTTTCAAATATCAACTTTGTTATTTGTTTTGAACCCTTTGACTTGATGAAAACAATAATTGCTTGTGTGACATGTTTAAGTAACCAATTTTCCAAACTAATAAATGTTTTCTTAATTGGTTAACTATCATTCTAATTGCATCTAATTTGTTGTTATCTTGTTATCATCATCATGCATGCATCATTCTAACTCACTTACACATGATGCTATCGTTATAACAATTAATTCAACTATAAGGCATGGGTTTGCCATATGCAATCTTTGCCTATGGAATCCATTTAAACTTGTGTATCATATCTACTAGCTTACCTTGGTGCATCTATTAAACATGACATGCATCCATACCTTGTTCATGCTGGATCTTTTGCCGTAGTAGTAATTGTTGCATCCCAGTGTTTGTTCGAGGTTCATTGCTTCTTCCCGGATAGGACGTTGAGATGCTGTGAGCAACGACAAGTTCTGCTACCTTGCGGGATCTCAGGCAAGTATACTCACTTGCATGCCATATGGCTGCCTTTCATCACTTGTTACCGATTCTTTCCGTTGATTCTTTTCTGCTAGCCTTAGTAGTAGTTGTTTCTGTTACGAACCTATCATATGAATCCTGTAACCCTGATATTGCCTCACCTCCACTCCTATAACCTTTGCTTGAGCCTGTGTCTTACTATCTTGCTTAGGTTGTTTTGCTCGAGTCTGTTACCCGTTACTTTCTGTTATTACTTAATTATGTTCTGGGGGCTCGATGTTAATCAATCAAACCTGTTAATTGCTAATGGTAATAATAATAATTTGATGATAAGGCACCGGCAGGAGGCCCCTTGTGGTTTTGAGGCCTGCTAGTGTCGACCCTAATAGGAAAAGGGTCTTGTCTACTGATCCATGATGAGCGCACTACCCGCATTTGGGGAGTATGGGCTCCCCCTCAGTTTGACCCGATTCGCATCTCGTCCAAATCGCCTCATTTAGTTCGGGTTTTCCATTTGCTGCATGCATGATCTTGCGAGCCCTTGGTACCCGGGTGGAACTTTCGTAGTCGGCATATAGGGGGACACGTTCTTAGAGTGCTATGAGGGTCCATTTTCTTCTGGGCTCGATTAGCCGTGCGCACAAGGTTCTTTGGGCTTGATGCGAAGAAGGGTTGGATTGTGTTGAGTGCCCCGCTTGGTGGGAGGCATTCCATCTGGCGGGATATTCATGAGTGTGGTTACTATGGTGCACCCCTGCAGGGTAAATCTTCTCGAGAAGCCGTGTTTTCCGCGGTTATGGATTACTTGGTGAAAGTACTGGCTAACAAGTACTCAGGACAACTTCAACATAATGATTCAATCATGTTTCACCCAATGATTAATAACTTGACTAGTAATAGGTTATTCACACAATAACTTGATTCATCTTTAATACCACGGTGTGAGTTATCCTCGGATTGCTTCTTCGGATAAGGGGCGAGATCCAGGATGGGTTTGTTTGAAGTTATCTTTCAGTTGGTTACGATCACTCGATCTTATCTCCTTTCTGATAGTTGGAAGTAATAGAATCTCTGTAGTTGGTTAGAGCAGCCTGCTGTCGCTTATTTGCAATAACCCCCTTCCTCTCCGTTGATCCTAAAGTATTTGTATCTTGTGATGATTGGCTACGCCGGTATTCTTGTGAGTATGGGCTTTGTCCCCCTTGCCAGTACTTAACCGTACTGACCCACGAATCTCTTTCGTGGCTGCAAATTCCAACTTGCAGTCAACAGGTTTGAAGTCTGACGACGTTAGCTTGGGAATCCCTCTGGCTTGGCCTGGGCAGGGATTGGACGCCTTCGGTTATCTTCAGGACTCTTAGTCCAATTTGGATCTTGTCCGTAGATGGACGTTTGTTTCTTCCGCTGTTATTTGGATTTTTGTATTGTATCAGTTGTAACCCCGGCTCGTTTGAGTCATCTTGTATCTGTCTGTTGCTGTTGTAATTGTGGATTATTCGTGAACTATTGTAATGTTATCATAAATGGCAACCTGGAATCGGTTATTATGCGGATTTGGCGGGAATGCTGAAATCTGCATAGTGCCCGATCTCGGGGCGTCACAGGGGAGTATAAATACGGGAATGGGCGATGCCGGGGGTGGCCAGGGGGCCCACACCTCTAGGTGGCGCGGCCAGGGGGACCCGCGCCACCCCATGGTGTGTCCACCCTGTGTTACCCCTCTGGGGCTCTTCGAGACTTCTGGAAGCTTCCGGGACTTCTAAGACTTCTGGCTTTCGATTTTTCCAATTCCGAGAATATTTCTAGAACAACTTTTCTGAAACTAAAAACAACAGAAAACAGGGAACTGGCTCTGTGACATCTTGTTAATAGGTTAGTCCCAAAAAACGATAAAAATGACATAAAGTGTAAGGAAAACATGTGGGACACAACATGAAAACAACATGGACCATCATAAATTGAGGATACGTTTATGACGTATCAAGCATCCCCAAGCATAGTTCCTACTCGTCCTCGAGTAGGTAAACGATAAAACACAATAATTTCTTAGGTGACATGCTACTATCATAAAATTGAGCATTATAATGTAAAAGCATATGCACGCTGAGATCATAGAACTTGAAACACAAACATGATAGATAGAACTTTAATAATAAAGCATAGAAATCACTTTGCGTCATGAAGAGTATCTTAAATAAAGGATCATGGATAATAATGCAAAGAAAGATAAACGTTTGTTTCAGGTATAGAGAAAGCATGGCAAAGTGGTAATTCGCTAGTCCTTAAGAGTGGGACAAAACATAAATGCCAGGACACTTTAAGGTTCATGAGGAAGACTAGAACAAATAATTTAAGAACAAATAATATCACATAATGAAGTAATTATTGATGTTTATGGGACAAATGCACATAGAACTCATAATGGAAAAAACACTCTCTCAACTGTGCATAAAGTTAGAACATGGAGAATCAACATAAAGTAAAAGAAAGCCCCTTCGCAGAGGGAAGCAGGGATCACTCATGTGCTAGAGCTTTTATTTTATTAAACAGAGGTATTGAAAACATTTTTAAGAGAGGTGTATGCTTATGTCAACGAATGGTTAACAGTCCCACAGTGAAGGACGCAACTGGTGTAGAAGGTCATCCCTCTTTTCTCTTTTTTTTACACAATAATGCTTTGACTGATAAATCAGGAGAAAAAATAGTGAAGAGAATTTGTGTGTATTAATTTGGGGCTGGGCACCCTGCTGCCAGCTCTTCTATCATTTTGATAAGCGGATGAAACCACTAGTCCAGGGTGTGAAATCCAATCAACAAGTGAGATAAAAATTCTCTATTTATGTCCTCGTGAGCTAAAACAAGAACACAAAACAAAAGTAATTTTGAAGGTTTTAAAGGTAACACGTGAGCAATTTACTTGGAGTGGCAGTGAAATACCACATGTAGGTAGGTATGGTGTACACAATAGGAAAACTTTGGTTTAAGGAGTTTGGATGCACGAGTAGAATTCCATACTCAGTACAGGTGGAGGCTAGCAAAAGACTGGGAGCGACAAATCAAGAGAGCATAAGAGCCATAATTATGCACGGCGACATAAGCATCATTAATTAAAGCATAAGCGGTATCACAAGTTCAAAAACTAAGTGGTCATGGAGGCTATTCGTGAATGGTTCATAGTCATAAACATGGTGTGAGCATGCGCCAAGTCAACCAAATAAAACATTCGAAAGAGAATACCATATATTGATACTTTACTATGACAAGAACAACTCATGAATCTTTCAAGACATATTAAACGCTCTCGGCTATTTAAGCCTATTCATGCTACTCAATAACCATAAGGCTTTAAAACTAAAATAACATTTAGCATGGCATGAAAAAGTTCTATCCCCAGTCTATACAAGCTTCTACTAGTACTTTTATAAATTCGACATCAAGCGGTATCACAAGTTCAAAAACTAAGTGGTCATGGAGGCTATTCGTGAATGGTTCATAGTCATAAACATGGTGTGAGCATGCGCCAAGTCAACCAAATAAAACATTCGAAAGAGAATACCATATATTGATACTTTACTATGACAAGAACAACTCATGAATCTTTCAAGACATATTAAACGCTCTCGGCTATTTAAGCCTATTCATGCTACTCAATAACCATAAGGCTTTAAAACTAAAATAACATTTAGCATGGCATGAAAAAGTTCTATCCCCAGTCTATACAAGCTTCTACTAGTACTTTTATAAATTCGACATCAAGCAGTAGTTTCTTTTCCCAACAAGCACCATACAAAATATGTTTTAACAAAAAAGATCTACATGCTACAGCAACCAAACATAAGAGTGCTCACATAACACTACTAAAACTAACAGCTCCCAATAAGAGATGCATGAAAAAAAGGCTAAACGCAGTACTAGCAAAAAGTGAACACTCACAGAACAATAAGAATGAAAACTAGAGTGTTCTAAGCAATCAAAACAGAGCGTGTCTCTCTGAAACACAAGTATGATAGGGTCCAACCATAAACTACAGCAAAAAAAACTAAAAACACTGAAAGCAAAAAATAAAATAAAAGTAAAGCACATAAGATGTGACCGAATAAAAATATATTTTCACTAGAAGTGACCTCATAATTTGTTGATGAAGAAGGAGATGCCTTGGGAATCCCCAAGCTTAGACGCTTGAGTCTACTTGGAATTTCCTGGGATATACCCGTGGGGCATCTCCAAGCTTAGGCTTTTCACTCTTCTTGATCACATCATATCATCCTCTTCTCTTGACCCTTGAAAACTTCCTTCACACCAAACTTCTCACAATCTTCATTAGCAACGTTAGTGCAATCGAAATAATAAATTCACATGGTTCAGTTTCAAAACAATACTAACACTCAAAAACACATTAGCTACTGTCACAACTTATTTTAAAACTCTTTTTCTCAAAAGAACGCCAAAAGAAAGAGATTAAGAGGCAAATACAATTATTGGCAGAAATCTGTCAAAACAAAACAGCAGGTAAAGATGATTCTTTTCGAAAATCTTCTGTTTCTCAAATCAAAAAGTTGTCAACTAAGAAAGGTTGCGGAATTAGCTGAGGAATAAGAACCAAACATTTCATATCATTCTGATCTTCTAGGATTTTATACGATGTTTTACGGTGCACAGGAGAAATCAGTTTTCTGCGCAGAAATCCGAAAACCAACTCCAACTTTCGTCAGAAACTTTACTTGGCACAACTAAAACATGAAAGAAAATATACAGAGGGGTTGGTAAGGAAATATACATCCCCTTGACCCAAAGAAAATATAGAAAAACAATGCAAAAATAAAAACATGGGTTATCTCCCAAGAAGTGCTTTTCTTTAAAGCCTTTTAGCTAGGCATTATAATTTGAGAAGATGCTCAGATGAGAAATATGAATTGAAGCAAAAGAGAGCATCAAGAATAAAATTTAAAGAAAATTTAAGTCTAACCCACTTTCTATGAAAAAGAACCTTGTAGAAAAACAAGTTATGAAAGCACAAGGAAACAAGCATAGGAAAGCAAAACAAGTGCAACTTCAAAAATTTCAAAATAAAGGGGGGAAACTTTATATTGTTGAGATGCATAAAATTATGTTTCCCTCTCTCATAATAACTTTCAGTAGCATCATGAATAAAATTAACAATATAACTATCAGATATAACATTCTTATCATGAGCCACATGCATAAAAGAATTAATACTCTCCACATAAGAATAGTCATTCTCATTAATAGTAGTGGGAGAAAAACCAACAAAATAGCTATCATTATTATTCTCATCACCATAATCATCAAATATAGGAGGAATAGTATCATCAAAATAAATTTTCTACTCGATAGTAGGTGGACTTAATATATCATATTAATCATTGTAATCATCATATATAGGAAGAATAATATCATCTTAAGCAATAGAATAGTTATCCTCCAAAATGTGTTCATTTGTAAACATATCATCATTTTTACTAGGAGGATATGTATAAAGCATATAATCATCAGTAGCAAAAGGATTTTCAAACACATCATCCACAAGTTTAGAGCTTTCCATATCATTATTTTCAATATCAAAAGTTGTGTGCTCTTTCCAATCATGATCACTACTATATGTAACAGGCATAGGCTCGTCAACAAAGAAAATTTTCTCCTCCATGATTGGGGAACTAAAAAGACCATTTTCATATAAACTAGCTTCCCCAAGCTTAGACTTTTCCATAGCATTAGAAACAATAGTCTTCAAAGCATTCATACTAATAACATTGCAATTAGCATGCAAATAAAGTTCCATGGGTTTTTTAATTTTCCCTTCAAACACTTCATGTCCTAATTCAAGATAGATATTATAAATCTCTCTCATATTTTTGTTTTTTTCCATTAACCCTAACTAGTGAAAACAAGAAAAAAATTTTGCAGAATCTAAAGGAAATAACTTCGAGCACTCACACTCGAGGATGTGAGTACCTTTTACCTTACCTCCCCGGCAACGGCGCCAGAAAAGAGCTTGATGTCTACGCATGCTTCTATTCTTGTAGACAGTGCTGGGCCTCCAAGTGCAGAGGTTTGTAGAACAACATCAAGTTTCCCTTATATGGACAATCCAAGGTTTAACGAACTCAGAGAGGTAGAGGTCAAAGATATCCCTCTCAAGCGACCCTGCAATTAAGATACAATAAGTCTCTTGTATCCCCAACATATCTAATACAATTGCCAGTTGTATAGGTGCACTAGTTCGGCGAAGAGAGAGTAAAATGCAAGTAATATGGATGATAATAAGTGACAATAGCAATCTATAATAAAAAATGGCAGCAAGCAAACATGTAGCAGAACAGGCGGAAAACGGTGTTTCAATGCTTGGAAATAAGGCCTAGGGCTCCTACTTTCACTCGTGGACACTCTCAACAATGAGAACATAATTGAATGCATAAATATCATTTCTTCACTATGCTACTCTAAACCACTCTCCGATCGAATAACAAACAGCAATCATTGCGTAGGGTTGTAACAACACTCCTCAAGTCTATATTCTCTCTCTAGAGCACCCCACTCTATCACTCTGAGCGCCCTAAATTAGTACTAAACAAACGCCACAATTTCATAGGTTCATCTTGCAACACAAGATATAAATATCATGCTAAACCACACGGTGCACACACTGCCACCTTTACACCATGATCAAAGTGTTTACGAAGATAACAAAACCACTTGAGTAGCATAACAGATGAAGATCACATCTACATATTCAACTATATTACCAAATCTCATGATCACATAAAGATCACACCATGGGAGAGAGAGATGAACCACATCTCTACCGTAGAGCCCTCAGCCCCAGGGGAGAACTACTCCCTCCTCATCATAGGAGACAGCAACAGCGATGGAGATGGCAGTTGAGTCGATGGAGATGGCTTCCGGGGCCACTTCCCCGTCCCTGCAAGGTGCCACAACAGAGATCTGTCCCCCGAAACTTGTGGGTGGCGGCGACGGAGCTACGGATGTATTTCGTGGAAAAGGTCGATCTTTTTATGGTTTTCCCTCGGGGGAGTATAAATAGGAGAAAGGGCGATGCTGGGGGGTGGCCAGGGGCCCACACCCCTAGGTGGCGCGGAAAGGGGGACCCGCGCCACCCCATGGTGTGGCCACCCTGTGGCCCCCCCTCCGGGGCTCTTTGGGACTTCTGGAAGCTTCCGGGACTTCTAAGACTTCTGGGTTTCGAATTTTCCAATTCTGAGAATAATTCCAGGACAACTTTTGTCGCACCCGGACTTCTAGAGGATACTCACAGTCCGCTAAACAGTAGATAAATGGCTTACGGGGCATACCGGCACCCGCATCTCAATATGAGTAGGCCAACACGTAAACGTGTGACAACCATTCTCTACTATTCATCGTCTGCGCAAACCATCCTATAGAAATCCAACTACTTCCATTGACGTACTTCATAACATACACATATGATACGTCAACGGCATTTGAACAAGTGATATCACAACAAATCTCTAAGACACAAATAAATAGAAATAAGTTGCAAATAGCTCTCACTAGAGCAGAGATAGCAAATACAATCATCCAGAGGACACATGTCCCAACAAGTCAGCATTACATCACAGCGGAAGCATCCAAAGTGTCTGAGTACAGACAAGATCCAAATAGGCCTAAGAGGCCGGAAACGAAAAGGAAACGGAGCCCATCCACGAAGTCTCGGATCCTGCCCGGGTCCGCTATCTACTCGTCAGCATCCTCGTCATACTCCACGTAGTAGCCACCATGGGGATCCTCGGAAACGTAGTCTGCGGAAACCACAGCCCCAAAGGGGTCAGTACAGACAAGTACTGGCAAGCAAGACTCACAAGATACCAAAGTGTACCCGGGAACACCAAGTACATATGCTTTGTGTTCAACGGAAGAATTGGTGATATAAAGATGCGGCAGCGGGCTGCTCTAACCAACTACAGAGACTCGCTACAACATCCGGCTACAAGAAAGGGATAAGATAGCGTATCGGAACCAACTACCACTAACCTCAAACAAACCCATCCTGGATCTCGCCCCTTATCCAACGAAGCAATCCGAGGATAACTCACACAGTTGGATTAATGATGGTTCAGGTTATTGTGTCAATAACCTATTACTAGTCAAATTGATATTAATTAGGTGTATGTTGTCTAATCCTTGTTAGCCAGCCCTATCACCAAGTCATCCATAACCGCGGACAACACGGCTTATCGAGAAGATTTAACCCTGCAGGGGTGCACCAATTTGGCGGTACACGTAAGAATACCCCGCCAGATTGGAAATGCACTTCCACCAAGCGAGGCACTCAACACAACCCAACTCTTCTTCGCATCAAGCCCAAAGAACCACGTGCTGTGCGTGCGCGGCTAATCGAGCCCCCACGAAGAAAAGGGGGACCCTCATAGCACTCTAAGACCACACCGCCCTAAATGCCGACTACAAAAGTTTCCACCCTGGCCTCGGGTTCGTACCTGCATATGAGTGCATCAAATTGAAAGCCCGAACTAAGTGTGGCGATTTGGACGAGATGCGAATCGAATCAGAGTTGCGGGGGGCGCCCATACACGCTTCCCACATGCGGCTAGCGCGCTCAACATGGATCCAGAGGACAAGAACTTTTCCTGAGTTCGACACTAGCAGGCCTCAAAACCATACCCGGCCTCCTGCCGGTGCCTTATCATCAAATTAGCATTACCTCAAACATTAACAGGTTGTTGTTTAAACATCGAGCCCCCAGAACATAATAAATATGGTAACAGAAATAACGGACAACAGACTCGAGCAGTAACAACCCTAAGCATGCTAGTAAAACACAGGCAACAAGCAATGGGGTTATAGGTGTGGAGGATAGTCTATTTCAGGGTTACAGGATAACATGTGATATGATCGGAACACAAGCAACGATTCATAAGGCTAGCAGAATAGACAACGGAAAGTATCGGTATCCAATGTGGAAAGGAACACAATGGTTCATGTGAGTGAATACTTGCCTGCAAACTCAGCAGCCTGGTACTGAGCTAACTCCTCAGAAGTAGTGTCGTAAACCTCGTCTGTCTCAACGTCGTCGTCTATTCGAGAAGAAGCAAACAAACAACACAGAGAGACAAACAATCAATAACATGGCATAATTCACAAACATGGGATGATGCATGGCAATTTAATTGATGCATCAATAGTAAGCTAGTTGACATGGTAACATAATTAATTGGGCCCATATGCAATTTGGATTGCACATGGAAAAGCCCAATAATTAAGGTTGGATTAAATGATCTACAACTAACCATCATGTGAAAGTGGTTTAGCATGATTCATGGATGAGGAAAACAACAATAGATTCAATTTGTTATGTGGTTTACCAAGTTTGGCAATTTAGTTATTTAGTTATGAGATTTTGGTTTCTTAAAGAAGTTACACAAGCATTTATTGTTTTCACCAATTTTAATTGTCCAAAATAGATAAAAAAGTTCATAATTGGATAGAACACAAAATTTTAGGTGGAATACATGTTTCATTTGTTGAAAAAGGAATTAGAATGAATTAATTATGAAGTAAACAAGTTTAAACAAGATTTAAATGAATTTAATTCAAGTATGAATTTATTTGAATTTTTATTTGTTCAAAACATTAAATAAAATTCATATTTGAAAATATTGTAATTTTCTGGTTTGAAAACATATTTTATATGTTCAAAAAGAAATTAATTTGACCACGTTATGAATTTAGCAATATTAAATGATTTAAACAAGGTTTAAATTATTTAACCAATTTTAATTATTCAAAACAGAACATAAAGTTTATATTTGCAAAGGGGGTTCAATTTAGCATGGAAGACATATTTTATAGGTGCCATTTGAATTAAGTTTGAATTAGTTATAAATTTAATCAAATTCAAAAGAGTTGTTTGAATTTGAAATTTTGAAACTATTTGAATTGTTCAAAACAGAAAACAAATGATTTAAACAGGTAGAGAATTAAATTTGCTTCAGGATACATATTTTATTTATTTTATTTGAATTTGAAATGCACAAGTTATTCAAATTTGAAATTTGGGGACTAAACTGTGATTTAATTAGTTACAGATTTGTTACAGGGGCCTAGCTGCGAAAAAGAATTACAGAGAGGCCCCTGGGAACGTTTTCTACGCAGCAGAACGACCCCTGGGTCACTGGCCTGTGGGCCAGTGCCCAGCTGGCGCTGCGTGGCCATCATTGCCAATGGCAGGTGGGGCCAGCGTGCACGCGTGGCAAATAGTGCCAAAAGGGGGTTTTATTCTGCGCGCGGGGGGGATCGAACCCGCGACGCAGCGTTGCGCGCCGTTGGATCTTGCCAGTGCGGTGCGGATGCGTTTGTTGACACAGAGATGTGCGCGTAGAAGATATGTAACTAAATGGGTAGAAGATATACCTACAAAAAGTGTTGATGGTGAAACCTCATTAAAAATGCTTAAAGATGTTATTTTCCCTAGGTTTGGTGTGCCTAGATATCTTATGACTGATGGAAGTTCTCACTTTATTCATGGTAGTTTTAGAAAAAAATAACCTTGCTAAATATGATGTTAATCATTGAATTGCTTCAGCTTATCATCCTCAAACCAGTGGGCAAGTAGAATTATCAAATAGAGAAATTAAATCTATCTTGTAAAAGACTGTTATAAATCAAGGAAAAATTGGTCTAATCAGTTGAATGATGCTTTATGGGCTTATAGAACTGCTTATAAAAATCCTATGGGTATATCTCCTTATAAAATGGTTTATGGAAAATCTTGTTACTTGCCTTTAGAATTAGAACATAAATCTTATTGGGCACTAAAAGAACATAATAAAGATTTTAAACTTGCTGATAAGAAAATAATGCTTGACTTGATTTCTTTAGATGAATGCATATGTGAAGCTTATGAAAATGATAGCATCTTTAAAGAGAAAGTTAAACAATGCCATGATAGGATAATTCTTAAAACATAGTTTCATGTTGGTGAGAAAGTTCTGTTGTATAGGTCTCGTCTCAGATTTTTTGCAGGAAAATTACACTCACGATGGGAAGGACCTTACATTATTGAAGAGGTGTATCGTTTGGGTGCAATTAAAATTTCTTCCGTTAAAAATAACACTACATAAATGGTGAATGGGAAAAGACTCAAACATTATATCTCCGGAGATTCTTATGATTAAGATGTTGATACTATTCAAGTGGTAACCCCGGAAGAGTTCATAAGAGAGAAGATTCCAGAATCTGCAGAGTCTGTTTTTGAATAGGTAGCAGTTCTGTTAAGAAAAAGTTCGCGGATTGCTGTCCAGTTTATATTTTTATCATTTATGAAAAAAAGAAAAATATTGAGCCGAGGAAGCGTAGGAGAACGTGCCCGAGGGCACCACGCCACCTGGGGGTGCAGGCCCACCCGTGGTCGCGCCACCCTATGGTGTGGAGGCCTTGAAGCCCCTCTCCGACTCGTTTTCGACCTGCACTTTCCTTTCGTTACGCATATTTTTGCTATTTAACCCCTCCCCCCCCCCCGAGGTCCGTATATCGCTTTCTCGTCGCTTTTCTGTTTTGACCTGTTTCTGCCACGATCTGTTTCAAGTTTTAGAAGCACCATGGCCTCCACTAACAACAAAAGGGGAAGGAGCCTATGGAAGATGAGCTCCAAGGACACAAGCGCAAGAACATGGATTAGGGCGTCAAGAGAGAGGCAAAGAGGATGCCATCAAGTAGTGATGGAAGTTGATGGAGGGATGATAACCCGGTAGGCGAACGCCAAGGTGTAACTCGGCCCAAAGGACGATGCGCAAGATCCGGATAAGGATAAAGGAACTTCTGGAAGGCCCAAGTTTGTAGGCCTCGTAACCTGGATTGTGGGTTACGGTAAGGAAAGTTAGGGTTTTTGTATGCGGTGTCCGGGTAGGATTCAGGGTGCGCCTTGGAGGGCAATCCAGGGGGACCGGGTGCTTTATAAGCCGGCCCCTAGGTCTAGTTTAGAAATGCACGAGTTCTAGCACTACCGCCGGATATCGAACATCCAGTGTAACACGAGAGTTGAGTTAATATATCGAGATCGGAGACTCGGCGACTTGATTGCCGGCTACCAGATCGAGTATCATCATGTTTTCCTCTGAGCTAAACCCTCTCCGAAACGCCTGTGTTGTCTTGCCCCAAGATAAGTTACCCCCGGTAATGTCTGCCGTGATTATCCCACGACAGTTGGCGCCCACCGTGGGGCCTGCGTCCAAAGGTGTTTATATCACGGGAGAAGCTCGGAAGAGCATGGAGAATCTTGTCATCGGCGAGATCTACACCAACCGCGAAGGAGAGAAGATGGTGGACGATTCCAGCTGGGGGCCAGAGTCGGATCACCTCGAATCCGGATCTATTGTGACAATCGGCCAGATCAACGTTTTCATCGGCAAGGTACGTACGTCTGGTTCAAGAGGACAATATCATGTGCATACTACAGGAATACCAATAGGGACAAAAAGATATTGAAGCAAGCGGTAAACTCGGTTTCCTCGGCTGTTCCGGGATACCTGAGATGGTCAGAACAGGATGTAACATGGAGCAGAAGAGATCACCCGGAAAGAATAGAACACCCGGGAGTCTTAGCATTGGTAGTTGCACCGCAGGTTAATGGGTATGAGCTGAAAAAGGTCCTGATGGACGGTGGAAGTAGCATCAATATCCTGTACTGGGAAACCTTTCTACGCATGGGTCTCAAGGAGTCTCAGCTACAGAAAAGCTCAACAATTTTTCATGGGATAGTGCCGGGTCACTCAGCGTGCCCCGAGGGAAAAATCACATTGGAGGTAGCTTTCGGAGAATCAAAGGATAATTATCGAGTTGAGTGGCTCAATTTCGAGGTGGTCAAATTGCGCAGCCCTTATCACGCGCTATTTGGAAGGCCGGCTTATGCTAAATTCATGGCTAGACCGTGCTATGTGTATCTACAGCTAAAAATCCCGGGTCCTAAGCAGACCATCACCATACATGGAAGCCGGGATATAGCGGCTGAGTGCGATGAAGGAGATTCGGTAATGGCCGAGCAAGCTTGCAGAAAAGAGTAACTCAAGTATTACCGGTCTCAAGTAGACCCGGATGACAGAACAACATTGAAAAGGCCGAATACTGAAGACGAGAGAGCAAAATTCAAGGCAGCACAGGACACCAAGATGATAGCTTTTGTTGAAGGTGATCCCACTAAGCAATTTACTATAGGGTCTAACTTGGACAACGAGCAGGAGAAGGCACTTGTGGAGTTTATTCGTTCAAATGCGGACATATTCGCCTGGACGCCTAGCAACATGCCGGGTATTCCTACAGAATTGGCAGAGCACAGTTTGCACGTAGATTCCAAGTCCAGGCCTGTGAAGCAGGGCTTGAGGAAGATGAACGAGGAAAGAAGGAAAGCTATAGGAGAAGAAATCGCTCGGCTGCTGACAGCCGGATTTATCATGGAAGTATTTCACCCGGATTGGTTAGCAAATCCGGTTCTCGTGATGAAAAAGACCAATGAGTGGAGGATGTGCATTGATTTTACGAGTCTCAACAAGCATTTCCCAAAGGATCCGTTTGCATTACCAAGGATAGATCAGATCATAGACGCAGTGGCCGGAAGTGACCTATTATGCTTTCTGGACGCATATTCCGGGTATCATCAGATTAAGCTCAAAAGGGAGGATTGGGAGAAAACATCATTTATAACCCCTTTTGGGGCCTTTTGTTACAAAACCATGACATTTGGATTGAAGAACGCTGGTGCAACTTATCAACGGTGTATTCAAAAATGCTTTGAGGACCAAATTGGACGCAACGTCCACGCTTATGTGGACGATGTGGTTATCAAGACCAGGAAGGCGGAGACATTTATCGTTGATCTAAAGGAAACGTTCAAAAACTTGAGGAGGTATCAGATGAATCTTAACCCAACAAAGTGCGTATTTGGAGTTCCGGCTGGGAAATTACTAGGCTTTATCGTTTCCGAGAGAGGAATTGAGGCAAACCCGGATAAAATCAAAGCTATCCAGAGTCTGAAAAAGCCGGAAAATTTGAAGCATGTTCAAAAGCTCACGGGCTGCGTAGCAGCCTTGAGCCGATTTATATCCAGACTCGGAGAAAAAGCAATACCCTTGTACCGGCTCTTGAAGAAGTCCGATAAATTCGTGTGGGATCAAGAGGCGGATGAGGCGTTCGAGGCACTAAAGAAGCTGATGGAGGGATGATAACCCGGTAGGCCAACGCCAAGGTGTAACTCGGCCCAAAGGACGTTGTGCAAGATCCGGCTAAGGATAAAGGAACTTCTGGAAGGCCCAAGTTCGTAGGCCTCGTAACCCGGATTGTGGGTTACGGTAAGGAAAGTTAGAGTTTTTGTGTGCGGTGTCCGGGTAGGTTTTAGAGTGCGCCTTGGAGGGCAAGTCAGGGGGTCCGGGTGCTTTATAAGCCGACCCCTAGGTCTAGTTTAGAGGGCCAAGAGTTCTAGTAATATCGCCTGATATCGAGCATCCAGTGTAACACGAGAGTTGAGTTAATATATCGAGATCGGAGACTCGGCGACTTGATTGCCGGCTACCAGATCGAGTATCATCATGTTCTCCTCTGAGCTAAACCCTCTCCCAAACGCCCGTGTCGCCTTGCCCCAAGATAAGTTACCCCCGGTAACATCTGCCGTGATTATCCCACGACAGTTGGCGCCCACCGTGGGGCCTGCGTCCAAAGGTGTTTATATCACGGGAGAAGCTCGGAAGAACATGGAGAATCTTATCATCGGCGAGATCTACACCGACCGCGAAGGAGGGAAGATGGTGGACGACTCCATCTGGGGGCCAGAGTCGGATCACCTCGAATCCGGATCTGTCGTGACAATCGGCCAGATCAACGTCTTCATCAGTATGGTACGTACTTCTGGTTCGATCCCTGACGACTTTGGATTTGATTCTGTGTCAGGGGAGGCCACCTACATTCAATCAGATGGAGAAGAAACAGTTGGAACGACAGATCCAACAGAAGAACCCACCACGAAGAGGGAACAGCCGGAGGAGCCGGCATGGACCCCGCGTGGCTAGGTCGAGAGAGAAGATGATGCTGAGTCTATCCTGCACCTGTTGGAGAACCGGTACGAGGAAGATAGCAGCAAAGAGGAACAGTATGAACTCGCGCCAAGCATTGTGCGCCGGGTCGCGGTTTACACGGCTCTCGCGACCAATCTCAACCAGGAGAACATGACTGCGGCTACAGTCGGGGCAGCACAAGCATTGACTCGGCAGCAAGGTCCGGCTAACGGGAACCCGGCGTTGGCCCAGGTTGACGGAGAGTCGGCATCGGTTACCAGTCAAGCGGCGAAAAACGAGTTACACGCAAACACGTTTGGATTCCTAGCAAACCGGACACCAGGAGCGGGTCCTTCTAACCCTCAACACCCGGCCCTGTTCGACAACAATCTGATTCTAGATCCCACGGTTCTCGCCACCGTTATCACTCCAGAAAACGCGGCGGAACTTGTTAGGGATCTGGATGTAGCCCGCCGCGCATTGGAGCAACAAAGAAGGCAGGTAGAAGCAGAAAGGCAAGGGATGGCCACACGCCAACGCGAGCTGGATGCACTGGAAACCCGGCTCTGAGAGGAAACGACTAGAATACATCAAAGGCATCAAACCAGATTACCAGCGTTGGGTGGAGTTATAAATCCGGCTACACTGTTTGTCACACCTCAAGATCAACCGATTCTAGCGGCGAACCAAGGCCAGGAGAGGCACGAGGTATATCAAGGGAATAAAGTGCGTTACAAATCTCGATAACAGTATCAAAGGTGCATAGGCGCAACGTTAAAAGAACATCTGTTTTCAACACAAACATCGAAAGACCAAGGTATCATACCGGCATCCGTTTACTCGGCTTCCTGAGTCAGGTCCACATCTTTACCCTTGTCCTCCAGGTCTTGGTCCTGGGCTTGCTCTCCAGCTCTCCCAGCATCATCACTCAGATTCTTCGTATCAGGACGGATCGGCGGGCAGACAGCCGGCGTAGAGGTGGTTGGCTCTGATCCTAACTCGGCTTCCCTCTTCGCGGTTTCTTCCCTTTTCTTGGCTGAATCAGCATTCCATTTCTCCAAAATATCGAAGGGCAGGGGTGCTTCCACCTGCACGACCTTGTTTTCAGCATTGTACGTACTCATAAACGTGCGCAGGTCCAGACTATCGGCCAAAGCGGTTGCCGAGTGGCGTACTACGGACTGTACGGCCTTGAAATCCTTGGGCCCAAACCTGGAGCCATCAGCTTTGAATTCTGGAAACCCGGATATCACCTTTGCCGGTTCAAGCTTAGCAAAGTAAGCTTTAGCTAGTGCAAAGGCCCGGGTCATACCAACCCGGCATGCCGAGCGTTTCCAGAGCTCGATCCACGCAGGCACAGTGGAACATGCTTGGATAAGATTCTCTTCACCCGGATATGCCTCAGTGGGCCATTGCACGGCGTCCAATATCCACTTGGTGCCGGCAAAGAAGGTCCGAAGCATAGTCTTTAAAGTTTTAGCTTTTTTAACATCATCTTCTTCTGGGGCTGCAAGGTTAGCACCTGCAGTCGACACAAGAAAGGCCACATCAGTAACTCCGAGTATCATGAATCAAGTAACAAAGCATAGGCATGAAAGAAGTCAGCATCAAGAAACTTACTAAGCAAGATGCGATAAGTGTCGGTAACTTGCTCCGATAACTTTTTCAGTGCGGTTCGAGCGGTGGTGCACCTTTTCTTGTGTTTGGAAACTTTTTTCTTCAAGGTTTCCACTTCATCCTCAAGGGCCTCTCTCCGCTTTACCTCGGCAAGCAACAGTTGCTCGGTTTTCAGCAAAAGTTCATCAGTCCGGGTGGCCTGTGCCTGTAAAAAACCAAAGTATGAGATTTAGTCGGGTATCATGGCAAGCCGAGTATCGCGCAGAGTACCGAGCACAACTTCAACAAATTGTACTCGGAACTTGGGGACTATATGGGTACGCAGATATATCAATTAGTGTTACCTGGTGCTCCTCTGCCATACGCTGCAGCATACCTCTCTCCGAGGCCTTCATGGCAAGGAGAGCGCTCATCATTTCATCAAAGGTGTCGTTACCCAAGTTGGAAGACCCGGGATTTTGGAAACTTGGAGAAGGAGTTCTCCTCTCGGTAGGAGAAGGCACCCGAGCCGTCCGAATATCGGAGTCTGGCGCCCCTCCTCCCGTGCCCAGGGCTGGAGTTTCTTCCCCCTCGCATGCGTGCGAGGCTATTGGATACTCGGCTTCTTGGTCGGCTGGTTTTGTTGGTGGCCCTTGTTGTTCTCCTCCGCCAGCGGCGGCAGTCATATCATCAGTCGGGTTCTCCTTACTCGGGTCATCAGTTTCCATGTCTTCTTGGTCGCTGATAGTGATCGCGGTTCTATGGATAGTATAAGTAAGCAGTTAGTGTACGACTCGGAAAAATGATGGAAAGGTGATAAAGCATCAGGAAAGAAACTTTACCCGGGATTCACCATGTAGTCCGAGGGGAACTCGCTGCTGGACCCGGACGAAACTTCAAGCAAGATACGGAGTTATCCCGTAAGGGGATGGTTCGGAAAGACTTAGACATTCAAAGAAAGGAATAGGTGAATACCAGCGCGTCGAGCCGGAGACGACAAAATACCCGGATTAAGAGCGCCATCACCCGGAAAATTCCGAGTCAATCTTCGCTTGGTCATAGGCGGTTCCTTCAGGTATGGCCATAGCTCGCGCATGTTGACAAATGAATATGGTTTAGAGGCAAGGAAACGGTATGGGACCTTGAAGACGACCCCTCGGGGTTTTATCTTTGCTCCGACCTTGATCGTCGGCTCAGCTTCATCTTCGTCGCTGGCGGATTCTACCTTGCCCTCAGTTTCTTCTTCTTCATCCTTGTCCTCTTGTTCTGAAAGTTATCAAGGTTTATAGTCGGAAAATGAAGAAAGAGCAACAACGAGCTCAAAGAAACTAAGTAAAACTCGGAATGTACCTTCATCCGAGTTAACGGCGTCTTCTTTCTCCTCTGGGATTTTAGAGTTAGGGGGAGTGTCAATCTTCCAAAAAGCATCATCGGCCTGAGATGAAGACATAAGAGTAAAGGTTAATAGCTGTATCAAGGGGAAAGTGCGAAGGCGAAAATATGAAAGCCGGGTATTTACCTCAGGTGCCGGGTTCTCGCGCGTGAAGGGTTCTAACCCGGCTATATTCCGGATTACCTCCAACTTTTCTGTCAAGAAGCCCTTGATAGTCTTGTTGGTATCACCAGCTGCAAAGCTGTTGGTAGAGTATCGGAGTGCGTCCGTGGTGTGCCCCGAATACTCGCACATTAACTTTGTGCGGATGGAGTTAGGTTGGATCCGGAAATCCACCCAAGTTTTCACCAGGTTAAGCCCAATGAGACCTTGGGATGAAAGAATAGAAATTTTAGCCAACAAAGGTTGGATTGCATCCCTGTACGAGTCGGGGGCAAAAGCGTTGAAGGTTTCGGAGATATCGAGGAGGCCCTCCGAGTAACCCGGCAGTCTCTTTTCACCGGGTGGGGAGGTGTCTCGGCAGTAAAAGTATGAGAGTTGCCAGTGTTTGACATGGGAATTGAGTGTAAGAGGTGGCATGGGAGAGTTTTTGCGGCGCTGGATGGAGACCCCGCCGCAAGCAAGAAGTGCTCCGTCGCCGCTTTCGCGGCACGGCTTGCACTGAAACAGTTCAATAAAGTGAGCCAAACTTGGCGGAGTGCACAAGTATGACTCGGAAATAACGATGAAGTGGGAAATATTTAACATAGAGTTAGGCCCTATGTCAAATACCCGGAGGCCATAGTTGCTCAGAACATCTCGAAAGAAAGGGTGACCCGGAGGACGGAACCCCCGGGTCACATGCTCCACAAAACATATTACCTCATCGTTGGCAGGCATCGGCCGGGTTTCGTCACCCGGCACCCTCCAATGGATATCTTTTTGAGAGGGGAGGACCCCTAATTCGGCCAGTTCTTCTTACTTGGCCTTTGTAACGGTGGATCGCGCCCAGTTTGCGGATATGGAATTGGTGGTCTTGGCCTTGGCCGGGTGTTTTCCCTGCTTCTTGGGCGCCATGGGATCAACCTGCAAAGCACAAGATGAAAGGGTACAAGAAGTAAGACTCGGAAACCATGAGCTATCCGAGTATTTGCGAGCGATATAGAGACAACATGGAAGATTGTAAGTTGTCCGGGTATCAAATATCATTATAAAAACTATTGGGTGCCAACGCACTGAAAAGTGTTAGGGAGTTGGGTGATTGCCCATATATCTACTGCGAGCAAAGGGACCGGAGGAAGAGGGTTTTCCGGGCGTTAAAGGCAGGTGCGGAAAATTTGGACGGCCTGAGCCTAGATTCGAGATTTCATTTCCAGATTCGTGGTGGAACTAATGGCTATGGGCAGCAGGGGAATGAATTGGAGTCTATATTCAAACCGTTGGATGAACTAGAACGCATCTGAGCGACCTAATTTGGCGTGGCGAGAAAAAAACGACAGGCGGCTTGACTTAGAGTCAATCTGAAATAAATCGAGAAATTCCAAGTGCAAGTTAATGGATACGGGAAATTTCCCGGAGGAGATTGAAGTAAAGCCCGACGGGGGAAAATAGCACAGTCTTGGTGCCCCTTTGCGACTCCCGGCGGGCAGGTCGGGGGTGCGGTGGCGGATCTTGGCGGCGGCGCGGGGCGAACTGTTGCGGAGCGTAGCCGGTGGCGGATTGACCCCGGTTGTCGTGGGATAATCACGGCAGACGTTACCAGGGGTAACTCATCTTGGGGCAAGACGACACAGGTGTTTGGGAGAGGGTTTAGCTCAGAGGAAAACATGATGATATTCGATCTCGTAGCCGACAATCAAGTCGCCGAGTCTCCGATCTCAAGATAATAACTCAACTCTTGTATTACACTGGATATTCGATATCAGGCGATATTGCTAGAACTCTTAGATCTCTCTAAACTAGGCCTAGGGGTCGGTTTATAAAGCACCCAAACCCCTTGGCTTGCCATCCAAGGCGTACCCTGAATCCTACCCGGACACTACATACAAAACCCTAGCTTTCCTTACTGTAACCCACAATCCGGATTACCAGGCCTACAAACTTGGGCCTTCTAGAAGTTCTTTTATCCTTAGCCGGATCTTGCGCAGCGTCCTTTGGGCCGGGTTACACCTTGGAGTTGGCCTACCGGGTTATTATCCCTCCATCAGTAGTCCCCAGAATAGCTTGGGCTTCACAGGATCCTCCTTCGAAGCGCACGATATTCCCTGCAAAATTATCAAACTTACAAGTTCAATGGAGACCGGGTTAATTAGCTTTGATAAATAGCTAGGCCTAACTCCACGGTGGCCATATAGTAACCCGGCTTTCTCCAAGTCTTTGCTTATCTTCCCGAGTTAACACCCTGATAAGAGTGTTAAAGATCCGGCTAACTTTACTCGATAATTAACCCTGATGTTGCGGAGAAGACCTCCTTCTTATCTCTGTCCGGATATCTCGTTCAGCACTTAAAGCGTATCTCGCAAAATCCGTGCAGGTAGCCGTTATCCCCAAAATTTCCGGCTTCTGCCCGTTAGAATAGGTTTATCCGCCCACACCTTTATAAATAGGCGCTTAGGGTAAACCTAACCCCAACGGCTCATTTCCCCCTTTCCTCTCTCCTTTCGCTTCCGCATCTCCTGTGCTCGCACAACACCATTACGGAAACCTCGCGCGCATCACCGGAGCCCATCTGCCGCCGGCTGCGCTCCGCCACAGTGCGCCCCGCGCCGCCGCCAAGATCCGCCGCACCCCCGACCTGCCCGCCGGGAATCGCAAAGGAGCACCAGGCTTGTGCTATTTGCCTCCGTCGGGCTTCACTTCGATCTCCTCCAGTAAGTTTCTCTTATCCATTAACTTGCCCTTGCAATTTTTCGATTTGCATCAGATTGGATCTAGGTCAACCCGCCGGTCACCTTTCTAGTCACACCGAATTAGGTCGCTTGAATTCATTCCAACACATCCAACGGGTTAAACATAGGCTTCACTTCACTCCCCTACTGCCCATAGTCACTGATTTCACCATAAATTTAGAAATGTAATTTCCAATCTAGGCTCGGGCCATCCAAATTTTCCGCTCCTGTCTGTGTTACCCGGAAAATCCTCTTTTTCCGGTTCTTTTGCTTACAGTATATACATGGGCAAGCATACATCTTCTTCAAACACTTTTCAATGCATAAGCCCCCCATAATTTTCATAATGATGCTTGATACCCGGATAACTTGTAACCTTGCTCCGTAACACGATACCCGGATAATATTTAGTTTCCATGTTATCTTGATATCGCTCACCAGTACTCAAACAATTCATGGTTTCCGAGTCTTACTCCTTGTACCCTTCTACCTTGTGCTTTGCAGGTCAACCCCATGGCTCCCAAGAAGCAGGGGAAACAGCCGGCCAAGGCCAAGACCACCAACTCCATATCCGCCAACTGGGCGCGATCTACGGTTACGAAGGCCAAGTTAGAAGAACTTGCCGAGTTAGGGGTTCTCCCCCCTCAAAAGGAAATCCATTGGAGGGTGCCGGGTAACGAGACCCGGCCTACACCCATGAGTGATGAGGTAATATGCTTTGTAGAGCACGTGACCCGAGGGTTCCGTCCTCCGGGTCACCCTTTCTTTCGAGACATTTTGAGCCACTATGGCCTCCGAATATTTGACATAGGGCCTAACTCTATGTTAAATATTTCCCATTTCATCGTTCTTTCCGAGTCATACTTGTGCACACCGCCAAGTTTGTCTCTTTTCATCGAGCTTTTTCAGTGCAAACCGTGCCGCGAAAGCGGTGACGGGGCACTTCTCGCTTGCGGCGGGGTCTCCATCCAGCGCCGCAAGAATTCTCTAATGCCACCCCTCACACTCAACTCCCACGTCAAACACTGGCAACTTTCATATTTTTACTGCCGGGACACCTCCCCACCCGGCCAAAAGAAATTGCCGGGTTACTCAGAGGGCCTCCTCGATATCTCTGAGGCCTTCAACGCCTTTGCCCCTGACTCGGACAGGAAGGCAATCCAACCCTTGCTAGCCAAAATTGCTATTCTTTCGGCCCAAGGTCTCATCGGGCTTAACCTGGTGAAAACTTGGGTCGATTTCTGGATCCAACCCAATTCCATTCGCACAAAGTTAATGTGCGAGTACTCAGGGCACACCACGGATTCACTCCGGTACTCCACCAACAGCTTTGCAGCCGGCGACACCAACAAAACTATCAAGGGCTTTCTGACAGAAAAGCTGGAGGTAATCCGGAATATAGCCGGATTAGAGCCCTTCACACGGGAGAACCAGGCCCCCGAGGTAAAGATCAGGTCTTCATGTTTTTACCTTCACTCTTTCCACTTGATACAGCTGATAACCATCATTCTTATATCTTCATTTCAGGCTGATGATGATTTTTGGAAGATCGAAACTCCTCCTAGCTCCGAAAGTCCAGAGGAGCAAGAAGATGCCGTTAACTCGGACGAAGGTGCACTCCGAGTTTCACTTAGTTCCTTTGAGTTTGTCGTGGCCCGTTCTTCATTTTCCAACTGTAACCTTGATAACTTCCAGAACAAGAGGACAAGAACGAAGGAGAAGAAAATGAAGGAAAGGTGGAATCCGCCAGCGATGAAGATGAAGCGGAGCCGACGATCAAAGTCGGAGCAAAAAGAAAACCCCGAGGGGTCGTCTTCAAGGTTCCACATCGTTTCTTTGCCTCCAACCCATATTCATTTGATAACATGCATGAGCTAAACTTGGCGTTATTCCACTGGCCGTATCTGAAGGAGTCGCCTATGACCAAGCGCAGAGCGACCCGGAATTACCCGGGTGATGATGTTCTTAACCCGGGTATTCCATCGTCTCCGGCTCGACGCGCTGGTATTTACCTTGTCCTTCCTTGAATGTAAAGATCTTCCCGAACCATTCCCTTACAGGATAATTTCGTGTCTTGTTTGATGTTTTTCAGTTTCGTCCGGATCCAGTAGCGAATTCCCCTCGGACTATGTGGTTAATCCCGGGTAAAATTCCTTTCCTGATGTTTTACCATATTTTCATCACCTTTTTCTAGTTATTCGCTAACTGCTCACTCACACTGTCCATAGGGCCGCGGTCATTATTAGCGACCAAGAAGATATGGAGACTGATGACCCGGGTAAGGGGAACCCGGTTGATGATATCACAGCCGCAGCTGGCGGCGAAGAACAAGTGCCACCAATAAACCCGGCCGGACAAGAAGCCGAGTACCCGATAGCCTCGCATGCGAGCGAGGAGGAAAAAACTGCAGCTTTGGGTGCGAGAGGAGGAGCACCAGACTCCGATGTTCGGAAGACCCGGACGCCTTCTCCTGCCAAGAAGAAGACTCCTTCTCCGGGTCTCCAAGACCCCGGGTCTTCTAACTTGGGCAATGATACTTTCGACCAGCTGATGAGCGCTCTCCTCACTATGAAGGCCTCGGAGAGCAATATTCTAGAGCGAATGGCAGCAGAACATCAGGTAACAATACTTGACATCTAGTCCCCAAGTTCCGAGCATAACTTCTTGAAGTTGTGCTTGGTACTTTATGCCATATTTGGCTTGCCATGATACCCGACTGATACTTGTACTCTTTGCTCCTTGCAGGCTCAGGTCACCCGATCTGATGAAATCTTGCTCAAGACCGAACAACTTCTGCTTGCCGAGGTAAAGCGGAGAGAGGCCCTTGAGGCTGACGTGGAAACCTTGAAAAAAGATGTTTCCAAATATAAGAAGAAGTGCACCACTGCTCAAACCGCACTGAAGAAATTATCGGACCAAGTTGCTGATACTTATCGCATCTTGCTTAGTAAGTTTTTGCTGCCGACTGACTTCATTCCTCTACTTTGTTACATGATACTCGGAATTACTGATATGTCCTTCCTTTGTTTCAACTGCAGGTGCCAACCTTGCGGCCCCAGAAGAAGATGCTATTGCAAAGGCTAAAACTTTAAAGACCGTACTCCGTACTTTCTTTGCCGGTACCAAGTTTATATTAGATGCCGTGAAGTGGCCTACTGAGGTATATCCGGGTAAAGAAAACCTTATCCAAGCCTGCTCCACTGTGCCTGCCTGGATCGAGATCTAGAAACGCTCAGCATGCCGGATTGGTATGACCCGGGCCTTTGCGCTAGCTAAGGCTTACTTTCCTAAGCTTGAGCCGGCAAAAGTGATATCCGGGTTTCCAGAATTCAAAGCGGATGGCTCCAGGTTTGGCCCCAAGGACTTCAAGGCCGTACAATCTGCAGTGCGTCATTCGGCAACCACTTTGGCCGATAGTTTGGATCTGCGTATTCTTATGAGTTCGTACGATGCTGAAGACAAAATCGTGAAGGAGGAAGCACCCCCGCCCTTCGATATTTTGGAGAAGTGGACTGCCGATTCGGCCAGGAAGAGGGAAGAAACCGCGAAGAGGGAAGCCGAATTAAGATCAGAGCCAACCACTTCTACGCCGGCTGTCCTCCCTCCTGTCCATCCTGATGCGAAGAAGCCGGGTGATGATGCCGGGAGAGCTGAAGAGCAGGCCCAAGACCGAGACCCGGAGGGCAAGGGCAAAGATGTGGACCCTACTCAGGAAGCCGAGTAAACAAATGCCATCGCCATACCTTGGCCGTTTCGATGCTTTTGTTCGAAACAGATATTATTTTGTCGGTGCGCCTGTGCACCTTTGATATTAATACCGAGATCTGTAACGTACTTTAATTCCTTGATATATCTCGTGCCTTTTCTGACCTTTGGATGAACTTGATACTTATCTGGTTTTTGAGCTTATTCTTGATATCCGACTTTCTTTATATTTCCTTTTGTGAGACTCGGTTTCCGAGTATCGTGAGTTTCGACAAGTGGACTTTTCTCTAAATCCCCAAGTCCCCACGACTCGGATGTTGGGGTTTTTCGAGCTTAGTAACTAAACAACTTGTTTCTGTTTCGAAACTCACAGTCCCCAAGGCCCGAATTTCCGAGTCTGTGGTGTGTGGTCTTTTCAAAGAGAACAAATTTGTTGTTGCTAAGCCCAAACCCAGAGCCGTTTCACATAGGTAATGAAGTTATGCTTGATAAACGTTGAGTTTCCGGCTATTAGCCTTGTACTCTGCATAACTTGTGGTTTAGATGACCCTTTTGACTATCTTGTACTATAAGCCGGCTTTCGCGTGGATACCATGTTGTTACATCTATACGAAAACAGGGTCAGGCAAGTCCCATTGGGCTTCATGGCTGATTGTAATCGTAAGCGAGCAAATCATGCCACTTTAGCGCGAGTCACATCAAGCTTAAGTAAGAAAAGTCAAGAAAATTTGGCTCCTTTGTCCGGTTATAAGATTGCAGCCGTACTCGTTTGCGAGTAATCGACCCTTATAACTCATAGGCCTCTAGGCCGGGTCTTTGGGTTTGTAACTGTGCTATTCAAGCAATCAGCCCCCAAGACCTATATATATGCAACACACTTGATGATACTGATGTACTGATAGCAATAAATAACACTTACCTTTAACCGAAGTAAAGATCATAATAAAATGAGACTTGATAACCATCTCTTTATTGATACGAGAAAGTTTGGGTCAGCAGGCCGCCTCATTAAAAACCTTCCAGTCCCCTTAGGTACCCTGGATAGGAAAAGAGTGCGTCTGAAACCTGCTTCCCGTTACATTGCTTAGCTCTTCTTGGGAATCTGTCCGGAACTGACGTAATCGATACACATTCTCCACTTGTTGGTCTTTTTTATTATGAGTATCGGGTTTGGTAGCCAATCTGGGTGAGGTGTTTCCATGACGCAGCTGGCTGTGAAAGGCCGTGCAATTTCTTCTCCTATGCCAGATTGTTTGGGGGAATCACCCTTGATGAAAGCCACCATCTTAGTATTTGTGCTGCCTTGGCCTTTGCTCTTTCGTCTTCAGTGCTTGGCCTTTTCAGTGCTGCTCTGTCATCCGGGTTTACCTGAGACCGGTAATGCTTGAGTTCCTCTTTTCTGCAGGCTTGCTCGGCCATTGTTGCGTCTCCTTCGTCGCATTCAGCTGCTATATCCCGGCTTCCATGTATGGTGATGGTCTGCTTGGGACCCGAGATTTTTAGGTGTAGATACACGTAACACGGCCTGGCCATGAATTTAGCATAAGCCGGCCTTCCGAATAGCGCGTGATAAGGACTGTGCAACTTAACCACCTCGAAAGTGAGCCACTCAACACGATAATTGTCCTTTGATTCCCCAAAAGCTACTTCCAATGCGATTTTTCCCTCGGGGCATGCTGAGTGACCCGGCACTATCCCATGAAAGATCGTTGTACTTTTCTGTAGCTGAGACTTTTTGAGAACCATGCGTAGAAAGGTTTCCCAATACAGGATATTGATGCTGCTTCCTCCATCCATCAGGACCTTTTTCAGCTCGTACCCATTGACCTATGGTGCAACTACCAAAGCTAAGACTCCCGGGTGTCCTATTCTTTCCGGGTGATCTCTTCTGCTCCATGTTACATCCTGTTCTGACCACCTCAGATATCTCGGAACGGCCGAAGAAACCGAGTTTACCGCTTGCTTCAGTATCTTTTTGTCCTTGTTAGAACTTCCTGTAGTATGCACGTGATATTGACCCAACTGTTTGGGGTTAGCCTGGAAGCCTCCGGCTCCCCCTTGATTGTTGCCTTGATTTCCGGCTGCCGGGTTGCCGGCTGGGGGTGGGCCGTTGCCCGGGTTTCCACCTGGACCCGGTCCTCCTCCCCGTCCTGTACCTCGCATAGCTCTGTTCACTTCCTCGTTCTTCCATCTCTGTAGGTCGGCGCACTGCTCCAAGGAGTGGTTAGCCGGCCTACCGTTCCTGCTGTGCTTCGGGCACGCCATTCTGAAGATGTCCCAATTGTTGCTCGGCCTTGGTGGCCCTTGATAATTTCCTCCATTGTGATTTCCAGTATTGAAATTTCCTTCCGCCCTAGGCCTTGAAGACCCGGCTTCAGTGTTGGCGACAAACTCGGAACCTCCCTCGAACGGGCGCTTGTTCTGGCTGTTTCCGTTGTTACCCGGCGTTGATCCATTGCCGGTTCTTCCGTTATTACTTGTGTTTGCTTTTGCTTTTTTATCATCAACTTCCTCTTCTGTAGTATCCGTTGCAGCGTGTTTGTTGCATGCATCCATTAGTTCTCCCATCGTAACTTCTGAAGCGTTCCGACTAGATTTCATGCGAGTTAACTTTTGCACTAATGGTGTGTATTTGCAGGTCTTTGCCATAGCTTGCAGCGCATCCTTGGGCTGAATATCTATAGATGAATGAAGTATCTCCATAACCCGGCGCACCCAGCTGCGCGCCGATTCTCCCTTTTTCTGAACACATCGTTCCAGGTCATCAATAGTGAATAACTTTCTGCACGTCCCATGAAAGTGCTTGACAAACGCGGTTTTCAACTCCTCCCATGCTTTGATAGATCCTTCCGGTAGATTGGTGAACCATAAATTTGCTGCTCCTTCTGACATCATCAAGTACATGAACTTGGCTTGAAGATTCTCGGACGCATTGCGAATTGACATAGCCATCTCATAACTACTCAACCATGTTTCTGGATCCATGGTTGGTTCGTAATTCACTACCTTACCCGGTTCTTTGAATTTTTCCGGGTAAGGTTCAGCCCTGATGCTATCCGAGAGACACTTAGGTCCTGCGAGAATGGTCGAAACTGGCCTTACTCGGGAAACATGTGATCCTGCGGGGGGGTACGGCTGGGCGTGGTGCTGCTGGTGGCCCATGTACCGCAGACCCGGCCACGGCCCTCCTGGCTCTGGAACTATCCACGACAGCTTGCGGTTCTGACGCTGCCGGTGCTGCCTAAGTACGGGGAGGAGGCGGCATTTGCTGCTGCTCTTCCCTCCGCCATGCTGAGCTTGTTTGGATATTTCCTGTATTGCCTCGCTGCTGACTGGCGTATGGTGTCCCATGCATTCCACTTTTGTGATCCGGATAATTAGCTTGCTGCGCCACCGCGGTGTGCAGCATATCTATCGCCCGCCGGGTCTGCTCTGCATGGGGCGACTCTCTCACGGGGATTTGATTCAACGCGAGTGTTGCTGCGTACACGTTGTCCATGGGATTATTGTAATGACCTGCCGGTGTGCGAAATCGTGACAGTGGTAGCGGTGGTAATGTATCGCCGATTGTAGCTCTAGTCTGGGGTATAGGTAACCCGGCTTGCTCGTTTGCCGGCTGTATTCCCGCAGTTGCCGGCTGAGGTGCAGTTCCTTGGTTCGCCGCTGGAATCGGCTGATCTTGAGGTGTGATAAACAAAGCAGCCGGATTTATAACCCCACCCAACGCTGGTAACCTGGTTTGGTGCCTTTGATGTATTCTAATTGTTTCCTCTCGGAGCCGGGTTTCCAACGCATCCAGCTCCCGTTGGCGTGTGGCCATCCCTTGCTTTTCTGCTTCTACTTGCCTTCTATGTTGCTCCAATGCACGACGGACTACATCTAGATCCCTAACACGTTCCGCCGCGTTCTCTGGAGTGATAACCGTGGCAAGAACTGTGGGATCTAGGATCAAATTATTGTCGAACAGGTCCGGATGCTATGGATTTGAAGGACCCGCCCCTGGTGTCCGGTTTGCTAGGAATCCGAACGTATTTGCCTGCAACTCGTCGTCTGCTGCGCGGCTGGTAACCGATTCTCCATCAACCCGGACCAGGACCGGGTTTCCATTAGCCGCTCCTTGCTGCTGGGTCAATGCTTGTGCCGCTCCGACTGCGGCCGCGGTCACGTTCTCCTGATTGAGATTGGTCGCGGGAGCCGTGTAGACCGCGACCCGGCGCACAATGCTTGGCATGAATTCATGTTGTTCCTCTTTGCTACTATTTTCCTCATACCGGTTCTCCAGCAGATGCAGGATAGATTCGGTATCATCTTCTCTCTCGACCCGGCCACTCGGAGTCCATACCGGCTCCTCCGACTGATTCCTCCCCATCTGATTGAATGTATGTGGCCTCCCCTGACACAGAATCAAATCCAAAGTTGTCAGGGATCGAACCGGAAGTACGTACCATACAGATGAAGACGTTGATCCGACCGATTGTCACGATAGATCCGGATTCGAGGTGATCCGATTCTGGCCCCCAGCCGGAATCGTCCACCGTCTTCTCTCCTTCGTGGTCGGTGTAGATCTCGCCGATGACTAGATTCTCCATGTTCTACCGAGCTTCTCCCGTGATGTAAACACCTTTGGACGCAGGCCCCACGGTGGGCGCCAACTGTCGTGGGATAATCATGGCAGACGTTACCAGGGGTAACTCATCTTGGGGCAAGACGACACAGGTGTTTGGGAGAGGGTTTAGCTCAGAGGAAAACATGATGCTATTCGATCTGGTAGCCGGCAAACAAGTCGCCGAGTCTCCGATCTCAAGATAATAACTCACCTCTTGTATTACACTGGATATTCGATATCAGGCGATATTGCTAGAACTCTTAGATCTCTCTAAACTAGGCCTAGGGGTCGGTTTATAAAGCACCCGAACCCCTTGGCTTGCCATCCAAGGCGTACCCTGAATCCTACCCGGACACTGCATACAAAACCCTAGCTTTCCTTACCGTAACCCACAATCCGGATTACCAGGCCTACAAACTTGGGCCTTCTAGAAGTTCCTTTATCCTTAGCTGAATCTTGCGCAGCGTCCTTCGGGCCGGGTTACACCTTGGAGTTGTCCTACCGGGTTATTATCCCTCCATCACCGGTGATGTGCGCGGGGTCTCCGTGATGACGTTCTGCGAGCTTGAGTGCGGAAGCGAAGAGGAAGAGGAAAAGGGGGAAATGAGCCGTTGGGGTTAGGTTTACCCTTAAGTACCTATTTATAATGGTGCGGGTGGATAAACCTAGTTCAACGGGTGGGAGCCGGAAATTTCGGAATAACAGCTATCTGCCCGGATTTTGTGGGATATACTATAAAGTGTTGGACGAGATATCTGGATAGAGATAAGAAAGAGATCATCTCTGTAACGTCAGGATCAATTATCGAGTCGAGTAAGCCGGATCTATGACATTCTTATCAAGGCGTTGACCCAGAAAGCTAAGCAGAAGACTTGGAGAAAGCCGGGTTACTATATGGCCACCATGGAGTTCGGCCTAGTTGTTTATCAAAACAATTTAACCCGGTCTCCATGAATTTGTACTCTTGATAATTTTGCAGGGAATAGCGTGCGCTTCAAAGAGAACCTTGTGAAGCCCAAGCTATTCTGGGGACTACTGATGGATGGATGATAACCCGGTAAGCCAACGCCAAGGTGTAACTCGGCCCAAAGGACGCTGTGCAAGATCCGGCTAAGGATAAAGGAACTTCTGGAAGGCCCAAGTTCGTAGGCCTCGTAACCCGGATTGTGGGTTACGGTAAGGAAAGTTAGAGTTTTTGTGTGCGGTGTCCGGGTAGGTTTCAGAGTGCGCCTTGGAGGGCAAGTCAGGGGGTCCGGGTGCTTTATAAGCCGGCCACTAGGTCTAGTTTAGAGGGCCAAGATTTCTAGTAATATCGCCTGATATCGAGCATCCAGTGTAACACGAGAGTTGAGTTAATATATCGAGATCGGAGACTCGGCGACTTGATTGCCGGCTACCAGATCGAGTAGCATCATGTTCTCCTCTGAGCTAAACCCTCTCCCAAACGCCCGTGTCGCCTTGCCCCAAGATAAGTTACCCCCGGTAACGTCTGCCGTGATTATCCCACGACAGAAGCAGCTATCTGAAGCACCAGTCCTAGCGGCCCCGGGTCCTAAAGAGCCTATGTTGCTGTACGTAGCAGCTGGACCTCGAGCCGTTAGCGTGGTAGCTGTTGTGGAGCGTAAAGAGGATGGGAAAGGTTACCCGGTTCAGAGACCGGTCTACTACGTCAGCGAGGTATTATCAGAGGCAAAGCAGCGCTATCCGCATTGGCAAAAGCTGGTTTTCGGGGTCTTTATGGCCAGCCGGAAACTGAAGCCGTATTTCCAAGAACACCCCATAACAGTGGTTAGTTCGATACCAATGTCGGATATCATCAGAAACTCGGATGCAACAGGAAGAATAGCCAAGTGGGCGATAGAGATGGGGGATTATCACATCAACTACGAGCCCAGGTTTGCAATCAAATCGCAGGCTCTGGTCGATTTCGTTAACGATTGGACGCACACCGGCATGCCCACCATGGCTCCAAACTCCGAATCTTGGGTCATGCACTTCAATGGATCCAAGCAATACGAGGGATCAGGAGCTGGAGTGGTGCTAACATCACCCAAAGGAGACAAATTAAGCTACGTGCTACAGATTCACTTTGATTGTTCCAACAACGTGGCCGAGTATGAGGCCCTATTGCATGGCCTAAAGGTAGCCAAGGAGATGAACATTAAGAGGATACGATGCTTTGGGGATTCGGACCTTGTGGTACAGCAGGTATCAGGAACTTGGGTCAGAAAGGAAGCAACTATGGCAGCATACCGCAGAGAGGTTGATAGGGTCGCCGGATGTTTTTCCGGGTATGAGGTGGAGCACATAGACAGAAGAAAGAACGAGGCAGCAGATGCCCTCGCTAGACTCGGCTCGCGCAGAGAGCCGGTTCCACCTAACGTTTTCCTGGATGAATTATGGCGACCATCAGTCAAAACCGAGTCTGAGGAAGAACTGGCAAATCAAGACCCGGATTTGGAGCTCCTGGCCACTGTACGCGCTGTTCCCGAGTGGACAGAACCGTTCTTGGCCTACCTATCACGGGGCGAGTTACCACAGCAGGAGGTGCTAGCAAGGCAAGTTTTGAGGCGATCAAAGGGATATTCTATCATCAATGGGGAGTTATACAAGAGAAGTGCAGCAGGAGTCTTTTTTGCGCTGCGTAGCACCAGAAGAAGGCCGACAGATTCTCAAGGAGATCCATGAAGGTGATTGTGGGCATCATGCGTCCACAAGATCCCTTGTGTCCAAAGCTTATCGACATGGATTCTTCTGGCACACAGCTCTAGCAGATGCGGAGCGCTTAGTGGCAAGGTGTGACGGATGTCAAAGTTACGCTCGCCAAACCCACGTACCGGCTATGGAATTGCAGACTATCCCGTTAACTTGGCCGTTCGCTGTTTGGGGTATGGATATGGTTGGCCCCTTTCACATGTCACCTTGCAAGAAGACACATCTTTTGGTGGCTATTGATAAGTTTACCAAGTGGGTCGAGGTTATGCCAGTTACCAATTGTGAAGAAGTTACAGCAGTCAAGTTCCTAAAAAGAATTATCTATCGGTTTGGGTATCCTCACAGCATAATTACCGACAATGGAACCAACATGTCCCTTGGTGAGATGGGGAAGTTCTATGGCAACAATGGAATCCGGCTTGACGTAGCATCAGTGGCTCATCCACAGGCCAATGGACAAGTGGAGAGGGCAAATCAGGAATTGCTTCGTGGACTAAAGCCACGACTGCGAGTCCCGTGCATCAGAGCTGCTGGTGCATGGGTTGAAGAACTGCCTTCCGTGGTTTGGGGTATCAACACTACACCTAACAGATCTACTCAGATGACACCGTTCTTCATGGTTTATGGTGCGGAAGCAGTATTGCCGAGTGATATTATTCATGATTCACCTCGGGTACCAGCCTACGTCGAAGTGGAGAACGAGAAGACCCGACAGGATGCCGTAGATATGTTAGAAGAACAAAGGGAGCAAGCACTCGAAAGATCAGCCATATATCAGCAAGATGTGCGGAGGTATCATAGCCGACGCGTGAAAACCCGGGTCTTCCAAGAAGGAGACCTGGTTCTGCGCCTGGTACAGTCAAACGAAGGAAAACACAAGTTATCACCACCATGGGAAGGGCCATTTATCATAAGCCGGAATCTGCACAACGGATCATATTACTTGATAGATGCAAGGGAAGAGTCGGCTACAGTTAACGACACCGCTCATACCACTTCATCTATGCAAGAAAGAGACAATATTGGCAAGTGGAATTGCACGACGTAACAGGCAGCAGGTTTCAGACGCACTCTTTTCCTATCTAGGGTACCCTTGGGGACTGGATGGGTTTTTAATTAGGCGGCTTGCTGACCTAACTTTCTCATATCAAATAAAGAGGTGGTTATTCGCATATTCTTCACTCTTAGTATGTTGCATATATTTAGGTCTTGGGGGCTGATTGCTCGAATAGCACAGTTACAAACTCAATGACCCGGCCTTGATGCCTATGAGTTATAAGGGCCGATTACTCGCAAACGAGCACGGCTGCAATCTTATAACCGGACAAAGGAGCCAACTTTTCTTGACTTTTCTTACTTAAGCTCGATGTGACTCGCACTAAAGTGGCATGATTTGCTCGCTTACGATTACAATCAGCCATGAAGCCCAATGGGACTTGCCTGACCCTGTTTTCGTATAGACGTAACAACATGATATCCACGCGAAAGCCGGCTTATAGTACAAGATAGTCAAAAGGGTCATCCAAACCACAAGTTATGCAGAGTACAGGGCTAATAGCCGGAAACTCAACGTTTATCAAGCATAACTTCAATACCTATGTGAAACGGCTCTGGGTTTGGGCTTAACAGCAAACAACTTGTTCTCTTGGAAAGACCACACATCCCAGACTCGGAATTTCGGGTCTTGGGGACTGGGGATTTTGAAAAAGAAAAAGTTGCTTAGTTGCTAAAACTCAAAAAACCCAAACATCCGAGTCTTGGGGACTTGGGGACTTAGAGAAAAGTCCGCTTGTCAAAACCCATGAAACTCGGAAACCGAGTCTCACAAAAGGAACCATAAAGAAAGTCGGATATCAAGAATAAGTGGGCTCAAAGGTAGGTAAATGTAAAATCATCCAAACGTTCAGAAGAGGCACAAGGTGTATCAAGAACTTAAAGTGCATTACAAATTTCAGTACTAGCATCAAAGGTGCACAGGCGCATCATCAAAAAATGATTGTTTAAACGGCCTATTGGCCGATTGACGCATATGACACGGCATCAGGTAGCAGGTATCACTCGGGATTCTGGGCTGCGGCGTCCATCTTCTCCTTGTCCTTGTTGTTACTCTTGGTGGCAGCAGCACCCGGATCAGCAGCAGTGCCGGCTCGCGCAGGAGGAGGGACGACTGGTGTGGAGGTAGCAGGCGCAGAATCGGCTTCAGCCTTCTTTTTTGCAGCTTCCTCCCTCAACTTGGCAGCTTCCTCCTTCCATCGGGCTAGCATATCGTACGGCTTGGGAAGATCCGACTTAACCGCTTCACCATCATCACCATATGCAGGGACAATGGAACTGAGCTCCAAGCTGTCAGCAATCACGCTTGCCGAGTAACGGACTTCTTTCTGGATGGCCTTGAAGTCCTTCGAGGAAAACTTGGACCCATCACGGTTGAATTCCGGAAACCCGATCATCAGCTTGGCTGGCTCAAGCTTAGGAAAGTAAGCCTTAGCCAGGGCAAGCCCCCGGGTTACCCCAACCCGGCAAGACGAGCGCTTCCAATGCCAAATCCACTCGGGAATGGTGGAGCAAGCGTCCAGCATTCTTTTCAGGTCAACGTGCCCAACACCCGGCCACCGTATTTCTTGAAGGATCCATTTGGTTCCGGCACATAGCTGCCGGATAACGCTCTTGATGGTTTTCAGCTTGGCAATATCATCTTCGTCCGGCATCACTTCATCCGGACCTGCAGAAAGAAATAAGAACACGAGTAAGGAAACCCGGCTATTTATCAGAAGGATAACTCGGATTATGAATATTATGCTAATAATCATACCGATCAAAGCGCGATACGTATCAGCAATCTGAACAGAATGGTTCGTTAGATTATCTTCTGCTGCATGAGCCCGCTTCCTGTACTTCCTTGTGATCTTCCCACTCCTCCTGGCCTCAGCTTCGGCCGCCTCACGCAGAGCCATCTCCTTTCCAATGAGCTTGGTGGCCTTAGCCAATTTCTTCTCAGATTGGGTCACGAAAGCCTGCGTGGAGATACAGGGAAAGATTAGTTGGACATACTATGGAGTTCCAAGCAAATTATCAAAGAAATTCACTCGGAACTTGGGGACTAGATAAGGATACAAGCAATATTATTCGGGTTTACCTCGTGTTTGGCTATTAAAGCTTCCAAGATATTTTCTTCGTTAGCCCTCAAGGTGTGCAGGGCATCGAGCATCTGGGAAAACGTCATGTCTTCGGGCCGGACACCGAAAGAGCCGGCAGCTTGGTCGCTTGACCGGTGAACTTTCCCCGACTTTGGGGTCGAGACCCGGACCGTCTGGGTATCCGGGTTTGGAGAACCCATTCTCGTGTCCAGGACCTCAATTTCCTCGTCCATGGCTTCGGATGACTCTGGAGACCCGGCGGCCTGGTGAACTAGGTCGCCCAAGGGGCCTTGTTCCTGGCCGTCTTTAACCCCACCGCCAGTCATGGCGTCTACATTATCAGTCGGCCCCTCCGTTCCCCGGTTATCTGTTTCCATGTTCTCCGGGTCACTAATGGTGACTTGAGCGCTAAGGAAAAAAGAGAGAAGTAGTTAGCAATAGTGGCTGAAGGTTATCAGGTGTATAAGGGTATCATGTAGCAAAGACTTACCCGGCATTCACAGCGTAATCCGGTGGAAGCTCACTGCTGGAAGCGGACGAAACTGTTACCGGAACCGATAGTGGGACTCGGAACTGCCCAGCCAGAGGATGGTTGGGAGAAGGATGGCGCTGAGGAGAATTGGAAGGACGAGTTGGAGGAGTACCGGCCCGGTGGATTGGAGAGGTGGAGATGCCCGGGTTAAGGGGACCCTCACCCGGGGAACTCCGAGTTACCCTACGCTTGGCCGGAAGAGAATCCTTCAAGTATGACGAGTTCGATAATTGATGGTTAAGTTGGCGCATGTTATCAAAGGAGTAGGGTTTTGAGGACATAAAGGAGAAAGGAACCTTGGACACTACCCCTCTGGCATTCCTTTTGGTTCCAACTGCTAATTCTTGGTCGGACTCAGTAGCTTCCGGGTCATCCTCGTCCTTCTCATCTTCGTCCTCCAGCCCTGTGAACCGAGTATGTATCGATGGAAAAAAGTTAAGTAAGTGAGGAAAAGGATGGAAGTGAAGTTGACAGGAGACTCGGATAAATACCTTCGACGTTGTCAGCCGGTTCGTCTTCTTCTTCCGGGTCTCCAGAAGAGGGGGAGGTTTCAACTCTCCAGAAAGCGTCATCATCCTGAGACAAAGAGATGAAAGTAAGAACTAGAAGCATTATCAAGTCAAAGTGTGGAAATAAGCTTACGAGTATCGGGTCTTACCGCTGGAGCCGGATTTTCCCGAGTGAACGGAGGTAACCCGGCGATGTTCTTTATCACTTCCAGCTTTTCCGTCAAGAATCCCTTGATGGTTTTGTTGGTATCGCCGGCCGCAAAGCTCTTAGTGGAGTACCGGAGCGCGTCAGTGGTGTGCCCCGAGTACTCGCACATTAATTTGGTGCGGATAGAATTGGGTTGGATCCGGAAATCAACCCAAGTTTTCACTAAATTGAGCCCAAGAAGGCCTTGGGCTGAGAGGACGGCTATTCTAGCTAGCAAGGGTTGGATTGCCTTCCTGTCCGAGTCAGGGGCGAAAGCACTAAAAGTCTCGGAAATGTCGAGGAGGCCCTCCGAGTAACCCGGCAGTTTCTTCTCGCCGGGTGGGGAATTGTCGTGGCAGTAAAAGAAGGATAATTGCCAGTGTTTAACGTGGGAATTCAGATTAAGGGTTGGCATTGGTGATTTCTTGCGGCGTTGGATGGATACCCCGCCGCAAGTGAGAAGTGCCCCGTCACCGCTTTCGCGGCACGGCTTGCACTGGAAGAGTTCAATGAAGAGAGCCAAACTTGGCGGAGTGCACAAGTATGACTCGGACAAAACAATGACGTGGGTAATATTCAACATAGAGTTAGGCCCTATGTCAAATATCCTGAGGCCATAGTGGCTCAGGACCTCACGAAAGAAAGGGTGACCCGGAGGGCGGAATCCCCGGATCACGTGCTCTATAAAACAGATTACCTCGTCCTCGGCAGGTGTGGGCCGGGTCTCGTCACCCGGCGCCCTCCAATGGATGTCCTTTTGAGAAGGGAGAACCCCCAACTCGGCCAGCTCTTCCAGCTTGGCCTTTGTGACTATGGATCGCCCCCAATTGGCGGATATGGATTGAGTTGTCTTCGTTTGGGCCGGCTGCTTCCCTTGCTTTTTGGGAGCCATGGGATCAACCTGCGAAGTACAAGACAAAGAGGTACGGGAAATAAGGTTTGGAAATCATGAATTACCCGAGTATATGCACGCAGTATCGAGAAAATATGAAAACTAAGAGTTATCCGGGTATCATGCCACGGAACGAAGATTGCAAGTTATCCGGGTATCAAGTATAATTATATAAGCTATTGGTTACTTACGTATTGAAAAGTGTTTGAGGAAGACGGATGATTGCCCATGTATCTACTGCAAGCAAAAGAACCGGAAGAGGAGGATTTCCGGGTATCAATGACAGGCGCGGAAAATTTTGGCGAAATGGATCTAGATTGAAAAAAAAAGTTGCGGATGATTCTACCGAGAAATTGATGGTGAGTGACGATAGGAGAGTGGTGCGTGATCATCAATCAAGCCGTTGGAGGAATTAGCAAGCATCTAAGCGATCTAATCCGGCGCAACGAGAAAAATGGCTCGCGGGTTGACCTAGATCCAATCTAGAGTGAATCGAAAAATTGCGGGACTGAATTAATGGATACAAGGAACTTACTGGATGAGATTGGAGTAGCACGCGGTGGCGGTGGATAGCGCAGTCTGAATGTCCTTTCGCAGCTCCCGGCGGGCAAGATAAGGGCGCGGCGGCGGAGCTCAACAGCGGCACGGGGTGGTTCGAGGACGAACGTAGCCGGCGGCGGTTTTGCTCCGACGGCGAGCTTGGGATTCCCTTGGTGGTGTTGCGCGAGCGCGAGAGATGAGGAAGGAGAAGGAGTTGGAGTGAGCCGTTGGGGTTAGGTTTATCCCTAAGTGCCTATTTATAAGGGTGCGGGCGGATAAACCTAGTTCAACGGGTGGGAGCCGGAAATTTCGGAATAACAGCTATCTGCCCGGATCTTGTGGGATATACTTTAAAGTAATGGACGAGATATCCGGATAGAGATAAGAAGGAGATCCTTTCTGCAACATCAGGATCAATTATCGAGTCAAGTAAGCCGGATCTTTGACATTCTTATCAAGGCGTTGACCCGGAAAGCTAAGCAAAAGACTTGGAGAAAGCCGGGTTACTATATGGCCACCATGGAGTTCGGCCTAGCTGTTTATCAAAGCAATTTAACCCGGCCTCCATGAATTTGTACGCTTGATAATTTTGCAGGGAATAGCGTGCGCTTCAAAGAGAACCTCGTGAAGCCCAAGCTATTCTGGGGACTACTGATGGAGGGATGATAACCCGATAGGCCAACGCCAAGGTGTAACTCGGCCCAAAGGACGCTGCGCAAGATCCGGCTAAGGATAAAGGAACTTCTGGAAGGCCCAAGTTTGTAGGCCTCGTAACCTGGATTGTGGGTTACGGTAAGGAAAGTTAGGGTTTTTGTATGCGGTGTCTGGGTAGGATTCAGGGTGCGCCTTGGAGGGCAATCCAGGGGGACCGGGTTCTTTATAAGCCGGCCCCTAGGTCTAGTTTAGAAATCCAAGAGTTCTAGCAATATCGTCGGATATCGAACATCCAGTGTAACACGAGAGTTGAGTTAATATATCGAGATCGGAGACTGGCGACTTGATTGCCGGCTACCAGATCGAGTATCATCATGTTTTCCTCTGAGCTAAACCCTCTCCCAAACGTCTGTGTCGTCTTGCCCCAAGATAAGTTACCCCCGGTAACGTCTGCCGTGATTATCCCACGACAAAAGTGTTTCTTCTTGCAATATGCAGGGACCAAGACCATCAGTTCCAGGGCTCAGCCCCATCCTAGGAGTAGAGGAAGCTCTTCGAGTCGCAGATGAGTTCTGTGATCGTTATCAAGCTGTAAGGATGGAGGTAAAGATAATTCAAGAAGAGAACGACAGATTTCGTGAGATGTTGGCGCGTTTTCATGCCTTGATCGAGGAAAGCTCACCACCGCCACCGAAGACTTAATTCTTCATTGGTATTGGCATCCCCTTGGCTTGTTCCTAGATTTGGGGGAGTGCTGCGGTATCACACCTTTATCTTCCACTTTTTTACTCTTTAGTAGAGTCATTTCATGAGGATGGTTTCCAGTGTGGAAGTATCTCTCTTTAGTTAGTTATCGATGTATCCCTTGGTTTGAGTTTCCATTATGGAATATTAATGAGAAGTTTCGTCATCTTTCACACTTTATTTTAGTTTGCAATTTCTGTTATACCGTTGATCTTGTCATTAGTATTGGTAACAATATTGGAGCATCAAGTTAATCTAGTTGGTTTTGTCAAACTTAGCATTGGTTAGTAGCAACAATACTTTGAGGCTTAAGTAGAAAAGAGGAAGTTGCATGTAGATATATTATTCCATGATCTTTCTTTCTTCTTGGCTCATAAGGTTCGTATTCTCAAAGTTAATATTGTTTGTACTTTTAAGGAAGATTACATGATTCGTTTTATCATATATATGGTTGTTTCTTTCCCTCAACTCTTATGCTTGCTACCCAACCTTGCTAGCCATAAACCTGTACTGAGAGGGAATGCTTCTCGTGGATCAAAACCTTGAGGCCCAAAACCATGCCATTTTTGTCCACTGTACCTACCTATATGTTGTATTTAACCGCCACTCAAAGTAAATTGCTTGTGTGCTACCTTTGAACCTTCAAAATTACTCGTGTTTTGTGCTCTTGTTTTAGCTCATGAGGACGCAATTAGAGAATCTTTATCTCACTAGTTGATTGGACTTTACACACCTGGAGTAGTGGCTTCATCCTCTTATCCAATCGCTAGAAGAGCTGGCAGCGGGGTGAACCGCCCCAAACTTAATTACAACAAATTATCTTCACTATTTTTCCTCTAATTTATCAGTCAAATCATGATTGTGTAGAAAAAAAAAATAAGGATGATCTGCTGATTTCAGTTAGCGTCCTTCAATGGGAGCCTCTCTTGTAAGTTCTAGTTGGCTTGTGACGTATTGTATTTTCTGTTTGCCATTCGTTGACATAGACATACACACCTACCCCTAAAAATTAGACACTCCTCCATGGAATGTGATTGCTGGCGGGCACCCGAGGAACCGGTTAGCCATGGTTTGTGTAAGAAAGCACTAGTAGAGAAGTGCCTTTCTATGGAACAGTTTCTGTGGCGAACCAAGCAGCCATGCGCCATAGAAATTTATTTTTGTGGCGCACGGGGAGGAATGCGCCACAGAAAAAAGTAATTATGTGGCGCACGGGACAGGGGTGCGCCACAGAAAAGAGGAATTCTGTGGCGCACGGGACAGAGGTGCGCCACAGAAATATGATGGGGCCCAACCCACCCATAGCCACACTCATATTCTGTGGCGCATGGTGGTTAGTGCACCACAGAAATATGACATTGCTGTGGCGCACCACTGCCCTATGCGCCACAGAATTCGCGTTCCCAAATTTTCTGTCCACATGCACGAACTCCACCCCCCCCCCCCCGGGAACGCCATTTCTAGTTTTTCACGGGAGATTTGGAGGTCTAAACAGCATCAAAAATAAATCCCTTATAGATGCACGGAGAGTTTAAGGTCTACTTTTTTATCAAATTTTGAAATATGAATTTCGACTTTCTGAGCAAAAGTTCGTTAAAAAAAGTAAAATGGGCATAACTTTTGCATACGATGTCGGAAAAAAATGATCAAGATATCAAAAAAAAAACTAGAGAGAAAAAGGAATCCAACCTCACTGGCCTTCGGCCTGTGAGGTTTTTTTAGAATTGACAAATTCCAAAAGGAAAAAAAGTTATGGCTGTTTAAAGATTTTTGACTAGAAAATAAAAAAAATAGAAAAACATTCTGTGGCGCACCCCTACACTTGGTGCGCCACAGAATTGTTGGGCAGGATTCGAAATTGAATCCTGCCCACGAACACCTCTCCTTCTCCCTCTTCTTTCTCCTTCTCCCTCTCATTTCACTTCTCCACTTCTCCTCCACTTCTCATCTCCCCTCTACCTCTCCACTTCTCTACTCCACCACCACCTCTCCTTCTCCTTCTTCTCCTCCTCCACCACCACCACCACCAACACCACCTCCGGTGAGCTCCTCCTCCTCCTCCTCCTCCTCCACCACCACCACCTCCGATGAGCTCCTCCTCCACCACCACCACCAACACCACCTTGAAAGTAAAGTATGGGGACCTAGAGGGAGTGTGAATAGGTGCTACGACCAATTTTAATTTTTCTTTTGAATTAGGCTTGACACAAAGGTAAATTCTCTAGATAATGCGGCTATGGTGAATTTACCTATATGACAAGGATAACAATAAACACAATGCAAGCGATAAGTAAAGAGAGTGAGGGAACGAGGTCACCAAGGTGGAGAACACGGAGACACGATGTATTTCCGAGTTCCCCTTTTTAGGGGAGTACGTCTCGTTGGAGGGGTGTGAGCTCGCCACGAAGGCCTACTCAACGCCACGAAGGCCTCACCCTATTCTCCAATGAACTTCGCCACAAAGGCCTAGTTCGCCTTCCACTATTGAACCCCTTTGAGGCGGGGATCGAATCCTTTACAAACAAATTGGGGCACACACCCACAACCAAATTGGGGGCTCCCAACTCTTCCTGAATCAACAACAAGTATCAAGATGCCTAGGTTCTCCACAAGAGGAAACCCTAGGCAAGATCCCTCAAACTAGAGAGGGGAAATGAAGAACGGCTCGGTGAAGATGTAGATCGGGGCCTTCTCCTTCCATCCTCCAAAAATCTTCGATATTGGGTGGAGGGATTGGGAGTAATGAGAGATTTGGTGAGTTCTTAAATGCTCATAAATGCAAAGGGGAAGAACTAGATCTTGGGGAAGAAGAGGAGGGGTATTGATACCCCTCCTCACAACTAGTCGTTGTGCAGGAAAAAGGGGACCGGAATATCCGGTCTGCTTTCTTCACGCAGTCCTGCAGATCTGAACCGGATTATCCGGCTGCTCCAGAATAATCCGGTTCAAATAATCCGGTTCACTCCAGTGAGCAAAACTTCCAGTCCTTAGCCAATTTCTCGCAACTTCATCAACACCCGGAATATCCCGCTCGAGATGAAAAATTCGTATCGAATAATCCGGTTAAGTCCAGTGAGCAAAACTTCCAGTCCTTAGCCAATTTCGCGCAACTTCATCAGCACCCGGAATATCCGGCTCGAGATGAAAAATCCGGATCGTATAATCCGGTTAACTCCAGTGAGCAAAACTTTCAGTCCTTAGCCAATTTCGCGCAACTTCATCAGCACCTGGAATATCCGGCTCGAGATGAAAAATCCGGATCGAATAATCCGGTTAACTCCAGTGGGCAAAACTTCCAGTCCTTAGCCAATTCCGCGCAACTTCATCAGCACCCGGAATATCCGGCTCGAGATGAAAAATCCGGATCGAATAATCCGGTTAACTCTAGTCAGCAAAACTTCTAGTCCTTAGCCAATTTCGCGCAACTTCATCAGCACCCGGAATATCCGGCTCGAGATGAAAAATCCGGATCGAATAATCCGGTTAACTCCAGTGAGCAAAACTTCCAGTCCTTAGCCAATTTCGCGCAACTTCATCAGCACCCGGAATATCCGGCTCGAGATGAAAAATCTGGATTGAATAATCCGGTTGGGTTCTGTCCCAAAACTCTCAGGCCAAACTTCACCGACTTCGGTGATCGATGCCGATGTTAAGTATAACACCTGCACGCTTAACACCTCGATAAATAATGTACTTAGTATTGTTAACTAACACACAAAACACTGGGAAACCGAAATGCACTTTCAATCTCCCCCTTTTTGGTGTTAGATGACAATACTAAGATTTGCAATAAAACCTTGACTAGAACATGTTTGAAACAAATTGGAAATGTCTCCCCCTATCTCAATGCATATCTTTTGTTTGCCTCAAATGCAAATGGATGCAATGGTATATGGGGAGTAATTTCCAACAAGTAGCAAACATGCCAAAGTAACAATATCATCCATAGGTTGAGAAAAAGATAGAAGCATATACCTTGTGCGAAGATAATATATCCACGAATAACCAAGCACACACATAGAAAATATCCTCAACATATAAGATAGATAACCATATAGCCACTAACATAGATAATCCATGATAATATCCAACATAGTCTCACACACAATAGCACACACGGTTTTAACGAGACAATAAACGAACAAAGTTCACGAAAAAGGAAGAAACTAAAATGGAGAAACTAAAATGGACACAAGCTCTCAAGAAATGATAAAAGCAAACGCTTGTGCCCACACCCATGCAAATCCCATAGACTAATAGCTACTTCTCCCCCTTTGGCATCGAGACACCAAAAAGGAGAGAACCAGCTAAGCTAACGTCCCAAACTCGGACTAAGCATCAGACTCGCCTCCAGACGCATGCTCATCATCAGAAGCCTCGTCCTCATCCTCCTCATCATCATCATAAGTACCTCCAGAAGTAGACGCCTGAGAAGCCCGGAGAGCCGCCTCAATGCTCTCCCAAGGAGTGCTATCCTCAGCAGACCAAGCAGTGTAAGAATCAGCAGTGAGAGGAGCAGGTACATCACCAGTAGCATCACTCACGTGGTGAAGAATCTGACTCTGTGTGCTAGCCATGGCAGTGTCTCTGCGATATGCCCTGTACTGCTCCTTGTGGATGTCCACCTTCATGCAGAGCACATTGCGCTGAAACCAGGAGAGCTTCCTGACATGGCGCAAAGTGCTAGTATCAGGAGTGGGCGCAGACTGAGAACCAGTAGTGGGACCTCCCATAGAGGAACCACCCTCAAAAGGAGCATCCTGAGTAGTAGCAGCAGCAGCAGTCCTCTTCTTCCTCTTAACATACAACGTCTTGACATTGTGCTCAACCATAGGTAACTCTGTGTACTCCTTCCGCATCACATGCTTGATAAGCTTCATGATATATGGACCATAAGGAATGGTGTTTCCACCAATCATAGCAGCGTATAGCTCGTGATAAATGATGTCCATAACATCCATAGTATAAGAAGCAGACGGATCCTCATCCTCCATGCACTCCTTAGCCAGAATCAGAAGGTTGCATAAAGGAGTGGTGAGAGCATCATTGTTACCTCCACTCGGCACAAGGAAGGATCTGAAGATGCGTACCAGCTCATCATAGAGAGGAAGAAGTCCCTCATTGCCGCCAATATTGAATCCAGGAGCATACAACTCAGCCATGGCCACCTCCCTCCTAGGCCTATCAACCTCATGGACACGGCGACCAACAGGAGGGTGAGAGCTGTAAGAGTATCCAAGGAGACGTGCAAACCTCTCGAAGGAAGCCTCACAAGCAGTGGTCTCAGACATCCACTTGAGACGGCATACGATATCATCACTGTACGCCAAAGTGGACATAAACTGCATGACGAGTTGAGTGTTGTAGTTGCACTGGGTCTCCATGAGCTTCACAAGCCCAAACTGCTCAATAATACTCGCGGCATCAGCAAACTCATCTCTCGCCTTGAGAGCAGCAAAGTCAAAGGGCTGCATCATACAGATAGGGTGACGGAAGTCACAATAGATATCAGCAAAAATGTAAGACTGCTCCAAATTCCAGAACCGAGGATCAATATTAGCAACACGAGGATCGAGGTAGACATCCTTCTGCCTGAGCACATTAAAATCCGGAACAGAGAGGTCGGTCTTATAGTTGAGCCGAGCCTTCCTCTTGTTTTTGACGGAAACCTGCTTGGGACGCTTAGGAATGCGCTTCTCAGAACCACCACCTGTGAAACAAGACAATAGAGGATAGCAAAAGATGAGTGCACAAGTGTCAAACAACAGAAGCAACATGCATAAAAACAATAGAGGAGATTCCAGGGAACAATCTAGGTAGAAATCTGGGAAAGATTAATTTTGGGTTGTTCTCAATCAGTACTGGACATAGCTGGATATTCCGGTTCAAAACTGAACCGGATATTCCGGTTCAGTCGTGGACCGGATATTCCGGTAGTGCGAAAACAGCACAAAATCAATCTAGATCTTGACTTCAAAAGTAGATCGTACACATGTGAATCTAATCTATTTTATCTAGCATGCAAAGGAACCTCTAAGGAACAATTTCTACCAAGCATTGACAACAAAAACTCAAAATCCATGGAGTGGTATGGTTATGGCACCAAGATTCAACAAGATTTGAACATTACCGGACTCCATGGAGGAAGATGCTTGGATGGAAACGTTCCTAAGGACGAGGGGAACGAGATCTGGGCCAAAGCTTGAAGATCCCGCGGAGGAAACGGCCCGGGAGGCCAAGAATAAGAGCGGCGGCGTTTTGGGGTGGAGGGGAGCAGATGGGGAAAAGGGCACGAACTGCCTGTTCCCCGTCGGGCTCCAGTTTTTGTGATTTTCGCCGAACCGGATATTCCGGTACACCCGGATATTCCGGTCCAAAACTGGACCGGAAATTCCGGCTACCTTGTGATCCGAAATTTCCTGGTTTCAATGGACAGACACAAGTGCAAGAAAGATGGCCTTTTGATAGAATGGCTTAGGATAGAAACACCAAACTGAAAATAGTACTTATCCCTCTCAAAAGCAAGAATCAAACCAACAAAAGACCAATTGAGTGGGATTTTCCTAGGACGAAACACTTAAAAGGGAAAACACAAGAAATGCAATGAAATGACAAGTAGAACCAACTAAGATCCAACTCTTCGAAACGAAGAGGTTGGTGGCCTAGGCCACCATGTAAGAGATCATGGTATGCAACCGCGAAGATGTATCTTGGGTGCATTGCCAATTCTCGACATTGAAGCTCACAATTCGACATTAGAAAAAGAGAGATCACAATGAATTTTTGCTATGGGCATAATGGGGGAGGGAGAACCCAATGTGTTAGGATAACACTCCCCCTATGTCCATGCCTACATCTAAACTCGAACACGTTTCATCTATAGGGGTGTGTGCAAGATCTTCAAGTCAAGATCCTTGAATCAATCACATTTAGTTCATTCCTCAAGAACAAGAATCTTGCATCATCAAGTGGCTTCGTGAAAATATCCACAAGATTGTCCTTGGTGGGCACATAAGATAGTGCAATATCCCCTCTTGCCACATGATCACGGATGAAGTGGTGGCGAATCTCAATGTGCTTCGTTCTTGTATGTTGCACCGGGTTGTATGCAATCTTGATGGCACTTTCATTGACACACAAAAGTGGCACTTTATCCAAATGAACTCCATACTCCTTGAGACTTTGCCTCATCCATAACAATTGAGTGCATGCACTTGCGGCGGCAACATACTCGGCTTCGGCGGTGGAAAGGGATATGCAATTTTGCTTCTCGGAGGACCAACTTACAAGGGACCTACCAAGAAATTGGCAAGCCCCGGAAGTTGACTTCCTATCATCTTGATCACCCGCCCAATCGGAATCCGTATAGCCATTGAGAGAAAATTGTGCCCCCTTTGGGTACCACAAACCGAATCTTGGGGTATGAACTAAATAACGAAAGATCCTATGAACCGCCACAAGGTGGCAATCCTTAGGAGCCGCTTGATACCTTGCACACACACCTACACTCAAAACGATATCGGGTCTAGGTGCACAAAGATAGAGCAAAGAACCAATCATAGAACGATAAAGCTTTTGATCCACATCCTTACTCCCTTTTGGATTGCGTGATAGGTGGCACTTGACTTGCATAGGAGTGGTTTTGATCTTTGTATCTTGGAAGTTAAACCTCTTGATCATGTCTTGGTTATAATTGGCTTGAGAGATGAAAGTCCCACGGGCCAATTGCTTGATCTCAAAGCCAAGGAAGAATTTAAGCTCACCCATCATAGACATCTCGAACCTGTCAGTCATAAGCTTAGAGAACTCATTATTGAAAGTTTGGTTAGTTGAGCCAAAGATGATATCGTCCACATCTAGTTGGCATATGAAAAGCTCTCCCTTTACTCTCTTGGTGAAGAGAGTGGGGTCAATCTTCCCAACTTCGAAACCACGATCATCTAACAACTCCCTAAGGTGCTCATACCAAGCGCAAGGTGCTTATTTGAGACCATAGAGAGCTTTGTCAAGTTTGTACACGTGGTTAGGAAAGTTGAGATTCTCGAACCCCGGAGGTTGCTTAACATATACCTCCTCTTTTAGTGGACCATTCAAGAAAGCACTTTTCACATACATTTGTTGCAATTTGAAATTATGAGAGGATGCATAAGCAAGGAGGATACGGATGGACTCAAGGCGAGCCACGGGTGCGTAGGTTTCATCAAAGTCAATGCCTTCAACTTGGGTGTAACCTTGAGCAACCAATCTTGCCTTGTTCCTAATGACAATGCCATTCTCATCTTGCTTGTTCTTGAAAATCCACTTAGTGCCAATAACATTGTGGCAATCCTTGGGCTTCTCAACCAATCTCCAAACTTTGTTGCGCTCAAAGTTATTGAGCTCATCATGCATAGCTTCAACCCAATCGGAGTCCTCAAGAGCTTCATACACTTTCTTAGGCTCCACAATAGAGATATGAGCTTGATGCTCACAAAAATGAGCCAATTGCCTTCTTGTAGATCTTCTAGTTTGAACATCCTCCAAGACCTTGTCGTCTTGAGCATAAATTTGCTTCAAAGCTCTTCTTATCCTTTTGATGCGACAGGCTTCGATCTCCTCATTATTGCGAGGAGGGATCACTTGATCATCTTGATCATTTGGGTCCCCATCTTGACCAACTTGGCCTTGATCATCATCATCAACAATATTTTCAACACTAGCTTCAACTTGAGGAGAGGATGAAGAGGATGGTTGATCTTGGCCTTGATCTTGACTCGCATTAGTGAGAGGAGAGGGTACGACTTGCGGAGTCACTTGATCAATGAGAGGAGGGTCTTGAACATGTTCTTGGTTAGGTGTAATAGTTGGCTCCTTGGCTTGATCTTCTAATGTAGAAGAGGGATCCACTTGAGTAGAGCATAGTCCTTCTCGAGTCGCCATAAGGTGTCCCTCGATGGGGCGGAAAAATCCCACACCCATCCTTCCTATGGCTTCTTGAGGCATTTAAACATCTACATTAGAAACATGGAATTGTGCCACTTGGGAGCCGTCATTTTCCTCGAACACCACACTACAAGATTCTATGACAATCCGTGAGGCTTTGTCATAGACTCTATAAGTGTGGGATTCGGCACCGTAACCAACAAAAATACCCTCAATAGTTTTGGATTGAAATTTCGACAACCTAATACCCTTGATCAAATAGAAGCACTTACAACCGAATACACGGAAGTAGGAGATGTTGGGCTTGTTGCCGGTGAGGATCTCATATGGGGTCTTGACCAAGCCTTTGCGGATGTAGAGGCGGTTGGAGGAGTGGCATGCGGTGGATATGGCCTTGGCCCATAAATATTGGGGAGAAGAGTACTCCGCCAACATGGTCCTTGCCATATCCAAGAGAGTGCGATTCTTCCTTTCGGCAACACCATTTTTTTGAGGAGTGTAAGTGGCGGAGTATTGATGACGGATGCCTTCTTCACTAAGAAATTCATTCAATGTATAGTTCTTGAACTCCGAGCCATTATCACTCCTAATAGCCATGATTTGCACATTGTGTTGACGTTGCACTTCGTTGGAGAAATCGATGATGGTTTGTTGAGTTTCACTCTTGCACTTGAAGAAGTAAACCAAAGTGTATCTAGAATAGTCATCGACAATCACCAAGCAATATTTCTTTCCACCAAGACTTGCCTCGGGCACGGCACCAAAGAGATCAACATGGAGAAGCTCCAAGATACTCTTTAATGAGATAATAGTCTTGGCCTTGTGCACAATGTCATGCATCTTCCCTTCAACACATGACCTACAAACGCGATCCTTTTCAAAGGAAACATTTTATTTTAGTCCAACAATAAGGCCACCTTTGTGAATACTTTGCAAAGTTCTCATGTTGACATGGGATAGGCAGCGATGCCACAACCATCCCAAGTCCGCCTTCCCGAAAAGACACATTGCTTGAGAGTTGGTTGACTTTGAAAAGTCCACCACGAACAACTCATTTTCAACATGTCCCACGTGAGCGACGTCAAGAGTCTTGCTCCTCAAAAGGACGACAATATCACCATCAAAAAAGACGGAAAAACCCATCTTTCACTGGTAGAAAATAGGCCTACAGTCCCGGTTCGCCAGGCCCATTAATCCCGTCCGGGCAACCGGGACTAGCTATGCGCGACTAAAGGCCCCCCCTATAGTCCCGCCACTTACGGACCGGGACTAAAGGCCCGTCCACGTGGGCGCTAGGGGTCCGTCGCGGCGGAGGACCTTTAGTCCCGGTTCTTGTGGCTAACCGGGACTGAAAACCTGCGCAGGTTTAGGGTTTTAGGCCCCCTAAACCTGTTTCCTTTTTAATTTGTTTTGTTTTAATTTCAGTACACATATACATGCATATATATATATGAAATATCAAACAAGGAGAATTCAATAGGAATATATAATATATATTCAATATCGGGTGACCATATATACAACCTCGAACAAGTTTCCATATTACACAATTAAGATGGACGAGCATACACAAATTCGCACAAGTTTCAAAGTACTCAGGGCTGATGCGTATAATAGTCATCGTCGGTGGACGCATGGTACTCTCCTTTCTTATGGATGACATGCCTAAGGAAAAATCCTGCTATTTCCTCTTGAATTGGTTGGAAGCGAGCTTCTGGAGTAAGCGCCCTCCGCAAGTTATTGAGACCCTTCCGCGTGAGCTCGTCCTTCTTCCTCTCAGATATTTCTTTCCGTATGTTCTCACAGACATAGTATCCACATAGACCGGTCCCCGGTGGCTGCTTATCCACACCTTTGACCACATTTTTAAATTGTAGCAGATCTTTGAATTCACCGACATGTTCAAGGGAGAGCCGTCTCCAAACTCTACAATGCAAATAAAATTAAATGAACAAGGGAGTTATTAGCTTAGAAAATGAACAAAAGAGACCGATCGATATAGAGCGCAAATGATTGAAAAATAATTACCTTTGCATCATTCTTCTCATGTTGACCCAAAGATCTGTATTTGAATTCATAGAGTCAATGATGAAAACTATGGACTTGTGAAGATCAATTTTTAGCAGAATCCAGTGGTACCTGCGGACACATTAGATGCACAGTCATGCATAATTTATCGATTAGACATACCATGCATGGAGTAAACAAAAGAGAATGGGAACATGAGAGAAACACTCACCCAAAATGGTAAGGAAATAAAATATATCTTTTGGATTCATGCTTTTTAAAAAAATTGTACAAGTCTTTCTCCACGTCTTTGGGATGATCTTCTAACATAGTTCCATTAATGATTTGTGGGTCAATGAACCCAACATCATGGATGAGTCTTACTTTGCATTCCCAAATCTTCAATCTGCATAATAGCGACGGAACAATATAGTTAGGACTATATATATATATATATATATATATATATATATATATATATATATATATATATATATATATATATATATAGAGTGTGGATTTGATATACACGTAAACTCGGATGGTTGTAATCAGAACCCTCCCATATACATCGAGATTCGCACTCATCCCAGAAAAGGTGCTACTTCTCGTAGTTTTTGTAATTTTGAATACCGAAGAGGCAAAGAGGCCGGCTCCTTTCGGCTGTCGCAAATGCCAAAAGAGGAAGCCTACTCTGCCCTTTGTTTGTCCTTAAGCAATTGCCGGCTGACAACTTTCTGATGCAAAGGCTGCCACGCTGGGTTGCTTTCTCGGCCCACCTAGCTGTCAAGCCAAAAGCGGAGGGTTCCATCTACCTGTGCCTCTCTTTCGTCCCTCTCCTACCGTAATGGAAAACAAATTAAAAAGGTTCTGTAGTTATTACGCCGACAGATGAAGCTGCATTTGCACCGGCTGCTGGCTGGAGGAAAGCTCCATCTTGGCCAGCATGGAACAATGCCATGGAGCCGTTGACGACAACGGAGCGGGCGCGCGATACAGCTCTGCCGACGGCAACGATCAGGTCCTTTGGGTATAGCGAACTGTTGGTTAGTGGCCACAACCAGCTGACTGTTCATGGTATATGTCCGTCCGCCTAGCTGGTTGCTGGCCACGACATCACCGGCGCGTGTAGCCGGTGTTGACGCTTGGACTTGTAGTGGCTTCTTCTTCAAATCAGGGACAAAGTGCGGAGCAGTGACAACAGGCCAGGGGTTCGTGGCGTTCCGCAGGGTCGTAGCTTACGTGGTTGCGCGAGGAAACAGTACTACGTACCAGACAAATTTGTTTCTTTGGTATTACACTCGTTCAGAAACAACACCAGAAAACCAGTGGGCAGAATGCAGGATCATCTGCGACGTACAGAAAAGAAAAACACATTATACCGAAACCAGTGGGCTCGTGAAAGACCCTAAAATGTTGTAGTGATAGATGGCTTCCGCTTACTGCACGCGGGCGCGTCGCAGCGCAGGCAGACCGCCAGTCTGTACATATATATGTTTTACTGCTACCTCTGTTCTATCCGGTGCCCTTCTGCTCGATGAAGTGCTGGTGTAGATGGCTCTCGATGCTGGATGCCTTTGTTACTTTAGTCTGTACATGGCTCACGATGCTACAGGGATGAATAAGATAAGATAGCCAGCGCGTATGATGACTAGAAAAATACATAATTAACTTGAAAAAATTACATTGCCCAGATGGCCTTTTTAGTCAGTATATTTTCTTAAACAAGCAGAGACTATACTTTTTTTATTGTAGGTATAAATTGCACTTTCTGAGAGTGGATAAAATGAACGTGGGGCATATGCTCCGTTCAATTTAGAATATGCACTATTCATCTTTTACGAGCATCCACGGTGGGACGCTTATGTAGAGACGCTAGGGATTAAATCCCGGCCGTTTTGTGTAATTTTCGGTAGTTTTTCTAGCACCTATGCCTTAATAGATGTCCAACGCTTATAAAACAAGGGCAAAATTCGAATAGCTGGCTACGGGCGCTTAGGTACATAGGCTAACTTCTCCACAAGCGTCTTTATTAGCGCTGAGCCGTTGTGGCTCCTCTAAAGAGTATAAAAATATATCTGAAATAAATCAGTTGCATAGGTAATGCAAACCCCATCCGGAAGAAATTAGCAGGTTAGGAGGAGGCGCTCCCCACTCGTCGCCCCTAAAATAGATTTTTGTTTTCTTTTCTCCTTGTTCATATTGCAGTGGCATTTCCACAAACAGTCTGCGATGGTGCAGGGGCCTTGTCGGTGTCGATCTGGCAGAAGGAAGCGCTCAATCGCCAAGATAATAACTTCGCTGGGCACCGTCGAGGCTTAGGGCTCTCGCCGCGAGCTCACACTGCTAATTCTACCGTTGACAACAAGTCGCAGGACATGATGGGGTACTACACCAAGATGGAAGGCAGCTTCAATGCCGACATCGAGTCCGAGGCTGCATCGCGCTCCAACCGCTCGCGGCTTTTCGCAACAGCAGCCGCAACAGCCGTCGTGGCTGGCGACGAGGCCTCTAGAACCACAAAAATTATTATCCCTAACCCTAAAAACATCTCACACTCACTAGTACTACCCTCTAGAACCACAAAAACTAAACACAACCTACTTGTAGGATCTAGCAAAAAACCGCATGTTGTAATGTCGCAATGGAGCCGTACGTGTTAGCAAAGAGTGCATGTTGTAATATCGCAACGGAGCCGTACGTGTTAGCAAAGAGAGCATGTTGCAGTATTGTAACAGAGCCGCACATGTTAGCAAAGAGTTTATGTTGTAATATCACAACGGTTCTAGGCATGGTATTCGTAGGTGCTACACAGATAGTTCCCCTTTTATTTTCAAATATTAAGTGGACCACACGAGACAAAAAAAAAGGCATGCCTAAAATCCTATACCTAGATCATAAAATTTGAAATTATTCATGCCCCAAAAATTCTTATACCTTAACCTTACATACCTGAAAACATCTTACATCGAAACGGAGCCATACGTGTTACCAAAGAGTGCATGTTGTAATATCGCAACAGTTCTACATGTGATCGTGGACGGTGTAGTTGAGAACACACCCGTTGGGAAATCCCAAGTGCAAGGTATAATGAAATACACCAGTAAATTTTCCTCAGTGGAGATCCCAAGTGCTTATTTTCAATGAACTAACTCCCTTTCACTCCCAAATTTTCAAGAAGATTCTCAAGCTTCCCGTCTTATTGTTAACGAGAGAATTAAACGTATGGTCAGGTTAAAAACAATAAAAGTAGAAAGGAACAACAAGAAAGTCTTTGAATCGATCGGCGCTCTTTTAAACTACCCATGTATCACCGTGGAGGAAATCATGGAGATGAAGAATCCTCTGGTGACGATTCCCCCTTCCGACAATGTGCTCGAGCAGAGCTCCAGAAGATCTAGATTGGACTTGTGAGACGACGATGTCTCTGGATGGGTTTATGGAAAATAAGCACTTCCCTCGATGTTTTAGGTCAGAAGGAAAATTATAGGCGAAGAGGCATCCCGGGAGGTGGCCTCGACGACTAGGCAGGTAGGGGGTCTTGTCAATAGGACACCAGAAGAACAAAAACTGGCATTGGATATCTTGTCAATAAGTTCATCGAGAACCATGACCTAAAATGATATTAAACTATAGTAGAAACATGCATCAATGACACAAAATAAGTATGGAAGACGGAACAATCAAGAATTATAGATACATTTTTGACATATCGCGGTGCCACTAAATTCAACCCCCCCCCCCCTCCCCCCTCCCCCAACCATCTCTCCTATGAGGAGACACATACGGCGTGGTACTTGAATGCTTCAACAATCTAGTTCCCTTGTCAACTATGAAAATCTAGCCAATAACCCTTAAACCTAAATGCAATATAAAGTGTTCAGCCATATTGATAAAAAAGTGATGTCCTTCTTCCTTCTTATAACATTTAGAAGAAAATATTGAACAGAAAAGCCACATGTACGTGAAAAATTAAACCCCGGTGCCTACAAAAAAGACATTTGACAAGAAAAAATGGAACACAAAAAATCTAACCAATTACCCTTAAGCCTATATGCAATATAAATTGAACACAAAGGGAGCCACATGTTTCTAGTAAAGGTGTTGTCGAACGGTTCTGGACGTGGTGATTGGTGGTGCCTCGTATACCTAGCTACATATCACCAAACACATCCTCCTTTTTACTTGAATCCTTTTTCGCCTTATTTTAACAAAATATTTATGATTGGCTCGTGCGCGTGGTGCGAGGCCTCGCTGGGTTAAGCCTGGGATCGACTTCGGTGGCCGCGGTGCGAGGTCTGACGGGAAACGACGGCGTGGCGCTGCGGGCTGGCTCTCCTTCATCCAGTCCCTACTTTCAGTGCCCATGATGGAGGCGGTGCCAAGGAAACATTCCTTGTCTGCCGGCGGCGGTGGCCATCTTCGGACGGTGATTCCGCTGAGCGTGGCGGCCGTAGGACGGATCCCCAATCCAGTGGGTTAGCTCTTGGCTGGCCGACGACACGTGGAGGGGTCAGCGAGGGTTGTTTGGAGGTCCCCTGCAAAGGTCCCGACGGTGGGGCTCACGCTGCACGGCCATGAAGATCCAGCCAGTTGCATAGTTGGGGGAGCGACTGCCAATGAAAATCGCGCCGACTTTGGTCATTGCGGACGATGGCGACGTCTTTGACGTTGTTTCCTCTCAGGACATCGTTTTGATGCAAAGGCTAGAGGTAGAACGTCCATTTCTAAGGAAAACACAAAATGGTAGCCGCATTTGCCACCTCCATTAGTGGCGGTAGGTGACACGTGTGGCCTGGCTAGCGTGACACATGGTACTTCTGCCAATTTGACTGAGTGGCTAGCCCAGCGACATGGTACTTTTGCCAATTTGACTGAGAGGTGTTCCTTTCTTAATTATATTTGGCCAAGTGGTCTGTTCGGCCAAAATTTCGTGAACTTGGTGGCAAGCAAAATGAACAGAGCCACATACCGTGCTTTTCAACCCCGACTTGCTTGTCCTGTACTATGTGTCTGCTATGTACTGCGTAAGGGATGTAAGAGGCAAAATGAACAGAAACTTTATTTGTGGATACCCGTGATACCTATCGACAGAAAACTTCAGGGTGGACCACGAGTCCACATGGCAGGCTACATAGAAAAATACTTTAATTCAACGATACAAACACAACTTATAAGCCTGCAGTATCATCCAGCTAAACCGAAATCAGCAACAATATGTTGCCGAGTTGCTCAGCCCGTCGACGAGAACATCTAGTACAACAGTGCTTAGCCCGCCGAGCTTATCTGTGGTTCTGAACCGGTCTCCGAGAGGAAAAAGATGGTATCTGGTCACAACAAGAACAAGTGGCATACAAGTGCCGCAATACTGAGAATCTAACAAACCCTAGGTCATCAATGCCACCGCTAGATGACGCGGTTCGGGCTTGGCCAGGTGGCGGACGACAGCACCTGGGCTTGTTCTCCTTGTGCACGTTGGATACTGGTGATGTGAGGCTAACCCCCAACGCTGCCCTGTGGCTGGGGCTGCATCCCCAACGGTCCAGCACGACCCTTGGCGCCCTACCTTGTGGCCTCCAAGAAGTTGCGGCTTTGCTTCAGTCTGGTAGCAAGACCTTGTCAGTTGGATTCTTGATTGGTCGAACTAGTCGCCGATCTGCAGAAACCTTGTGTAGAAAACCTAAATAAATGATTTGCTCAATATTTAAATAGCAAACTGTAGAAAAATGTACACACCACCAGTATTCAAGGTTTGCCAAATGCTTAGATAGAGAAAAAAACACTTTGAAGAAGGCAAAAAGAGAGCCACATGTGCTACCAAAGAGTGCATGTAGCAAACATTGGAACAGTTCTAGGCGTAGAATTTAAAGGTCCCATAAAAAGGAGCCACGCCGCTTCGAACACTTGTATATCCAAGTGTGTTACCACAAATGTTCTAGGAATAATCTTTAAATCTGCTACCCCTAAACCATTAACACTACACTTCTATGGACTGAGCTACAGATTACAATTTACTTAGCTAGTTCACACCATGTCAATAAACTGATCAGTACACCGTGGGTGTGGACTTCTAATTCAAAATGATTTCTATTTCGAGTTTAGACTATTAGCCAAGAAACTCGGCAAGGTTTAGACTTCCTACATTTTTAAACAACAAAAACTGAATTATGGTCAGCATGGTAGCAAGCCTTTATAGGACAGAGTTACATACTCCAGACTATATGAGACCATATGAAAGAGAAAACAAGTCTCAAAGTTCGCGAAGTGCACCGGAGTCCATGGCATCGATCTCTAGCTAAGCAGGCACCTAAAGATTACAAATCAAGGCTTCCCAAAAACACGATGAAAGCAAATTTGCAAATAAAATCTTGAAATTTTGGACAGGACATGACACCCATGTCTATCCAAGCAGGCGGCTGGGGTTTTCTTAGGAACCACTAAAAAATTGCAAATCAAATCTAGAAATTTAGACCTATCCCAGTTTGCCATAGAAAGTTATCCCTCGTCGCGCAAAGATCTCCTTCCATGAGAAATTCTAACTAGGAGAAAGTATTGAAAACTATAGCTATCAATCAATCCCATGAAATAAAAATGGGCCCAAAGAACACTCTTGAAAAACCAACGATGCCTTTGTGCTCTACAAATGGTATGGGTGTACATTCTAACGATGCATCCCTGGCTCCATGACTTAACACATGCGATTTCCGTGCATGAGGATCTGAAAAATAACATGTGTAAAAAAAGGCAGAGAAGAACATAAACTTTCTCTAAGAACACACATAAACACTAAAGAAAATAGGAACCTTATCTCCTTACAGCCTGAACTCTAATTTCATTTTCAGCAAAATAATGAATGATCGAAGGTATTAGCACTACAAAGTACAGCCAGAATCAGTATGGAGAGACTACACCATGCACTCTCATCTGCGGCTTCAATTTCAGTGTGGATCGTTTCTTTATCAAACACAACATAAAGCTCTAACCGAATTGAACTGTTAATACTCCTAAAAATCACTTCGGCTAAAAACAACCTAAAAATCATCTTTTTGCTGAGAGAAAATTACAGTAACCCTCGTACATAAACAAATAGGAAAAAAAAACAGTCTAGTCCATATAAACATAAGAAATAGGAACTTGTGAATAGCAGAACTCATGAGAAGGGCACACAATATTAAGAACCAGACAAACAATAGTAAGAACCAGGCACACTTGTGTTTTGGGCAGAAAAGGTATGGTTTAATCGCAGCGGAAGGAGAACAATTGAATCAGCTAGCAGCATTGAGAAGAACACATGTGCCTATTATAAAAAAAACATATTGCATATGTCCGCATTTTGAAACAGAAAAGAAATGACAACCCACCATTGCAGAACGCTAGAGCTAGGGGGAATAACAGCTCCTAAGATGGATACTATTAATAGAAATTAAGAAAGGGAATCACCTAATCATGCACTTTGGGTCGTATTTGGAGAGTGCTAACCGTTTATGTGGTACAGAGACATGGAGCAGCGCTGGAATGATGCTCAAAAGATGGAGCATTTATGGAGACACAATGGACACAGAGAGATTACACACATGCATTTTGAAATAATAGCAAAAAATTCACGTTTTTTGAAATAAAAATATAACACTTAACTAAGCAGTTTTCAGTCAAGCATTAGCACAAACAGGTATTGGGCAAACATACAACACATCTGATTACCTGATCAGAACTGAGATGCACATGAGGCCAGACGCACAGGCAGATATGTAGAGACCTACTAAGAAACATTAGGCAGATCATAAGCGACAACAGAAGGAGGTTGAAATGAGAAAAATGGGCACGCATCCTCAGCGGTGGTTCATGAATACGGATTTTGCAGGAAAGTTACCTGTTCAGGCCCTCATACACCACCAACGACCACCCATCTGCCTCATCCATTTCTTCCTCATGCTCGACTAGTGGTGCAGGAAGCAGCATGGTACTGGAGAGAGATGAAATTTGGGGGCGACGAAGAGCAACGGGAAGAACATGAGGTCGCTACCTGGAGAGAGAGGAAGCGCTTTTTGAAGAAAGGGGGCCTGGATGGAAAGAGTGCCTCGTAGAGCCGCCGGAAGGAGTGTAGCGGGACGCATCAAGGCCTTGGCACGGATCGGCAAGCAGTCGCTGTGCCGCCGCCTTGAGGCTCGGATCCCCGCGCCGCATCGATTTAACCGCCACGAGGCAACCCCTAACAACCGGCGGCGGCGAGCGGTGCTTCTCGTCGGCGGGAGGAAGTGGAAGAGGCGGGGTGGACGTCGAGGTGGGGACAGAGGAGGCGAGGAAGATCCAGCGGCGGCGGTTGGCCCAGGAAGGCAGGCCGGCGGCGGATGGACCGGGGAAGCAGGTCGGCGGCGGGTGGCACGGCGACGAAGCTGGGCAGGCGCGGGGAGTAATCGACGGACGACGGTGCACTCCAGGCTCATGGGAATGGGTTCGGTGTGGGTGGGGAACGATACGGTTCAGTCGTCGCCTCGTCGATCCCGGTGATTGAGGAAAGGGCTAATGGCGACCAGCACGACTCCACGGGATTGCTGGAACTGTTTCCAAGCCCGGCACCGAAGAGCAGCTTCACGGGAGTCGATCTCCTATGTCTCGAACAAATAAACAGGCCAGAGCAGCAGGCCTATGGCCTGTGGTAAGCAGGAAATGGGGCCAAGACCAGCTCAAAGAGGAAATACCAAACATCCGTCGCTAAAGATGGAAAAGGTGGACACGAAAATGTTTGACAACCAAGCGACAGAATCTCAGTACAAGGTTGACGACCGAGATTGCTATGTCCACGGTATCGTTTCATAGGAAAGCTTTTGACTATATATATATATATATATATATATATATATATATAGTGTAGGCAATGAAGAACGAGATGAGGTAGAAATAAATCACTTACAGAACGTAGCAACGCAGGATAGATTTGTCGAGCTCACGCAGATTGAACAGCTGGAACAATTCACTCATCTCAACTGTTACAAAGTACTTTTTGGTGTGATGCTCCTCTGTATAATCCACATACACAAATTCTTTGTCGGTCCATGCTATGAAATCTTTGTACCAACGTAGCAGACTTTGCATTAGTGGTGGTAGATCCTTTTCCTTCGCAGGCTCGACGAGAGGCCCTTTCTTCACATATTTTAATGCTACGTCAGCCATTGGCATATCGTCCATGCCTAAAAAGGCACGAAGAGACATACCGGCCTCGGACGCATTTTCCATGGCAGTAGCTACAGTCAATCCCATTGCTGTCACAGCTTCTATGACCTCGGGGTCCTGTTCCGGAGCGGCTTTCACTATGAGCGGGGGGATCGATTGTTTACTCTGCATCCCGAGCTGGGCAACTTGTTTCCCGCTTTTTATCATTTTTCCTTTTCCTTTCTCCTGCTCCACTATTTTTGCTTTCTCCTCCTCCAATATTCCTGCTTGCTTACGAAGTTCAATATCATAGTCTTTAGGCATATTCTTCACGGCTTGGGACACTGTCGACAAAAAATCCGTAGCCCAATAGTCTACAATCGGAGGGAATACTTCCTTGGGCTCAGGCTCCTTTAGCGCCTTCAGTCGGCCCTTCCATTTGTCAACGTCAGCCTTCACGGCCAATTTGGTTTCAGCATCACTAAGTTCCCAAGGCCTTGGGGGGAGAGGCTTCAGTGATGGCTCCGGTACCCGTGTGGTCTTAGGTACATAAGGCTCCGGGTTAATAGACCAAGAGCAGGTTCCCTTGCTGTCTGCCTGCTTCTGTTTCTTCGCTGGAGGAGGAATGGGGGGCGACGTCCGCTTATCCTCCGGAGGAGGAATGGGGGGCGACGACGTCTGCTTTTCCTCCGGAGGAGGAATAGTGGGAGACGTCTGCTTTTCCTCCGGAGGAGGAATGGGGGGCGACGTCTGCTTAACCGCCGGAGGAGGAATCGTGGGCGACGACTGCTTAACCGCCGGAGGAGGAAGATCGGGGGACGGCGTCGAATGGCGTGAAGGAGGCGTAGGTGAACCAGCACCACCACCACCACCACCACCAGCACCTGCACCATCGTAGGGGGGTGGACTTGTTAGCCTTGGCGTCTCGCCTGGAAACACTATGTACTTCTTTTTCCATAAAATGAACTGGCGCTTGACATCTCCAAGTCTTCTCTCCCCTTCGGGTGTAGCTATGTCAATCTCCAGGTCCTCAAACGCTTGGACTATGTCTTCCACCGTGACACGAGCATAGCCATATGGAATGGGGTTGTTGTGATGGAGTGCTCCAGGTGTATAGGGTAAAGCACTGCCGGTAGCCACCTTCATGGAAATGTTCCCCACGGGATAATGCAGATCACATTCTTTCATCTCCTTTACGTCATCCACGGGGTAGTGAGGCTCCGGTGCACGACTCTCGATCATCGGTGCATTAGCACCTGCAGTCGGGGCCTCCGTGGAAGCCATGCTGCTTCTCCGCTGCTGGCTTCCGAGATCCGTTGCATGTTCTTGATGCGGCCCTGCAGCCGACGCTTTTTCTTTCTCAAGTATTCCCTCCACGACCTTCTTCAGGTCACAAACTTCCATTGCAAGATTCGACAGTTGATCTGCAGCCCGGTCCGTACCTCTCCTACGGCTTCTGTAACAGTACGGGTCACCCTCCTGGGAAAACCCTACTTTCCACGGCAATCTGCCTTTGCCTCGTATATGTCCTCCGTGTTCAGGATTTCCGAGGGCATGGGTCAGTTGGTCTCTCTCTCTGTTGAACGTGATCTTGCCCTGTTGAGCTAGGTCATTGCGTCAACAAGGTCTTTTGTGGGAGCAAACTTTTTCTGCCGGTGAACAAACTCCCCTGTCTCCGGGTCTAGCGATCCCCCATGCCCGTACCACCACATTTTGGCTCTTTCCCTAGACGGATTCCTCTTGCCCTCAGGCCGTCCTCCATTGCCTGCCACTTAGGCGCCGAAACGCGGTATCCTCCTGGCCCCATAACATGATGGTACTGTTTCTTTTCCGCATTAGTCTTATTTTTTTCGACATTTCCTTGAAATGCTCCGATTTGTGTTGCGTCACAAATTCGGTCCAATCATCTCTCAGTTTCTCATATTGTCCAGTGAAAATCGGAGTCTTGTCCTTGCTGACATATTCACGGAACAATTTTTTCTTGAAGTCCCGAATGCTTCGGCCATCTTCTGAAGAGCGAACTCTTTGACTATCCTCCTCCTCTGACGTCCACCCGGAACCTCCTCACCGAATTCATCTTTTTTTTGTATTCCGGAGGTAGAATGAAATGTGCAATAAGCTTTCTAAACATAATCTTTTTCGTTCTCTTGTCGACATAACTGAAACCAATACGTGCTTTCTTGGGCTCCTTCCATTCCTGGACGGTGATCGGGACGATGTCTCTAACAATGACTCCACATTGGTTGATAAACTTTGTGGTGTGCTGTAGGGGCTTGCCGATTTCACTGACTGATTCGATGGTATATGTTTCTTCATCTTTCATCGCCTTGGATTGGCCACGCTTTGTCATACTAGATCCGACCGAGGGCTAAAATAAGAAAGAGAGTCGCGCGCGTTAGTCTTTGCAATTGGACCGAGGGCTAAAATATATACCTCGCCGGAGGTGGTTGTTCTTTGCAATTGGAGATCGTCGTTTGTCGACGGTTGACCTCCGTCATCAATGTCCATTCCTTCATCTCCTTGATCATCGACAATGTCCGTTTCTTCACCTGTTTGCTCGTCGACAATGTCTGTTCCTTCACGTTCTTGATTATCAAAGTTCAGATAAGAAGAGACTACATCCTCTTGTTGCTCATCTTCTGGGCCCGGCACATAAGGGATCGGGTTGGCTATCATGCCGTATATAAAACCTTCAGCCTCCTGGTCCGTAAACGGCAAGGCTCTATTGTCCGCCATATGTCACTCCTGCAGACATGCATGTAGTAAAAATTAATTAAGTATATAGGAGACTTAGCAAATATTTTCGTAGAAGGAGGGAAAACAGATTTGTAGGGTTTTCGATGGAAGAACGATGACCACCGGAGGGGGAAAACCATACTTTAGAGGTGTGTCCAAGATTAGTTTCTCAAATGACTTGGAGAACCCCATAGCTAGGTTGCATTTGCTTTCCTGGTCATTTTGGTATATTACACTTAATATTCTGAATTTATTGAATTAAAACTTATTTTCATTATTTTAATGAATTTAATACAAATTCAAATATGGTCTCATTTTGAACTTTGTCAAACATGAATGAAAATGATATAAACAGATAGCTTACATTTTTCTGAACATTTTACATATTTTTCCAAAAAATGTGAAATTATAAATTAAAAGTTATTTAATTTAGAAGATTATTTATGTTCTGTAATTCCATATAACGTTATTCCGTGTCACGATGACGTCATCATGACGTCACCCCTGGCGTGACCCGGTGGCCGGCGGTTGCAGTTTCCGGCGATTCCGACGGAACCGGCCACGGGGGAGGGAACGGAGATGGGGAGGAGGCCACTGTGGTGCTCGCCCACGGGGGAGGGGACGGAGATGGGGACGAGGCCACGGCCACTGTGATCTCGCCGGCGGCGAATCTGGCCACGGCCACTGTGGCGGGAGATGGGGACGAGCGCGAGGGCGACGCGTTCACAGTTCGTGGTCGCCGTTCGAGGGCGGCGCGTTCGCGCGCGATTCGTGGTCGCCGTTCGATGGCGTTGGTTCTAGGGCGACGGCGACGGCCCGCGGGGAACCTACCGGAGAGACGGCGACGGGGCGGGGGCGGAGCAGGGTGGAGGCGGTGGAGAGAAGGGCGCGACGACGGTGACGGCGACGGCGATGGCGACGGCGCGGTCCTCTGAGCGGGCGTCGGCGACGGCGACGGGGCAGAAGACGAGCGGGCGCCGGCGCGAGGGAAGACGAGGGTTTGGAACTTAGAAAATTTTGGGGCAGCAAGGCGTCGCACATATATAGGTCCAGCCTTTAGTCCCGGTTCGTGAGAGCAACCGGGACTAAAGGTCCCCTGGCGGGCCTTTAGTCCCGGTGGGTGTCACGAACCGGGACTAAAGGTGAAAATTTTCGCGGCGTTTTCGTTCCCGCGCAGAACGAGCCTTTAGTCCCGGTTGGTTTCACGAACCGCGACTAAAAGTGGTTATTCGAATTCTTTTCCTTTGCCCAAACTTAAAAGTACAAATAATATATCAGAAAATTCAGAAAAATAAAACTAATTCTTTTTAAAATCTTAAAAGTACAAATAATATATCAGAAAATTCAAAAAATAAAACTAATTCTTTTTAAAATCTTGAATATATATATAGATAAAAAAGGCAGTACATAATGGCTAGAGTGGATCTAAACCTAAACGGAGAGCATAGATGCATGATCTGATATCTGCTGCTAGTCATACTCCTGCCTAGGCCTATAGTACATGTACTCGTATTCGTCGTAGTCGCCGCCGCCGTCGTCGTCACTATCGTCTGACGGTGCTCTGCACTCCCTCGGAGGATCACGACTCCAGGACTGGGCCTGAGGGTACCGCAGGCGGGGGATATCGCCGGCCCTGATGTAGTCCATGACGCTCTGTAGAGTCCGGCCGGACCACCATAGCCGACGACCGGCCTCGTGAAAGTTCCCAGGAGGCAGGCCGTCCTCCTCATACCTGGCGAGCGCCCTCTCACGCCGATTGATGAAGAAGGCATCCCAAGTATGCTGGTTATCGGGATGCCAACTGGGATTCCTCCGCTGCTCCGGCGTGAGCTCGTGATAGTAGTGGTTCGTGATGGCCGCCCGACGCGCCACACCTTGAGGAAGAGGAGGGACCGGCACTCCTCCGGCGCTCAGCATCCAACCGGCGGGAACGTTGTAGCCGCACGGGCAGTGGTAGTTCGAGGCCGAAAGTGCCTCCGCCTGGATGAATGTTAGAGTGGGTACGGTAGAAGCCATGAGAGAGAGTGGTGAGTTTGTATATGTGTTTATGCCAATGGTGTGGCAATGCATACATATATATAGCGAGAAGAAAACATCCCTTTAGTCCCGGTTCGGGACACCAACCGGGACTAAATGGGTTAGGGTTTCGTTCGGACCAATCAGATAGAATCACATGGATCGTGTGTTTCTTTAAAGCGCTTGTGAGTCGTTGGATCCGGGGTGTGTTTCTCTCAAGCTGTTGTGAGCCGTTCGATCAGGGCTACGGTGTGTTTCTTTCGAGCTGTTGTGAGCCGTTGGATGAGGTGGTTTCTTAACCGTTGGATCAAAACCCTAGCACAACACTTTGTGAGCCAGAGGACCCTATATATAGCCCACCTTCATACACCGGTCAGTTCATCGAGCAAATACAAAACATCCGGATTCGCCATCATACGTCCTGCCGTGCATTTGGTATGCATATTGCACCCAGTAGCCACGGTGAGGCTGTATGATGGCGATACCGATTGTTTTGTTCTACATCCCCCTTTAAGGTTTGATACATCATATATTCAATTTATCGAGCAAGTACAAAACATCCGGTTTCGCCATCATACGTCCTATCGTGCATTTGGTATGCATATTGCACCGAGTAGCCACGGTAGGGCTGTATGATGGTGATATCGATTGTTTTGTTCTACACCCCCCCCCCCCTTTAACACATCCATCCATGCTATGGGTCAGTGTTCACTTTGAGCTCGGTTAGTAATGTGCAACTATTTGCTTGGTTGATCTGTTAGGGTGGCGCGTGGCGCGGGAGTTGCGACGCGTGGCGCGGGAGTTGTGACGCGTGGCCAGGAGGGCGCGCGCGGTATAAACTGTCGCGCCTCGAGCGCGTCTTCTCCTCTCCACGCACCGTCGCGCTTCCACCATGCCTCCGAGGAGGAACAGCACCACCGGCTTTCGCGGCGTCCGAGCACGGCAGAACGGAATGTTCAGCGCAGATATCCGCTGGGGTGACGACCGCATCCCCCTCGGCTCCTTTGCGACGGCGGCGGAGGCCGCCCGCGCCTGGGACGCGGCGGCCTGGCGCCTCAACCGCCCGCGTTCGCTGATGAACTTCAACGACTGCCACACCGTCTGGGAAGCGTAGGCCAGGGCACCGAAGCCGCAGATCGTCACTGCCGCCGACCACCTCCACCTCCGTCACCGCGCGTTTCAGGGCCTAGTCGACGCCAGGGAAGAACGCGTCGTCCGCGAGTATTACCGGAACAACCCGGGGGAGGAGAGCGCCGACGAGGAGCTCTGGCAGACCCGCGCGGCTGAGCGGGGGGAGCGCCGCCTCGAACGCCACCTCGCGTTAGATGCCGCTCGGGAGGCGAGGACGAGGGCGCTGCAAGAGCTTCGTCGGGCCGACCGCGCCGGCGAAGTATGGGCCTCCGACGATCCGAGGTGGGGGCCTATCTCGGACATACCATCATGCACCTCCGACGACGACGAGGAGGTCACCGACGAGTTCGCCGACGTCGATGTCCCGGAGGAGGTCACCGACGAGTTCCCCGACGACGACGAGGAGGAGTAGTGTTCGTATGTTCTCTCTTTTTAATAAAAGAATTTGTATGCCGGCGACACTGCGGCGCGCTAGCGCGTCTGTTTTCTGTTTTTAGTAAAAGTTATGAAATCAGATATTTTATCTCACAAGGTTTTGAGACATTTAAGTAACTTTCTGTTTTCCATGCTTTCCACTCGTTTTCTCAAATATTTTGCAAAGGAGTTAGTCTTAAACACATCAGAGATAATATAATTCACATGATCCATTCAAAAAAGTTTGGTACACAATAAATTATTACACATCAATTCTTCCCTTGTGTCCCTGCTTTCTTACGAAGTGGCCGTATCCATGGAGCATCCTCATCATTTAACTTAATGCTTGGGTCAGTGTTGACTTTGAAGGGCGGAATTTCACCAAACATATTATAATCTTCTGACATGTCTGTCTTGTCCTCCACTCCCACGATGTTTCTTTTCCCTGAAAGAACAATGTGGCGCTTTGGATCATCACATGATGTACTGATCGTTTTCTTATCTTTCCGTTTCCTCGGTTTGCTACTCATGTCCTTCAAATAGAAAACCTGAGCGACATCTTTGGCTAGGACGAATGGTTCGTCAAGGTAACCAAGATTGTCGAAATCCACCATTGTCATTCCGTATTGCTCGTCCACCTTTACCCCACCTCATGTTAGCTTGAACCATTTGCACCGGAACAAAGGGACCTTAAAGGAGGGTCCATAGTCAAGTTCCCATATCTCCTCTATGTAACCATAATATGTGACCTTTTGCCCAATCTCGGTTGCTGCATCAAAGCGGACACCACTGTTTTGGTTGGTGCTCTTTTTATCTTGGGAGATCGTGTAAAATGTATTCCCATTAATCTCGTACCCTTGGAAAGTCGTTATTGTCGAAGATGGTGTCTTGGCCAACATGTACAGCTGATCTTCAACATCATTGTCATTCATTAAATGTTTTCGCAACCAACTGCCGAAAGTCTCCATGTGGGCCTTTCTAATCCATGATTCAGGCTTCCCCGGGTTGTTCGAGCGTAAAATATTCTTGTGTTGCTCGAAGTACGGAGCCACCAAGCTCGAATTTTGCAGAACTGTGTAGTGTGCTTCAGTCATAGAATGACCTTCCATACATATCGTTGATTTCCTTCCGATCGTGCCTCTTCCACTTAGTCTCCCCTCGTGCCGCGATTGAGGAATACCAATCGGCTTAAGGTCAGGAACATAGTCAATCCAGAACTCAATTACCTCCTCATTTCCATAGCCCTTTACGATGCTTCCTTCTGGCCTAGCACGGTTACGAACATATTTCTTTAATACTCCCATAAACCTCTCGAAGGGGAACATATTGTGTAGAAATACAGGACCGAGAATGGAAATCTCTTCGACTAGGTGGACCAGGAGGTGCGTCATAATATCGAAGAAGGATGGCGGAAACAGCAACTCGAAACTGACAAGACATTGGACCACATCGTTCTGTAACCGTGGTAGATCTTCTGGACTGATTACCTTCTGAGAGATTGCATTGAGGAATGCACACAGCTTCACAATGGCTACTCGAACATTTTCCTGTAGGAGGCCCCTCAAAGCAATCGGAAGCAATTGCGTCATAATCACGTGGCAGTCGTGAGACTTCAGGTTTTGGAAGTTTTTGTCCGCCATGTTTATTATTCCCTTTATATTCGACGAGAAGCCAGACGGGACCTTCATACTGCTCAGGCATTCAAAAAAATGACCTTCTCTTCTTTCGTAAGAGCGTAGCTGGCACGACCTTGAAACCATTCCGGATGCCGGTCATCTGGGTCTTTCAAAAGTTGCTGATCCCGCCGTGCTTCCTTTGTATCCTTTGTCTTCCCATACACGCCCAAGAAGCTTAGCAGGTTCACGCAAACATTCTTTGTAACATGCATCACGTCGATTGCAGAGCGGACATCTAGGACTTTCCAATACTTTAGCTCCCAAAATATCGATTTCTTTTTCCACATGGGTACGTGCCCGTCAACTCCCTGCGGAACTGATTGTCCGCCAGTACCCTTTCCAAAGATGACATTCAAATCCTTGACCATATCAAATATCTCAGCTCCAGTACGTTCCGCAGGCTTCGGCCGGTGATGTGCCTTTCCATTGAAATGCTTGCCTTTCTTTCTTACGTTATGATTTCGGGGAAGAAATCGACGATGACCCAGGTACACGTTCTTCCTACAATTATCCAAAAATACACTTTCAGTCTCATGTAAGCAGTGCGTGCATGCTTTGTATCCCTTATTTGACTGTCCCGAAAGGTTACTGAGAGCAGGCCAATCGTTGATGGTTACAAAAAGCAACGCTCGTAGGTTAAATTCCTCTTCTTTGTGCTCATCCCACACAGGTACACCAGGTCTGCCCCACAATTGTAAAAGTTCATCAACTAATGGCCTTAGGTACACATCGATGTCGTTGCCGGGTTGCTTCGGACCTTGGATGAGCACTGGCATCATAATGAACTTCCGCTTCATGCACAACCAAGGAGGAAGGTTGTAGATGCATAGAGTCACGGGCCAGGTGCTATGGCTGGAGCTCTGCTCGCCAAAAGGATTCATGCCATCAGTACTTAGACCAAATCTTATGTTCCTTGCGTCAGCTGCAAAATCTTTGAACTCTATGTCGATCTTTCTCCATTGCGTTCCATCAGCGGGGTGTCTCAACTCCCCGTCGGACTTACGGTCCTCTTTGTGCCATCGCAACAACTTGGCATGCTCTTTGTTCCTGAACAGGCGTTTCAACCGAGGTATTATAGGAGCATACCACATCACCTTGGCGGGAACCCTCTTCCTGGGTTTCTCGCCCTCAACATCGTCACCAGGGTCATCGCCTCTGATCTTATAACGCAATGCAGTGCATACAGGACATTCATTCAAATCCTCGTATGCACCGCGGTAGAGGACACAGTCGTTAATGCATGCATGTATCTTCAGAATCTCTAAACCTAGAGGGCACACAACCTTCTTTGCTTCGTACGTACTGGCGGGCAACTCGTTATTCTTCGGAAACATATTCTTCAACATTTTCAGCAAATTTTCAAATGATGAGTCAGCTACACCTTCCCGTGCCTTCCATTTCAGCAAATCCAGTGTGGAGCCCAGCTTTTTCAGACTATTGTCGCATCCTGGGTACAGTGACTTCGTGTGATCCTCTAACATGCGATCCAAATTCTCCCTCTCCTTGTCAGTTTCGCAGCGTCTCCGTGCATCAGCAATGGTCCGACCAAGATCATCAGCGTGCTCATCATGTGCCTCTTCTTCACCTTCACCAAACCCTTCCCCACCTTCAGCATCATCCTCCATGAAAGTATCACCGAAAAGCTCATGATAGTTGAAATCGATATCATCCTGTTCTTCATCTTCTTCTATTCTAACCCCTCTTTCTCCATGCTTGGTCCAACAATTATAGCTTGGCATGAAACCGTGCCGAAGCAGGTGCATGTGAACGACTCTTGAGGAGGAGTGACCCTTCTCATTCTTACATTCAGCACATGGACAGATAATAAAACCTCGTTGCTTGTTCGCATTTGCCACTACGAGTAAATCTTTCAAACCCGTAGTGAACTCGCCGGAGAGTCGGTTACCGTACATCCATTGCCGATTCATCTGCATTATTATTATATAAAGTATATAATTAACCATCATGCATCTGTTAAACTAACTAGCTAGCTGGAAATAATACAAATCATGAAAGGTTGAAGTTGCTAACCGCGATCACGGAGGTAAAATAAATGAAAACGCTCAAGTGTGTTTATGCTATCGGGCATTTCATCGAACACCTTGTGTGCATAGTAGGAACCAAAAGCATACCCACCACCCCTTGTGAATATTGTGAGCAAATGTGGCCAAGTGCAGCGAGCTGAGTCCTATATATAGGGATGGGCCTTTAGTCCCGGTTCACCTGGACAACCGCGGCTAAAGGCCTTGGGGCCGGCCCGAGGACCTATTAGTCCCGGTTGGTCTGGCCAACCGGGACTAAAGCCCCTCCCCTCCGCCAGCTGTGGGCCGAGCGCGCTGGGCCCAGACTATTGGTCGCGGGTCTCGTCCCGAACCGTGACTAAAGACCCCTATGGTCGCGGGTCCATTATTTTGGGGACTAATGGGGGCGTACCGAAGGCCTATTTTCTACCAGTGTTTCCAAGAGAGCGGACGGAAAGTAAATTGTAACCAAGGGATTCGACAAGCATGACGTTCACGATAGTTATATCGGGAGACACCACAACCTTGCTGAACCCGAATACCTTAGACTTGGATGAGTCCCCATAAGTGACGGTTGCTTGAATGTCATTTGGTTGCAACTCCGTCACTAGTTCTTTGCTTCCGGTCATATGATTAGTGCATCCACTATCAAGAATCCATTTAGTCCCACCGGAAGCATAGTCCTGCAAGAGATCATTGACTAGAGTTAGGACCCGAGATGGGTCCCTTCATGTTAGCAACAAGGGTCTTTGGAACCCAAATAGTGTAGTCAATGAAACCCTCAATAGGACCAACATATTTATCTTGCACAACACCATAATAATAAACATATAAGAAATGGTGTGGATTGTTAGTTCCCGCGGAGGTGCTACGAGTAGTGGTGTCCCTCATGACATTACTACTTGAGGCAACATTGTTTGCTTGTGCGGGTGTTCTACGAGTAGTGTTGTCCCTAATGACAATGCTACCCGAAGCACCCTTTTGGTTCTTCTTCTTGTTCTTCTTCTTCTTTTTCTTCTTCTTGGCTATATAGCCAATCCCTTTCTTACCCACTTGTTTCCTTGGAGCACTTAATTGCGGTCTAGCAATGACCGCATTAGGACTAGGGGCAACCACTTGTGGGGTGGCTAACACAACCTTCTCAACTTGAGGGATTTTGCCCTTGAGCCTTGCTAGCTCATCCTTCAACCTAGCATTTTCCTCAATAATATTTGCATGATCACAAGAAGAAGTAGAGGTGCTAGGATGGTTAGATTGAGTAAGTTGAGTTTGAAGTTGTTCATGCAACTCTTTGAAGGATGAGTGTTGGCTTTCAAAGGCTTTGTGAGCATTGGTTAGCTTTTCAAACTCCTCGGTTAGTTTACCATGACCAACCCCAAACTCGACTTTATCCTTTTTAGCCTTTTTATATTTAGCAATAGCAAGATCACGTTCCTTAATGATTTTAGAGACAAGTTCATTATGGGTTGATTCAATAGATTCAAGTTCATCTTCTAGAGAAATTCTACCATCATGCTCTTCTTCAAGAGTCATAGAGAGGGATGCAATTTCATCCGCATCCCTTCTCTCAACCTCACCTTTCTTCTCAAGGGCCTCTTGGGCCTCTCCCAATTGCCTCATGAGATGCTCAAAGTACTTCTTGGTCTCCCCTTGCATATTAGACATAAAACGGTCCAAGGAGACCCTTTCATCTTGTTCTCTATGACTAGCAATATGTTCCAGTTCACTAGGGGTCTTAGAGTTAGGACAAGATGATACCTCCGTGGCCTTAGCCATTAAGCACTTGGCATTGCGTTGAGGAAGATTTTCATTGGGGAATTCAAAGAGGGATGACGAAGATGGAGTGGAAGCAATAGCTAGAGCGGCCACTTCACTTGATGTTTCTTCTTCTTCATCACTCCCGGAATCATACTCCACTTGAGTCAAGAACACAAACTTGGTGGGGGATTTCTTGTCGAATGGTTTCTTCTTGAAATGAGGTTTCTTGTATTCAACCTTGGACTTGTCCTTGTGAATGAGCTTGCCACTATGGTGTTCTATATTCTCATAGGGGCACTCCGCAATGAAGTGATGCTTGTCTTGGCAATTGAAGCAAAATCTAACTTTTTGAGCCCCATCATTTCCATAACGAGCCTTGGTATTCTCCTCAACAAATTTCTTGCCCTTGGGGGGATTGTTCCAAAACTTTTGCACGGTAAGAGCAATGAGATCCTTTAGAACGGGATCATAGTCTTGTTCCTTCAAAGGGGGCAATGCCTCTTCTCCATCTTCTTCATTCTCAACCTCTCTTGACAAAGCCTTGGCCTTCAAAGCAACGGATGCTCCTTGGTGCATACCTATGGCCCTAGCACGGTTGTCAAGAGAATTCTTGGTTTGCACTTTGTAAGAACACAATTCTTGCATCACTTGAGTTGAGGTCATGATGGAGAAATCATGTCTTCCTTGAATGCTCTTCAAGTCCGTGTCCTCAAATGGCATCACGGCAATCATGTACTTCCTCTTGATCCAAGCATCCTCAATATACTTTGCACCCGCACTAGAGAAGGCGGTGGCAAGAGTTTTGAGTCTTCGATACATGTCAACGTGATCTTCTCCATCACGCATGAAAAATCCTTCGGCCTCATTGGTCAAGGTGTCATAGCGATTTATTTGCATGCTCTCATTCCCAACAAACATGATGACTAGTGCATCCCATGTTTCTTTGGCGGTGGAGAAGTGTTGAAGATGTGGCATGTGGTTTGGACCCACGGCTTGTTGAAGAATGGACAAAGCGGTGTAGTTTAGTTGGCAATCTACGGCCTCTCTTCTTGTGAGATTCTTGGGGTCAAAGGGTTTGTATCCGTCACGAGTGACCCTCCAAAGATCTATACAAGAAGATTTCATGTGAGTCTCCATATAGTATTGCCATTCACGAAAAGAATATGCATCAATTTTAGGTGGATCTCCCCTAGGGATTATATGAGGATGGGGGACGGGAGGATCGGGATAATAACTACCGGGAACGGCATGACATCCTCCATCTCCTTCCGTACTAGATTTAGCGGATTGTTCGGCGGAAGCATTTTTATGTGGTTCACCATCTACCCCTTTCTTGACACCCTCCGGATTAGTCTCCGGAAGGGATGAGTCGACCACCTCCGGTCCTATGGCTTTGAGGAGTTGTGTCATGAGTTGACGCAACTCATCAAATTTTGTGTCTATGGATGAGGTCAATGGATTTATCAATGCATTGAGATCATCCATGGTCACATTGCCATCGGACGGAGCGTCAACCAAATCATCTCCCATACTTAAACTCTTAGGCGGTTAAGCCCGATAGAAGAGCCGAGGCTCTGATACCAATTGAAAGTAAAGTATGGGAACCTAGAGGGGGGTGAATAGGTGCTACGACCAATTTTAATTTTTCTTTTGAATTAGGCTTGACACAAAGGTAAATTGTCTAGATAATGCAGCTATGGTGAATTTAGCTATATGACAAGGATAACAATAAACACAATGCAAGCGATAAGTAAAGAGAGTGAGGGAACGAGGTCACCAAGGTGGAGGACACGGAGACACGATGTATTTCCGAGTTCCTCCTTTTTAGGGGAGTACGTCTCATTGGAGGGGTGTGAGCTTGCCATGAAGGCCTACTCAACGCCACGAAGGCCTCACCCTATTCTCCGATGAACTTCGCCACAAAGGCCTAGTTCACCTTCCACTATTGAACCCCTTTGAGGCGGGGATCGAATCCTTTACAAACAACTTGGGGCACACACCTACAACCAAATTGGGGGCTCCCAACTCTTCTTGAATCAACAACAAGTATCAAGATGCCTAGGTTCTCCACAAGAGGAAACCCTAGGCAAGATCCCTCAAGCTAGAGAGGGGGAAATGAAGAACGTCTGGGTGAAGATGTAATCGGGGCCTTCTCCTTCAATCCTCCAAAGATCTTCGAGATTGGGTCGAGGGATTGGGAGTAATGAGAGATTTGGTGAGTTCTTAAATGCTCATAAATGCTAAGGGGAAGAACTAGATCTTGGGGAAGAAGAGGAGGGGTATTTATACCCCCTCCTCACAACTAGTCGTTGTGCAGGAAAAAGGGGACCGGAATATCCGATCCAAGTTTGGACCGGAATATCCGGTCTGCTTTCTTCACGCAGTCCTGCATATCTGAACCGGATTATCCGGCTGCTCCGGAATAATCCGGTTCAAATAATCCGGTTCACTCCAGTGAGCAATACTTCCAGTCCTTAGCCAATTTCGCGCAACTTCATCAGCACCCGGAATATCCGGCTCGAGATGAAAAATCTGGATCGAATAATCCGGTTAACTCCAGTGAGAAAAACTTCCAGTCCTTAGCCAATTTCGTGCAACTTCATCAGCACCCGGAATATCCGGCTCGAGACGAAAAATCCGGATCGAATAATCCGGTTAACTCCAGTGAGCAAAACTTCCAGTCCTTAGCCAATTTCGTGCAACTTCATCAGCACCCGGAATATCCGGCTCGAGATGAAAAATCCGGATCGAATAATCCGGTTAACTCCAGTGAGAAAAACTTCCAGTCCTTAGCCAATTTCGCGCAACTTCATCAGCACCCGGAATATCCGGCTCGAGATGAAAAATCCGGATCGAATAATCCGGTTGGGTTCTGTCCCAAAATTCTCAGGCCAAATTCACCGACTTTTTGGTGATCGATGCCGATGTTAAGTATAACACATGCTTCCTTAACACGTCGATAAATAATGTACTTAGTATTTTTAACTAACACACAAAACACTGGGAAACCGAAATACACTTTCACACCTCCGGTGAGCTCCTCCTCCTCCACCACCACCACCTCCTTCTCCTCCTCCTCCTCCTCCTCCACCACCACCACCTCCGGCGAGCTTCTCCTCCTCCACCAACTCTGGTGACCGCCCCACCACCAACTCCGGTGACCTCCCCACCATCACCTCCGGCGAGCTCCTCCTCCACCACCACCTCCGGCGAGCTCCTCCTCCTCCAACAGCTCCGGTGACCCCCATCCTCCACCCACCTCCCACCTAAGTCGGCCAGATCTAGATCTAGATCTGGCCGCCTTTCTTTTTTGAAATTCAAAAAAAAATCTGTGGCGCACCCCTACTTGGTGCGCCACAGAATTGCAAATTTCTGTGGCGCACGGCTGAGGTGCGCCACAGAATTGACATTTCTATGGCGCACGGCCACGGTGCGCCACAGAAAAAATTTAGTGGCGTGTATTCTGTGGCGCACCCCTGTGGCCCCTAGGTGCGCCACGGAATTGAAAAATGGTGCGCCACGGATGACCTTTTCTGTACTAGTGAAGGTTGGGAGGAGTGTCGAAAATTTTATGCTTTCTCTGTTTATCAAACGAAAATCTCTAGCACATGAGTTAATCCCTGCTTCCCTATGCGAAGGTCATATCTTTTACCTTTATGTTGAGTCAGTAAACCTACTGTATTATGAGCAAGCATTTGAGTAGTTGTGATCCATCCATCCGTTTGTTGATTTACTCAATCATGTCTTTTATTCTTCCTTGTTCGTACAAATGCTGTTATCTGAATGAATATCACTTAGAAAGTTATCATTGATTGCAAAGAAATTGTTATGATTGAGCATGTTAAACTTTGCAATATAAGCTCAAACATAAAGACTCTGATCGAACGATAAGTACAATTTGTTAATTGTTCTCTCACCAAGAACGAAGTTTGCCTTCACCAATTATGATTTTCTTTTCGCACCTCTATTGCGGTTCCCTTTACTTCTTTCAAGTTAATTTATATGAGAGGAAGTTGATTTCTAGAATGTATTGATAGATGTGTTGCTTCTTGTTCGTATTTCATTTATCGACACCTCACTCGATAAACCTGTGGTCACGTTTACCGAGTACAGTTTCGCTTGGGGACAAGCGATGTCTAAACTTGGGTGGTGTGGCCACCCTGGCCCACCTATGGCCGCCTCCTTTCGCGTACTTTAACCCCAGGGAACACTAAGCCCCAAAACATAATCGAGAAAATATTGCACCGCCGCCTCGGGGTGGAAAACAATAGAGAGAGAAAAGCTCTCCGGCAGGGAGAAATCTGCCGGGGAAATTCCTCCCCGGAGAGGGAAATCGTCACCATCGTCACCGTCATCACTCTGGGATTCATCAAGATCATCATCGTCATTGTCCTCACCACCAGCACCATCACCCTCACCGTCCACCTTCATACAGTTGTAACAATTAGGGTAATATATCGTTATTTTCCACTAGATCTCTCTCCTAGTGTGGATTACTTGTTAGTAGTTGATACTTGTGAGATTTATCGGTGCTTTTTACTTTATGACCAGATTTTTATTCATCATTATATCACCTACAATTATGATCTATATCATGTCTCGTGAGTAGTTCGTTTAGTTCTTGAGTACATGGGAGAAGTCAATATGTTAGTAGTGAAATTATGTTGAAGTAATATCTATATGGTTTGATATTTAAGTTGTGGCGTTATTCTTCCAGTGGTGTCATGTGAATGTCGACTACATGACACTTCACCTTTATGGGCCTAGGAGGATACATTGTGTATTTGGCTTCTAATTGTGTCGTTGCCGCAGTGACAGAAACCTAAACCCACGTTAGGAAACCAATGCACGAGGGAGTGTAGGATCTGAGAGTTTAAGGTTGTGGTTAAATTTATCTTAATTACTTCTCGTATTCACATATGCTTATAAGGGGTATAATCACAAGTATGTATTAGTCCGAGTTGGGAGGTGCATTAGCATAGGTTCAACCACACAATACCTATCAAAACAATAAATATTAATCAACTGTATGAAACAAAATCACTTGACTTAGTTCCCATGTTCCTCGAGAATGTTTGGTAATCATAAGTAAAACAACCAGCTTGTCCTTTGCTCTCAAAAGGATTGGGTCACTCGCTTCAATTATTATTTATCTGCTATATGAAACAACCAAAAACATGTTTGCTAGTGTTTAACGTGAATTCTCTATCCAACCTGCTTGTCAACACCATCTACTCCTCGTTGGGTTCGACACTCTTATTTATCGAAAGTATTACTTTACACCCCCTATACTTGTGGGTCATCAATCTCGTACATTAAGAAATATATATTATGTGAGTTCCAACAACCAAATATTTGCACTTGGGAGTCTTGATTAGATAGCATAAGTGAGAAGCATTGAAACAATTTATATCTATTTGTGTTTGACAACTAAGCATGTTAAACTTCCACGCTAATCTGTTTCATCCAAAAATCTGAAGAAAAAAAAGTACAAATAAGAGGATCACAAGCTTGTTCTTTCAAACTAGTTTTAACTTTGACATTAGACATAGATTTTTTTTACTGGATCTCTTGTGGTTTTGATACCAAAATATTTATTCATAATTGAGCTTGTGTTTCCTTGCATGAGTACATATAATCTTGCTTTTAGCTTACGTAAATGTTATTTAGATGCTTATGCGTGGAAACTTTTTAATGGCCACCTTTATTATCGACATACACTTGCTCAGGGACGAGCAAGACTCTAAGAATGGGGATATCGATGCGTCCATATTTGGCATGATTTTTTCCTATGGTTTTTCATAGGTTTACATTGCAATTTTGGCATCGTTCTATATTGGTTTCTACCTTTTACTTGATTTCAACACAAACCCATTTTCCAATGAGCTTTTCACAATATATGTTTTTATTAGGATTTTACTTATTTTCAACTTATCTTTGTGTTTATGTATGTGCAGATGGAAATCATGAATTATAGAGAAGAAAGGTGACAAAGGGACAAGAATCCGAAGAATTTAGAGGCACCAGATGTCAAATTAAAGGGCTTTGGAAAATGGTCATTTTTCATAAAGCCAAAATCAATATTAAAGACTACTATACTTGAGCTCTCGTCCATACGATCTCAATGAGCCGAACAAAACCCAGAACGGATTTCATATGAGGATATGATGACCAAAAAAAATTAACATAAAGTTTAACGAACACCAGTACGGTCAGAAGTAATTGTACCAGTGATCGTACCATACCCGCATGACACCCGAGATTAGGCGAACTTCCACGATTTTTCACCGAATTCTTCCCCGTTCGAACCCTAGGTCGGTTTGGGGGTCAAAGGGGTTTCGGCCATAGCCCATGTATCAAGAGGAGGATGCCTATATGAGGAGAGGAGGCCCTATCTTCCAGAGAGAACCCTAGAAGACCATCAGAGCTCCACACATACTCCCTAGCCACCGCAATGCTGCTAAAGGAGGAACGTCCACATCCATAGCTCCATCTCCATGAAAACCTCAAAGCCAATAGAAGAAGGAGATAAGGCTTGTAGGAGGAGACCAAGCATCTACATCAAACATCGCCATCATCCATCTACATAAGTGCCATCATCATCCATACCTCTGAAACCATAGATTCTATTATCACCTATTTGTAATGTCGTTGAGTATTGCTTGATGTAGATGTTTCAAGATTCATCCATTACCCATAATGTTGATACTATGATGTATTGTTCATCCGATCTTGAGTAGTTCAGTTGGGGATATGAATGAACCCTAGTTTCTTAATTTGAGAGGATTATTTGTTTATCCAGAGCTGCATGATGTATAGTAATGATCTTCATTCTATTGTGAGATGCTGATGCATGTAAAATGCATACATGAACTTTTCATGTTATTAATTGTTTTTCCTACATATTAGCAACTTATATTCATGTTTTTTAATGATTTGGGGGATTTTCTGAACAATCCCCCTTCTTTTGGTTCTAACCCTGTTTTTCCGGAAAACGTACTTTTTAGTGTTTCAGACTTTCCGGGAGCTTCGGGACTCCAAAAAGGGCAAGGCCAAAGAGCACGGTTCAGAATTTTTGAGACGAAGACCATGGGCCAAAGTAGAGGGCTAAAAGGCCAACCAGGTGGAAAAAAGGACCCTCCATGCGGGCAGATTCCTTGGCCGCGATTGGGGCCCCCTTTTTGCCCCCGTGGCTCCGATGCCGTCGATCTTTCTCCTCACGTGTGTCTCGTGACCTAAAAACGACTATATAAAGGGTCCCCTGGCCTTTTCGAGAATGAGGCAGCGCCGAGAGACGAAACCACGAAACAAAGAGACAGAAGGCTGCCGCCGGAGAAGATCGGAGGGGGGAAACGCCGTCGAGATCACCCCCGGAGGGCTCCAACCCCCTCCGGCTTTTTCATCATCAACATCTACAGCAAGATCCGCTCCATCTCTCCACTGTAATCTCTTGGCAAACACGATGTATGATGCAATACTATATTCCCTTGATGTATTGTGTCTCCCCGTCTATGTGTGAGTAGTGAATTGTTCTTGGCAATGGTGAAATAGTTCGTTGATTGGTTGCATACAAGTTTGTTATCTTCTATTATTGTCTTTATGTACAATATATGAGTGCACGCATATGTTGGTGAATGCATGTAAGGTGATCACCTGTAGTATAATGGAGTGGTGGTGACTTGGGAGTGACAGTAACCTGAGACCGAGCCACAAAGTTAAGTTATTGGGGGATATATATAGGGGACCTTAGAACGTAAGGCTATGGTGGGACTTAATGTCTTAATCAATCTTGTGCAGCCATTTACTTGGCCACATGATCCATCATAAGGGGTTGTAGATCATTTACTTGACTATACCTATTCATGGCTCCTTCCTAGAAGAAACAACTAAGACTAAAACACGTGCTTCACTAATTGTGACAACCACACACCTATTGCTAGAACACTTGCTCCCTTGAGATACTTGAGATATTTGCTGCTTGCTACTTGTGAAACTTGCTTAGAAACTTGCTTTAGAAACTTGCTCTAGGATTACTTGCATTTTAAACTTGCTTCACTAGTTACTAGACAAACCACACTCCACGTCACTTGTTTTTAATTAGTTAGTTCCTTTTAGTCAAACTTATTGCTTTGCATAAACAGCCATATAAGAGGGTTATAGGGCTTTAGAGAATAGATAGCTTACCTTCAGCTCCTCGTGGGTTCGACACTCAAATACTTATCGAAAGGTACTACAATTGATCTCCTGCACTTGGGAGTCATCAAGCACTTTTCTGGCGCCGTTGCCGGGGAGCGTTGTGCTAAGCTTTTATTCCTGTTCGCATTGCATACTAACATATAAACCTAAAACACAAAAAAAAATTATAAAATGGAAAACAACCAAAAAAAATTAGAACTGTATAATATCTACCTTGAATTAGGAGAAATTGAAACATTATTTGCACAACAATCATATTTGTGGTAGTACTAATTCTTTGAACACCTTTATTTCTAAGGAAAACCATGAGCTTGGGGAAGTTTGTCTTGATGAATATGATATTTTTAGTCCCCCTACTATTGAGGATAAAAATGATATACTTGCTGATTCTATGGAAAGTTTTAAGCCTGGGGAAGTTGGTTTTGATAAGCATGATATTTCTAGTTCCCCAAGCTTGGAGGAGAAACTTCACTATGATGATACTATGCCTCCTATATATGATGATTGCAATGAAAATTATGAATGTTTAACTCCCACTATCACTAATGAGGATTTTACTTATATGGAGAGTAGTGATTCTTTTATGCATGTGGCTCATGATAAGAATGTTTTATGTGATATTCATATTGTTGAATCTATTCATGATGCCACTGAAAATTTTATGAGAGAGGGAAACATGGTTACACATATTTCAACAATATTAAGTTTCCCCTCTTTATGCTGAAAGTATTGAAGTTGCACTTGATCTACCTTTCTATGTTTGCTATTATGTGCTTCTTTTATTTGTTTCATTACAAAATGCCAATGCATAGGAAAGGAGTTAGACTTAAAAATAAATTGTTTAATATTTTCTGGTGTGTTCCTTATGCTTTAATTTCATATTCGGTTTGAGCACACATTTATGTCTTTTCAACATGTAAAATACCTTTACCTACTGTTATCTATCATTTAGTTTAAGATTTTCATTTTATAAAAAATTTGGGAAAGTAAATGAGAAGGATGAGTAATGGAGAAGTTGGGGTCGACCTTGAACATGTGTTGTTCATGCCAATGAAACCATGGCAAAGTCTCTATCATTAAAACTTTTTCCAAAGCTAAAAACAATAAAAATATTAGTTCACTACTGTTACATCACATTTCTGTCTTATTTCTCATCATAAATGGCAAGAATAATCGTATATGAGAGATAGGATTAAACAATAGTAATTAGCTGTCCAGAAAACAGATTCCTGAACTTCACTGCGAAAAATGTTTAAAATCACAGAAGTGGAATTTTGACCTGGTAATTTACGACAGAAATATTTAGTTATCACTACATATTTCATTAGTTTTAAGTTTTCTTATTTGAGCAACTTAAGTGCCTCTAAAAATTCACTCTTTACGGATTGTTCAGTTTTTGGCAGATTATGTCCTTATTTTGCATTGCTCTCATTACTTGTGTTTTGTGTGGTTCTTTTGATCAAGGAGCAATGCACAACTGTAGTAACAGTAGTTAATATTTAGAATCAACTCATGATGTGTATTTGTTGTACCTATGTGGATTTTTTTATGGAGGCACTAACCCCTCTAATCAAGTTTTATGTTGAGATTTGTGTAAGAAGAATTTTTCAGGAGGAAGAGTTGAGTGAGATGAACAAAGATCAAGAGGGACAACCAATCAAGCTTGGGGATGTACCCATGGGCTCACCCTACATGTATCAAATAAGTACAAGAATCCAAGCTTGGGGATGCCGAGCCAGCTCACTCCAACCATCATGATGTTAAGTAAGAAAAGCCTAGCTATACGGCTATCAATAAAGCGCTTTACAGGAGGCAACCCGGTTGTTCTTAGTTGGTTTTCCCTAGTGTCCTCTTGCTGTAACAAGAGACTTAGTCTTTAGTTTAGTTTCTGGAGTTTTCAATAAAGTGTCAAGTTTCACCCATTTGGATTTAAAAGTTGCTATCCTAGTGCTTGGAATTTCTGTTTCAGCACGATTCTGCTCACCTTACGATTTTTCATTTTTTTATCTGTAAGTCGGATTGAGCTAATTTTTTAGTATGTTCTGCAACTTTTCGTACTCTGTAAGCACAAAAATTGGATTAATTTTTTGATGAGTCTAGCTTAGGGAAAACGTTCGTTTTGCTGCTATTGCTTTTCTGGACAGAATTTGCCTTCTTTTGTTGGATGCACTCTTTGGGTTTGGACTTGAATTTCCTTGATCTTTTCGAGCTAGAGAGTGAACATACAACATTATGAACCTTATTGTCTATCTTCTGGAGCATTTTTTTTGGAATTTTGTGCAGCATGCATACGTTTTGTTTGTCCTTGCTAATCTCACCCCACAGAAAAAGAATGAGAGAAACATGTTTTGTAATTTTTTTTCACAGGGAATAGAGGAGCTGTGCCAAGAGAGATCCAAGAGTGGTGAAAACCACAAGCTTGGGGATGTGGTGAACACACCCCTGGACCAACACTCTTTTGGTTAGCACACGTCTACTTTCTGTTTTTCTAAGCAAAGCATTTATCGCAGAAACTTGAAGCGTCTAGTTTTGTTTTCTTTTTTAGTTTATTTGTGAGACCACCACCACAATTATCTTTATGAGAATCAGCTACTAGAATAATGGGTTGAATTAAGTTGTATGCTGTTATATTTATTGGGAAAGGGATGCTTTAGTTGATTATAAAAGCTACTTATAGTTGCATGATTTATATGCTGTTTTAGGTGTAGAAATTTGCAATAGTGTTGTCATGAGCTATCTCTTATTCATGTTTTTGATGTTAATTGTTAGTTTACTTAGTTTGTCATGAAATGAGTAGTTCTATGGACACTAATGCATGCATAGTATCTGGTCAACTATCTCCCTCTTGCTAGCCAAAAAAGTAAAAATTCCAACAAGTATAAACTTGTTTCCAACACCCTTTAGCCAAGTATTTCCAGTGAGTCCACCATATCTACCTATTAGCGTCAGAGCTATTCCGAGTATGTTCACCATGTTATAGTGTTATTTATGTTCTAAATTAAGATATTCACTTTATTAATTGTCATGAGCTGAATTTGGGATAGGACTCTCACGAACTTTTGAATGCACACCTTTACTTTTCATTGCACTTAATAAACATGACCCAATAACGGGAGCTAAAAGTTTTGCGTTTGACAAGTGTTTGGTTGGGAGCTAACTATAAACATGTATCACTGGAAAGCTTTCAACATTGCACAGAAATTTACATTTGGTTGATATCATGTACTTTTGTTTTTGGACTCCTGCCATGCCGAAATGAAATAGAGGAATAGTAAGTTTTCATGAGTAAGTATATTTATGACTAGAGAAACGCATTGGGCCACTAACCCAAGCCATGCTTGATCATGGTGGAAATTTACTTACAGCTAGAGTGGACTCTAACACATCCTACAATAAAAGAAGAAGCTATGCATATAGTGAATGAAATAAAAAAAAGGATGATGAGTCTACTCCGTTTGTTCATCCTGTCATTGTGACATGGGTTGGTTTCCATGTCATGGGGCAAGAGGTACCTCTTTGCGGTTCTCTATGATGTCATTAATACTTATTATGATTGTACAAAGCTTATTAGGAATCTTAAGTTGAGTAGTCATGGAGTAGGTTTTCACACTCACGGGGCATGAGGCATTCAACCAACACCTTGTCAATCACATTACTTCAACATTCACACTTCAAGATGCTAGTGATAAAGGGGCAATGAGAGTCTTAGACCAATGGATGCCACATTTCAATTAGTAATTTTAGTTGAATAATTTAGAGGCTAAATAAGACTTGATCATGTTTTACCTCTACTCAATTTTCTCCAAAGTGTCCACCATATTTTTTATTTTCCATTATGCTATTCTTTGACCAATATAGGATTTTATTTTTCATTTTGTGTATGCATTTGGTCCATAGTGCTTTTATTTCATTATACACTTTGTGAACTTTCATGAAGCATCTTTGCTTGCATATTTGATATTTCTTATAACATGAATTGTATGTTGCTACTCATCTACATTATGAATCATTTCATTATATGTAGCATGAATAATCTTCTTTGATATTCCATGATTGTTTTAAAATGCAAAGTCCATGTTAGTTTTATCACCTTCATACTCGAGGACGAGTATGGGTTAAGCTTGGGGATGTTGATGCATGTAAAATGCATACATGAACTTTGCATGTTATTACTTGTTTTTCCTACATATTAGCAACTTATATTTGTTGGAACACGTAGAGATAAACAAAACTTTTCCTACGCGGTACTTCCAAGATCTAGCCGAGGTAGAAGGCCACGGTGATTACCACTAGACGCGCGGTTGCGGATTATCGGTGAAGCGCGTCGGGGCAGTGCAGTCCCACGATCCGGTCCGGCCGATCCAATCCCTCGAACGTCGAAATGCTGAACGTACAACACCTCTGCCGGTATCCACACGTACGAGGAGGAGCTCCATCGGCGGACTGCGAGGTCCGGTGTGGCGGCTGGACTGAGTGGGGCTAGGGTTCCCAACGCATGGGAGAGTGGACTAACTTGCCCGCTGGGCAACCTGCCCCCATCTTTATATAGCGTATGGTAATGGGCTTCACAACACTTGTGGCCCATTCCCTCTATGAGTCCGACTCACAAAACCAGTCCATTTCCGGTTCGGGTCCAACCCGACCAATACTTGCTCCCGCTCTTAAGTGTGTGACCCTGCAGGCTCATGGCGACTTGGACATGATTGGAGTCCTACTCCCAATCGATCAATCGGTAGCGGCTCCTAGCAGAACGTGCCGACTCCCAAGTACCATTGAGTCATGACGACATACCTTTCAATGTGATATTCATCTTAGTCCCTTTTGCCTCACGATATACCTTGTCGAACTATAGGCGATTCATCGTCATCCCTTTAATAGTTCAACTCTCCTCTCGATCCGTGATATGTGATTCATCTGACTAACTCTTAGTCAACCGACACAGTTAACACTTAACTGAGTCGCGCATGGCCATGCTTCCTGAATCATATCACTCGAGAGGGCCCAGAGAATATCTCTCCATTCGGAGGGGCAAAATCCCATCTTGATTATCCACATCACGCAGCTTGCTTCTCATTCGACCCAAACTCTGCCTTTATAGTTGCCTTGTCACAGAACAACGTTTGAAAGAACCTAAGTCGGTGATCCACAACTCAGATTGTGCGATAACCTCAGGTCTAAGGATTACATTGATTGAGACATGCAAATGACGACTTGATCGTTGCATCTCAATGTGGGTCAGTCCGACTTGCTAAACTCTTTAGCCAAGTCCGTGAACGTTGGAATGGCATCACCATGCCAATGACAAGTGGAACCGTGTCATCAGCCAACACTCACATTAGTCTAGGGTGTGTGTCCAGCACAACCTAAATGACCAAGGACAATCTAGTATGAACAACATGAATATATAGTTCCACAATCGAATCACATATTCAATGACATATATCAGATGTTCAAAACAAGGACAGCTTAATAACTTTATGAATACAGTGGGAATTACATCATACATGATTGCCTCTAGGGCATATTCCCAACAGTCTCCCACTTGCACTAGAGTCAATCATCCTGGCATCATATGCCTAGGCATCTAATGCCCATACCTCTCGTGTGCGCCTCATGCTTAGGCTGTGGTAGCGCCTTTGTCAACGGATCTGCAATGTTTGCATCCGTGTGTACTTTGCATAACTTGATATCACCTTGTTCGACAAACTGGCGAATGAGGTGGTACCGCATGAGTATATGTTTGTTCTTCCGGTGTTGTCTAGGTTCCTTGGCCTGTGCGATAGCATCATTGTTGTCACAATATACGTCCAAAGGATTGGACGCGCCCTGAACCACACCAAGATCAATCAGGAGATTCCTGATCCAAACAGATTCCTTTGCCGCCTCTGAGGCAGCAATATACTCAGCCTCTGTTGTAGATGCAGACACCGTATCTTGCTTGGAACTCTTCCAGCTCACAGCTCCTCCGTTCATCACGAACACGTATCCAGATTGCGAAGGAGAATCATCTGAGTCGGTGAGATAACTCACATCCGTGTAACCCTTTACACTGAATTCCTCATCACCTCCATAAACTAGGAACATTTCCTTAGTATTTCTCAAGTACTTAAGGATATTTTTAACCGCTGCCAAGTGGGCTTCGCCAGGGTCAGCCTGGTATCTGCTCGTAACACTTAGAGCATAGGAAACATCTGGCCTAGTACAAATCATGGCATACATGATGGATCCTATTGCCGAAGCATACGGAATCACACTAATCCGACTTCGCTCATCAGTCGTCGAAGGACACTGAGTCTGGCTAAGTTTTATGCCATGGGACATCGGCAAGAATCCCTTCTTGGACTCTTGCATTTTGAATTTCTTCAAAACTTTGTCCAGATATGTACTCTGACTCAATCCAATGAGCCGTCTGGATCTATCTCTATAGATCCTGATTCCTAATATGTAAGTTGCCTCACCCAAATCCTTCATTGAGAAACTCCTTTCCAATGACTCTTTGGTTTCTTTCAACATCATGACATCATTTCCAATCAGCAATATGTCATCCACATATAAGATTAGAAAATTTACTTTGCTCCCACTAAACTTCTTGTATAAACAAGAATCATGATCGCTCTTGATGAAGCCAAACAATTTGACTACCTCGTCAAAGTGAATGTTCCAACTCCGAGATGCTTGCTTCAACCCATAAATGGATTTCTGAAGTTTGCATACCTTGTCAGCATTAGCTGGATCGACAAAACCTTCGGGCTGTATCATATACACGTCCTCAGTTAAATTTCCATTAAGGAAAGTCGTCTTGACATCCATCTGCCATATCTCATAGTCGAAATAGGCTGCTATGGCTAACATGATCCGAATTGATTTAAGCATCGCTACGGGCGAGAAGGTCTCGTCGTAGTCAACTCCTTGAACTTGTCGGAACCCCTTCGCGACAAGTCGTGCTTTATAGACGGAAATATTTCCATCCATATCAATTTTCTTCTTAAAGACCCATTTGCACTCGACGGGTCTTGCACCGTCAGGCAGATCAACCAAGTTCCAAACTTGGTTTTCATCCATGGACTTTAACTCGGATCTCATGGCTCCAAGCCATGACTCGGAATCAGATCCCACCATCGCTTCCGAATAAGTTGCCGGCTCATTACTGTCTAACAGTAGAACATCTCGAGCACTCTGTAATCTGGCAGATCTCCGTGGTTCAGGTGTTGTTACCGGTGTAGGTACCACGACCGGCTCAGCCTCTAAGGCGTTCGCCGACTCGCCCCTAGCCGGTTCCTCTCGAATTTCTTCGAGTTGCACCGTGCTCCCACTGACTTCCCGACTGAGACTCTTTCTCAAGGAAGACACCATTCCGAGCGACAAACACTTTGCCCTCTTCCAGGTTGTAGAAGTAGTACCCCAAGGTTTCCCTCGGATACCCCACGAAAATACACTTATCCGAGTTGGGCGTGAGCTTGTCCGACTGAAGTCGCTTGACAAATACCTCACAACCCCAAATCTTAAGAAAAGACAAACTTGGCTTTTTGCCCGTCCACATCTCATGTGGTGTCTTCTCTACTGACTTTGATGGTACTCTGTTTAGTGTGAAAGCTGCAGTTTCTAGACAATAACCCCAAAATGATAAAGGTAGATCTGTCCGACTCATCATTGATCGTACCATGTCCAACAAGGTCCGATTTCTCCGTTCCGATACACCGTTTCTCTGCGGTGTACCCGGCGGAGTGAGTTGAGGAACTATTCCACAACTCTTTAGATGGTCATCAAACTCATGGCTCATGTACTCGCCTCCACGGTCCGACCGTAGAAACTTTATTTTCTTGCAGAGCTGATTTTGTACCTCACTCTGGAATTCCTTGAACTTTTCAAAGGCTTCCGACTTGTGTTTCATTAAATAGATATATCCATACCTACTCAAATCATCAGTGAAGGTAATGAAGTACTCATAACCACCTCTGGCTGTCGTGCTCATTGGACCACATACATCACTATGTATTAGTTCCAACAAGTCGGACGCCCTTTCACAACTCCTTGCAAAAGGTGTCTTGGTCATCTTGCCTAGCAGGCATGATTCGCATGTCTCGAATGACTAAGTCAAACGAAGTGAGAAGTCCATCATCATGGAGCTTCTTCATGCGCTTCCAACTTATATGACCAAGCCGACAATGCCAAAAGTAAGTCATATTCAGATCATTTGGTTTCAACCTTTTAACATTTATGTTATAGACCGATTCACTATCAAGATTTAAAATAAATAACCCGTTCTGAACGGGTGCAAAGCCATGAAACATATCTTTCAAATATAAAGAACAACCATTATTCTTAATATTCGACTCATAACCTTGTCTCATCAAACATGAGGCGGAAATAATGTTTCGACTAAGCGCTGGAACATAATAACAATTATTTAGTTCCAAAATAAATCCTGAAGGTAAATGAAGTTGCATCGTGCCGACTTCCAACGCAGCGACTCTCGCCTTGTTGCCGACCCGAATGTCAACCTCTCCTCTTGCCACGCTCCTAGTTCTTACTAGTCCCTGCAACGAGTTGCATATGTGAATAACTGATCCGGTATCATATACCCAAGAACTATTAGGCGCATCAGCAAGATAAATGTCTATAACATTGCACACAAGCGTTCCTGAGTTGGAAGTCACACCTCCACTCTTGGCTCTGTCAGCCAAATACTTGGTGCAGTTCCTCTTCCAGTGGCCATCTTGCTTGCAATAGAAGCAATTGGCTCCGGCTATAGGAGAAGGCTTAGTCTTTGAGGGAGCACTCTGGACAGGGCCATGGGCGCTACCTCCTGACTTATCCTTCTTCTTCTTAGTCCAAGAACTCTTCTTGAACTTAGCCTTATTCTGCACCATCAACACTTGACTGGTGCCTTTCTTGATATCAGCCTCTGCCGTTTTGAGCATCCCATGTAATTCAGTTATACTCTTATCCATACCATGCATATGGTAGGTCGAGATGAACGGACCATACGCACTAGGAAGAGAGTTCAGAATTATATCAGTAGCGAACTCTTCGTTAATGGGGAAGCCCAGCCGATCCAGAGACTGTATGTAACCAATCATCTTGATTACATGCGGACTCAGTGGATCACCGTCTTTCAGCTTACAGCCAAGCAAAGCTTGAGAGACTTGATACCTCTCAGTCTTAGCTTGAGCCTGGAACATACTTTTGAGGCTTTCGATCATATCGTAGGCCTCAACATTCTCGAGCTGCTGCTGCAAGTCCGGTTCCATGTGTGCAAGCATAAGACAGCTAATTTCCGTAGACTCATCTCTAGTCTTACGGTAGGCATTTGTGACAGCGACAGTCGCATCGTCATCTGGCTCTTCTGGAAGTGGAGTTTCTAGAACATGTTCGTTCTTGTCATGCTTGAGGACTATCCTCAGATTACGATACCAGTTGGTGAAATTAGTTCCATTTAGCTTATCTTTCTCTAAGATTGACCTCAACGCAAACGCGGACAACTGAGGAAGGTTGCTAGGTGCCATTGATCTACAACAGAAAATACGCAAAAACACTTAAGACATGTATTCATAAAAGAGCAGGCATATTAAACGCTTTAATACTTATGCTCCCACTAGAACCAACATCCCTCCGATGGTTGCTAAGTGATTCAGGACCCTAAATAAGCAAGCCAACTAGTGAGCTTTAGCATCACCGCTAGCCGTCAAGTGATCTAGGTAGGCAACACCTTGCCAATCGTATCTCTATACGACTCCTGTTAGTTGGGTGACATCTGTGACGCCCCGGGATCGGGCACTAGGAAGATTTCAGCATTCCCGCCAAAATCCACATAATAACCGATTCCAGGTTGCCACTTGTGATAACATTACAATAGTTCACGAATATTCCGCAACAACAACAGAAAAGATATATACAAGAGGACTCAAACGAGCCAAGGATACAACTGATACAATACAAAGATCCAAATAACAGCTGTAGAAACAACATAGCGTCCGACTACGGACATGATACAAATTGGACTAAGAGTCCTGAAGATAACCGAGAGCGTCCAATCCCTGCCAGGCCAAGCCGGAGGGATTCCCAAGCTAACGTCGTCAGACTTCAAACCTGTTGACTGCAATGTTGAATATGCAGCCACGCAAAAGGATTCGTGGGTCAGTACGGTTAAGTACTGGCAAGTGGATAAACCATACTCACAAGATACCGGCGTAACCGATCATCACAAGATACAAATACTTTGGGTTCAACGGAAAGGAAAAGATTATTGCAAAGAAGCGGCAGCGGGCTGCACTAACCAACTACAGAAACACACTACAACTTCCGGCTAACAGAAAGAAGATAATATAGCGTATCGTAACCAACTACAACTAACATCAAACAAACCCATCCAATGTTACCCCCTACTAAGGAAGCAACCCAAGGATAACTCACACTGTTGGATTAATGATGGTTCAAGTTATTGTGTCAATAAGACTATTACTAGTCAAAGTTAGCATTAGTTAGGTGTAAGTTGTTCTGAGTACTTGTTAGCGAGTACTTTCACCAAGTCGTCACATAACCGCGGACAACACGGCTTCTCGATAAGATTTATCCCTACAGGGTGTGCTCCAGTACCCGTACACACTCAAGCGACCAACTAAAACTCAGGTTGGCTTGACACGACCCAAACCGTCTCTACAACCCATCCTAGGAGCCACGGAGCTATAAGGTCCCAGCCACGCAGCCGAATACTCAGCGCAGGTGTGCAAAACTCCCGCAGGACACAACACCCCGGCACTACGGGCCTCGCCCTATATGCATCATCATCATCATCGGTAACCATGGGGGATCCACCCATTATGCAAGGAGCAAATGGAACACCCGAACTAAGTGTGGCTCTTCGGACAAGCTGCAGATCAGGTCTAAGTCGAGGGGGGTCCCATACTACCACCCGGATGCGGTGAGCACGCTCATCATGGATCAGTAGACAAGACTCTTTTCCTAATTAAGTTCGACACTAGCAGGCTTCAAAACCCTAACCCGGGCCTCCTGCCGGTGCCTTAACATCAAATTATTATTACCCAAAAACATTAACATGTTGTTGATTGAATTGGAACCCAACTATCAACTAAACAGGTGATAAGACGGACAACAAGACTTGAGCGCAAACAACACTAAGCATGCAACTACGACACGAGGGCCAACAAGGTAAACAAACAACAGTTAATAGGAAGTGGAAGGAAAGGCTATATCATGGCTGCAAGGTAAACATATGATAGGATCGAGACACAAGCATCGAATCAAAAGGCTAGCATAAGAACAACGGAAAGAATCGGTAACAAGTGATGAAAGGCAGCCATTTGGCAGCAAGTGAGTATATTTGCCTGGAATCCAGCAAGTAGAGGTACATCCACAGAACTTGTCGTTGCTCACATCATCTCAACGTCCTATCCGGGAAGAAGCAACGATCCTCGAACAAACACCGGATACAACAATTACTACAACGGCAAAAGATCCAGCATGATCCTATTTTATATGCATGGCATGGCAAGATGCAACAGGGGAAACAACTTAAGCAATTTAATCGGAACCGGAGTCCGGAGAAATAGGAATTTGTTCAAGTTGTTTATCTAACCATCAATTTAATTGTTGTTTAGCATGGCAAACAATAAAGTAGATGAGCTAGGCAATTTAAATGGAATGGGGCAACAGTTGGAATTAATTAGCCCACACATTCCATATGTTGTCATATAGATGAACATGCATAACAAAATCTAAAATGCACAAGATAAGAGGCAAACAGAGATATGAATGGCATGAACATGTTAATGACATGTTTCTGATATGCAAACATATTTTAATTGTCCAATTTGGAATTTAATTGAGAAAGTTGCCAATTTAACAATATTAAATGAATTAAATGAGGAATTAAATGTTGCATCAATTTTAATTGTTCAAAACAGTAAACAAATTTTATATTTGGGTAGAGCTTTTAATTTTAATTGGAAAACATATTTTATTTGTTGAAATTGGAATTAAAATGAATTAGTTATGAATTTGGCAATTTAAATTGCATTAAATAAGAAACAGTTGTTTTCAGCAATTTAAATTATTCAAAACAGAAAACAAATGTTATATTTGGAAAGAGCATGAAATTTTGGTTGGAAAACATATTTTATATGGGCCATTTGAAATATATTTGAAATTGTTATGGATTTAATCAAATTCATAAGGGTTATTTGAATTTGAAGTTTTGAAAATATTTGGAATGTTCAAAACAGCAAACAAAATACATATTTGAAATGTTCATGAGTTTCTGATTGGGATACATATTTTATTTGTTAAAAACTGATTCAAAATGGGGAAGATATGATTTTTACAAGTTTTTGAGTTAAAGGGCATTTTTTGGAAAAGAAAACAAGGCTGGGACTTTCTGCACCGTGGAGAATATTCCCCACGCTGGCTGACAGATGGGCCATCGCCACGGGGGCGCTGACCAGGCAGCCCGGGTGAGACCACGCTGGCCACCACGGTCGCTGACCGGTGGGGCCAGCCGCGGGCGCGGAAGAGAGGCAAAAATGGGAGGCTTTATGCCTCCGAGCGGAATCGAACTCGGGACCTCCCACAGCGCGGACCTGGGCCTTAGCCACTGGGCTGCTTCTCTGGTTGTGATACAAAGGGAATCCACGGGTTTTTGAGGGGAGCTGACAGCGTTGTTTGTTAACTGACGAACAAACATGCAGTTTTCTTCAGTTACGGGCAGGGATCGCTCGGGGACAGGGATCGCCGGAGAACCACGTTGATGCCGCGCGAGGGCTGGCACAGAGCAAGGGGAAGAGGAAGAGGAAGCCCTAGGGCGAGATGGGATGGCTCACCGCGGGTAGGCGACGCGGGAGGGCGCGGGCAGGCGTCGCGCGAAGATGGCGAGGAAGGCGATGGTGGCCGTGCGCACCGGGAGGAAGAGGTCCACGGCGGCGGGGCTATGACGCCTCCCGGGCCTGGCCGAGGGCACGGAGGAGCAGAGGGCACCCCCCCCCCCCGGTGCCATTCCTTGCCTCGGCTGGCGCTGGTGGTGGCTAGGGCGACGGCGCCATGCCCGCGAAACCACGGCCACTGCAGCTTCTCTTCGGGTTCAGTATTTTCAGAAGAAAGGCAGTTTTTTGGAGGGGGAGAGGAAGGATGGCGGCGGAAGGAAGAGGAGGGGGAAGACCAGGGTTTGGAGGGAGCCTCGAGGGGGAGATAAAGAGAAGGGGGAGCAGTTGAGGTGGGGAGCTCGGTGACAGCGACGTCTCCCCCCTGCGTCCGTACGAAGATGATGACCGGGTGGGCAGAGAGAGGGAAGGGGGAATGGGCCGTGGGTTGGGCTGGGGGGAAGTGGGGAGAAAGCTAGGGGTGGTGGGCTGGCCTGCCTCCCCACCCAAAGGGTTTTCTTTTATTTTTTTATTTTTTTGTTCTCTCTGTTTTTGTGTAGAGAAGGAAAAGAGGAAAAAGAATTAGATATTTAGGGTTTTAGTTTTTAGGAAGTATATTTATTTGATTTACAAAACATCAATAGCAGGGTATGTTAACTTATTTTCAACAATTTGAAATTTGGTATTTGAAATTCATATAGGGTTTCATTTGATTTTTAAAATAGACAAATTTTATTTAATAAACCCAACACTAAGAAAACTTAGTGAGCTTAAAAGTTTGCAAGTTGTTAATTTTTAAACCACAATTTGATCATGCCCATTATAAATGAGTTGATTTGAAGTTGAATTGGAATTTACCATTAGGGTATTAATTAAAGGGAAATTTATTAACAAGCAAATCAACTTCAAACTATTGAAAACAATTGGATTTGTTTAGTTTGCAATTTTCAATTTGGAAACTGTGGACAATGTTTGAAAGTTTAATTTGGTTTGAATTTTTGAGTTGTTTTGAAAACAGAGTGCAATGCTTATGATGCATGTGATGCAAAAAGAAAAAGGAAAGCAACCAACTTTATACTTAGGGGGAACACCCCAGGCGTTACAGACGACACCACTAATAAGGGATTGCGCCCTCGCAATCCACCTGCTAACCTGGGAGGGGAAAGAAGTTCAACTATCGATTCTTCATGCTTCCAGTTGATCTCCTCGACACCACTAACAAGGGCTTCTCGACACCACTAACAAGAGATTCTTGCTCGGAGTGACGACGATGTTCTTCCACCAGGAATCTTCCGATGATCGAACCTATTAGGTTTAAGGCTCAGAAAACGTCCACCCACGTAGGATCCTAACACTTTGAAAGATAGACAAGAGGGGAGACTCCAAAACAAATAAGATGGGAGGGGAAATAGAATAGAGATAAGGAGAAAACAAGAACCCTATTGAGATGTTTTCCAAAATAGTTTTTAGCAGAAATAGTTTTGACACTCTAGAAACTACGACCGTTAGCGAGGTTATCCTACAGGCTTTGCGGACCCGTTGCTTCGATAACCATTCGTATCGAAACAATCTCGGGAATCGAAACCAAGGCTCTGATACCATTTGTGACGCCCCGGGATCGGGCACTAGGCAGATTTCAGCATTCCCGCCAAAATCCACATAATAACCGATTCCAGGTTGCCACTTGTGATAACATTACAATAGTTCACGAATATTCCGCAACAACAACAGAAAAGATATATACAAGAGGACTCAAACGAGCCAAGGATACAACTGATACAATACAAAGATCCAAATAACAGCGGAAGAAACAACATAGCGTCCGACTACGGACAAGATACAAATTGGACTAAGAGTCCTGAAGATAACCGAGAGCGTCCAATCCCTGCCCAGGCCAAGCCGGAGGGATTCCCAAGCTAACGTCGTCAGACTTCAAACCTGTTGACTGCAATGTTGAATATGCAGCCACGAAAAAGGATTCGTGGGTCAGTACGGTTAAGTACTGGCAAGTGGATAAACCATACTCACAAGATACCGGCGTAACCGATCATCACAAGATACAAATACTTTGGGTTCAACGGAAAGGAAAGGATTATTGCAAAGAAGCGGCAGCGGGCTGCACTAACCAACTACAGAAACACACTACAACTTCCGGCTAACAGAAAGAAGATAAGATAGCGTATCGTAACCAACTACAACTAACATCAAACAAACCCATCCAATGTTACCCCCTACTAAGGAAGCAACCCAAGGAAAACTCACACTGTTGGATTAATGATGGTTCAAGTTATTGTGTCAATAAGACTATTACTAGTCAAAGTTAGCATTAGTTAGGTGTAAGTTGTTCTGAGTACTTGTTAGCCAGTACTTTCACCAAGTCGTCACATAACCGCGGACAACACGGCTTCTCGAGAAGATTTATCCCTGCAGGGTGTGCTCCAGTACCCGTACACACTCAAGCCACCAACTAAAACTCAGGTTGGCTTGACACGACCCAAACCGTCTCTACAACCCATCCTAGGAGCCACGGAGCTATAAGGTCCCAGCCACGCAGCCGAATACTCAGCGCAGGTGTGCAAAACTCCCGCAGGACACAACACCCCGGCACTACGGGCCTCGCCCTATATGCATCATCATCATCATCAGTAACCATGGGGGGTCCACCCATTATGCAAGGAGCGAATGGAACATCCGAACTAAGTGTGGCTCTTCGGACAAGCTGCAGATCAGGTCTAAGTCGAGGGGGGTCCCATACTACCACCCGGATGCGGTGAGCACGCTCATCATGGATCAGTAGACAAGACTCTTTTCCTAATTATGTTCGACACTAGCAGGCTTCAAAACCCTAACCCGAGCCTCCTGCCGGTGCCTTAACATCAAATTATTATTACCCAAAAACATTAACATGTTGTTAATTGAATTGGAACCCAACTATCAACTAAACAGGTGATAAGACGGACAACAAGACTTGAGCGCAAACAACACTAAGCATGCAACTACGACACGAGGGCCAACAAGGTAAACAAACAACAGTTAATAGGAAGTGGAAGGAAAGGCTATATCATGGCTGCATGGTAAACATATGATAGGATCGAGACACAAGCATCGAATCAAAAGGCTAGCATAAGAACAACGGAAAGAATCGGTAACAAGTGATGAAAGGCAGCCATTTGGCAGCAAGTGAGTATACTTGCCTGGAATCCAGCAAGTAGAGGTACATCCACAGAACTTGTCATTGCTCACATCATCTCAACGTCCTATCCGGGAAGAAGCAACGAACCTCGAACAAACACCGGATACAACAATTACTACTACGGCAAAAGATCCAGCATGATCCTATTTTATATGCATGGCATGGCAAGATGCAACAGGGGAAACAACTTAAGCAATTTAATCGGAACCGGAGTCCGGAGAAATAGGAATTGGTTCAAGTTGTTTATCTAACCATCAATTTAATTGTTGTTTAGCATGGCAAACAATAAAGTAGATGAGCTAGGCAATTTAAATGGAATGGGGCAACAGTTGGAATTAATTAGCCCACACATTCCATATGTTGTCATATAGATGAACATGCATAACAAAATCTAAAATGCACAAAATAAGAGGCAAACAGAGATATGAATGGCATGAACATGTTAATGGCATGTTTCTGATATGCAAACATATTTTAATTGTCCAATTTGGAATTTAATTGAGCAAGTTGCCAATTTAACAATATTAAATGAATTAAATGAGGAATTAAATGTTTCATCAATTTTAATTGTTCAAAACAGTAAACAAATTTTATATTTGGGTAGAGCATTTAATTTTAATTGGAAAACATATTTTATTTGTTGAAATTGGAATTAAAATGAATTAGTTATGAATTTGGCAATTTAAATTGCATTAAATAAGAAACGGTTGTTTTCAGCAATTTAAATTATTCAAAACAGAAAACAAATGTTATATTTGGAAAGAGCATGAAATTTTGGTTGGAAAACATATTTTATATGGGCCATTTGAAATATATTTGAATTTGTTATGGATTTAATCAAATTCATAAGGGTTATTTGAATTTGAAGTTTTGAAAACATTTGGAATGTTCAAAACAGCAAACAAAATACATATTTGAAATGTTCATGAGTTTCTGATTGGGATACATATTTTATTTGTTAAAAACTGATTCAAAATGGGGAAGATATGATTTTTACATGTTTTTGAGTTAAAGGGCATTTTTTGGAAAAGAAAACAGGGCTGGGACTTTCTGCACCGTGGAGAATATTCCCCACGCTGGCTGACAGATGGGCCATCGCCACGGGGGCGCTGACGAGGCAGCCCGGGTGAGACCACGCTGGCCACCACGGCCGCTGACCGGTGGGGCCAGCCGCGGGCGCGGAAGAGAGGCAAAAATGGGAGGCTTTATGCCTCCGAGCGGAATCGAACTCGGGACCTCCCACAGCGCGGACCTGGGCCTTAGCCACTGGGCTGCTACTCTGGTTGTGATACAAAGGGAATCCACGGGTTTTTGAGGGGAGCTGACAGCGTTGTTTGTTAACTGACGAACAAACATGCAGTTTTCTTCAGTTACGGGCAGGGATCGCTCGGGGACAGGGATCGCCGGAGAACCACGTTGATGCCGCGCGAGGGCTGGCACAGAGCAAGGGGAAGAGGAAGAGGAAGCCCTAGTGCGAGATGGGATGGCTCACCGCGGGTAGGCGACGCGGGAGGGCGCGGGCAGGCGTCGCGCGAAGATGGCGAGGAAGGCGACGGTGGCCGTGCGCACCGGGAGGAAGAGGTCCACGGCGGCGGGGCTATGACGCCTCCCGGTCCTGGCCGAGGGCACGGAGGCGCAGAGGGCACCCCCCGGTGCCATTCCCGGCCTCGGCTAGCGCCGGTGGTGGCCAGGGCGACGGCGCCATGCCCGCCAAACCACGGCCACTGCAGCTTCTCTTCGGGTTCAGTATTTTCAGAAGAAAGGCAGTGGTTTTGGAGGGGGAGAGGAAGGATGGCGGCGGAAGGAAGAGGAGGGGGGAAGACTAGGGTTTGGAGGGAGCCTCGAGGGGGAGATAAAGGGAAGGGGGAGCAGTTGAGGTGGGGAGCTCGGTGACATCGACGTCTCCCCCCTGCGTCCGTACGAAGAAGATGACCGGGTGGGCTGAGAGACGGAAGGGGGAATGGGCCGTGGGTTGGGCTGGGGGGAAGTGGGGAGAAAGCTAGGGGTGGTGGGCTGGCCTGCCTCCCCACCCAAAGGGTTTTCTTTTATTTTTTTATTTTTTTGTTCTCTCTCTTTTTGTGTAGAGAAGGAAAAGAGGAAAAAGAATTAGATGTTTAGGGTTTTAGTTTTTAGGAATTATTTTTATTTGATTTACAAAACATCAATAGCAGGGTATGTTAACTTATTTTCAACAATTTGAAATTTGGTATTTGAAATTCATATAGGGTTTCATTTGATTTTTAAAATAGACAAATTTTATTTAATAAGCCCAACACTAAGAAAACTTAGTGAGCTTAAAAGTTTGCAAGTTGTTTGCCCATTATAAATGATTTGATTTGAAGTTGAATTGGAATTTACCATTAGGGTATTAATTAAAGGGAAATTTATTAACAACCAAATCAACTTCAAACTATTGAAAACAATTGGATTTGTTTAGTTTGCAATTTTCAATTTGGAAACTGTGGACAATGTTTGAAAGTTTAATTTGGTTTGAATTTTTGAGTTGTTTTGAAAACAGAGTACAATGCTTATGATGCATGTGATGCAAAAAGAAAAAGGAAAGCAACCAACTTTCTACTTAGGGGGAACACCCCAGGTGTTACAGACGACACCACTAACAAGGGATTGCGCCCTCGCAATCCACCTGCTAACCCGGGAGGGGAAAGAAGTTCAACTATCGATTCTTCATGCTTCCAGTTGATCTCCTCGACACCACTAACAAGGGCTTCTCAACACCACTAACAAGAGATTCTTGCTCGGAGTGACGACGATGTTCTTCCACCAGGAATCTTCCGATGATCGAACCTATTAGGTTAAAGGCTCAGAAAACGTCCACCCACGTAGGATCCTAACACTTTGAAAGATAGACAAGAGGGGAGACTCCAAAACAAATAAGATGGGAGGGGAAATAGAATAGAGATAAGGAGAAAACAAGAACCCTATTGAGATGTTTTCCAAAATAGTTTTTAGCAGAAATAGTTTTTGACACTCTAGAAACAACGACCGTTAGCGAGGTTATCCTACAGGCTTTGCGGACCCGTTGCTTCGATAACCATTCGTATCGAAACAATCTCGGGAATCGGAACCAAGGCTCTGATACCATTTGTGACGCCCCGGGATCGGGCACTAGGCAGATTTCAGCATTCCCGCCAAAATCCACATAATAACCGATTCCAGGTTGCCACTTGTGATAACATTACAATAGTTCACGAATATTCCGCAACAACAACAGAAAATATATATACAAGAGGACTCAAACGAGCCAAGGATACAACTGATACAATACAAAGATCCAAATAACAGCGGAAGAAACAACATAGCGTCCGACTACGGACAAGATACAAATTGGACTAAGAGTCCTGAAGATAACCGAGAGCGTCCAATCCCTGCCCAGGCCAAGCCGGAGGGATTCCCAAGCTAACGTCGTCAGACTTCAAACCTGTTGACTGCAATGTTGAATATGCAGCCACGAAAAAGGATTCGTGGGTCAGTACGGTTAAGTACTGGCAAGTGGATAAACCATACTCACAAGATACCGGCGTAACCGATTATCACAAGATACAAATACTTTGGGTTCAACGGAAAGGAAAGGATTATTGCAAAGAAGCGGCAGCGGGCTGGACTAACCAACTACAGAAACACACTACAACTTCCGGCTAACAGAAAGAAGATAAGATAGCGTATCGTAACCAACTACAACTAACATCAAACAAACCCATCCAATGTTACCCCCTACTAAGGAAGCAACCCAAGGATAACTCACACTGTTGGATTAATGATGGTTCAAGTTATTGTGTCAATAAGACTATTACTAGTCAAAGTTAGCATTAGTTAGGTGTAAGTTGTTCTGAGTACTTGTTAGCCAGTACTTTCACCAAGTCGTCACATAACCGCGGACAACACGGCTTCTCGAGAAGATTTATCCCTGCAGGGTGTGCTCCAGTACCCGTACACACTCAAGCCACCAACTAAAACTCAGGTTGGCTTGACACGACCCAAACCGTCTCTACAACCCATCCTAGGAGCCACGGAGCTATAAGGTCCCAGCCACGCAGCCGAATACTCAGCGCAGGTGTGCAAAACTCCCGCAGGACACAACACCCCGGCACTACGGGCCTCGCCCTATATGCATCATCATCATCATCAGTAACCATGGGGGATCCACCCATTATGCAAGGAGCAAATGGAACACCCGAACTAAGTGTGGCTCTTCGGACAAGCTGCAGATCAGGTCTAAGTTGAGGGGGGTCCCATACTACCACCCGGATGCGGTGAGCACGCTCATCATGGATCAGTAGACAAGACTCTTTTCCTAATTAAGTTCGACACTAGCAGGCTTCAAAACCCTAACCCGGGCCTCCTGCCGGTGCCTTAACATCAAATTATTATTACCCAAAAACATTAACATGTTGTTGATTGAATTGGAACCCAACTATCAACTAAACATGTGATAAGACGGACAACAAGACTTGAGCGCAAACAACACTAAGCATGCAACTACGACACGAGGGCCAACAAGGTAAACAAACAACAGTTAATAGGAAGTGGAAGGAAAGGCTATATCATGGCTGCAAGGTAAACATATGATAGGATCGAGACACAAGCATCGAATCAAAAGGATAGCATAAGAACAACGGAAAGAATCGGTAACAAGTGATGAAAGGCAGCCATTTGGCAGCAAGTGAGTATACTTGCCTGGAATCCAGCAAGTAGAGGTACATCCACAGAACTTGTCGTTGCTCACATCATCTCAACGTCCTATCCGGGAAGAAGCAACGAACCTCGAACAAACACCGGATACAACAATTACTACTACGGCAAAAGATCCAGCATGATCCTATTTTATATGCATGGCATGGCAAGATGCAACAGGGGAAACAACTTAAGCAATTTAATCGGAACCGGAGTCCGGAGAAATAGGAATTGGTTCAAGTTGTTTATCTAACCATCAATTTAATTGTTGTTTAGCATGGCAAACAATAAAGTAGATGAGCTAGGCAATTTAAATGGAATGGGGCAACAGTTGGAATTAATTAGCCCACACATTCCATATGTTGTCATATAGATGAACATGCATAACAAAATCTAAAATGCACAAGATAAGAGGCAAACAGAGATATGAATGGCATGAACATGTTAATGGCATGTTTTTGATATGCAAACATATTTTAATTGTCCAATTTGGAATTTAATTGAGCAAGTTGCCAATTTAACAATATTAAATGAATTAAATGAGGAATTAAATGTTGCATCAATTTTAATTGTTCAAAACAGTAAACAAATTTTATATTTGGGTAGAGAATTTAATTTTAATTGGAAAACATATTTTATTTGTTGAAATTGGAATTAAAATGAATTAGTTATGAATTTGGCAATTTAAATTGCATTAAATAAGAAACAGTTGTTTTCAGCAATTTAAATTATTCAAAACAGAAAACAAATGTTATATTTGGAAAGAGCATGAAATTTTGGTTGGAAAACATATTTTATATGGGCCATTTGAAATATATTTGAATTTGTTATGGATTTAATCAAATTCATAAGGGTTATTTGAATTTGAAGTTTTGAAAATATTTGGAATATTCAAAACAGCAAACAAAATACATATTTGAAATGTACATGAGTTTCTGATTGGGATACATATTTTATTTGTTAAAAACTGATTCAAAATGGGGAAGATATGATTTTTACAAGTTTTTGAGTTAAAGGGCATTTTTTGGAAAAGAAAACAGGGCTGGGACTTTCTGCACCGTGGAGAATATTCCCCACGCTGGCTGACAGATGGGCCATCGCCACGGGGGCGCTGACGAGGCAGCCCGGGTGAGACCACGCTGGCCACCACGGTCGCTGACCGGTGGGGCCAGCCGCGGGCGCGGAAGAGAGGCAAAAATGGGAGGCTTTATGCCTCCGAGCGGAATCGAACTCGGGACCTCCCACAGCGCGTACCTGGGCCTTAGCCACTGGGCTGCTTCTCTGGTTGTGATACAAAGGGAATCCACGGGTTTTTGAGGGGAGCTGACAGCGTTGTTTGTTAACTGACGAACAAACATGCAGTTTTCTTCAGTTACGGGCAGGGATCGCTCGGGGACAGGGATCGCCGGAGAACCACGTTGATGCCGCGCGAGGGCTGGCACAGAGCAAGGGGAAGAGGAAGAGGAAGCCCTAGGGCGAGATGGGATGGCTCACCGCGGGTAGGCGACGCGGTAGGGCGCGGGCAGGCGTCGCGCGAAGATGGCGAGGAAGGCGACGGTGGCCGTGCGCACCGGGAGGAAGAGGTCCACGGCGGCGGGGCTATGACGCCTCCCGGGCCTGGCCGAGGGCACCGGTGCCATTCGCAGCCTCGGCTGGCGCCGGTGGTGGCCAGGGCGACGGCGCCATGCCCGCCAAACCACGGCCACTGCAGCTTCTCTTCGGGTTCAGTATTTTCAGAAGAAAGGCAGTGGTTTTGGAGGGGGAGAGGAAGGATGGCGGCGGAAGGAAGAGGAGGGGGGAAGACTAGGGTTTGGAGGGAGCCTCGAGGGGGAGATAAAGGGAAGGGGGAGCAGTTGAGGTGGGGAGCTCGGTGACAGCGACGTCTCCCCCCTGCGTCCGTACGAAGAAGATGACCGGGTGGGCTGAGAGAGGGAAGGGGGAATGGGCCGTGGGTTGGGCTGGGGGGAAGTGGGGAGAAAGCTAGGGGTGGTGGGCTGGCCTGCCTCCCCACCCAAAGGGTTTTCTTATATTTTTTTTATTTTTTTTTCTCTCTCTTTTTGTGTAGAGAAGGAAAAGAGGAAAAAGAATTAGATGTTTAGGGTTTTAGTTTTTAGGAAGTATTTTTATTTGATTTACAAAACATCAATAGTAGGGTATGTTAACTTATTTTCAACAATTTCAAATTTGGTATTTGAAATTCATATAGGGTTTCATTTGATTTTTAAAATAGACAAATTTTATTTAATAAGCCCAACACTAAGAAAACTTAGTGAGCTTAAAAGTTTGCAAGTTGTTAATTTTTAAACCACAATTTGATCATGCCCATTATAAATGATTTGATTTGAAGTTGAATTGGAATTTACCATTAGGGTATTAATTAAAGGGAAATTTATTAACAAGCAAATCAACTTCAAACTATTGAAAACAATTGGATTTGTTTAGTTTGCAATTTTCAATTTGGAAACTGTGGACAATGTTTGAAAGTTTAATTTGGTTTGAATTTTTGAGTTGTTTTGAAAACAGAGTGCAATGCTTATGATGCATGTGATGCAAAAAGAAAAAGGAAAGCAACCAACTTTCTACTTAGGGGGAACACCCCAGGTGTTACAACATCACATGCCCCGGCTCCCAACCTACCTCGCCCCGAGCCCCACAACCGTTGTGATGGACTCGTCTAGATTACCAAGTGCTTCTGCTTGTAAGAGTCCGACTCAAACCCACCTAACCGGAAAGAATTGGTAGCACCTCAATTTTATGAGCCCACTACCAAGAATGTCCGACTTGTGATGGTGCAGCACTGGCGGGGCGACCGACTAGACCTTCTTTGAGGGATTAAAGAATCTACCAACTATCTAAATAGAGGTAAACAGAGACATAACAATAACACAAATAAAGAAATTATGATGTGAAATGGTATGACTCTCTTCATGGTGTGATCTCCATCTCCACAAAGCTTGTAAGTCGACTCGTGCCAACTCTTGTCACGTGCCATCTTACTCCATGTAGCTGACTTGTACATCGACTTGCATGCCACCGGGTTCTCCAACAAGCTACACTAGCTAGTAAATGAAAAATTTACATAGAGAATCCGACACGCAGGTCGTTATACAATAAAATGACAGCACCTAGGCTCCAGCCGGCTGACATAAACATGATACGCAGATCATGTATGGATTACACACATCACATGCACATAAGCCATACCATTCACAACTTCCTGCAAAAACAAGTTATGCATAGATACGATATCTACCGGTGTTGTGAAACTCGCAACGTCATCTAAGGCGCTACGATAGGGCGAAGCCGGCGGTCCCCTCGCGGGTGCGGGCAGCGCCTGATGATTTCGGAAAACGCAGATCTCATCTGCATTCCGATCATGGATTTCTTCATCGGATAAAACGATTTTACCCGAATCTGATCCGTATTCCGATTCGACCAAACTCTTTGATCTTCGATCACCGCAACTGGATTTATGTGTCACGGTATACCCCGATGGCGGAAACCGACCGGTAGGGGTAAGTTGTTCCACGACCTTAGCAGTATGATCACGGAAACCAGATCATCCATTAACCCCGAGTACGATTGATCCAATCAACCTTGTACAAAACCGATCTATCTCATAGACCGACACCAAAACAGCAATTAGATCACACCTAACGCTAACTACATATCACATATGTACGGATCTCGGGCCTAATACCAGAAGCTACCGCTCTGATACCACTGTTGGAACCAGTAGAGCTAAACAAAACTTTTCCTACGCGGTACTTCCAAGATCTAGCCGAGGTAGAAGGCCACGATGATTACCACTAGACGCGCGGTTGCGGATTATCGGTGAAGCGCGTCGGGGCAGTGCAGTCCCACGATCCGGTCCGGCCGATCCAATCCCTCGAACGTCGAAATGCTGAACGTACATCACCTCTACCGGTATCCACACGTACGAGGAGGAGCTCCGTCGGCGGACTGCTAGGTCCGGTGCGGCGGCTGGACTGAGTGGGGCTAGGGTTCCCAACGCATGGGAGAGTGGACTAACTTGCCCGCTGGGCAACCTGCCCCCCTCTTTATATAGCGTATGGTAATGGGCTTCACAACACTTGTGGCCCATTCCCTCTATGAGTCCGACTCACAAAACCAGTCCATTTCCGGTTCGGGTCCAACCCGACCAATACTTGCTCCCGCTCTTAAGTGTGTGACCCTGCAGGCTCATGGCAACTTGGACACGATTGGAGTCCTACTCCCAATCGATCAATCGGTAGCGGCTCCTAGCAGAACGTGCCGACTCCCAAGTACCATTGAGTCATGACGACATACCTTTCAATGTGATATTCATCTTAGTCCCTTTTGCCTCACGATATACCTTGTCGAACTATAGGCGATTCATCGTCATCCCTTTAATAGTTGAACTCTCTTCTCGATCCGTGATATGTGATTCATCTGACTAACTCTTAGTCAACCGACACAGTTAACACTTAACTGAGTCGCGCATGGCCATGCTTCCTGAATCATATCACTCGAGAGGGCCCAGAGAATATCTCTCCATTCGGAGGGGCAAAATCCCATCTTGATTATCCACATCACGCAGCTTGCTTCTCATTCGACTCAAACTCTGCCTTTATAGTTGGCTTGTCACAGAACAACGTTTGACAGAACCTAAGTCAGTGATCCACAACTCGGATTGTGCGATAACCTCAGGTCTAAGGATTACATTGATTGAGACATGCAAATGACGACTTGATCGTTGCATCTCAATGTGGGTCAGTCCGACTTGCTAAACTCTTTAGCCAAGTCCGTGAACGTTGGAATGGCATCACCATGCCCATGACAAGTGGAACCGTGTCATCAGCCAACACTCACATTAGTCTAGGGTGTGTGTCCAGCACAACCTAAATGACCAAGGACAATCTAGTATGAACAACATGAATATATAGTTCCACAATCGAATCACATATTCAATGACATATATTAGATGTTCAAAACAAGGACAACTTAATAACTTTATGAATACAGTGGGAATTACATCATACATGATTGCCTCTAGGGCATATTCCCAACAATATTCATATTTTATAATGATTTGGGGGATTTTATGAACAATCCCCCTTCTTTTGGTTCTAACCCTGTTTTTTCCAGAAAACGTACTTTTTAGTGTTTCAGACTTTCCGGGAGCTTCGGGGCTCCAACAAGGGCAAGGCCAAAGAGCACGGTTCAGAATTTTCGAGATGAAGACCATGGGCCAAAGTAGAGGGCCAAAAGTCCAACCAGGTGGAAAAGAGGACCCTCCACGCGGCCAGATTCCTTGGCCGCGTGTGGGGCCCCCTTTTTGCCCCCGTGGCTCCGATGCCGTCGATCTTTCTTCTCCCGAGTGTCTCGTGACCTAAAAACGACTATATAAAGGGTCCCCTAGCCTTTTCAAGAAGGAGGCGGAGCCGAGAGACGAAACCACAAAACAGAGAGACAGAAGGCTGCCGCCGGAGAAGATCGGAGGGCGGAAACGCCGCCGGGATCACCCCCGGAGGGCTCCACCCCCCTCCGGCGTGTTCATCATCAACATCTACAGCAAGATCAGCTCCATCTCTCCACTGTAATCTCTTGGAAAACACTATGATGCAATACTATATTCCCTTGATGTATTGTGTCTCCCTGTCTATGTTTGAGTAGTGAATTGTTCTTGGCAATGGTGAAATAGTTCGTTGATTGGTTGCATACAAGTTTGGTATCTTCTATGATTGTCTTTATGTACAATATATGAGTGCACGCATATGTTGGGGAATGCATGTAAGGTGATCACCGGTAGCATAATGGAGTGGTGGTGACTTGGGAGTGACAGTAACCTAAGACCGAGCCACAAAGTTAAGTTATTGGGGGATATATATAGGGGACCTTAGAACGTAAGGCTATGGTGGGACTTTATGTCTTAATAAATCTTGTGCAGTCATTTACTTGGCCACATGATCCATCATAAGGGGTTGTAGATCATTTACTTGACTATACCTATTCATGGCTCCTTCCTAGAAGAAACAACTAAGACTAAAACATGTGCTTCACTAATTGTGACAACCACACGAACGAAACACCTATTGGTAGAACACTTGCTCCCTTGAGATACTTGAGATATTTGCTGCTTGCTACTTGTGAAACTTGCTTAGAAACTTGCTCTAGGATTACTTGCATTTTAAACTTGCTTCACTAGTTACTAGACAAACCACACTCCACATCACTTGCTTTTAATTAGTTATTTCCTTTTAGTCAAACTTATTGCTTTGCATAAACAGCCATATAAGAGGGTTATAGGGCTTTAGAGAATAGATAGCTTACCTTCAGCTCCTCGTGAGTTCGACACTCAAATACTTATCGAAAGGTACTACAATTGATCTCCTACACTTGGGAGTCATCAGATGCTAGCCTCAGAATATATTTCCGACGTGTCATGACAGGTTGTTTGTGTTGGTTTGAGGCAAACTAATTAGTGAGTATTACAGGACAGAAAGTAGCTCCTCCTTTATTACTAGTCTCCAACGTGTGAGAAACGGAGAATTCACATAACTTCTACTGCATCTACGGGGATATCCGTAATTACTAGTAACGAGAGACGTATCGTTTATGATGGGTGCTAGTAGTGGTTGTGACTATTGTGTTAATGGAGGCATCAAGGAACACTTATGTACGGAACTCTGTCCGTACACAATATAGAATAAAATAAACATGTTTTCCAATTTTTAGTATGAGTACTAGTGGTGATTTTAGACTCTCTTGTAACGTCCCTTGTTGAGTTCTTAATCATTTCATTTCAGTTTACTTTCATTTTTCATTTCACTTTATTTCGTATACTTTTGTTCTTGTTAGTTACTTTAAACCACGCTCTTATAATTAGTATTCTAGCAACTTATAGAATATGCTATTTCCACATACGTTTTGGGTGTTTAGGTGACTGTGTTTGACACCATAGTTGCAAGTATGGCAGTGCCAACCAATCGTGCTCTCCATGGGAACGATACATATAACGGGAGATCATACTTTCACAAAATTATGCTTTAACGAACATGTGCACTTGCAGGAATCAACCAACAATGGTTTGACCGAAAATTACTGAAGCACTTCTTCGGATCAATCAAGATATCCCAGGGGCAACGCGAGCGTCCTAGGATTGCCAGAAGTTTGTAAAAATTCATGCCATGACTTCGAAAACCAAAAAGCACAACTTATTGGGAAGCAATCAAAGTAAACTAAACATTTGTGAGCTTTCTAATGTACTTGCACAAGATTATGCAATACCCACACAAAATTGGGTTCTAAATCCAATAGTAGCTACGCATAGTACGCTCTAATACCACTGTTGGTCTACGTTGCAGAATTTAAATTGTTTGCCCTATGTAGTCCGCCAAGACCACTATGTAGATAATGAGGCATGTCCATACATGCGAGGATAAGGATTACGAGTAATGGGGCAATAGATTCAATGTAGTCGTAGAAGAGTTCTAAAAAATTGTAAATCCTCACAACTAGTCCTAATTGCAAGGATGTCGCTAAGCTTTCCTCGACGGGATGGCATGTGTTATCCCTCTTATTGTGTGCACATGTATGCTCGTGTCATTCTGTCAACACTCCGCTGTCTAGGACTCGGCACCGACAAAGATAGACAACATTCCGGCGTTGCTAATTGGTAGCATCTAATCAACTGTGATTAGAGCTATATGAAACTGGAAGTTCTCACCACAGGAGTGAGAGAGGGAGAGAGCTAGAATTACAAGTAGATCTAATCAGGAGATGACAGCCCAAAACCCAATTAGAAGAGTCTCTAATTCAATTAGAGGGGCTATAATTAGAAGGTCTAATTAGACCCTCTAATTCTACTAGAGAGAGAGGGAGAGGCTTAAGAGCCAATCGTGTGTTTTTCTTTGAGCCTTGGAGTCCTTTGTGTAGTGGGAGGAAGGAGGAGACATGCCATAGGGAGAGGGGAGTCATAGGAAGGGGGACATCCCATCAAGGTGGATGCACCCCTCCTTCCTATCCCAACTCGGATTAGGTGGTGGACTGGAACTCCACCTCCCTCTCACCTCCGTATTTATTTTTCCCAATTTTTTCTCCTTTCCTCTCCAATAATTCCAGAAAAAATACCAGGACGATGAATACCAAGCTGTGAACCCAATGTGGCCCCATGTCATCCCCGAAAATTAGGACTCGGCCATGAGGGGTAAATCTGCCCTCTCCCGGTACTCACCCCCTTTAAGGAAAGTCCCCCGAAACTCTTCCGGAACCACATATCCGTAATAGCTAAAATTATCGATATTATCTACCGATGGTAAAAACCTATTTATAAGATCCCGGGACATCTCATGTACGCCGTTACCTCTCAGATAATTTTTTCTAACACCGGCATAATTTCTCTCTTATAGTTTTTTTTTCCAAAACCACTACGATTGACCCCATACTTGTTTCTGTGACCACGTGTCGACATTGAACATTCATAAAACCAATAACAACATATTTTTCTCTCAATTAGAGGTTGGCACGACTTAAGCATGTGACCCGTAAAGGCTCAATAACACACAGACGTGTTCGGAAGCTTTCCGAACAATAACCAATAGCGGGACCGTGGACGCCCATGATGGATCATGTGTGTTCATGAAGAACAAGGGAACCTAATAAGGCCCTTTTCGGAACGCTGGAATCTAAATCGCAGGAATAGGAAACTGTATAGGAATATGATGGAGTGTAAAGAGCGAACCTACGGGCTGGTAAACCAGAGGAATGAAAACATTTGTTACGTCCGGAACAAAGGAAATTTTGTTTCCATTGCAGATTGTGAAACCTCAAATGGCGTACTATTTTATTGGGACACAAGTACAAATCTGCTACTCATCCCATATCCCAACACACATAGATGCTTTTTTAATTCGCTATCTGTGAACGATCAAAGCACCTCGCCTCGGGCATACGCGAAACCAAGAGCTTGAGGGAGATGTCAAAATTCCTGTGAAAAGCGTAGGAAAGGAAGCTTTTCCTCAGGAATCGGTGCTACACTTTCCTTTGTTCCGAACGCCACCAAGGGAAAATATTCCATAGGAAAAATACCCTGTAAAATTCCTTTGCAAATCCTCCGTTCCGAGCGGGGCCTAAGTATCTTATATTGCACTTATTCCCTTAACTTCATGATACCAACGTTATAACAAGATTAGACTAAGTGCTCTGGTCTAACCAAACTCTTTGATCATCACACATATTACTCGTTACCGACATCGTCCTATTTTCTAATCCATATCAGCGATGTCCTTGTGATAAATGACACTATGTCTGGCTAGCTAGACGATTGGTTGATATCGGTGATACAAAGTGGGCATAGAGTATGTATCTCTCGATCATCTAGAGGAGTCAAGTACTAATCTTGAAGGAACTTGGTTCCCTTGTACTTTAACCAGATATTACCGTTATTATCCCTAGTTACGGTAAGATGATTGATGTTATCCAAAGTTTAACTTCTGATCATGCAGTCACTAGATATTATTATATTATAGTAATTATATCCAATAAAAACTTATTATGTATTTTGTTAAAATGCAACACAATTGTGTAGTCTCTTTTAGCAACAACATAAAGTTTGGTCGGTTCAGTACTATTGTTACCCTAAGAATATACTCTTATGTTTTTCTATACTTTTAACTAAGTCCATGAGCAGGAAAATATGATCATCTCTTAAAGAATAATATAATCTTAGTGACAAGAGTAGGAATTCCTGTTTGTTCATGGCTTCACACCCGTACAAAGATTCTCCTTTGAAAACTCATTTTCAAGTGCTATATCGGTTGTAGCATGACGACATAAACTTAATTATGAAGTTGCAGATAGAATAATAACCGGATATTATTGTCTCTAGGGCAATATCTCTAACAATATCCTCCTATTCCTTCAACGTATATGAAATTTTTTTATGGACACTATTCCAAAAATATTGAAGCATGCCTTTTGAACTTGGAAATATTGTTTAAGATATAATTTCTTTGCAAAAAGTTTTCAAAACTGCGTTATGGTTTATAATATTTTCCATGATGTCAAAATTCTTACGATTGGAGTTATGCATTCCAAATATGATATGTATAGTCTCTAAAAGTTATATAAACTATCCTTGATAACACTTGTTGGAAAATTACTAGTTAACGGATAGACAAGAAATATAAACTAGACATGTCGAACTATATACTAATCATAGTAATGAAAAAATAGTAGTAGTAAATCATATATGGATCACTTTTTTTTATTAGTGTTAAATAGTATAAAGAAGGAAATGTGATTGGAAAAGGTCTATATATCATCTAGAATGACTCCCACAAATTTGCTGAGTGATGAATCTTGTAATACAAATACTAAAACCGTGTTTGAAGAAATTTAAAAAATTGTACTTTTGATCACACTCTTTTGGATTGCAAAGAGTTTTATTATGATGATTGCACCCTTACTTAAGTAATTATGCTCCTGGAATCCATTGTTATTTCTCCTAATATTCACAAACAGAATATGGCTTTCACTAAACATACTACAAAATATGTTATGAAAGGAAGATAACTTGAACTAGAAGCTTCTATTCAGAAAATAAATAGAGAATGGTTTGGAACCTACTATTAAGATAAAAACCAATAATTAATAATATTTTCTATGTTATTTGGGTGCTAGATTTTCCACCCCGTGTAAATCTCAAATGATGTCCTTGCTTTAAAATGATGAGTGAATATTATGTGAAATTACATTTTTTTTGATCTACAATTAAGAAATCGGCTTTGAAGGATAGAAATTTTTCTTGTCAACGGTAATAGAAATTATGGTGGGTTTCATCATTGTGGATATAGAATGCAACCATTCATGTCCTGTTGTAATTGGTAGACCTTTCTAGAAAATGATTGATGTAGTTATTGACTTGAAGGAAGGAAATCTATACTTCTTATAAAGCAAAATCCCACTAACATGCATTAATTATTTTTCTATCTCAACATGCAAGCTATCCACATCATCCATCCTCCTAGCCAATCAATTGTTCATGTCATCTCCACTAATATTTATGAATTACTATATGCAAACTACACATCATCTATTTCTTAAACCATCCAATTATTCATACTAATGATTTTAAAAATATATAATATGCTTAATCGTATAACATTTTATAAAGTTTGCAATGTATTGTAGTTCCTAAAGCAATCCCCGCAGCAACGCGCGGGGTATCATTCTAGCTAGTATATAATATGGTGTCCCTTGAAGAATTGTACTGGACACCTCCATGAAGGAAAATTAGTTATTCAGTTTCTTATTATATGTATATATCCTTGGAATGTTGGACACGAGAAAACGTGATATTTGCATCATGCGTAGCGACAAAGAGAAAGTTGCTCGTGAGGAAGAATTATGGACACAACAAGTTGAGTCGGGCTTCCTAACATTAGCAGGGATGTAAATGGCTGATAACCGGTGCAAAATAATCCATTTATTTAGCTTGCATAGTTCATTTTTTTGTTTGTAAACAACTCCACCTAGATGCATCGGATGTGCACCGTGTTGACATTAATCTTGTTAGTTAGTACTCCCTCCGTTCATAAATAGATGACTTCCATTTGTTTTAAAGTAGATATATGTAGACATGTTTTAATGTCTACATACATCCACTTTAAGACAAATGGAAGTCATCTTTTTATGAACGGAGAGATAGTTGACAATGTTTATTTCTAGTTCATGCATGTACTATTTAAGTCGAGTAATATGAGGCCGTGACGATGTGTGCACATATAGTAATGGCTAATGGGCTCTGTATACACATGCAAGCCGGTGTGTTTGTTAATTTTACCTGGATGCGTGTACGAGTGATGTGATTGGCCTGGTCGTGCGGCCGTTGTACAGTGATCATGCAAGTGCCGAACGTGCGCGGGTGTGCAGCTAGTGGTGAGTGAAAAGTGGAGCATGTTAGCTAGTGACTTGACAATGTACGTGTGTGTGCGCGCGCGCGTGTGAGTATAAAGGGCATGTAACCAGGTTGTTTTTTGAGATCCCAAACCTAGCTGCCTCTCGCGGGTCACCCCCACCCTTGCGACTCCGGAGGATCCTCCCCCATCCCCTCCAGCCTCCCTTACCGGCGTGCTCCTCGCCGGCCCCGGTGGCGTCACTCTTCTCACCAAAGCACCAAGGGAAGGAGAGTGCACCGTGGCGGCGACTCCATGGGAGGTTGTGGAGTGGTGGCAGCGGTTCAAGGGCGGCATGGCCTTGGGCCCGGGGTCTGAAGCTGGAGCGGTGTCTTGGCAACGGGCGGTAGGCAACGTTGGCATCAACCTCCGGTTGCGCAATGGTGGATCGGATTAGGGATTAATGGGCCGACCTGGGCAATCCCCTGCCACGGACGGTTTGTGGTGTTGCGTTGAAGCCGCCTTCTCCGTTACTGATCCAACCAGCGGTGGCGGGACTTGCTAGTGTGCTCGAATAAAGGCAGTTGTCCTAGGGGTCCTCTTGTGCCAAGATGAAGATCTGCCTGATGCATGTCCTTTTTCATATGGCCGGGGTGTCGGTTCCGAAATTGGTTCTGTCGGCGAACTCCCATGGGCGTGTTATGCCTGAATAATGATGAACTTGATTTTTCGCTAAGGAGGGATCGGCGTGAAGCTCTTCTATTTGTTGACATCATGTGCTATGTTTAGCTCCTTTGTGAAGTCAGAGGCAGAAAATGTGATGAAAGCGGAGATTGGGGGACTAGTAATGGTGCTTGGAACCTGCAACAAATGAGGAAGTTGCTTGGAGTTTCAGGATCCGAGAAGCGGTATGTTAGTGAGAGCGAAATCACAGGTGAAGTTCAAAGTCTTAGAGCCTCTCCAGCCATATCCCCAGAGCCCGCGAGGGCATATTTTCTTCCGACGCAACATTTTTCCCCAGTTGCACCTCCAGAAGTCCAAACAGCGCCAGTTTGGGCCAAAATTAGAGTCAGCGTACCCAGGCCGAACCCAGCATGTCGGGGGTGGAGGGGCATTTGGGGATGCCAGCTGAAGAGAAAAGACGCGAAAACAAGCCCCAGGCATTTTCCCTCCGCATCTCGGCGAGAGAGAGCTTCGCCCTCGTCGGCTCCCGCACGGAATAATGCGGCCGTCGAATGGACTCGCCGAGTGGAGGAGCTCAATCAACTACGCGGAGGCGTAATGGCGATGCACCGACACAGTTTCCTAGCGACCTTTCCCGCCGCCCTATTGCCTCCTTAAAAACGACCCCAATTATCATCGACAGAGAACCCCCACTCGCACAGCATCTCTTCTCGACCCTTCCTTCATCGTGTACAGACCACCCTCGTGCCCAGGCCACCGTTAGCAGCTCTCGGTGATGGTGGAGCATTTCCCCGGTGACGGCGCCACTGTGAATGGGTTCGGGCGGTGCTGGCTTCATGAAGAAGAAGCATGCCTTCTCTTCACGGCGGGCTACCCGGTCTCTCCGGACATACGTCACCCTAGCGACTCGAGGCTAAGCGTGGGGAAGCCTGTCAGTGCACCCCATCACCGCAGATGAGGACCTCATGGCGGCTATCCAAGCGCAGCGCACCGGCATGACGGAGGAGAGTGTGCTGATTGCGCGGTTCTACCCCGCCAATTATGCCGCCTGGATGGTGTACTTCACATAGAAACTCCGACGTACAACGGCCCCCTTCCGGCACCGATGCGTGGAAAATCTAGCGGTCGCCGCAGCTGGTAGGGCTCCCCTGGCCGCACTCTGGCTGCCGTTCTCACGCAGATCAAGAACGATAACAGCCCACGCCTCGACTACCCCCACGCCCGCAGCAAGTCCCGAGCTCCTCCCGACGTCGTGGCGGGAGAGCTTGGATGGCGATGAGGATGACGACCACGTCGTCCTTATCATCATCACGCTTCCATTCGTCCGGTGCGGCGCCGCCATCGGATCTGTACCCTGTGAAGGCTGAACCTACCTCGACTCTGACTACACGAGCGTGCGCCTGGGCTATCGTCATCGGCGAGAGTGACGCACGCCATCGCTGCCCAGAGGCCACCTCTGCCTCGTCTGGCCCAAGAAGGAGGAGGAGGCTAACATGGAACTGGACCTAGGGGCGGCCCTCGCTGGTCCCGCAAAGACCATATCGCCGACGTGGTGGCCAAGCAGGGCCGCGTACCGAGGAATTTGCCGCATGGTGCCATGGTCGTGAGGAGAACGACGTTATCATGCTCAACGGCGACGACGCTCTAGGGTCGAGCAAGCCATGGAGTGGCGGTGACTCTGGCCAGGGATGCAGCTACGCAGCCCCAAAGAAGGAACTGCCGAGTGACTCCGACTCCGACGAGGACGGCGACGGCGACTACTCAAAGTTCTACCGCCTACTCGGCATGGAATAGGCGTAGTTTTAGGATTTTACTTCTCGAAATGCCCCTATGAAAATGAATCCGCCAATATCTGGCCATATTAATAGAATCGCTTAAATTTCATTCAAAATATTCTAAATTTGTCAATTTTTTGTCCGAACTTGCCTTGTTACTTGGAGGCACGGTTGGAAACCACCCACCCCCTACCAATTAGCACCGGCGACTCCAGGAGGCGCTATTTTCCGCTGAAAAACGGCCTGGAGGCGCGAACGGTCGGAGTTGCTCTTAATTTTAATGTTGAAAATCCAAGTATGTGCTTAATCATTGTGCCTGGCTATGGGCTTGTTGAACACACTGTTTTGATAGCGGGGACTATCTCCGAGGTTAAAATCCAACATCTATGATCGAGCTATGATGATCACTGTGCACTGTTTTCTTCCTGGAGGCGTTCTTTTTGGAGAAATTGAATATTATGTGTTTTCTTTGTGTTGGTTGTGCCGGCGCTATAAGGACAGGAGGCATTTTTCCCTTGTTAGCTTCTTCTTTTGTTTTTTTTTTTTGTTTTGGTTGTGTGCATCCGTCATGCTATTAGGTCATTAGTTGTTGCAGATAGTGAGTGTAATTAATATCTTCGCGATATATTAATATATTCTTATTATCAAAAAAAATTAAGGAGTTGAGAAGAAGAAAGTTTTGTGTGTCTTTCTTCTCCACATGTGTGTGCATCTTGGGCAAAAATGTCACACTAGCTACTGCCTTCCACACTTGCGTTTACACGGTAGTGACGTCGTTTACATCCCCGAACACGAGAAAAAACAAATCCATTGGCTTGGGCCGCCGCCGGGTTTTGGCCGGCGACTTGTGCCGCGGGCAAAGGGGGGCGTGTAGACGTGTCCGGGTGTGTGATGGCTCTTTTTCCTGCCAAATCCACCTCGGGAGACGACGTGGGGACGGAGACGTAGAAAGTTAGTTCAAAAAAAATGTGTGTTAAATGCCGAGTACGCCACTGCCAGATTAGCTAAGTCAAAAGTCGCCTTCCATTCCTACATGTCCCATTCTCGTGAGACACAAAGCGGCGTTTTATGTACGAGAGATAGATTATCATACTTTAAATCCGGTATAGCACACCAACTTGCCGAGAATGTGCATTTTGATCACAACTTCAGGTCAGAAAGTTGCCACACGCGAGCACTTTGGTCACTCCGAGATATGGCAGTCTATTTTTTGTGAATCACGCGCTGAATTTCTATATTTTTCAAATTTCCCCCTAAAAGGGAAAAACAATTAAAAATAATATAGGAATTGGAATAAATGAAAATTTAGGGACCGATTCGCAAAAACCAGTGTGCCACGTCACAGTGTGACAAAATCGCTCGCGTTTGGAAACTTTGTGACTTGAACTTCACGTTTTACAACTTGATGACCAAAACGCACCTTCTCGGCAAGTTGGTGTACTAAACTGGGGTTTTACTCTACATAGTATTAAACTAGAAAATTATCCTCCTATGGATGCAGAAAACATAAGTTCTTGGCTTATATAAGCTCCACGCATGACAACCGAGTGGGAAAATATGTGCGTACCAATATTCGGGCATATCTCCCCCCCCCCCCCCCCCCCCCTCCCTAAATTTCAGCTGTGGGCCCTCCACCCCTAAATATAGAACACTCTCCGGAGTATCACTTGAAGGCCGACTATTAGACCACAAATACCGTCTCCATAATATTGAAACCACTATGCAGCCACTGGTTGGGTCGTCATCGAGGATGCTACTCTCTCCGATCCAATAAAAGTGTCACGGAGTTTGTATTGCCGTATTACAAAACATGTATAAAGTTTCGACACATATTTCGGATCGGAGGTAGTATTCAATTTCTAAATATAACCGACTGGCTAGGCTCTCATTCGATGCATCATCTCACCTGATAATAATCTAAAGTCACTGTCGAGGATGCCATTTAATTTCAATGTCGAAATCACACACTAGACAAAATAATGCTGGAGTAGCGTCGTAATGCTTTGGCTCAGCCTCACCAAGCAGGCGGGCGTCCCCCGTTGGACAAATTTTAAATAACCCCATATTAATAATATAACGTCGCTGTGGCCTGTGGAGGACGCAGTCCTCATAAGAATGATGTACGACGGTTTACCCGCCCGTTTTTGGGGTCTAACCAAAGAACCAACCGCAACCTGACGACCAATAGCGCGCACTTAATCCATTTTGCAGCCCTTCTGCAACGGAATATTTGTATGTCGGATGAAGAAGCCGGCCGTACCGATTTATTACAAAAACTTTAGTTTTACATGGGCCATGTGATTCACGGAGACCAAGTTGTGTAAAAAATAACAAATGCTTATTGGACGATCGTCTAGGGACAGGAACAAATTAAGACAACGGATACATGCACAAAATGATTTATAATTAGTACATTTTTTAGTAATTTTATTGCAATTAGGAAGACCCTATGCATGATTAGCAACAAAAAGGGGCTTCGTCTGTTTTTCATTCTGCAGCGGCCTTCAGTGTTTTGGCACACTCCGCAAGGAGACCAAAATAATAACACATTGAAATACATTACACATCAAGCCAAACAGATGTACGGCGACAAAATTACATACCATTTCTCGGTGAAGAGAAGGGACGTCGGCCAGGGGCAAATGGGGAGTGCGTGCATTGATGGAGAACGGGAGAAAAGATGGGGTGGGGGATTGGAGTGCTGGGAAGGGGGTGGTGGGCGCGAGGGTTAGATGCAGAGAACTTTGGGGAGGGTGAGGCTAGGGGCATGGGCAGAGGAAGCTGGATCAGCGTAGGCTCTCCAGCTGATCGAACCTCTCCCACCCTTTCTCGGGCTCGGGCTCGGGCTCTTCCACGTCATCGTAGGCCTCTCATTTGAATAACTTTATTGAGTTATGTGACATGTAAAAATATAAAAAGGTAAATGGTGACATGTGAAATTGAGATTGTTCTCTTTCTCTTTAAAAGGAAGAACTAAAGAATGGCTATTGTCTTTGCGTAAAAAAAAAATTGATTTTTTGGATTGAATGCAGATAACATCCTTCTGATGTCACGGTGGGCCCATCTCCAGCCAGAGCTCCTCAACGACATCTCGGGTCGTGCACCTCCGACTTCACGCGCCCTTCCACGCAGTTTATCAAGTGCAATTAACGTCGTTCCTACTATAGTGTGGATGGGCTCTGCATCTGCTCGAAACAATTCTCTCCATGGCATTACACGAGAATCTAAAGGCTGTTGCTCTGCTATGGTGCTGGAGGAAGGAACGTAACAAGCCATGAAAACAGAGGGGAGTTTCAGACTATATGCCGGTGGATGAGTTTCAGTTTCAAACTGAAAGATTATACTTGTGTTGAATGATGTGGTGATGGTGGCGCGACCAGAGGTGGCAGCCACCTCCGACGAAGGAGAGTCGTTGCCTACTGAATCTGGAGCTCTGAACCAAACAATGAAGATTGCGGAAATCATGCATGGGAATTGGCCGACCACTGTTTCCATCTAACTGCCTATACCTCTTCAGAGTATGAACTGTCTCCCCTGGGAGCACTTTACAGGGTGGGAAAATCTCCAACGCACTCAGCAGCCGCGTTGCTTCTCGCTGCCGCCCGGGGTCTGGGATGCAACAAGCTGGTGGTGGAGTCTGATTGCCTGCAGTCGCAGCTGGTGATGGACCTGATGTTGCAATCATCACGTGAGTGCATCAGTGCAACCAGATGATATCATTGCCACATTGAGTGAAGCTAATCAGGTTACGGATAGTCTAGCTAAGCAAGCCTACGGTAACTAGCATCGAAGGCATTCTGGCAACAAATATGGGATGCCTGGAATTCAACAACATGCTTGATTATCATGATACAAATTCAACAACAACGCTACCTTTGTTATCATTCCGAAACGCAATTTTTTACCGAATATGAAAAATGCAACAATATGCATGAACCAAACATGAGCAATAATTTTTCAAGTTGAACGAAACATGAGCAATAATTTTTTAAGTTGATATCCCATCGTGATTCATGACACAAGCTGCCTCAACGTGCTTGCTTCCAAGGAACAAATGAATCCATGATTTCCATACCTGCAGAGGAGCAATTTCATCAGTGAAACCAATTAGTAAATTTCACTCATGGAGAAGCGGTTAAATTTATGTATCTCAATACTTTATAACAGGCGAATTGGCATGACTCAAACAGTAAACAGGACCAAACCAAAAGCTCCAAAACTGAATCGTCTCAGCATTATTGGACAAATCCAACATTAGAAACAGATAACAACTACATGATACGCAAGTTATTTTTTCTGCCACAAATTCAACTGTTACCGTTATCATGTTCTCAATATTTTGTTTCCCCGATGCACCTGATATTTCGTTCTCTATAAAGGCTATAAAATTAGTGTAGTACAGATAACTCCATCAGAGGGAAATACTGAATATCCCAGGTTCTCAGATCATTTGAAGTATTCCTTGTCACCATTAGCATAACAGGGGCACATGAAGAAGCAAAACAAGCCATCTGGTTTCTAGCTCATAGATTTACTTTTAGGAAATGTACAAGGTATCTAGGGGATAACAAATTAAATATAAGTAATCTCATGGAGTAGAAACCTCAAAGAAGGGGACCGTGCACCATCTTGTTAACAGACACACATCCTTCAGTCCAACATAGATGCTATCTCTTTGACTCTCCACAACATCATTAACACCAAACTGACAACTACTGCTCAAGATAGTATTAATATGTTAACAGATTGTGAACAAATCATAGCCTATTTGGACAAAACAAAATGTATATTTTCAATATCAAGTACTGACATAGATGCAAAAACATATAAACCACACTTCGACTTGGTAGAACCATAACCACGAAAAAGTAATCATAGGCATGTAACAACTGGTTAAGTATAAAAAAAAAACCATGAAGAACACGAAAGAGGATGTACTTCATAATCGCTTTAGCATATGCGCAAAAAGGAGAAGGATGCTAAGTCGTCTAAGAGCACACACACAATGGGGCTCTTATTCACGGATGCTAGGGATAAAATCCCAGCCATTTTAGCTGGTTCCTGGTTGTTTTTCTAGCAGAGACGCCTAGCTAGGAGTCCGGCGCCTAATTACTCTATCGAAAATACGGCTTCTAGGTAGCTGGTGCTTATCTGCATGCGCAACTGCACAATGAGCGTCGATGTTTAGCGCCCAGCCATTGTGGATGCTCTAAGGAGCGAGAAGAAGGACTAATATGTTAGTATGCAATATGTGACCGAAAGGAGTATTTATGGTGAATCCCGTCACACCATTTTGCTGTGCGTTTAATATAAAGTTTTAAGCATCTAATGTGACCACAAGTGGATACAATAGACTGTCCAAAAATCATAAAAGTTTTTGGAGCTATTCTCATAATTTTTGTATGACTCGGGCAGAGAACATTAGCCTCAAATTGAGGAAATTATGTTAAGAGCTCAAAAATTGAATCATATGAGCATTTTTAAACAAAACAAAAATTTGAAATAGAAAACAATTGGTAACTTAGAACATTAGCGGTTTTGGCTACATCCGGTCTAGCTAGAGGCTAAAAGATCAGTGGGGATATGAGGGGCTCATGAAATGCGATAGTGTAAACATCTGGTTTCTAGTTGTAGACATGTTTTAGAAATGTAAGAGTTTGGTAGTCACTAACAAATCAAATTTTCATCAAATTCTTGCAGTACATGCCTCAACCAAGGGATTACGAATCATCTTACAAACTGAATCTTCATTGGGTCCAAAATGGCCGTTATTGTTTTTACTGTCCATTGGGCAAGAATGCAATACTTTCAACAATACCTTAATGATAATATGGTCGTAAAAGTAAAATAAAAATATTACAAATGGAAACAACCTCATGCATGCGTCTACCACGGCTCGACAGTCCGAGTGCACCGCTTCCCAGCAGACAGCCAATCATATAGCAGAAACGGCTATCGCACGGATCGTGTGTTAGCTCACCTTCTAGAAGACCAGATGACACTGCCGCGGTTAAGCAAGACCAGATCGCACGGCCACAGATCGTGGGTTTTGAAGAGATTTGTAGGAGAGTCAACCGTTTGGAGGGGAGTCAACGTTTATTTTTTGAAGTTTAAAATCTTAAATAGCTTCATTTTTTAGTGAGGAACAAGGATCCGGGCTTAGTTTTTCAGTTCAGTTTGCCAAACTTGTTTAAATGTTGGTCAAACCCACTTGCACACATAGTCTTCTTATGTCATATAATAATCATTACAGTTGATAAACAAGATATAAGTACATTCAAACGAAAAAATCATGTATCTAATGTGATATCTCAACTCTATCGTATGAAGTAAGGGTGAAGAGAAGTGGTTCTAGGTTTCGAGCATGAAAATTTCAAAAATCTCCCCAAAGCTTCATTTTGGAGTGACTAAGAAAGATCGAGGCTTGGTTTTTTATTATCATGTTTTAAACTTATTTAAATATTGGTCAAACCTTACAAATATGGATAAGGAATTCAAAAACATCACAAAAATAAAAAAACTTGCACACATAGTCTTCTTATGCCATATACTAATGATTACAGTTGATAAACAAGATATAAGTACATTCAAACGAAAAAAAAATCATGTATCTAATGTGATATCTAAACTCTGTCGTAGGAAGTCAAGGGTGAATAGAAGTGGTTCTGGGGTTTCGAACATGAAAATTTCAAAAACCTCCCCAAAGCTTCATTTTGGAGTGACTAAGAAGGATCCAGGATTGGTTTTTCATTACCATGTTTTAAACTATGCATAAGAAATTCAAAAGACTTCAGAAAAATGAAAAACCTGCAAACATAGTGTTATTATGTCATATACTAATAATTACAGTTGATAAACAAGATATAAGTACATTCAAACGAAAAACTCATGTATCTAATGTGATATCTCAACTCTGTCGTATGAAGTCAAGGGTGAAGAGAAGTGGTTCTGGTTTCGCACATGAAAATATGCATAAGAAATTCAAAAAACATCACAAAAATGAAAAACCTGCACACATAGTCTTCTTATGTCATATACTAATGATTACAATTGGTAAACAAGATATAAGTACATTCAAACGAAAAAACCATGTATCTAATGTGATATCTCAACTCGGTTGTATGAAGTCAAGGGTGAAGAGAAATGGTTCTGGGTTTCGAACATGAAAATTTAAAAAATCTCCCCAAAGCTTCATTTTGGAGTGACTAAGAAGGATCCGGGCTTGGTTTTTTTATTATCACGTTTTAAACTTGTTTAAATGTTGATCAAACCTTACAAATATGCATAAGAAATTCAGAAAACATCACAAAAATGAAAAACCTGCACACATAGTCTTCTTATGTCATATACTAATGATTACAGTTGATAACAGATATAAGTACATTCAAACGAAAAAATCATGTATCTAATGTGATATCTCAACTCTGTCGTAGGAAGTCAAGGGTGAATAGAAGTGGTTATGGGGTTTCGAACATGAAAATTTCAAAAACCTCCCCAAATCTTCATTTTGGAGTGACTAAGAAGGTTCCAGGCTTGGGTTTTCATTATCATATTTTAAACTTGTTTAAATATTGGTCAAACCTAGGGTTTGAAATATGCATAAGAAATTCAAAAAAACATCACAAAAATGTAAAACCTGCACACATAGTCTTTTTATGTCATATACTAATGACTACAGTTGATAAATAAAATATAACTACATTCAAACGAAAAAATCATGTATCTAATATGATATCTCAACTCTGTCGTATGAAGTCAATCCCTAGAGTTGTTTTATAGTTTTATGAAATGACTCCATACTGGTCAAGTACACTATATTAGTACATTAGATGTTAACCATAAAGTTTGAGGTCATTTAGCGAAGGTCGAAAAAATGCTTGGATTAGCAATGGGGTTGTTTTTTAGCTCATTTTGGAGAACCAATTGCTTCTTCGAGATGTTTACCCTACCAAAAGGGCTAGGATTGTTCCCAAAACGAGCATAACAACCGAGAAATGACTAGGGCTCACGGTTAAGCCAAAATCCGATAAAAATGTTTCAAATATTTGGAGAAATTCAAATTCAAATTTGAATTGAAAAGTCACAAGGTAAAGCAATCATTAATGTTTATACTACAGCATTTCAAATATCACGCAAGTTTCATGTCTCAAACTATAAATAGCAATCGGTCACACAAGTTTTTTCTTTGCATTCGATTTTCTCTTCTTCTTACCATTTGATTGTGTCTGCACACCACACAAAACCCTCATGCTCTTGGTTTTCTTTGCGTCAGTAGCACTAGGCCGCCACACATCACGTCCTAGACAGACAACAGTGGCTATTTCTTGTTCGTTTTTAGTTGACACCTCAACTTTTTGCCTGATTGATGTTGATATTATCACACTTGATGCTAATATTAAATCCTGACCTAAACCACAGAAGAGAATGGTATGCTTTCAGCCAGTGCTCAAAATCATGCATGATCTGATGCAATAAACTTGGCAGGGTGATAAGCATGTGTCGGTATGGAGTAAGATCTTGCTGCTAGCCCCAGTTACCCAAAATCTTCTCCTCTATGTTTCTTGATCGCATTCATCCACATATGGTTGAAGCACTCCCTCTGCTCAATGTGGAAATACATTCTTGACAGCATTTTCTAGCCCTTTACAAGCATCAGTGTGTATAGCCAAAGGTGCCACTGGCCCAATGCATCTTTTCAACTTCATCATGAACCATGTCCATGAAGTCTCTATCTCAGATTGAAATGGGATAATAGGAATAGGAAACATCCAGTTGCGTCCATCTAGAGCATTGCATGTTGAGAATTGACCATTCCACTTTCGGTCAAAAAAGATGATCCTATGCTCAAATATGGCCGACACACTGCTTGAAGCCATAGTCTAAAGCCATAAAAAATTTGCAGACAAAAACCTTGCCATCAGGTGCAACCTCGGTATCTATCTCCACGACACAGCCAGATGACATCTTCTCCACCTCTCACTTGAAACTATACAACATCCTGAAGGTATTTGCCCAGTCACTATATAATTCTTTCATTGCCTTCTATTTTACCTTCCATAATGTGGTATATTTCAGCTTAATGGGGTACTGCTTTTCCATGTCTACTTTCAGTCTCTTTGAAGTATTGTTTGGTGTTTTGGCTAAAATATGAGTGATCTTCTGTGCAACCCAAGCTTGTGATGTCATGGTTGAGGGATTTTGTGAACTAGTAATACAATTATGTTCATGTGGGATTTGATTAATCCTGATTGTACTTACATCAGGTTGGCGTCTAGCAGAAATTTACCACTTGCAAGTCTTGGCACCCCTATCAAAGCCTCTGCACTTTGCATAAAATTTCTTTGTATCTGTCCACAGAGTCTTGGTGTCAAACTGCCTCTTCACTGCATAAGTCCTGAAACACATGCTAAACTCATCTATGGTTGGAAAAAACTTTCCTACTTCAATTATAGAGTTGTCCTCTGTCATATACATTTACCATCTTGTCATCATTCTCATCATATACATCATCAGCAGCTTCTCTCATTGACTCTGGATCCGCATCTTCAGAACCAGCAGCCGCATTATCCTCACCGCTCTTCTTCTCCTTGTCTTTATCATCTACAGGAATTCCAAACATTTCAGCCATCTCAGTGTCATCCATTGGTGCAATGACCAAATCAGTAAGGTTTTGCAGTTGTACTGAATTCCAGTCAACAACCGTCACATTTGCAGCACCATCACAACCCCCTTGTGCATCATCATCTAACATTGTCAACTTACAATGGGAATTATCTGTCTACTTGCAGCCCAATCATCATCCTCCGTCTGCATAGCCAACTTTGATGGCACATATCCTGTTGAATAATGAGGCATAATTTCCACGATTAATTCCAGAATATAAATCATGATGAAAGCAGCTATTAACATGTGTAACTCGAACATACTAGATGCAGCAGATAACATGAATAATAGCAACACGATCTCTCTAAACATGTAAACAGTAGACATGTTAAACAGACAGATCAGGACACAGATTCCGTACCGATCGTTTGTAGTAACGTTGTTGATGACAACGTTGGCGATGACGGATCGGGGTAGACGACGCTTGAGGCGACGGTACGCAGCACCGCCTGACTTGTTAGGCAGACGAGCCATCGTGGAAGCAGCGAGCAGTCGCGCAAAGCGCTTCACAAAAACCTAATTCGCCCTCTCCCGTACAGGATCACAAAGGCGACTGGTTCCCGAGACCTGCTCTCCCGTTCGCCGGTGGACGCTGGCGCTCGGGATGGAGTAGACTACGTTGGCGGCGCAAGAGACGAGGTGTGGCAAAACCTAGATTGGTTTCGGTGTGTGTACAGCGCCCACGGTGCGCGTCTTTTATAATGCGGTTCGGAAAACCCTAACGTGTGCGACGTGGGAGGCCCACGCCGCACGTCCGAGTCAGTTAAAGCACACGATACGGGAGCGACCCGAACCGCCTCAGCTGTGACGCCTCCGTCACGACTACGAAATCGGTTTCCAAAACAGCAAAATAAACATAAGTATTGTCGAGGCTCGAGGCTCGATTCACGAAACGCGATCGCGACGTGTCGAGTCGAGATGAGCGAGCGGCGGAGGAGGAGGAGTGCGCGATAGGCTCTCTTGTTCTAACTCACATACAATCCGTACAACACTCCACCTTATAAGGTGGTGTGCAACTCCTCAAACTTCCAATGTGGGACTAAACTTCCCACTCCCACCACTCACTAGTACACATGGGCCATTTTGAGATATCAGGATTTGCTATTGGGATCACTTGTCTTGGGCCCAAAATTTCAGCAATCCCCCACCAGATCTCAAATGCCCATTTAAAAATTTGCCAATCCTCGCTACTTGTTTATATACTAGTGTTTCAGCAGAGACTGTTAAGTTGAACTTCCGCCTAGAGCCTTAAGCTACATCTATCAACAACTTGAACAATGGACTATGCCTTGAATTGCAAGTTTTGTGCCAATAGACTTTACTCAAAGTCATAACTAGTACTTGGCTGCTAGTAGCCTACCCCGCGGGTGGAGCATATGCGTCATACTCCGTGGTCTCTTCATGAGTTTACTAGAGATCACCCAAATCTCATAGACTGCGACGTTTACAGTCGGACTCACATAGGTGTGTTCTTTCAAGAATGCTCTGTAGGACAGTATCTTTGCTATGAATAGCCAACATAAACACATTAAGGCATGTTGCCAACCTGCCTTACAGCTCTTTGAGAGTTATGCATCATCACTAAGAGAGGGTTTATCAAATACTCTCCTCAGTCAAACCACTAGCTTGTTCTGCCCAGGTCCCAATTCACGGGATCTCCGATCACATAGGTCGGGTTACCACTATGGTGTAACGCTCATGGGTCTCATACCCATCTCCTTTGATGCACTATCTATCACATTACGTGATAGTCCCTTTGTAAAGGGATCTGCCAGGTTTTTGTCCTTTTGAATATACGTAACAGTAATTACTCCGGAGTTTCTCAATTTCCTGACAGACTTCAAACGTCTTTTGACGTGTCTTGATGACTTCACATTATCCTTAGAACTGGTCACCTTGGCAAGCACCGTTTGATTGTCACAGTTCATGAGGATAGCCGGTAATGGTTTCTCAACCACCGGCAAGTACATCAAGAGCTCACGCAGCCATTCTGCCTCAACAGTGGCTATATCTAAAGCAGTAAGTTCTGCTTCCATGGTTGACCTCGTCAATATGGTTTTTTTGCAAGACCTCCATGACACTACGCCACCTCCAAAAAGAAATGCATATCCACTTGTGGCGTAGAGCTCATCTACATCTGAAATCCAGTTTGAGTCACTATATCCCTCAAGCACGGCAGGGTGCCCTGAATAATGAATCACATAGCTCATAGTACCATTCAGATAGTACATGACCTTTTCAAGTGCATGCCAATGATCATTACCCGGGTTTGACATGAACCTGCTCAATTTGCTCACAGCAAAAGAGATAACAGGCTTCGTCGCGCTCGCAAGGTACATGAGTGAACCGATTATTTGAGAGTATCTCAATTGATCTTTCGTAATCCTCTTGTTCTTTCGAAGCGTCACACTAGGATCATAAGGTGTTGGAGAAGGCTTGCTATCAATAAAGCCAAAACGTCTCAAGATCTTCTCAACATAGTGTGATTGCGTCAACGTAATCCCACTCTCATCCTGAATAAACTTGATGTTCAGAATTACATCAGCTTCTCCTAGATCTTTCATATCAAAACACTTTGATAGAAAAGACTTGACCTCATTGATCACAATTATGCTTGTACCGAAAATCAGTATGTCGTCAACATACAAGCATAATATAACACTATCGCCCCCACCATGGCGATAGTATACACACCTGTCAGCCTCATTAATGACAAAGCCCGCAGAAGTTAAAGTTCTGTCGAACTTCTCATGCCATTGCTTAGGTGCTTGTTTCAGTCCATACAAAGATTTTAACAATTTGCACACCTTTCTCTCTTCACATTTTACCACAAACCCATCAGGCCGATCCATATAAATTTCCTCTTCCAACTCTCCGTTAAGGAAAGCTGTCTTTACGTCCATTTGATGAACGATAAGACCATAAGAGGCAGCCAGTGAAAGTAGTACACGAATTGTGGTCAGTCTGGCAACAGGTGAATAGGTGTCAAAATAATCTTCGCCTTCTCGCTGAGTGTAGCCCTTGGCTACAAGCCGTGCCTTGTACTTCTCAATAGTACCATCAGGCCTTAGCTTCTTCTTAAACACCCACTTACAGCCCACTGGCTTACAACCATAAGGTCGTTCAGATAACTCCCACGTCCCATTAGAAAGAATGGAGTCCATCTCGTTATGGACAGCTTCTTTCCAGTCATCTGCATCCGGAGATGCAAATGCCTCTGCAATAGACGTAGGAGTATTGTCCACAAGGTACACAATGAAATCGTCACCAAAGGATTTTTCAATCCTCTGTCTCTTACTCCGTTTAGAAGCTTTATTGTCATCCTTCTCAAGGACTTTCTCATCATGTGGTTGTTCAGTATGATCACTAGATGTACTAGATTCTGGAATAAATTCAGAAGAAAAATTAAGCAAGACTATGCATATCTTTCATAGGAAACATGTTCTCAAAAAATGTTGCATCACGAGATTCCAGAATAGTATCAACATGCATATCAGGTACCTCGGATTTAACCACTAGAAATCTATAACCAATGCTACGCTGAGCATAACCTAGAAAGATACAATCCACAGTTTTCGGTCCGAGTTTGCATTTCTTTGGAATAGGAACGTTGACTTTTGCCAAGCATCCCCAAGTACGCAAATAAGAAAGTAATGGATTTCTCCCAACCCACTCCTCATAAGGGGTTTTCTCTTTATTCTTGTTAGGAACTTTATTCAGGACATGACACGAAGTCAACAGAGCCTCCCCCCCCCCCACCATGCCTTAGATAAACCAGCACTGTCCAACATGGCGTTCACCAAGTCGGTCAGCGTGCGGTTTTTCCTCTCAGCAATTCCGTTTGATTGTGGTAAGTAGGGAGGCGTCCTCTCGTGAATAATACCATGTTCCTCACAGAATTCATCAAATACTTTAGAGAAATACCTTCCACCACGATCCGACCTAAAACGCTTGATCTTTCTCTCTAATTGATTTTCAACTTCAGCCTTATAGATTTTAAAGTAGTCTAAAGCCTCATCTTTAGTTTGCAACAAATAAACATAGCAGAATCTAGTAGCATCATCAATGAGTGTCATGAAATATCTCTTTCCACCTTTTGTCAACACACCATTCATCTCGCATAGATCAGAATGTATGAGTTCTAGAGGTGCCAAGTGTCTCTCCTCAGCTGCCGTGTGAGGCTTCCGAGGTTGCTTAGATTGCACACAACTATGACACTTAGAACCTTTGGCAATGGTGAAATTCGGAATTAAACTTAAACTGGATAGCCGAGACAGTAAACCAAAATTAACATGACATAAACGAGAGTGCCAAACACTAGCATCTGAATCAACATTGCCACAAATATGGTTTACTGACTTATTGCAGAATTCGGAAAGAGAAAAGCGAAACAAGCCTCCGCACTCATAGCCTTTACCAATAAATTATCCAAATCTCGACACAACTACTTTATTGGACTCAAAAACTACTTTAAACCCATCTCTGCAAAGAAGGGAGCCGCTGACGAGATTCTTATTCATAGAAGGGACATGCTGCACGTTCCTCAGCTGCACGATCTTCCCCGAAGTAAACTTCAGATCTACCGTGCCAACACCACGAACAGAAGCATGTGACACATTCCCCATTAGGACGAAAGAATCCCGTGCGACCTGATAAGAAGTGAACATAGAGATGTCATCACACACATGAATATTAGCACCCGTATCAATCCACCAACATGCAGATTGAAGAACTAAAAGTACCATCGGTATATTACCGTACCCATCAGTGTTGCTAGCGGTCACCATGTTGACATTCTTGGAGCCTTTCTTCCCTTTCTTGTCTGCACAGTCTGGGCAGTCAACAGAAAAGTGGCCGAGCGCTCCACACGTAAAGCACTCGAGCCCAGCTTTGTTCAGCACCTTCTTCTTATTATTATTCTTAAAGGCAGTAGTGTTCATAGGATCATTGAACTGGGGTTTATAGTTCCCTTTGTTCTTACTGTTATTCTTGACGTGATGATTTTTCTGCACCATATTGGCACTACTGCAAATCACCACCTCTCTCAGTTGTGTTCTTTGCCCGAGCTTTCTCCTCAACATCAAGAGACGCTATCAGGTTTTCAACCAGTATCTCCTGTCTCTTATGTTTGAAAGATGTGGCAAAATTCCTCCATGAAGAAGGCAGCTTTGCAATAATGCATCCAGCCACAAACTTATCAGGAATCACACACTTGAGCAGATCAAGCAGCTTCGCAATGCACTGTATCTCATGAGCCTGTTCGACTACAGAACGGTTATTCACCATCTTGTAGTCGTTAAAGCTCTCCATGATATACAGCTCACTGCCAGCATCGGACGCACCGAATTTACTATTCAGTGCATCCCAGAGCTCCTTAGCGTCTTCGATGTGCATATACACATCGCACAGACGTCCCTCCGAGACACTCAGAATACAGCCTCTGAAATTATTATTGGATTCCTTGAACTTATTCTGAACCTCGTCAGAAGCTCCTTCAGGAAGGCCATTCATAATAATGTCCCACACTTTCATGGACTGGAGCCACAGTTGGCTTCTCACTTGCCATCTCTTAAAGGTGGTACCATTGAACCTTTCCGGTTTCATTGAATCACTTAAGCGCTTCGCAAAAACCTAATTTGCCCTCTCCCGTACAGGATCACAAAGGCGACTGGTTCCGGAGACCTGCTCTCCCGTTTGCCGGTGGACGCCGGCACTCGGGATGGAGTAGACTACGTTGGCGGCACAAGAGACGAGGTGTGGCAAAACCTAGATTGGTTTCAGTGTGTGTACAGCGCCCACGGTGCGCGTCTTTTATAATGCGGTTCGGAAAACCCTAACGTGTGCGACGTGGGAGGCCCACGCCACATGTCCGAGTCGGTTAAAGCACACGATACGGGAGCGACCCGAACCGCCTCAGCTGTGACGCATCCGTCACGACTACGAAATCGGTTTTCCAAAACAGCAAAATAAACATAAGTATTGTCTCGGCTCGAGGCTCGATTCACGAAACGCGATCGCGACGTGTCGTGTCGAGTCGAGTCGAGACGAGCGAGCGGCGGAGGAGGAGGAGTGCGCGAGAGGCTCTCTTGTTCTCACTCACATACAATCCCTACAACACTCCACCTTATAAGGTGGTGTGCAACTCCTCAAACTTCCAATGTGGGACTAAACTTCCCACTCCCACCACTCACTAGTACGCATGGGCCATTTTGAGATTTCAGGATTTGCTATTGGGCTCACTTGTCTTGGTCCCAAAATTTCAGCATATCCTACCCTTGAATCTGATTTCAGATCAACCAACTCGGCAAGAAATGTAGCACGCTTGCTTGTCTAGCCGTCTTGCCGATCAATTTCATCAACAAGGGCTTTGCCATCCTCCAGTCTCACATATTCTCCCTTCCATTCTTCGAGCGTAACAATGCCACTTCTTGCTCTGGATCCCAAGGAATACTCTCCCATGTTTTCTCCACAATATTCCTCACCGCTTTCTCTTCTTGGTTCACTAGTTCATGTGGATCGATCTCTTCAAATTCAACCTCCCAACTAACTAATTTGTCGTGCTCTATGGTCCTCAGGCTCCCATCAGCTAGCTTCTCCTTAGAGCGCTGGTTATCTCCCTTGTTTTGACAATGGTGTGGGAATGTGACGAATTGGAAGCGAACAAGCTCAAATCGGAAGCAAAATCAGCACGAGTGATGGATTAACTCGAATTTGACTTTGTTGGCTCCATTTAGCTCGTTCTTCGGGGGGGCACTCGCTCTTTCGGGCTGCTGCCGCCGCCCCAAATTTGGCTAGAAATCGGGCAAAATCGGCCGCGAATTGTCAGATTCGTGACTGAATTCGGAGGGGAAGGCGACTATGGTTCAATTTGACTCACCACAGATGTCACGGAGAAGGAAAAGTGACGCCAGGAGTGTGGAGCTCCGCCGCTGGCGAGGGAGCTGCGACACGCACACACGGGTTCACATGGCGCGATAGGGCACGGTGCGGTCGGTGCAGGTTGACTCGACCCGGGGCAACTCAGTGGGTCCCATAGTCGCTAACCTAATTCCACACTCCTAACTAGCACAAATAAGTGACACACTCCTAACTACTTCCTCCGTCCCAAATTAATTGTCCCAAAGTTGTCTAGATACACTCGCTTTTGTCTAACTTTGAGACAATTAATTTGGGACGGAGGGAGTAGCACAAATAAGTGACGTGGCCGTTTCATCACAATGTGTGGGTCGTGGCTATGTTGCTGCTGACATCCGTTGTACACGAGCTATTATCGTCAAGTGTGTCGCTTCCCAGCCAATTCCCCTCAAAAACGTCGTATCTAAGCTATTCGCCCGCATCTAAAGGCTGTTGCACTGCTTTGTGCTGGTGGAAGGAACGTAACAAGCCATGCAAACAGAGGGTGTTTCAGACTATATGCCCGTGGATGAGTTTCAGTTTCAAGCTGAAAGATTCTATATGTGTTGAAAGATGTGGTGCTCGTGGCGCAACCAGAGGTGACAGCCACCTCAGACAAAGGAGAGTCGCTGCCTAGTGGCTACTGAATCTGGATCTCTGAACCAAACAATGAAGATTGCGGAAATCATGCATGGGAATTGCCTAGGTCTGGGATGCAACAAGCTGGTGGTGGAGTCTGACTGCGTGCAGACCGGAGCTGATTCAATTTGGACCTGATGTTTCAATCATCACGGAGTGCAACCAGATGTCAGCATTGCAACATTGACTGAAGCTAATCAGGTTGCATATAATCTAGCTAAGCGAGCCTACGGTAACTAGCATCCGAGGCATTCTGGCAATAAACATGAGATGCCTGGAATTCAACCACCTGCTTGACCATCACTGTGACGCCCCGAGATCGGGCACTATGCAGATTTCAGCATTTCCGCCAAAATCCACATAATAACCGATTCCAGGTTTCCACTTGTGATAACATTACAACAGTTCACGAATATTCCGCAACAACAACAGAAAAGATATATACAAGAGGACTCAAACGAGTCAAGGGTACAACTGATACAATACAAAGATCCAAATAACAGCGGAAGAAACAACATAGCGTCCGACTACGGACAAGATACAAATTGGACTAAGAGTCCTGAAGTTAACCGATGGCGTCTAATCCCTGCCCAGGCCAAGCCGGAGGGATTCCCAAGCTAACGTCGTCAGACTTCAAACCTGTTGACTGCAATGTGGAATATGCAGCCACGAAAAGGATTCGTGGGTCATTACGGTTAAGTACTGGCAAGTGGATAAATCATACTCACAAGATACCAGCGTAACCAATCATCACAAGTTACAAATACTTTGGGTACAACGGGAAGGAAGGGATTATTGCAAAGAAGCGGCAGCGGGCTGCACTAACTAACTACAGAGACGCGATACAACATCCGGCTAAAAGAAAGGGATAAGATAGCGTATCAGAACCAACTACAACTACTCACCAAACAATACCCATCCAATGTTACCCCCTACTAAGGAAGCAACCCAAGGAAACTCGCACTGTTGATTAAGGTGACATTCATTTTATGGTGGAGGTAACCTATATTACTAGTCAAGTTATCATTGTTAAGTGTAAGTTGTCTGAGTACTTGATAGCCAGCACTTTCACCAAGTCATCCATAACCGCGGACAACACGGCTTCTCGAGAAGATTAACCCTGCAGGGATGCACCAATTTGGCCGTACACGTAAGAATGACCCGCAAGATGGAAAGGCCCTTCCACCAAGCGAGGCACTCAACATAACCCAACTCTTCTTCGCATCAAGCCCAAAGAACCACGTGATGTGCGTGCGCGGATAATCGAGCCCCCACGAAGAAAAGGGGGACCCTCATAGCACTCTAAGACCACGCCGCCCTAAATGCCGACTACAAAAGTTCCACCCTGGCGCCAAGGGCTCGCACCTGCATATGCATGCATCAAATGGAAAGCCCGAACTAAGTGTGGCGATTTGGACGAGATGCGAGTCGAATCGGAATTGCGGGGGGCGACCATACTCGCTTCCCACATGCGGTTAGTGCGCTCATCATGGATCGGAGGACAAGACCCTTTTCCTAATTAAGGTCGACACTAGCAGGCCTCAAAACCACGCCGGGCCTCCTGCCGGTGCCTTATCATCAAATTATTATTACCCAAAACATTAACATGTTGTTGATTAAGTTGAAACCCAACTACCAAACTAAACAGGTGATAAGACGGACAACAAGACTTGAGCGCAAACAACACTAAGCATGGAACTACGACACGAGGGCTGTAACATCCCAAGTATGAAAAATAGCCATTAGAATGTTTGCTCTCTGTTATTTTATGTTTTGCATCATGGCATCATGTTCATTGCATTGTTTTGCTTTGTTTTCCAACTGTTTTCCTCTGTTTTCCTTTGTTTTCTATTTGAATTTCAAACCAAATTTCAAACCTTTTGTTTCATACTTGTGATGTTACAATTTCCAAAATGATATTTCAAATCAAAACAATCAATTGTTTCCATTAAAGTGTGATTCCAAAACTATTGTTTTGTTTCTATCAAAAATTCATTTAATATCAAACCCTTTTCAAATTCAATTATGATTTCTTCCAAACAGCAACCATTTGAAAATTAATGAAACAAAACATTTTTCCAACTCAATTTGTTTCAAATAAGCTAAAGGGCTCACACTATTTAAATGGGTCTTTTAATAATTCATTTAATAGCAATTTCCACCAAATTCAATTGATTTTTAAAACAACAACAATATTCAAATTTCGAGAAACAAACCATGTCACCATTGTGCTTTTCATCTAATAACCTATAAAAATCATCCACCAAATTTTCTCTACTCCTAAAAACCTCTCCTTTCTATCCTTATTCCAATCTGCAAAAAAAAATAAGGAAGAAAAAATAAAAAGAACATCAAGAGAGAGAGAGGGGCAGCAGGCCCAACTCCCCCTCAGCCCAACTCTCCCTCCCTAAGGGCCCAATACCCCCCACCTTTCTTCAACCTCTGTACGGAGGAGCATCGACTGCATCCACGTAGCAGAGGAGAACAAGGAACGGCTGCCACTCCTCCACCCCTCCCTATAACTCGATGCCCTAGCCCTAGGGTTTCCCCTTCTCCTCCTTCTCCCTCTCCCCCGCCGTCCTATCCCTTCTCCCCCTCTCTTTCTTCTCTGCCTCCTCTCTGCACCTACCTCTTCTCTGAACCTGAAGCCCACCGAAATTTCCTCCACTCCCTCTGGCGATCGCCGCCACTAGGCTCTCCCTCCGGCCATGGCGATGGCGGGAATGGGTTCCCCCCACCGCCCTCTTCCTCCTCGTCACCACGGCACGGGCGGGGACGGCCCGGAGCGCCGCCGCCATGCTCCTCTTCCCGCCGGCCGCTCCCTGCTGCTGCACCTGCTCCGACCCGACCGCCTCCTCCTGCCCGCCTCGAGGTGAGCAACGTCCTCACCTCCATCTCCCCTCGTCTCTCCTCCTCCCCTACGCCCGCACTCACACGGGCACAGCACCCACGGCGCGCCCCTCCGGCGAGCCGCGAGCTGCCGTCCGCCGCTCGCCCACGATCCCTCGATTCTGTTCCGTGAACGTTCAGTTGCTTTTTTTCAGAAAAATACCGAGAGCTGAACAATAACCTTCCCCGCTTCCCCTTCCTATCACCAAACCGCACAGCACCGCACTGGTGCTGTTCCCTTGCGCGCAAGCCCCAGCTCCCGCGATCAAATCCCCGCACCCCACCTTTTTTGTCCTTATTTTCGAATTGTTCAGTGCAGCTGCTGAACCTTAAGCCCCCTGCTAGCCCTTATCTGTCAACACAAGCGCACCTAGTCCAGTTGGTTGGTTCCTTTGCTCAGCAGCAGGAGGGCAGGGGTTCGAATCCCCCCTCCTGCAATAAAACCAAACCTTTTTTTTCCTTTTGTTTTGTCACAGCACTTCACAGAAATCACCATTAGGTCCCTGCAGTTTCTTTTCTAGCCCTGTAATATTTTTTCCTAAGTCCCTAGAGGTGATAAAAATGGTAGATTTGCACCCTAATCTTGTAAAATGCATAACTAAATCATTTTAACTCCAAATCCAACTTTTTAAATGTGTATTCTTTCCCAAATTAAATGTTCTATCTAAATATAAAATTTGTTTACTGTTTTGAATATTTTAAATTGGTGCAAAATTTGAATTCTTGTTCAATTCACTTAAATTTTGCAAAAATCATAACTTGGGCATAAAAATTCCAAATTCAACAAACTAAATATGTTTTCCAATCAAATTTTCATGTACTTTCCAAATATAAATTTTGTTTGCTGTTTTGAATAATTTAAATTGCTGAAAACAACTGTTTCTTGTTTAATGCATTTAAAATTGCCAAAATAATAACTTGCTCATTTTAAATCCAATTTCAACAAATGAAATATGTTTTCCATGCAAAATTAAACCCTATTTCCAAATATAAAATTTGTTTCATGTTTTGAATAATTAAAATTGGTTAAATGATTTAAACTTTAAATCATTTAATATTGCTAAATTCATAACTTGGTCAAATTAATTTCTTTTGGGACATATAAAATATGTTTCAAACCACAAAAGTATAAAATTTTCAAATATGAATCTCACTTAATGATTTGAACAAATAAAAATTCAAATAAGTTCATGTTTGAATTAAATTCATTTAATTCTTGTTTAAACTTGTTTAATTCATAAATAATTTATTTGAAATCCTTTTTCAACAAGTGAAACATGTATTCCATCTAAAATTGTGTGTTCTTTTCAAATATGAACTTTGTTATCTGTTTTGAACAATTAAATTTGATGAAAACAACAAATGCTTGTGTGACACCTTTAAGAAACCAAAATTTCTTAGCTTAATAAATGAATTTCCAAACTTGGTAAACCTTATTTCTACTTGTTTCTATTGTTGTTATTTTGTTGTTTTCCTCATCCATGCATCATGCTAATCAACTTTCATATGATGATTAGTTGTAAAACAATTAATTCAACCATAACTCATGGGCTTTCCATATGCAATCCAAATTGCATGTGGGTCCATTTAAACATGTTGTTATCTTGTCAACTAGTTTATTTTGTTGCATCAACTAAATGGTCATGCATCATCCCATGTTTGTGCATTATGCCATGTTATTGATTGTTTATCTTTCTGCATTGTTTGTTTGCTTCTTATCGGATACACGACGACGTTAAGACCGACGATACTTACGACACCCCTTCTAAGGAGTTAGCTCAGTACCAGGCTACTGGGTTTGCAGGCAAGTATTCACTCACATGAACCATCGTGTTCCTTTCAACATTGGTTACCGATACTTTCCGTTGTCTATTCTGCTAGCCCTATGAATAGTTGCTTCTGTTACGAACCTATCACATGAATCCCTTAACCATGATATTGCCTCACCTCCACTCCTACAACCCCATTGTTTGAGCCAGTGTCTTGCTAGCATGCTTAGGGTTGTTTTGGCTCGAGTCTGTTACCCGTTACTTTCTGTTACTACAATTCTATTATGTTCGGGGGCTCGATGTTTAATCAATCAATCATGCTAATGTTATTGTTAAATAATAATTTGATGATAAGGCACCGGCAGGAGGCCCTGTGTGGTTTTGAGGCCTGCTAGTGTCGACCCTAATAGGAAAAGGGTCTTGTCTACTGATCCATGATGAGCGCACTAACCGCATGTGGGAAGCGAGTATGGGCGCCCCCCTCAATTTGATTTGATTCGCATCTCGTCCAAATCGCCTCCGCATGCATGTTTTTGCGAGCCCAGGCCAGGGTGGAACTTTTGTAGTCGGCATATAGGGGGACACGGTCTTAGAGTGCTATGAGGGTCCCTTTTCTTCGGGGCTCGATTAGCCGTGCGCCCAAGGTGCTTTGGGCTTGATGCGAAGAAGAGTTGAGTTGTGTTGAGTGCCCCGCTTGGTGGGAGGCATCCCATCTGGCGGGTTATTCATACGTGTACGGCCAAATTGGTGCACTCCTGCAGGGTAAATCTTCTCGAGAAGTCGTGTTTTCCGCGGTTATGGACTACTTGGTGAAAGTACCGGCTAACAAGTACTCAGGACAACTTAAACCTAATGATTAACAACCTTACACCCAATGATTAACAACTTGACTAGTAATAGGCTTATTGACACAATAATCTGAACCATCATTAATTCAACTGTGTGAGTTATCCTCGGATTGCTTCTTTGGATAAGGGGCGAGATCCAGGATGGGTTTGTTTGGAGTTAGCTATAGTTGGTTACGATACGCGATCTTATCTCCTTTCTGTTAGTCGGAAGTGGTAGCAACTCTGTAGTTGGTTAGAGCAGCCAGTTGCAACATCATTTATATCCCCTTTCTTCCGTTGAACCCAAAGCATCTGTGCTTGGTGTTGACGGGTTACACTTTGGTGAACTGTGAGTCTTGCTTGCCAGTACGTTTATGTACTGACCCCTTTGGGGCTGTGGTTTCCGCAGACTACGATTCCGAGGATCCCCATGGTGGCTACTACGTGGAGTATGACGAGACTGCTGACGAGTACATAGCGGACCCGGGCAGGATCCGAGACTTCGTGGATGGGCTCCGTCTTTTCGTTTCCGGTCTCTTAGGCCTATTTGGATCTTGTCTGTACTCGGACATTTTGAATGCTTCCGCTGTGATGTAATGACGAATTGTTGGGAGATGTGTCCTATGGATGATTGTATTTGCTATCTCTGCTCTAATGAGAGCTATTTGCACCTTATTTCAATCTTTTGTGTCGTAGAGATCTGTTGTGGTATCACTTGTTCAAACGCCGTTGACGTACCATGTGTGTATGGTTTGAAGTACGTCAATGGAAGTATCCTGATTTCTATGGGATAGTTTACATCGACGGTGGATAGTAGAGATTGGTTGTCACACATAAGTGTTGGCCTACTCGTAAGAGGACGCGGGAGCAGTTAAGCCCCGTAATCCAATCATCTACTATTCAGTTCGGCCCGGTGAGTATCCCCTAGAAGTCCGGGTGCGACAAATGGTATCAGAGCTTGTCTGCCTGTAGGATCCCTTTTTACTGGTCGCAGTTGAGTCTAGAAACCATTTTGTAGCTATATAGGAAAAATGAAACGTGAGAGTAGGAATTCTGTTCTTTTTCTTCTTTCCCCACCCACCCTCCCTTTTCTGGTAAGGAAGTGCAACGTTGTTTTCTCTTCTCATCTAAACTTTCAAGTTAGGATATCACGAATCCTGGTTTCTCTAGGATGGTTATATCTACTAGACCATTGGAATGGAGGTGATTGTGACATGATTTATCATGTTACCTACTCACGATTGAGAACGGAGGCGTGTAAGCCCCGGAAGCAGATCCTCTATTCCTTAAGCAGTAGATATTGATCCTTTAGAAGCCCGGATGGGTTTTCCGTAGTAGCTCAGGAGTGTTTTGGTCTCGTTTTTCCCGGTGTTGCTTCGTTATCCTGTTCTTCTCAACGTCCTTTTCGTCCGTTGAAATCTTGTTGTTGTTTTCCACTTCAATTCTTCTACCGGCGTCTAATCAAAACTTCCCAAATATCAAGTCTATCTGGCCAGAAAGGTTGTTGTTCTTTCGAAAACTACCAGGCTATGAGAGCTGGCATTCCTATCACCTGGGGTTGTTTCGAGGAAGCATTCCTGAATCACCACATTCCAGATAGTCTATTCTACAAATGAATCAAGTTCCATTCAGCTATACACCCTCGATACTAAATCTCTCCCTTTACTCGAAAATGTTCCGGTGGTTTTCAAATTCCCTGACATCTTTCCAGAAGAGTTGCCAGGAATGCCTGTCATCTGGAACTTCCAGACAGACTATCCAAGGTGCACGTTGTGTTTCACGTGTCACAGCTCAAGAGGATCTTCCCAAGAAGTTTCCGGACCTTTTCTTTTCTCAGTAGGAATCTCGGGGCGCGATTCCTTCAAGGGGGGCGTTTTGTAACATCCCAAGTATGAAAAATAGCCATTAGAATGTTTGCTCTCTGTTAATTTATGTTTTGCATCATGGCATCATGTTCATTGCATTGTTTTGCTTTGTTTTCCAACTGTTTTCCTCTGTTTTCCTTTGTTTTCCTTTGTTTTCTATTTGAATTTCAAACCAAATTTCAAACCTTTTGTTTCATACTATTGATGTTACAATTTCCAAAATGATATTTCAAATCAAAACAATCAATTGTTTCCATTAAAGTGTGATTCCAAAACTATTGTTTTGTTTCTATCAAAAATTCATTTAATATCAAACCCTTTTCAAATTCAATTATGATTTCTTCCAAACAGCAACCATTTGAAAATTAATGAAACAAAACATTTTTCCAACTCAATTTGTTTCAAATAAGCTAAAGGGCTCACACTATTTAAATGGGTATTTTAATAATTCATATAATAGCAATTTCCACCAAATTCAATTGATTTTTAAAACAACAACAATATTCGAATTTCGAGAAACAAACCATGTCACCATTGTGCTTTTCATCTAATAACCTATAAAAATCATCCACCAAATTTTCTCTACTCCTAAAAACCTCTCCTTTCTATCCTTATTCCAATCTGCAAAAAAAAATAAGGAAGAAAAAATAAAAAGAACATCAAGAGAGAGAGAGGGGCAGCAGGCCCAACTCCCCCTCAGCCCAACTCTCCCTCCCTCAGGGCCCAATACCCCCCACCTTTCTTCAACCTCTGTACGGAGGAGCATCGACTGCATCCACGTAGCAGAGGAGAACAAGGAACGGCTGCCACTCCTCCACCCCTCCCTATAACTCGTTGCCCTAGACCTAGGGTTTCCCCTTCTCCTCCTTCTCCCTCTCCCCCGCCGTCCTCTCCCTTCTCCCCCTCTCTTTCTTCTCTGCCTCCTCTCTGCACCTACCTCTTCTCTGAACCTGAAGCCCACCGAAATTTCCTCCACTCCCTCCGGCGATCGCCGCCACTAGGCTCTCCCTCCGGCCATGGCGATGGCGGAATGGGTTCCCCCCACCGCCCTCTTCCTCCTCGTCACCACGGCACGGGCGGGGACGGCCCGGAGTGCCGCCGCCATGCTCCTCTTCCCGCCGGCCGCTCCCTGCTGCTGCACCTGCTCCGACCCGACCGCCTCCTCCTGCCCGCCTCGAGGTGAGCAACGTCCTCACCTCCGTCTCCCCTAGTCTCTCCTCCTCCCCTACGCCCGCACTCACACGGCCACAGCACCCACGGCGCGCCCCTCCGGCGAGCCGCGAGCTGCCGTCCGCCGCTCGCCCATGATCCCTCTATTCTGTTCCGTGAACGTTCAGTTGCTTTTTTTTTCAGAAAAATACCGAGAGCTGAACAATAACCTTCCCCGCTTCCCCTTCCTATCACCAAACCGCACAGCACCGCACTGGTGCTGTTCCCTTGCGCGCAAGCCCCAGCTCCCGGGATCAAATCCCCACACCCCACCTTTTTTGTCCTTATTTTCGAATTGTTCAGTGCAACTGCTGAACCTTAAGCCCCCTGCTAGCCCTTATCTGTCAACACAAGCGCACCTAGTCCAGTTGGTTGGTTCCTTTGCTCAGCAGCAGGAGGGCAGGGGTTCGAATCCCCCCTCCTGCAATAAAACCAAACCTTTTTTTCCCTTTTGTTTTGTCACAGCACTTCACAGAAATCACCATTAGGTCCCTGCAGTTTCTTTTCTAGCCCTGTAATATTTTTTCCTAACTCCCTAGAGGTGATAAAAATGGCAGATTTGCACCCTAATCTTGTAAAATGCATAACTAAATCATTTTAACTCCAAATCCAACTTTTTAAATGTGTATTCTGTCCCAAATTAAATGTTCTATCCAAATATAAAATTTGTTTACTGTTTTGAATATTTTAAACTGGTGCAAAATTTGAATTCTTGTTCAATTCACTTAAATTTTGCAAAAATCATAACTTGGGCATAAAAATTCCAAATTCAACAAACTAAATATGTTTTCCAATCAACTTTTCATGTAATTTTCAAATATAAATTTTGTTTGCTGTTTTGAATAATTTAAATTGCTGAAAACAACTGTTTCTTGTTTAATGCATTTAAAATTGCCAAAATAATAACTTGCTCATTTTAAATCCAATTTCAACAAATGAAATATGTTTTCCATGCAAAATTAAACCCTCTTTCCAAATTTAAATTTGTTTCATGTTTTGAATAATTAAAATTGGTTAAATGATTTAAACCTTGTTTAAATCATTTAATATTGTTAAATTCATAACTTGGTCAAATTAATTTCTTTTGGGACATATAAAATATGTTTTCAAACCACAAAAGTATAAAATTTTCAAATATGAATCTCACTTAATGATTTGAACAAATAAAAATTCAAATAAGTTCATGTTTGAATTAAATTCATTTAATTCTTGTTTAACCTTGTTTAATTCATAAATAATTTATTTGAAATCCTTTTTCAACAAGTGAAGCATGTATTCCATCTAAAATTGTGTGTTCTTTTCAAATATGAACTTTGTTATCTGTTTTGAACAATTAAACTTGATGAAAACAACAAATGCTTGTGTGACACCTTTAAGAAACAAATATTTCTTAACTTAATAAATGAATTTCCAAACTTGGTAAACCTTATTTCTACTTGTTTCTATTGTTGTTATTTTGTTGTTTTCCTCATCCATGCATCATGCTAATCAACTTTCATATGATGATTAGTTGTAAAACAATTAATTCAACCATAACTCATGGGCTTTCCATATGCAATCCAAATTGCATGTGGGTCCATTTAATCATGTTGTTATCTTGTCAACTAGTTTATTTTGTTGCATCAACTAAATGGTCATGCATCATCCCATGTTTGTGCATTATGCCATGTTATTGATTGTTTATCTTTCTGCATTGTTTGTTTGCTTCTTCTCGGATACACGACGACGTTGAGACCGACGATACTTACGACACCCCTTCTAAGGAGTTAGCTCAGTACCAGGCTACTGGGTTTGCAGGCAAGTATTCACTCACATGAACCATCGTGTTCCTTTCAACATTGGTTACCGATACTTTCCGTTGTCTATTCTGCTAGCCCTATGAATAGTTGCTTCTGTTACGAACCTATCACATGAATCCCTTAACCATGATATTGCCTCACCTCCACTCCTACAACCCCATTGTTTGAGCCAGTGTCTTGCTAGCATGCTTAGGGTTGTTTTGGCTCGAGTCTGTTACCCGTTACTTTCTGTTACTACAATTCTATTATGTTCGGGGGCTCGATGTTTAATCAATCAATCATGCTAATGTTATTGTTAAATAATAATTTGATGATAAGGCACCGGCAGGAGGCCCTGTGTGGTTTTGAGGCCTGCTAGTGTCGACCCTAATAGGAAAAGGGTCTTGTCTACTGATCCATGATGAGCGCACTAACCGCATGTGGGAAGCGAGTATGGGCGCCCCCCTCAATTTGATTTGATTCGCATCTCGTCCAAATCGCCTCATTTAGTTCGTGTTTTCCATTTGCCGCATGCATGTTTTTGCGAGCCCAGGCCAGGGTGGAACTTTTGTAGTCGGCATATAGGGGGACACGGTCTTAGAGTGCTATCAGGGTCCCTTTTCTTCGGGGCTTGATTACCCGTGCGCCCAAGGTGCTTTGGGCTTGATGCGAAGAAGAGTTGAGTTGTGTTGAGTGCCCCGCTTGGTGGGAGGCATCCCATCTGGCGGGTTATTCATACGTGTACGGCCAAATTGGTGCACCCCTGCAGGGTAAATCTTCTCGAGAAGCCGTGTTTTCCGCGGTTATGGACTACTTGGTGAAAGTACTGGCTAACAAGTACTCAGGACAACTTAAACCTAATGATTAAAAACCTTACACCCAATGATTAACAACTTGACTAGTAATAGGCTTATTGACACAATAATCTGAACCATCATTAATTCAACTGTGTGAGTTATCCTCGGATTGCTTCTTTGGATAAGGGGCGAGATCCAGGATGGGTTTGTTTGGAGTTAGCTATAGTTGGTTACGATACGCGATCTTATCTCCTTCTTTTAGTCGGAAGTGGTAGCAACTCTGTAGTTGGTTAGAGGAGCCAGTTGCAGCATCATTTATATCCCCTTTCTTCCGTTGAACCCAAAGCATCTGTGCTTGGTGTTGACAGGTTACACTTTGGTAAACTGTGAGTCTTGCTTGCCAGTACGTTTATGTACTGACCCCTTTGGGGCTGTGGTTTCCGCAGACTACGATTCCGAGGATCCCCATGGTGGCTACTACGTGGAGTATGACGAGACTGCTGACGAGTAGATAGCGGACCCGGGAAGGATCCGAGACTTTGTGGATGGGCTCCGTTTCCTTTTCGTTTCCGGCCTCTTAGGCCTATTTGGATCTTGTCTGTACTCGGACATGTTGAATGCTTCCGCTGTGATGTAATGATGAATTGTTGGGACATGTGTCCTCTGGATGATTGTATTTGCTATCTCTGCTCTAATGAGAGCTATTTGCACCTTATTTCAATCTTTTGTGTCGTAGAGATCTGTTGTGATATCACTTGTTCAAACGCCGTTGACGTACCATGTGTGTATGGTTTGAAGTACGTCAATGGAAGTATCCTGATTTCTATGGGATAGTTTACATCGACGGTGGATAGTAGAGATTGGTTGTCACACATAAGTGTTGGCCTACTCGTAAGAGGACGCGGGAGCCGTTAAGCGCCGTAATCCAATCATCTACTATTCAGTTCGGCCCGGTGAGTATCCCCTAGAAGTCCGGGTGCGACAGGCCAACAAGGTAAACAAACAACAGCTAATGGGAAGTGGAAGGAAGGCTATATCATGGCTGCAAGGTAAACATATGATAGGATCGAGACACAAGCATCGAATCATAAGGCTAGAATAAAGGCAACGGGAAGAATCGGTAACAAGTGATGAAAGGCAGCCATAGATAGCAAGTGGGTATACTTGCCTGGAATCCAGCAAGTAGAGGTACATCCGCAGAACTTGTCGTTGCTCACATCATATCAACGTCCTATCCGCGAAGAAGCAACGAACTAGAACAAACACCGGATGCAACAATTACTTCCACGGCAAAAGATCCAGCATGATCAAGATATGGATGCATGACAATTAATTGATGCATCAAAGTAAACCAGTTGACATGGTAAACATATTTAAATGGGCCCATATGCAATTTGGATTGCATACGGAAAAGCCCATGAATTAATGTTGAATTAAATGATCTACAAATAACCATCATGTGAAAGTTGATTAGAATGATGCATGGATGATGAAAACAATAAGAAAACAACAATAGCTTCAGTTTGATATGTTGTTTACCAATTTTGGAATTTTATTTGTTAAGTTATGAACTTTGGCATTTTAAATGATTTAAACAAACATTTGTTGTTTTCACCAATTTTAAATGTTCAAAACAGATAACATAAATTATATTTGGAAAGAACACAAAATTTTAGATGGAATACATATTTCATTTGTTGAATTTGGATTTTAGATGAGCAAGTTATTAAGTTGAAAATTTTAAATGCCTTAATTAAGAAATAGTTGTTTTCAGCAATTTAAATTGTTCAAAACAGAAAACAAAGTTGATATTTGCAAAGTTCAGAGAATGTTGATTGGAAAACATATTTTACTTTTCAAATTTGGAGTTAAAATGAATTAGTTATGATTTATGCAATTTAGTCAATTTAAATTGAGCCGGAAGCCCAACATCTAATTTAGGAGGTTCGAGTTATTTATCTACCCATCAATATTAAGCGTTGAGTTAACATGGCGAGATAACATAAAGATGAGCTATGCAATTTTAAATGGACCCGGGACAATATATAAAACACCCCGATAAATTCCATGTTAATTGTTAGGTGATGGCTAATTACCCACAACCCAAAAGATGCAATGCAACATGTGAATGCTTTAATATGCACGATATAGATGACATTTAGAAAATAGGCCTATAGGTATAGGGTTGGGGTTTGGGTTCGCACGTTGGAAAGAGGATCGCCGGGGACAACGCCGGAAACTTCGGGACGTAGAGGAAGTAGCCGACGTCGAGGAAGTAGTGGAGGTAGTCGTTCTCGTTTTGTAGATGAAGTAGTGGTGGCCCAACCGCGCATTATTACCGTCTTCGGGGTCGATGGCGAACTTGGCAGTTCCGGTCTTCGGGGTTCACGACATCATCTCCCGGACACGCACGAAGGCGGCCAACGCAAAACGAACACAGAGAGCGATGAGAGATCGTGTCGGTGGTCGGTATTCGGTCCCACACATCCCCGTGGTCGTTGTCGGTCATGGCGTCGTGGCGGATCTTGTCGACGAGGTACATGTGGCCCGGCGGTAGTCGTTCACGGTGGTTATTGTTGATGCATCGTCGACGAGCTTGGTGTGCTATCTTCCGAAGATCTTGACGATGTTTTAGCCTTCGTGGTCGAGGGTGTTCTTGTCGATGGTGGTCATGTGCCGGGCACGGGCACGAAGGCCTCGGCCAGATCAAACACAACACATGCACGGACGGGTGCTCACGGAGCACCAAACCTCTCGCAGGCCTTGTGTCGAACACCAAGAGGGCAGGGACGGTGCAGACGCCGTCGGCCACGGCAGCAGCTGCGCGCTGCCCGAAGAAGGACACCCAAGGCGGCGTAACCGGCCGTGGCAGTGAGCAGAGCGAGGAGGGCGACGGGGTCGGCGTGGAGCTGCTCGAGGAGGACGGCAGGAGAGGAGCGGGTGGCGGCCATGGTGCGCACTCAAGCTCCTGCTTGGCGGGCGCCACGCGAGGAAGCTCGTCGGTGGGGTGTTGGAGCACGGGCGCCGGCCGGAATAGAGGAAGGGAGGCAGAGGTGTACCAGGAGGAAGGGGATCGATGCGGGGGGGTGGCGTTGCGGGATTGGAGGAGGCGACGGGGAGAAGGGGCTGGGGAGGCGCTATCGGGAGATGGGGATCGAGGGAGGAGGAGACGCAGGCGTCGCTGCTGTTGGGGATCGATCAATCCCTTTTTTTCCCCGTGCGTGCGTGTGTTGAAAGTGTGGAGGGACCGGAGGGTAAAAACAGAAAAAGAGAGGAGGGCGGCTGCAAAACTGCAGGGGTAGGAATGCAAAAAATGCTAGGGTTTCGGTGGGCAAGGACGGTTGGGCTGGAATGCCTAGCTGGGCCGAAACTGGCCCAGTTCGGCTTGGACTGCTCTTCCTCTTTCTCTTAACATATTTTTTTTGTTATTATTTTCAGAAATTTTTAGACAATATGAAAAATAGTTTTATACATCAAACAATTTCTAGAAAAAAAAATATTTGATGAATTTAAAATAGTTTGCAAGTTTTACATGCATGATGATGCATGAGGATGTCATGATGCGAAAAAAAATAAAACAAACAAACAAATTCTATTTGGGGAAAACCTCGGTCGTTACAATCACCATACAAATTCAACAGCAACGCTACCCTATGTTATCATTCCGAAAGACCGAAACGCAATTTTTTACCGAATACTGCTTCCCTCCAAGGAGAAACGAATCCCAACACTAATCATTAATCCAAGCAAACCGCGGACCCTTCATACCATTTGACTAATTATCCACAGAAAATTAGATAATAGATGGTAAGCTGGCAAATAAAATCATTAATCAATTCCTGGAAGCCAAACTTCACAATCTGAGTACATAGGGGCGCAATTTCTGGGAGGAGCACAACATACGAAATGGAAGAACCTACAGCACGCAAACCATTTCTGCATATCTCAACCACCAGAATGCCTTCCTGCATACCTGCGGAACAAATTCATCAGTGAAACCAATTTGTAAATTTCATTCATGGAGAAGCCGTAGAATTTACGTATCTCGAGACTTTGTAAGAAGCGAATTGGCATGACTCAAGCAGAAACAGGACCACACGAAAAGCTCCAAAACTGAATCGCGCCTCAGCATTATTGGACAAATCCAACATTAGAAACAGATAACAGCTACATGATACTCAGGTTATTTTTTTCTGCCACATATTCAACTGTTACTGTTAGCATGTTCTCAAGCCTAGTTTTAAAAACCGAACCGGACCGGCGGTTCGACCGGAAAAACCGAGAACCGAAGCCTTGTCCGGATTTTGAACAAGCAATGCTCTTTTAGTAAAAAACCAGAAAAATAAATTGAAAATGGTGCATAAAAAGGGAATTGAACCCTTGAACTTGACTAAAGATCCACTACAAGCTCAGCAACTATCTATGCTAGCGCCAATTTATGATAACTAGACGGAGTAGCACGCTTCGCTGCGCCGTCTATTTATCGTTCTTGTATAGCGTGGCTTTGCGCCGAGTGCTTGGCGTTTTACTTTTGTCAAAACTCAAAACGTGCTGTCGGCGGTCTATGCTTAACTTGTGTGGGGTGCGATCAGCGTGTGTGAGATGCGGGTCGCTTTGCATATGTTGTTCTGTAATCCAGTAGAAGACAGTTCTCTCTCTACTCTTAATCTAAGTAATCAAGTAGGCAGCTAGCTTTCTTTTAACTAAAATGTTATGCGCACTAGAAGGGTATGGCTTGCTTTGCAGTGCCCGGTGTCTCCTTCACCTATTCAATATCAATATGATAAAGAATAGAACCTGTAAAATATGTGTCACTGCTATTTTATCTCTGCAATTGAGCTATATGTAACATCCCAAGTATGAAAAACCACCCCTAGCATGTTTGTTTCTTGTTTACTTAAAGTATTGCATCATGGCATCATGCTCATTTATTTGTTTGCATTTGTTTCTATTTGTTTGCATCTGTTTTCCTCTGTTTTCACAATTCAAATTCAAACTTTATTTCAAATGTTTATTTCACACTTGCTCTGTTACAACCTTTTAAATAAAGATTTCAAATAACAACAACCAATTTTCTTTCATTTTATTCCATATTGATCAACTAATGAAATGATGGTTTTTATTTCAATTAATTATTTCCAAATGGTATTTCCAATTCAAGACAAACCACCAAACAGCACCCAACTTGAATATATGAAAACCACCAAACAATTATAAGCATTTAATCTATTTAAACATAAGGTTCACCCTATTAGAACATTTGGTTTCATTAATAGTCACTTAATAAACAATTTCTCCCAAATTTGAATTAAATACAAACAGTATTTAAAATTTGAACTTTTTGGAAAATAAAAGTTAGCATTCAGTTGCTATGGTGAAAACTAGCCTAACCATAATTTTTACAAATTTTCCTAGCCCTAAAAAAACCATCTTTTTCTTCCTATTCTATTTTCAGCAAAAAAAAAACAGGAGAAAGAATTTTAAAAAATAAAAAATTGGCGCCAGAGGGTCGTGGGCTGCGCCCAGCCCACCTTCTCCTTTTCTTCCGCGCGCAGCCCAGCCCACCGAGGCCGCGTACCGCTTCGCCCTCTTTTCTCTTTTCTTCCCGCAGTACGGCACCCCATCCGGCCATGCCACGGCGGCACTGCCGCGAGCAGACGGCCAGGAGAGCTCCTGGAGCTCTATAAGACCCCCTAGGTCTCCGCGCCGTAGCCCTAGACCTAGCCTACCCCCTATCCCCTAGAGGCCGCCGCCAATCCATCTATCCCTCGCCGGATTTCCCCACTGCAACCACCCACCGGCGAGCACCGTCTGAATCTTCGATGGCAACCACCGCAGCAGCCCGCCATCTTCCTCGCTGATCGCGGCAACCGCACCGTCGCCTCCTCCTCGAGCTGATGAACACCGCAGCCGCCGCGGAGATCCACCACACCTTCGCCGCCGTCCTCGACCCGCCGCCACCGGAGCTTCCCCGAGCCGCTGCCACCTCCACAACGCCGGTGAGCAGTCGCTGACCTCCACCTCTTCCCTCTCTGTTGGTCGCAAGCACCACCCGCATCCGTGCACACCACAACACCCCCCACGAGAGCCACCAGCAGCACGGCGTCGCCACGCTTCGGTGATCACCGTCGGCGTCATCTCTGTCGCTGTTCAGTTAACGAGCGCGCGCAAAATTCAGTTATCTCCCAACTCTGAACCATAACCTGTACGCGTCGCGGTATCTGTCAAAACTGACGAAGCACCGTAGTGGCAGCAGCGCTAGCGAGCGCGCAGCAGGTCACGAGTTCGATCCCTCACTCCGCGGAATAAACCAAACCTTTTGCACGCACGGCTGACAGGCAGGCCCCACCTGTCGGTGACCCTTGTGGCCACGCCAGCACGCAGGCATGCCACGCTGGCCCCAGGCCCACGGGCAGTGACTGGGGATAGCTGGCAGTGCGGTGCAGTTAGTTTTCCAGCACGTTTTCTTTTTAAAACTAATCCTTTTATTTTCACAAATTAGTCCTCAAAATGAAATTGTTAATAACTTTCATTTTTATAACTCCAATTAATAAAAGTTAAATATGTTTGTTGGTCCAAATTAAATTGTCTATCCAACTAAACCATTTGTTTCCTGTTTTGAATTTTCCAAATGCAATTCAAATTTGAATTCAAATAATTCAATCGCAATTTGCTAAAACCCATAACTAATTCATAATTAATCCAAATAATGCAAATAAAATATGTTTTCCATACCATTTTGAACCACCAATTCAAATATAAATTTTTTTTCCTGGTTTGAATAATTAAAATTGCTTAATTATTTAAAACCTTGTTTAATTCATTTAAATTTGCTAACTTCATATCTTGCTCAAAATAAAATATTTTTGAACATGCAAAATATGTTTTCAAACCATCAAAGTATAAAATTTTCAAAGGTGAATTTGAATTTATGTTTTGAACAAATAAAAATTCAATTAAATTCAAACTTGTTTTAAATTCATTTAAAACTTGTTTAAACTTGGTTAATTCATAATAAATTCATCCTAATTCCTTTTTCAATATTTGAAACATGTAATCCACCTAAAGTTTTGTGAACTTTTCAAATATGAATTTGGTTATTTGTTTTGAACAATTTAAATGGCTGAAAACAACAAATGCTTGTGTGTCACCTTTAAGTAACCAAAATTTCCAAACTTAATAAATAAATTCCCAACTTGTTAAATTTCTTTTCCTTTTGGTTCCATTGTTGTTATTTTGTTGTTTTCATCATCCATGCATCATACTAAACCACTTTCACCTGTTGGTTAGTTGGAAAACAATTGTTTCAACCCTAATTCATGGACCTTTTCCATATGCAATCAAAATTGCATATGGGTCCATTTAAATTGTGTTACCTTGTCAACTAGTTTATTTTGATGCATCCATTAACTTGACATGCATCATCCCATGTTTGTGCACTATGCCATGATATTGATTGGTTATCTTTCTGTATTGTTTGTTTGCTTCTTCTCGGATAGACGACGACGTTGAGACAGACGATACTTACAGCACCTCTTCTGAGGATCTAGCTCAGTACCAGGCTGCTGGGTTTGCAGGCAAGTTATCACTCACATGAACCACTGTGTTCCTTTCAACATTGGTTACCGATACTTTCCGTTGTCTATTTTTGCTAGCCATATGTATAGTTGCTTCTGTTACGAACCTACCACATGATACCCTGAACCATGATATTGCCTCACCTCCACTCCTATCACCCCATTGGTAGAGCCCGTGTCTTACTAGCATGCTTAGGGTTGTTTTTGCTCGAGTCTGTTACCCGTTACTTCCTGTTATCATATTTCTATTATATTCTGGGGCTCGATGTTAAACAACAACCTGTTAATCTTGGGTAATAATAATTTGCTGATAAGGCAACGGCAGGAGGCCCGGCGTGGTTTTGAGGCCTGCTAGTGTCGACCCTAATAGGAAAAGGGTCTTGTCTACTGATCCATGAAGAGCGCACTACCCGCATGTGGGAAGCGTGTATGGGCGCCCCCCTCAATTTGATTCAACTCGCATCTCGTCCAAATCGCCACACTTAGTTCGGGATTTCCATTTGATGCACTCATATGCAGGTACGAACCCGAGGCCAGGGTGGAACTTTTGTAGTCGGCATTTAGGGCGGCGTGGTCTTAGAGTGCTATGAGGGTCCCCTTTTCTTCGTGGGGCTCGATTAGCCGCGCACGGACAGCACGTGGTGCTTTGGGCTTGATGCGAAGAAGAGTTGAGTTGTGTAGAGTGCCTTGCTTGGTGGGTTTGATTCCCGTCTGGCGGGATATTCTTACGTGTACGGCCAAATTGGTGCACCCCTGCAGGGATAAATCTTCTCGAGAAGCCGTGTTTTCCGCGGTTATGGTTGACTTGGTGAAAGTACTGGCTAACAAGTACTCAGAACAACTTACACCTAACTAATGCTAAATTGACTAGTAATAGTCTTATTGCCACAATAACTTGATCCATCTTTAATCCAACTGTGTGAGTTATCCTCGGATTGCTTCTTCGGATAAGGGGCGAGATCCAGGATGGGTTTGTTTTGGTGGTTAGCTATAGTTGGTTACGATACGCTATCTTATCTCTTTCTGTTAGACCGGAAGTTGTAGTATGTTCTGTAGTTGGTTAGAGCAGCCAGTTGCAGCATCCTTTATATCCCCTTCTTTCCGTTGAACCCAAGGCATCTGTGCTTGGTGTTGACGGGTTACACTTTGGTGAACTGTGAGTCTTGCTTGCCAGTACGTTGTTGTACTGACCCCTTTGGGGCTGTGGTTTCCGCAGACTACGATTACGAGGATCCAGGTGACGGCTACTACGTGGAGTTTGACGAGGCTGCTGACGAGTAGATAGCGGACCCGGGCAGGATCCGAGACTACGTGGATGGGCTCCGTCTTCCTTTCATTTGCCGGCTTCTTAAGCCTATTTGGATTTGTCTAAACTCAGACCCTTTGAATGCTTCCGCTGAGTTGTAATGATGTTATGTTAGGACATGTGTCCTCTGGATGATTGTATTTGCTATCTCTGCTCTAGTGAGAGCTATTTGCGACTTATTTCAATCTTTTGTGTCTTAGAGATATGTTGTGGTATCATTCCGTTTAACGCCGTTGACGTACCATGTGTGATTGGTATGAAGTACGTCGACGGTAGTACCTTTGATCTCTAGTGGATAGTTTACATCGACGATGGAATAGCGGAGCTTGGTTGTCGCACATAAGTGCTGGCCTACTCGTAAGAGGATGCGGGAGCAGTTAGGCCCCGTAATCGAAGCATCTGCTATCCAGTTCGGCCCGGTGAGTATCCCCTAGAAGTCAGGGTGCGACAAATGGTATCAGAGCCTGTCTGCCTATAGGATCCCTTTTACTGGTCGCAGTTGAGTCTAGAAACTATTTTGTAGCTATATAGGAAAAATGAAACGTGAGAGTAGGAATTCTGCCATTTTTCTTCTTTCCCCACCCACCCACCCTTTTCTGGTAAGGAAGTGCAACGTTGTTTTCTCTTCTCGTCTAAACTTTCAAGTTAGGATTTCACGTGTTTTGGGTTCTCCGTAGTACCTCAGGATTTTTGGTCTCGTTTTCCCGATGTTGCTTCGATATCCTGTTCTTCTAAAGAACTTTTTGTCCGTTGAAACCTTGTTGTTGTTTTCCACTTCAATTCTTCTACCGGCGTCTAATCAAAAGATGTACTCCCATGCTCATAACTGAGTACCGATGTATCCGTTCCTAGCTATGTTTAGTTATCCTTTGACATTCGAACCATTTATGGTGTGTTGGATATTCTGATGTATTTGAACATGTTATGATGTACCTGTTGGTTATCTATTCATGCGTCGGAATAATCTCTCTTTCGGTTGCAAGTCTATCCTTTTCTGTTGTTGTGCTAAAATGCATTTCCATTCAGGATGCCGCCAACAAGGAACACCCCGCCTGAGCCACCGCCGATTACGGAGCTGTTGACTCAGATGACTCAAGTCGTGGCGCAGATGGCCCAGTTCGAAGCTAACCAGCACAACAACCAGAATGCTCCAAGAGTCAGTATCAAGGAGTTTCTGAGTCTGGGGCCGAGAGCTTTCGTGGCAACACGCGAGCCTCTGGATGCTGATGACTGGATCCGTGAGATGGCCAGGGCTCTGGACATTGCTCACGTTGCTGAGGAAGACAAGGTCAAGTATGCCACCTACCTGCTGAAGGGCCAGGCAGCTTCTTGGTGGGAGAACTACCAGACCATGAGAGCTGGCTATCCAATCACCTGGGGCTGTTTCAAGGAAGCCTTCCTGAAGCACCACATTCCAGATGGTCTTATGGAAAGGATGCGTGAAGAGTTCTGCTCTCTTAAGCAGGGCAAGCTGGACGTTATCAGCTATCAGACCGAGTTCAATCGCCTCGCTCGATACGCTGGTGACGAGGTGTCCACTAGGGCCAAGAAGATGGCAAGGTTCCGCAGAGGTTTTAACCCGGAACTGAAGTACGCTCTCACAAATGTCAAGTGCAAAGACTTCGAGGATCTCGTGAACACCGCGCTCAATGAGTAAAATGGGCGCAAGGCGTTCGAAGAGTCCCGCAAGCACTCGCGTGAGGGTGGTTCCTCCTCCAACATGACCACCCCTCCGCAGAAGCGCCGCATCTGGGTGGCAAATAGTGATGTCACTCGGGCTCCATATGCCCAACCTTCTCCAGGCTTTGCTCCCCGCCCACCCAACCCATCTCAGATGCATGGTCAGAGGGTTCCAATGGGGCAGCCAAGGCCAGGTCCTCCTCGTGTCGTCACTTGCTACAAGTGCAAGGAGACTGGACACTACGCTGATAAGTGCACTCAGAGGCAGATGCCTCCACCACCTCCTCGCCCCAACACCAACCAGGCAATGGTGCGTGCTCCTCCGGCTAAAGCCTTCAACTCCAACAACAGGCCTGTCGGGAGGACCGCGAGGGTGAATCATATCAAGGCCGACAAAGCTGAGGAAGCTGCTGACGTCGTTCTCTGTACTTTCCCCGTAAACTCTAACCCAGCTAAAGTGTTGTTTGATACCGGAGCATCGCATTCTTTTGTGTCAAAGATCTTTGCGACAGCAATTAAGCTCCCCTTTGTTGGTTTGGGTTCCCCGCTAGTAGTAAACTCCCCTGGAGCAACTATGCAAACTTCCAAGATCAGTCGTGAGAATCAGATCTTAATTGGAGGCCACATATTCCTTGCTTCTCTCATTCTGCTTGGCAATTCTGACATTGATGTCATCCTTGGCATGGATTGGTTGAAGGCCAATAAAGCTACGATTGATTGTGCTAAGAAGTCGATAACTCTGTTCCACCCTTCTGGCCAGATAGTCTATTCTCCAAAGGAATCAAGTTCTGTTCAGCTGCACACCCTGGATGCTAAACCTCTACCTCTGCTCGAAAATGTTCCGGTGGTTTGTGAGTTCCCTGACGTCTTTCTAGAAGAATTGCCGGGAATGCCTCTGGACAGAGCAGTTGAGTTCGCGATCGAGCTTGAACCAGGTACTGCTCCAATCTCTAAGCATCCATACAAGATAGCTCCTCCTGAACTGAAGTTGTTGAAGGAGCAAATCGATATGTACATGGAGAAAGGTTACATTCAGCCTAGTTCCTCCGCTTGGGGTTGCCCAACTCTGTTCGTTGCCAAGAAGGATCAAACAAAGAGACTCGTGGTTGACTATCGTCCTCTTAACGAGAAAACCATCAAGAACAAGTATCCAATTCCTCGTATCGATGATCTTTTTGATCAACTTGCTGGAGCCTCAATATTCTCCAAGTTGGACTTGAGGATGGGTTACCATCAAATAAAGATCAGAAAGGAAGATATTCCAAAAACAGCTTTCACCACTCGGTACGGTCTATATGAATACACCGTCATGTCCTTTGGTCTCACCAATGCACCGGCGACCTTCTCTCGACTCATGAATTCTGTCTTCCATGAATACCTCGACAAGTTCGTTGTGGTATATCCTGATGATATTCTGGTCTACTCCAAATCTGAGGAAGAGCATGGAGAACATCTTCGTCTCACTCTCACGAAACTTCGCGAGCATCGTTTGTATGCCAAGTTCTCCAAATGTGAGTTCTGGATTTCAGAAGTTGCTTATCTTGGTCATATCATCTCTGCCAAGGGCATAGCCATTGACCCAGAAAAGGTTAAGGCAATTGTTGATTGGAAACCTCCTAAGACGGTGAAGCAAGTCGGAAGTTTTCTTGGCTTGGCTAGCTATTGTCGTCGTTTCGTCCAAAACTTCTCCAAGATTGCCAAACCTCTCACATATCTCACCAAGAAGGACAAGAAGTTCGTTTGGTCTCCACAATGTGATGAAAGTTTCAATCTCCTCAAGGCTAAACTCACTTCTACCCCAGTTCTGGTTGGCCCAGATACTACCAAACCTTTCCAGATATTCTGTGATGCATCTCTCCAAGGTCTAGGAGCAGTTCTTATGCAAGAACGTCAAGTTGTGGCCTATGATTCACGTCAGTTGAACCCACATGAGCAAAACTATCCCACTCATGACCTAGAACTTGCAGCAGTTGTGTTTGCCCTCAAGAAATGGAGGCAATACTTGTTGGGTAATCGCACTGAAATCTTCTCCGATCATAAGAGTCTGAAATACATCTTCACTCAACCAGATCTAAACCTCAGGCAAAGGAGATGGATTGAAAAGATTAAAGACTTTGATCTCACCATTTCTTACACTCCAGGCAAGGATAATGTTATGGACGATGCTCTCAGTCGCAAATCCTATTGCAATAATCTCATGATCATGGAAAGCCAACCTCCACTTCATGAAGAATTCCAGAAGCTGAACCTTGGTCTTGTTCCTCAAGGTTATCTTGCTAGCTTGACAGCCAATCCAACTCTCGAGGACAAGATTCGTTCTGAACAACTTCGTGATGCTGAAATCAAGAAGATGGTAGAGCACATCAAAGAAGGCAAGGATAAATTCAATTCCTTCTCAATTGATGACAAGGGAACTGTGTTCTTCGAAGGACGCATTGCAGTTCCTAAGATTCAAAGTCTCAAAGATGTCATTCTCAAGGAGGCTCATGAAACTCCTCTCTCCATCCACCCTGGAAGTACAAAGATGTACCAGGATCTTAAGACACTGTATTGGTGGCCTGGCATGATACGTGAAATTGCTCAATACGTTTCTGAATGCGACGTTTGTCAACGTGTTAAGGCAGTTCATCAGAAAACAGCCGGTCTTCTCCAACCTCTCAAAATCCCTGAGTGGAAGTGGGACATGATTGAAATGGACTTCGTCACTGGTTTTCCAAAGTCCAAGAAGGGCAACGATGCAATCTTCGTTGTTATTGATCGTCCCACTAAAGTAGCTCACTTCTTTGCTGTGAAGGAAACTATCTCAGCTAGCCAGTTAGCAGAGCTCTACACAGCAAAGATTGTTCCTCTTCATGGTGTTCCATTGGAAATAAGCTCAGACCGTGGAAGCATATTCACTTCTCATTTCTGGAAGAGTTTCCAAGATGCATTGGGCGCCAAACTTCTGTTCAGCACAGCTTATCACCCTCAGTCTCAAGGGCAAGTCGAAAGAGTCAATCAGATTCTCGAGGATATGCTCAGAGCATGTGGTCTCTCCTTTGGCATGAAATGGGAGGATTTCCTTCCATATGCTGAATTCTCCTACAACAACAGCTACCACGCAAGCCTAGGCATGGCACCATTTGAAGCACTCTATGGCCGCAGATGCAGGAGTCCAATCAATTGGTCTGGAGCTGGTGAACGTTCACTCTTAGGCCCTGACATTGTTAAGGAAGCCGAAGAGAAAGTTCGCATCATTCGTAACAATCTCAAGATTGCTCAGTCTCGTCAGAAAAGCTACTATGACAGCAAGCACAGGGATATGATCTATGCTCCTGGTGACAAAGCATATCTCCGTGTAACTCCCCTCAGAGGCACTCATCGTTTCGGTGTGAAAGGAAAGCTTGCACCAAGATACATTGGTCCTTTCAACATCCTCTCAAGGCGTGCAGAAAATGCTTATCGTCTTGAACTTCCAGAAAAACTATCCAAGGTGCACGATGTGTTTCACGTGTCACAGCTCAAAAAGTGTTTCAAAGATCCAGATCGTGCAGTTGATCATGATTCCATTGAACTGCAAGATGATCTCTCTTATGAGGAGCACCCTATTAGAATTCTCGATGAGACCGAACGTAAGACTCGCAACAAGAGCACCAAGTTCTTGAAAGTGCAGTGGTCGCATCATTCCGATAAAGAGGCAACGTGGGAGACCGAAGAGGATCTTCGAAAGAAGTATCCGGACCTTTTCATTTCTCAGTAGGAATCTCGGGGCGCGATTCCTTCAAGGGGGGGGGGGCGTTTTGTAACATCCCAAGTATGAAAAACCACCCCTAGCATGTTTGTTTCTTGTTTACTTAAAGTATTGCATCATGGCATCATGCTCATTTATTTGTTTGCATTTGTTTCTATTTGTTTGCATCTGTTTTCCTCTGTTTTCACAATTCAAATTCAACCTTTATTTCAAATGTTTATTTCACACTTGCTCTGTTACAACCTTTTAAACAAAGATTTCAAATAACAACAACCAATTTGCTTTCATTTTATTCCATATTGATCAACTAATGAAATGATGGTTTTTATTTCAATTAATTATTTCCAAATGGTATTTCCAATTCAAGACAAACCACCAAACAGCACCCAACTTGAATATATGAAAACCACCAAACAATTATAAGCATTTAATCTATTTAAACATAGGGTTCACCCTATTAGAACATTTGGTTTCATTAATAGTCACTTAATAAACAATTTCTCCCAAATTTGAATTAAATACAAACAGTATTTAAAATTTGAACTTTTTGGAAAATAAAAGTTAGCATTCAGTTGCTATGGTGAAAACTAGCCTAACCATAATTTTTACAAATTTTCCTAGCCCTAAAAAAACCATCTTTTTCTTCCTATTCTATTTTCAGCAAAAAAAACAGGAGAAAGAATTTTAAAAAATAAAAATTTGGCGCCAGAGGGTCGTGGGCTGCGCCCAGCCCACCTTCTCCTTTTCTTCCGCGCGCAGCCCAGCCCACCGAGGCCGCGTACCGCTTCGCCCTCTTTTCTCTTTTCTTCCCGCAGTACGGCACCCCATACGGCCATGCCACGGCGGCACTGGCGCGAGCAGACGGCCAGGAGAGCTCCTGGAGCTCTATAAGACCCCCTAGGTCTCCGCGCCGTAGCCCTAGACCTAGCCTACCCCCTATCCCCTCGAGGCCGCCGCCAATCCATCTCTCCCTCGCCGGATTTCCCCACTGCAACCACCCACCGGCGAGCACCGTCTGAATCTTCGATGGCAACCACCGCAGCAGCCCGCCATCTTCCTCGCTGATCGCGGGAACCGCACCGTCGCCTCCTCCTCAAGCTGCTGAACACCGCAGCCGCCGCGGAGATCCACCACACCTTCGCCGCCGTCCTCGACCCGCCGCCACCGGAGCTTCCCCGAGCCCCTGCCACCTCCACAACACCGGTGAGCAGTTGCTGGCCTCCACCTCTTCCCTCTCTGTTGGTCGCAAGCACCACCCGCATCCGTGCACACCACAGCACCCCCCACGAGAGCCACCAGCAGCACGGCGTCGCCACGCTTCGGTGATCACCGCCGGCGTCATCTCTGTCGCTGTTCAGTTAACGAGCGCGCGCAAAATTCAGTTATCTCCCAACTCTGAACCATAACATGTACGCATCGCGGTATCTGTCAAAACTGACAAAGCACCGTAGTGGCAGCAGCGCTAGCGAGCGCGCAGCAGGTCACGAGTTCGATCCCTCGCTCCGCGGAATAAACCAAACCTTTTGCACGCACGGCTGACAGGCAGGCCCCACCTGTCGGTGACCCTTGTGGCCACGCCAGCACGCAGGCATGCCACGCTGGCCCCAGGCCCACGGGCAGTGACTGGGGATAGCTGGCAGTGCGGTGCAGTTAGTTTTCCAGCACGTTTTCTTTTTAAAACTAATCCTTTTATTTTCACAGATTAGTCCTCAAAATGAAATTGTTAATAACTTTCATTTTATAACTCCAATTAATAAAAGTTAAATATGTTTGTTGGTCCAAATTAAATTGTCTATCCAACTAAACCATTTGTTTCCGGTTTTGAATTTTCCAAATGCAATTCAAATTTGAATTCAAATAATTCAATTGCAATTTGCTAAAACCCATAACTAATTCATAATTAATCCAAATAATGCAAATAAAATATGTTTTCCATACCATTTTGAACCACCAATTCAAATATAAATTTTGTTTCCTGGTTTGAATAATTAAAATTGCTTAATTATTTAAAACCTTGTTTAATTCATTTAAATTTGCTAACTTCATATCTTGCTCAAAATAAAATATTTTTGAACATGCAAAATATGTTTTCAAATCATCAAAGTATAAAATTTTCAAAGGTGAATTTGAATTTATGTTTTGAACAAATAAAAATTCAATTAAATTCAAACTTGTTTTAAATTCATTTAAAACTTGTTTAAACTTGGTTAATTCATAATAAATTCATCCTAATTCCTTTTTCAATATTTGAAACATGTAATCCACCTAAAATTTTGTGAACTTTTCAAATATGAATTTGGTTATTTGTTTTGAACAATTTAAATGGCTGAAAACAACAAATGCTTGTGTGTCACCTTTAAGTAACCAAAATTTCCAAACTTAATAAATAAATTCCCAACTTGTTAAATTTCTTTTCCTTTTGGTTCCATTGTTGTTATTTTGTTGTTTTCATCATCCATGCATCATACTGAACCACTTTCACCTGTTGGTTAGTTGGAAAACAATTGTTTCAACCCTAATTCATGGACCTTTTCCATATGCAATCAAAATTGCATATGGGTCCATTTAAATTGTGTTACCTTGTCCACTAGTTTATTTTGATGCATCCATTAACTTGACATGCATCATCCCATGTTTGTGCACTATGCCATGATATTGATTGGTTATCTTTCTGTATTGTTTGTTTGCTTCTTCTCGGATAGACGACGACGTTGAGACAGACGATACTTACAGCACCCCTTCTGAGGATCTAGCTCAGTACCAGGCTGCTGGGTTTGCAGGCAAGTTATCACTCACATGAACCACTGTGTTCCTTTCAACATTGGTTACCGATACTTTCCGTTGTCTATTTTTGCTAGCCATATGTATCGTTGCTTCTGTTACGAACCTACCACATGATACCCTGAACCATGATATTGCCACACCTCCACTCCTATCACCCCATTAGTTGAGACCGTGTCTTACTAGCATGCTTAGGGTTGTTTTTTCTCGAGTCTGTTACCCGTTACTTCCTGTTATCATATTTCTATTATATTCTGGGGCTCGATATTAAACAACAACCTGTTAATCTTGGGTAATAATAATTTGCTGATAAGGCACCGGCAGGAGGCCCGGCGTGGTTTTGAGGCCTGCTAGTGTCGACCCTAATAGGAAAAGGGTCTTGTCTACTCATCCATGATGAGCGCACTACCCGCATGTGGGAAGCGTGTATGGGCGCCCCCCTCAATTTGATTCGATTCGCATCTCGTCCAAATCGCCACACTTAGTTCGGGCTTTCCATTTGATGCACTCATATGCAGGTACGAACCCGAGGCCAGGGTGGAACTTTTGTATTCGGCATTTAGGACGGCGTGGTCTTAGAGTGCTATGAGGGTCCCCTTTTCTTCGTGGTGCTCGATTAGCCGCGCACGCACAGCACGTGGTGCTTTGGGCTTGATGCGAAGAAGAGTTGAGTTGTGTAGAGTGCCTCGCTTGGTGGGTTTGATTCCCGTCTGGCGGGATATTCTTACGTGTACGGCCAAATTGGTGCACCCCTGCAGGGATAAATCTTCTCGAGAAGCCGTGTTTTCCGCGGTTATGGTTGACTTGGTGAAAGTACTGGCTAACAAGTACTCAGAACAACTTACACCTAACTAATGCTAAATTGACTAGTAATAGTCTTATTGCCACAATAACTTGATCCATCTTTAATCCAACTGTGTGAGTTATCCTCGGATTGCTTCTTCGGATAAGGGGCGAGATCCAGGATGGGTTTGTTTTGGTGGTTAGCTATAGTTGGTTACGATACGCTATCTTATCTCTTTCTGTTAGACCGGAAGTTGTAGTATGTTCTGTAGTTGGTTAGAGCAGCCAGTTGCAGCATCCTTTATATCCCCTTCTTTCCGTTGAACCCAAGGCATCTGTGCTTGGTGTTGACGGGTTACACTTTGGTGAACTGTGAGTCTTGCTTGCCAGTACGTTGTTGTACTGACCCCTTTGGGGCTGTGGTTTCCGCAGACTACGATTACGAGGATCCAGGTGACGGCTACTACGTGGAGTTTGACGAGGCTGCTGACGAGTAGATAGCGGACCCGGGCAGGATCCGAGACTACGTGGATGGGCTCCGTCTTCCTTTCATTTGCCGGCTTCTTAATCCTATTTGGATTTGTCTGTACTCAGACCCTTTGAATGCTTCCTCTGAGTTGTAATGATGTTATGTTGGGACATATGTCCTCTGGATGATTGTATTTGCTATCTCTGCTCTAGTGAGAGCTATTTGCAACTTATTTCAATCTTTTGTGTCTTAGAGATATGTTGTGGTATCATTCCGTTTAACGCCGTTGACGTACCATGTGTGATTGGTATGAAGTACGTCGACGGTAGTACCTTTGATCTCTAGTGGATAGTTTACATCGACGATGGAATAGCGGAGCTTGGTTGTCGCACATAAGTGCTGGCCTACTCGTAAGAGGATGCGGGAGCAGTTAGGCCCCGTAATCCAAGCATCTGCTATCTAGTTCGGCCTGGTGAGTATCCCCTAGAAGTCAGGGTGCGACACTATACAATTAAATTATCTCCACACATGAGGTAAACAACAACAAAATATTTAGTAACTCTTTTTTGCACTTTTTGCAACTCATTCTAAATTTTGACACAGATTAAATATACACCCACGTCAATGTTATCTCAATAAACATAAAGAGTAACTCTATCAAATCCATCCATATCCTAGTTCGCCGAGCCATGATCATTGTATTGATACAGTATACATTGTAATGCACTGTTGTCTCTAAATCCAATAAGAAATAATATTTATTGTACCTCAAATGCATATACTTCCATTTGTCAAATACTCCCCCCATGTGCATATTACACTAAAACATGTCTAGCTACATGTTAGGATACATTTCGATACGGGGGGAGTATATGGCTTCAAATCTCCCGCTACTGCCCAAGGAAAATGAGATCATCTCCAATGTGGCTTCAAATCTCCCGTTAGTGCCCAAGGGAAATGAGATCATCTCCAATGATCACTTCAACGGGTTATATACTCATTCGTGAACATAAAACTAAAGATACTTTTTTATTCATATGAAGCATTGCTCCAGTTATACCAGAATAACTATTAAATTGTCCTACTGACACGCACAAAGTTGGTATCTAGTTATAACCACACCAGAACATGATCAATGACAATAAAGTACAAAAAGATACATATTGGTTTAGTCATCCTATATTACTAAAGCGACAACGAAAAATGATACATCAATCCATAGATATATCTTCCTTATACCTTCATTATACAAATAATATAGGAGACTAAATAGCAGGCATTACGTAAATTCAAAAATACAATGACCTTGACATTAACAACTACAACAATAATTTCCACTTAACTGTTCTGAACATATAGTATGTTTTCAATCATTTGATGTCAAGGGAAATCTATAATCTACATACACCTAGTCTACCACATAAATTATAAGACGTTTTTTTGTCTACTCATAATTCAATAACAAGTAATAAAAAATTGTAAACATGTATTAGTGTGCAACTTGTTTATCATGGGTGTGAGGAGAGGCTGCTAACAGATAGATGGTTGCCCATTTTTTGACATTCAACTCAGCAAAAGGATATATGTAAGGACACTTCTAACTGAGTACTTGTCCAGGATATTTTCATATGTTCTAAATTCTAAGATCATTTAGTTAACTTCAGATTCGTGGAGAAAAAGAAATGAGGCTCGTACCATACTTACATCTTACCGAGTTTCTGCTGCGAACGACAAAGGCTAACCGAACCCCAAACTCATATTACACTTTGAGGCATCTTGAAGATGGCCATAAGGTGGTAGTTTGAACTAACTTGTGCATAGCATATTAATCTATACCTCTTTTAAAGAAAACGATATGGAACAGATTAGTACAATACTTCTCAAAATTGTCCAAAGAAAACGATTTGGGCCTGCCTTAACAGAACGCAAAAATCACTATTACGCCTTATCAAATAAACGGTAGAAATTTCCGTAGGGAAATACCTATTACCTTAATGCCTATAAAAAAACTTGATCAATTAAAGGGGGCAGATCCATAAAAAAATAACATAGATTCGTTGTGCATAAATTACCAGGAGAGTGATTCCAGTCATCTTCAGTGCCATACTCCTTAGAGCCTGTAGCAACACAAGAAATATCCTACTACTATAAAGTTTTACAGCAAGGGCACCCAAATATACACTTCCTTTACTGTATTTAACGCTAAGGATTATTTTCTGGTCTTACCATCAATAAGCAGAGAGATACCAAGTTAGAAAAAATCTGAGTGAAGCCCTGGAAAGGGTTGCATAGTATATAAGCGTCATCATTTGAACCAGCGGAGATTGTTGGTTTTAAGGTGCTTTTTTTTACCAGCACGGAGAAGATGAGAAATTAAATATAACGTATGAGTACAAGTTTTTAGCAGTAACATAATGGCACATCCGATCATTGACAAAACCATCAGCCCTCTAAACACATGAAAAGTGTTGATTGTCACTTCTGAAGATGCATCATTGTCCTTTGCGTACTCATGCCATCAAACACAACTAAACCACCTTTTTCAATCAGGACAACACTGACTAAAACGAAAGCACGATTGCCTTAGTGAATATAGAGCGTTTTGAAAAACATTAGTGTATGGATATAAGCCTTAGAAATAATATGTAGTTCAACATGTGCCCCATCAGTTTAGTTAAGAATTTAAGACAAACATATCTCTGCAAATTTTCAAATCACCAGCTATTATCATTATACATGCTATTGCTTGTCCTTATACATCCAGTCAAGAAAGTAAGTAAGTAGTGGATACTTTATTTAGTTTACTGTAAGAAGTGGGAGACATTTATTTGGTGATCAGGTATTGAGCATGCTGCATGTTAATGGTCGTTTTTATGCACAAAAACATGGCCTAACAAGTTCAGATGAAAGGCACATAAGTTGATGTGAGGGTGCTACTTACAACATAAGCAACAAGTGTATATGGCATACCATTCCACTTTATTGTGATTTGATGTTTGGGGTACAATGAATCATAAGTCTCTGCACCAACAAACAAGAGGGTGCATTTCAGATACATATAGGAAATAAAACAAAGCGAGAAAGTGAATGGACACTCTAATTTGCATAGTTATTCTAACTTGCAATAGTTATCTTCTTAAGTTAAACACTGCTACTTTTGGAAGTAAAACACAATTTCTTGAGATATTTTTACTAATTCGCTTTTGTCCTGAGCAGACGTATCACCACAAGGCCTGACACAAAGAGGTTTACACAAGAATCAGTAGAGAGTTGCACTTTAAAAAACATGGTTCCCACGCTTTTACCATATATGGGTAGCTTTCTAATATGGGTTCAGAATTCAAATGTGCAAAAAGGAAACAAACTGAACTAAATTAACACAATGGAACAAATACACAAGGTACAACATCGAGCTGAAGCCGCTGACACGTACCACAATGGTGAAACGGGACTGACCCTAACCTGCATCCGAAAATAATCTCGCCGTCGGCCGCCTCGCCTCACAACGTCTCCACAACAATCTGTAAAGATGTAAGGGGAGCGTGACTTTCCCCTATATAATTCTGAATTTTTACTGCTAACCGAGTTAGAGAAAATTCTTCAAGGTGGGAACACAGGACCAAAATTTAGAGAAAGTACTAACATTGGTGTAGAAAAACGGTAAAATGCTCCAGAAAGTAACCAGTAAATTAAAATGACAAGTCCAACACATCATGCTCATTAAGGATACTAAAAAGGCACTTGGATTTAAGACCATAATCCAAACTTGCAAATGGCTGCAGCGTTTTCCCTAGTCAAACCAGGGGCATTTATCAATCCAACCCCGAGATTTTTTTTTGGAACCACTTCCGTACAGAAATTATAAGTAAAGAAACACGCAAGTGGAGAGGTCTCAAATACTTCGAAAGCACAAGTGTTCAACCGTAACCAAAATTACTTGATTTATCCAATATAGAAGGAATTTGATTGGCATATCACAGTTGCGATGAAGTAATACTAATGGGCATCAAAATTGATTAAAAAGGTACAAATGCAGGGAACAAAAGCTTACTGTCTATTCCAACATAATTTTTTTTGACATTTTATTCCAACGTAATTAACCACGTTTAAAAACTTTTGAAGGAGCTCAACGGACCAAACAACTCTTAGTCTCTTTGAAGTCTTAGAAGGATAACCGCTTGCAACTCACTACTATTGTTGGACTACACTGGACCACTACCATCATTTCCCTGGATTAGTAACTACTACATGAACTATATGAACATAGTGCAACAATAGGCAAGTTAATTAGAACCTTTTCTCATTCCTTTAAGCTGTAAGCTCCATGGGCTGGGAGCCCTCCCAGCGATTCTGCCGATCGCTCTGTCCCTGCATGTGGGGCCTGTCCCCGCGGGCCCATAGTGTCATAGGCCAGACTGTCGGTGCCGCTGTGACTTTTCCTTGCGACCGGTGGGACTTCGCCTCCTTTTTCTCCGTGCCACAAGTGAAGCGAGGTCTAGATTCAGTTTTTTTGTCCTTGCCTCCGGCGATTACCCGCCGGCGCAGATTCCCTTCTGCTGGCCGTGGCTTTGGGGGCGCGGGGGGAGGGGGGCGGTTACCCGGCTTTCCTCTTTCGATTCGGTGGGCGCTGGTGTGCATGCGCTTCTCGGACCGACGGGGAGGACGCCTTACGGCGGGTCCGTTCTTCTTCTCTCTAGGTTTTCTCGCGCGCGCCTGAGGTATGTGCTTTTCTTCTTCCCTCCGACGGGTCGCCGGTTATTGATTGAGTGCCGCACGCTTAGGGGTCGTCTTTAGGTGCCGATTTGTGCCGTCTTTTTCGGGCTGGGCGGATGATGAGGGCGGCCGGTTTAGTTACCTTCGCTGGCGATTTTTAGTTTCGATTTGTGTCGCGTTGTTTTGTTGAAGAGGTTGACGAGAGCGCTTTCTTTTGGTACATGTGCCCGTGGTTAGGGTCGCAAGTATTTGCCGTGTTACATCCTTCCGTCGCTAGATTTCTCGTGCTGATTCTGTGCGGCTGTGCTGTTCTGTTTTAGCTGCCTGGTACCGGTTGATGGATGAGGTTCCTGGCTGTTCCCGTGGTACCGGAAGGAAGCGTGCTGGTATGTTTTGTCGATTGGATTTTGTTTTCCTGTGCTTGCATTGCGTTTTGATTTGGATGCCTTGGCGATAGCGGTTTCTGGTGGTGTTCCGCGCCGGCGTGTTGCGCCGCGAGTTTTGCCGTCCCCGGCGTAGTGCCTGCTGCAGCTTCCCGGTCAGCCGGGGCGCCTGTTGAGACCCGGGCTGCCGCTCCTCTGTTTTTGGGCTGCACGCGGTTCTCTGTTGTGCGGGCTGCTGTGCGTCGCCGCCCTGGTATGTGCTTTGCTGCTGGGGCTGGCCTTTCTGTTGTGGGGCTGTTTTTTTTATGCCCTAGGCCGTCGTGTATACCGCTGCTCTCCTCCGCGGACGCCGCCACTCTCCTCCATCGACGTCCATGGTGGTAACACCCTTTCCATTCCCACTCTCCTCCCTCCGCTGCATCTTTCCCTTCTCTTGTCTTCGTCAGACTGCTGCTGTCCTTCGCCGCATGAACTCAGCCTTTGTTTAAATTCAGTTACGTGTCTTCCGTCAGGCTGCCGCCGCCCTTCGCTGGATTAAGTCCACCTTTGTTTGAATTAAGTTATATATTGCGATCTTAGATTTGGTAGATTTCTGAGTTTTTTGGTGACATCTGTGCATGTGTACTACATGGATGAAAGGAGAATTTTTTTTTTGAGTAGTGCAGAGATGGATCCGATGCTGCGCTTTTGTAGCTGTCAAGTAGTCTATCCGGAGATTATGTTCTCCCACTACTATTAATTTTCACCCTGTGCCCGTCTATTTTTGAAATAAATGAAAGAATTTTCATAAATATATGCAACACAGCAACACTATATCGTTATTTCAATTAAACTAAATTTCTCTAACAAAGTATTCTTCCTCTCACATGGAGACACTCAATTCTAGGCAATGAAGATATTCATTAAGATAATTACTGAGCTCACTAAATTAATGAAATCAATCAGGCAAGAGTGTCTTAGCTAAAGTGAAATTAAATTTACAGTTACGTGCCAGCATGTAAGGTTTCACATAATTGTGTTGTTTTATAATCTAAGAAATGCACTTGATCAAATAGAAGAGATGGAGAATCCATAAATCCTAACATACCGGTTTAGTACGGAACTGGTTTGATTGATCACAGGTTTAGAAGTACCCTGAAGAAAAGTTTCTTCTAAAGGTAACCCACACATGTAAATATATGGAGATTCATTGCCGTGACCATCTGTTAAGATATACATGATTTCGATTGTCCCATCCAGATATTTTGATGCTACCCGCTATTCTTCATATTAAATTTATCATATGATGCTGCATCTATTATCTGGGTCTTCTTAGACTTGTTTTTCTCATAACCTGAAACAGCAATAGTAAGTAAATAATTCTGTACCCAGAATTTGAATGTTCTTTGTACAAGTTAAGTCAAGTAACTCTACAGGTCAATTTTGGAAATAAGACTTAAGTTTAAACTTAGAGAGCAAACAGATTGTAAAATAAATCCTGGCACTACTCTAGACAACTTTCCAAACACAGGTTTTAAAAGAAAAAAAACATGTATTGAAGGTATCTGCATACCGATAATTAAACAGGTAGTAATCTAATATGCTAGGGTGATTGCAGGAGCGATCAGTGCTGCACTCAAAGAGTACCTACGAGATGAGCAGCCGCACCACCATCGTTCTGCAGCGGCCAATTGGTTAGAAGTGGTTTCCCAAACTACCATTGGTATGCTTCTTGTCCTGCCTCAGCCACCTGGTGACGGAATCCTCCACGGAACCAAAATTATACGCTAGATTGTTACTGTAACAGAATTTGAAAGTTAAGAATATTTCAGCGGGGAAAGAAGATAAAAAATAGCCGGACGGTTCTGCCTCTTTAATATCGATCCCAGTATACATAGTCCATAGAGGATTGACTCAAGAAAAAGGCAAGATACGAAAAATATTGAGGCGGGAGATGAGCAAGGACACACGCCGTTCCGATAACAGAAAGAGAGCGACATAGTGGTATGGGTTGGAGGATACGCTTCAAACGCCGGCGCAACGCCGGCGCTCCAATCGCCCACGCGGCCATGCCTCCGCAGGAGAAGATACCCTTCAATGCCTTCTTCGACGACCCTTCCTCTCGGTGGTGGGTGCGGCGGCGAATCAGATTCTCTCCATGTTGTTTAGTTCAAGATGGCAGTTGGAAGGTTATAAATTGGCATTTGTGAATTACGGGCCCAATTCACCATGGAAATCAAACTTGACATTCAGTGTAGTGTCCGCTAGGGACAGCATCCACGTCTAGGTAGCGCGATCTGACGGCTCATATCAGTGTGGCTGTGAGAGGGCTCCCTATTGAGCCAGTTTTATTATCCTTAATTTTCACCCTGTATGCATGCAATTTTTAGTTCGACAGGATAACTTGGAGATGATGCACTGGATAGCAGTTGTCTTTATTGTTCTTTTGGGTGGTACATGTTATTTTGGATGATAATTATACTTGTTATCATATTCGTTTGCAGTACAATTTTATGTCAGAGTTGGCATCCTATTATTTCTCAGTACAATCTGCGAGCATTAGAATGATTTAGTTGTACAAGTTTGATGAATGAATTAGTTGGTACGTAGTGCCCAAAATAGCTATGATGTTTGTGTGGAATTTGAGACACAGTAATCCGTTTTCCTCTTAAAATCTTCAGTTGTATAATGAATGAAACAAACTTACCAATCAGCTAATGGTGCTATTGTTGGAACAATACGTAGTTTTGATATTATTCCCGGAATGACGTATATCTCCCGGTAGATAGGTGTTTTTGTCAATCTATATGGAAACTCATATCTTTAGCATGGTTTAGTTGGGACTCTATACAAGTTGCAGGTTCAGAAAAACCGAGGAACAACTAACAAAGTTTAAAGTTTGAAAAAAACTAAGGAAGTTTCATGTGAGTTTATGCAATTATTTTTTTGTCTTAAATTATACAGATCAATGAACTAAATTATATCGGTGTTCCATTGAAATTCACGCAGAGTAAGCTACTGACTGAATGGACATTCTTTTATGTTAATGGGGATTTCTTTTACTTTTGCTGTACACATCTCATGATATATGGCACCAAGGGGAGCTAGAAATGTCGTGTCCTGCGTTGCATTTTCAAATTGAATACACGGTCAGAGTTTTATACATGTGCACTATATGCGGTCAAAGGAGTTGTTGTCATTGACTTAGCACCATCTCCTTAACTCAAAGATTAGCAAACTTCATCTTACTAGAATTACGGTTTTTTCAATGTTTCTGATCAGAAGGAGCAGATGGCACTCATTTGTAGTTGAAGGGGTTTCCTTTTTTGACTGTTTATGTTGTACTAATAATGATAATCAACAAACCATATAAGCTACCATAGAAATGAAACAAAAACCGTTCAACAGATGTGTTGAGTGAACCGGTATATATTTGATAGATCAAAATTATCTTTTACTTTATTTCTAGGTCACTGATTTTCTACTTGAGAATATGTTCAAGTATGCACATCTGTTTTGTTGGATTTTTTACCAGGTGTAGTGTAAGCAAATAGGCGTTTGATTTCTAATACGATGACTTGGTATGTAGGATTCAAGCAAGAAGGGTACTTTAGAAAACAAACTATTACTTGTGCCTGTGGAGCAGTTGGCGTTATTCATGCAGTAGAGAATGCTTATCAAGCTGGGTAATTATTTTGACTTTTGAATACCTTTAGATGATGGGTTTCAGTCTGCCGGATACTGTCAAGTTGTCCTAAACTAACATCTATATTAGAGAATGAAATATTTCACTTAGTGGTAATTTAACGGATATGAAGAACTTCAATTAGTGATGCTTTTTTAGATAGACTATTACTATCAAGTATTGGCGACGACAAACATCAAGTGGTCATATCTAGATTGTTCACATATTCATAACTTGGTTTGATCATAACATTTAATAAATTGTACTTAATTTACATTCAAACTTGCGAACTATCATCCATTTTGCGTATCGTACTAAAATTAACAAGATGTTTGATGGTATGGAGTGTAAGTGGCTTCAGTGTCTTCAAAAATGAGATTTGACATATGAGAAAATGTAAAATTAATATACTGAAATGATTAGTATTGGGCACTATGGCTCTTGTGCATGCTCTTTTGTGCATTATCGGCAGATACTGACCAACTCAGTAGCTCATACCAGGATGTCCTGATACGTACTTCTAGCACATTATACAGATATGCTAATACTTCCTCTATCTCAAAATTAGTGTCGTTAAAATGCATGTATCTAGATGTATCTCAGTGCTAGATACATTCATTTCAACCACGTTTATTTTGAGACGGAGGGAGTACATGCTATTGGTTGCTACAGAGTTCCTCTTACAATGTTCTACCTATTCAGTATTGTATTTACCATTTTATTTTCCCTTTAAATGTTATAAACCTATTTAACAGGCTTAAACCTGAACATAAATATTACTTAGCTGCATTAATTCTAAATTGGTGTCTCCTTTCTGAAGGGAATATGCCCGAGAGGCAATAATAAAATGGTTATTATCTTATTCCTTGTTTATGATGAATGTTTATTTCTCATGCTAGAATTGTATTAACCGGAAACGTTGATACATATGTGCTTAATAAACAAACAATGGTTCCTAGTAAAGCCTCTCTTTTAACTAGCTCGTTGATTAATAGATGATCAAGGTTTCCTGATCATGAACATTGGATGTTATTAATAACGGGGTCATGTCATTAGAAGAATGATGTGATGAACATATACCCAAAGATAATATAGCAATGCGATCAAGTCATTTAGTTTACATTGTTATATCAAACATACGAAGTAACTTATTCCTTAGACCATGAGATCATGTCAATCACTGATACCGGAAGAGTGCTTTGATGGCATCAAACGTCACACCGTAACAGGGTGACTATAAAGGTGTCGTTAAGTATTCGGAAAGTATTAGTTGAGGATCATGGATCAAGAGTGGGATTTGTCCATCCAAATGACGGAGAGATATACTCTGGGCCCTCTCGGTGATATCACATCAAAACCGCTTGCAAGCACGTGATATGATCACAAAGGATGTTATATCACGGGAACGAGAAAAGAGTACTTGTCGGTAACGAGATTGAACAAGGTATGGTTGATACCAATGATCGAATCTCGGACAAGTAAAATATCGCGAGACAAAGGGAATAGTTCACGGCGTTGTTGGTTCACACGATCACGAGAGTCATCGTTGAATATATAGGAGTCATCACGGATCTCCAGATCCCGCTGTTGATTATTGATCGGAGAGGAGTCTCGATCATGTCTATCTTATTCGCGAACCGTAGGGTGACACACTTAAGGTTCGATGACGCATTTGAGAGGATACGGAATATCGGAGAAAAGTTTGGACAGCACCGAAATTGTTTCGGGGAATATTGAAATAGTCACCGAAATTGTTTCGAGTAATTTTGAAATAGTTCAAGGGGATTCTTATCAAATGGTTGTTAATAGATTTAACAACTAACTCAAGGGGTTATATGTTAATGTTTGTTAATGGAATTAACAAATATTAAAATAAAGAAATAAAATTGTTTTATTTATTTATTAAAGAAAACCCTTGGGATTTTGAGTGGGAATTCATGGAAGAATGAGTGGGTTGAGTGGAGACTCCACTCACATGATGAGGGAGAGGTGGAGGCAGCCAAAAATTCGTGGCTGCCATCCCCTCCTATAAAAGGAGGGGTGAGAGCTCCCTCTCCCCCTACACACACTTGTGTCATCTCTTCCTCCCTCCTGCCGCTGCTCCACCACTTGTTCGTGCGCTTGGCGAAGCCCTGAGCAATGTTTTTCTCCACCACACCACGCCGTCGTGCTGCTGGAGTTCCGAGGGATCCTCTACTTCCGCGCCCCGCTGGAACGAGGGAACGGAGGTCGTCATCAACCTTACGTGTGACCGATCACGGATGCACCGCCGGATTGCGGTGCCATCTTCTCGCTATCGGGATCGGTGTGAGTACGACTACGCCAACAACGAGATTTGATCTCGTACCACTTTGAGTCTTCGAGGGTATGTGTTCTCCTTAACCCTCTTGTTGCCCGTTGCACTTCGTCTCCTAGATTAGATCTTGGCCTTTCGGGTATCTCTCGCGTAGGAAAATTTTTGTTTTCTATGCTACGTTCCCCTTCAGTGGTATCAGAGCCGGATCTATGCGTAGATGTTTTGTACGGGTAGAACACATAGGTGTATGTGGGCGTTGATGATCATGTTATTACCTCCTTGATTATTTTATGATCTTAGTGGCATAGTGGGATGAAGCGGCCCGGACTAACCTTACATGTCCACGTACATGAGACTTGTTCCACAACTGACATGCAACTTGTATTGCATAAGTGGCTTGCGGGTGTCTGTTTCTCCTACTATAGTTAAGATCTAATCTATGAAGGGTTGTTAAAATGTGTTTATCAACGTTGTGGTTGATGTTCGTAGGTATGAACGGTTCTATCCTCGAAAGCCCTAAGCCACGTAAAATATGCAAAAATAAATTAGAAGCGTCTAACTAGTTTTTGCTGGGCATGTGATGTGATATGGTCAATATTACAAATTTGATTATGAGATGATCTATTTTGTAAATTATTGATATACCGTAAGGTATCCATATGGTTGTCTTCTTATTGATGTACAAACAAGTTTGGGGTACCGTGGTACTTGGTACCACGCCGGTGGAATGATTGAGATCATACCATAATGCACATGATGGAGATCAAGTGCAAGAAGGACCATATCATATCACGTTATCCTTTCATGTGATGTCTGTGATGTTGATCCTTTTTATGCATCTTGTTTTGCTTAGATAACGTTGGTAGCATTATAAGATGATCCCTCTCACTTAATATCAAGATAATAATGTGTTCTTCCTTAAGTATGCACCGTTAAGAAAGTTCGTCGTTTCGAGACACCACGTGATGATCGGGTGTGATAGACTCAACGTTCGCATACAACGGGTGTTTTCAAGCCTAGCATGTACAGACATGGCCTTGAAACACACGCAATACTACGGTTCTACTTGGCGAGCCTAGCATGTACAGACATGGCCTCGGAACACGTAACCGAAAGGTAAAGCATGAGTCATATGGATGATATGATGAACATGTCGATGTTCGCCTTTGAAGCTACATCATCTCACGTGATGATCGGTTTTGCTGTAGTGAATTTGGTTCGTGTAATCACTAAAGACGACTAAGAGGGATGTTGTTTTTGAGTGGGAGTTCATGGCTTAATTTGAATTAACTTGAACTTATTTATCATGAACAACAAATCAAAGTGAATTTGCACAACTTGTAGTAGTCATTGGCATCCTCATAACTACCTTACACTTAGATTGTTAATTGAGATATAACTGTTATGATCTGGTAAATACCATTTAAGATTGGTACCGTATTAGTGAAATTTAAAATTGAGTCCTATTGTAGATTTTTGGTATTTCCTACCTAGCTCCATGTGGTTAATGATTGATTAATCTAGAGAGCAAATAATTCCTACTTAGAATCCAGAGTCATGGTTGCTTCCGTATTACTTTATCTTCAAAAGAATGTTTTGTTGATCAAGGTGATTTAGGGACTGAAAAGAGTTGTTTTCAGAAACAATCAAGTGAAAGATATATTGATATCTAGAAACTTATTTGTGGCAACATGACTGAGTATAATTTAGCGTGACAATGTTTGCTTATATTATCTGAATATATGCAATGATTGAAGACGCTAGGCGTTTGAATATTCCAAGAAATTGGATGCTAAAAATTATCCTCTAAATTCCTTCCTTCGAGCTATAGTAGCTTAATCATAAAATTGTTATGATGGGATGGATTAGAAGTATGGGTAAAGTAGTTTACCTTACTTGGAAATTGCTAAGAGTGGAATCTAGAAGAATGCTATTAATATGGTGATATTAGTAGAACAATCAAACTCAAAGTATGACTCAATGGGTGATAGTATATGACTAACACGCCAAAGAAAATGAGCTAGTAAGACTAGCATTGTTTGATGTTGAATGATTCTTCTATAAAGGAAAGGGGATATTGAAAATAGAATTACAAATAGATATATGGCAGAAAAGAAGATAACTGGAAAAGTCCAGCTCAGGAGTATATACTTGATATACAAGATATAGATGTATTACTAGTTAACAAAGTATTTTTGGTATTTTGATACCACATTGGTTGGTATGAGTTGTCATACAAAGCAACACAATGAAAGAAATACAAGGGCCTAAAAGGAACTAGTAATAGATGTGGAATCGATTATGACAAGAACATAAATAAAGTGTTATTGTGTTCATTGTCGTATCGAACCAACCAGTCGAGATTTATTTGAAGAACTTAATAATTTGTTATTTTGTTCTAGTCTTTTGTGAGAACAAATGAGATTGTTCAAACTATGATCATATTCCATAATTGATGGATATGTTAATATAAATCATGTTGGTAAAGTAAACATCTATAAGACTAAATGCTAAACGTTGCAAGACGTTGAAGAGTTTCACTTAAATTGTGACACCACCATTTTAGTTCATATCGGAAAGGAAAACATGAAGGAACTCCATATTGATGGACTTCCGGAGTCATTTTATTGACGCTTGTGAGACCTCTTCCAAAAGATGACTAGAATTCCGTTCTTAGGCCAAAGTAGAATGGACGACTAATTTAGTGGAGATTATACATATTGATGTATATAGTCCATTATGTGTAGTCATGTATGGTGGATTAATTTTTCCTTCATAAAATTCTGTCGATGATTTAAGTAGATATGTGAGTATATCTATTTAAAGGGAACAGAGTTTGACATTTTGAATTGGTTCAAAAGGTTGTTAATATGAAGTTAAAATCAATGTAACAAGATAATCAAGTATTTATGATTGGATCATAAAGGATAAAGTTTGAGTTACAAGTTTAGCAAAACATCTGAGAAGTTGCAAAATTGTTCTACAACTTATACTTCTCGAATACCCCACATTAGATTGGAGTATTCAAAAGACAAAATCAAACCCTGTTTGACATGGTAAGATTAATAAAATTGCCATTATATTTTTGTAGTTTATACATTAAGGACAACCGCTTTTACACTGAAAAGAGCACCATCATGATCCGTTGAAATTGACAACATATAAGATATGGTTTGGGTAATGACCTGAATTGTCATTTTTCTTAAGTTTTGGTATGCATAGCATGTGTAAAATGTTTACAACCAAAATAGGATAAATATATGTTTATAAGGTTATCCCAAATAAAACATTGGGTATTTATCCTATCACCGAACCAAAAGACAAATGTTGTTTGTCAGAAAGGGTTGATTTCTCGAGAAAGTAGTTCTTGCGAAACAAGTGAGTGGGAGCACGGTACAAACTCAACAAGATTACAGAATCTCCGTTATCATGTCAAGAGTAGCGCAGCACTGGAAGTTGGTCCGGGGTTTACTATTTTGACTAAGTAGAAGACACTACAAATGTTGTAGATACTTCAAATGAGTTTGCGAACTGTACCAGAAAAGTCCAAAAACTTTGTACTTTGAACAACTTGTGGTTTAAGTATAAAGTGTTGTTTTGACAACAAAGGACCTGGACCTTATAAAGGAAGCAAATGATGGGCACTGACTTCGTAAAATTGACTATGAGTCATTATATCCGCCATAGTATCCTTGTATGAATATCAAGTATGTGACTTGGTAGTCCTTTCAATAGGCATGATGCCTAACGATAGCAAAAGGGTCTATATAGCGACAAAGACATGGATACTTATCGGAAAGTTGTTTTCGACGAAGTTCAAAGAGTTCACTACTACAAGATTTTGATCTTCCGTAGTGATGCTTAGTCTTTGCAGATAGTTCTAGCAAAGTTACATATTATGATATGGATGTTGAATAACAAAACCAATTCTCCTCTCGAGGAAGTTTATTCAAGGATGTGTACTTGACACAGTCTGAGAGTTTTGTAAAATTCAAAAGGTTGCTAGAAAGGCATGCGCACTTCAATGGTTGAAGTGAGCATAACGAAGTTGAAATCTTTACCTTAATGAAGTTATCAAAAGAGTTTGATTCCATCATGAATGATAAAGATGCTTGTAGAGTTACAAGAAATTAAGTGGGAGCGTTATGACATATTTCCAATACTTTATGTAGATGACATATGGTTGATTGGAAAATATGTATTTTAAATTAACACGGTTAAGATTTCATATTGATGAAAGGCTTAGAAGATATTGGGCATCGATATCTATAAAAGATGGATTGAAGCGCCTGATATGATTGAAGCCAAATTACATAGATGAAATATTGAAGTAAGTCAATATAAAATTGATAAGAAGGAGTTCTTGTCACATGGAAAATAATTGAGCAAGATTCATGTGTTTTGACACATGATGAGCATCATTGAAATTGAGATTTCTAAGTCATGTTTCCATGCTATGTACACAACCAGATGAGTCCTATGCTATAAAATGTTATAGTAGGATAATTCATATGATGATTAGACAACAGTGGGAGAGATCCTTGTGTCATTTTAGAAATGCTAAGGATATGTTTTCCTATATAGTAATGACAAAATAATAGTTGTAATATGTTACACTAATAGTCTTGTCATTTATTCAAGTAATTTTATCTCAATTAAAATATGTGATGAAGGGTAGCACAATAGGATGGAAGAAAGTTCCATGCTGGATTTGAAAGAGTTTCAAAATTAAAATATTGTGACAGATACTACAACAAAGGCTAAAGTATATCGTTGTGTTGACAACTAATTATAAGCGTATTTTGTGTCAAGGAGTTCTTTATTGAACTTGGTGAATTTCCAAGAATGCTGAAACTATGAAGCTACATTTTCACAATGTTAGTAACATCAGTTTAAGCTGAGGAATTAAGGTATCACCGGAACTTGGTGAGTTTCCAAGAATGCTAACACTATGAAGCTACATTTTCACAATGTTAGTGACATCACTTTAAGCTGAGGAATTAAGTTTTCACGAATTGACTATATATATACAAAGCCATCTCATTAGAGAATGAGTGATGCGTGTAGACGCAAAGAACATGCAAATACAATAGGACCTGAACAGTTCAGATCTTTTTGATGATGTTTACCGCATGCGAAGCATGGTAATAACACTGGTACGCCATATGTGTTAAAGTGCTTACAGACTAGATTATTGACTCTAGTGCAAGTGGGAGACTGAAGGGAATATGCCCGAGAGGCAATAATAAAATGGTTATTATCTTATTCCTTGTTTATGATGAATGTTTATTTCTCATGCTAGAATTGTATTAACCGGAAACGTTGATACATATGTGCTTAATAAACAAACAATGGTTCCTAGTAAAGCCTCTCTTTTAACTAGCTCGTTGATTAATAGATGATCAAGGTTTCCTGATCATGAACATTGGATGTTATTAATAACGGGGTCATGTCATTAGAAGAATGATGTGATGAACATATACCCAAAGATAATATAGCAATGCGATCAAGTCATTTAGTTTACATTGTTATATCAAACATACGAAGTAACTTATTCCTTAGACCATGAGATCATGTCAATCACTGATACCGGAAGAGTGCTTTGATGGCATCAAACGTCACACCGTAACAGGGTGACTATAAAGGTGTCGTTAAGTATTCGGAAAGTATTAGTTGAGGATCATGGATCAAGAGTGGGATTTGTCCATCCAAATGACGGAGAGATATACTCTGGGCCCTCTCGGTGATATCACATCAAAACCGCTTGCAAGCACGTGATATGATCACAAAGGATGTTATATCACGGGAACGAGAAAAGAGTACTTGTCGGTAACGAGATTGAACAAGGTATGGTTGATACCAATGATCGAATCTCGGACAAGTAAAATATCGCGAGACAAAGGGAATAGTTCACGGCGTTGTTGGTTCACACGATCACGAGAGTCATCGTTGAATATATAGGAGTCATCACGGATCTCCAGATCCCGCTGTTGATTATTGATCGGAGAGGAGTCTCGATCATGTCTATCTTATTCGCGAACCGTAGGGTGACACACTTAAGGTTCGATGACGCATTTGAGAGGATACGGAATATCGGAGAAAAGTTTGGACAGCACCGAAATTGTTTCGGGGAATATTGAAATAGTCACCGAAATTGTTTCGAGTAATTTTGAAATAGTTCAAGGGGATTCTTATCAAATGGTTGTTAATAGATTTAACAACTAACTCAAGGGGTTATATGTTAATGTTTGTTAATGGAATTAACAAATATTAAAATAAAGAAATAAAATTGTTTTATTTATTTATTAAAGAAAACCCTTGGGATTTTGAGTGGGAATTCATGGAAGAATGAGTGGGTTGAGTGGAGACTCCACTCACATGATGAGGGAGAGGTGGAGGCAGCCAAAAATTCGTGGCTGCCATCCCCTCCTATAAAAGGAGGGGTGAGAGCTCCCTCTCCCCCTACACACACTTGTGTCATCTCTTCCTCCCTCCTGCCGCTGCTCCACCACTTGTTCGTGCGCTTGGCGAAGCCCTGAGCAATGTTTTTCTCCACCACACCACGCCGTCGTGCTGCTGGAGTTCCGAGGGATCCTCTACTTCCGCGCCCCGCTGGAACGAGGGAACGGAGGTCGTCATCAACCGTACGTGTGACCGATCACGGATGCACCGCCGGATTGCGGTGCCATCTTCTCGCTATCGGGATCGGTGTGAGTACGACTACGCCAACAACGAGATTTGATCTCGTACCACTTTGAGTCTTCGAGGGTATGTGTTCTCCTTAACCCTCTTGTTGCCCGTTGCACTTCGTCTCCTAGATTAGATCTTGGCCTTTCGGGTATCTCTCGCGTAGGAAAATTTTTGTTTTCTATGCTACGTTCCCCTTCACTTTCTTCATTGCAGCCGGGGGATCTTATTTTGCCAGGTTTTGTAAACAAACAGTTTGTATGGATCGAGTCAAGGTTAGCATTAAAATATTTAAATTCATCGATGTTTCACTAATGACCAATTATATCATCCTTACATATAACATGGTCACTATCTTTAGTGTGCCGCCTTTCTCGATGGGACGAAGGGTGCTCATTCAGTTGCTTCCTCTGTTGGTGACACTGATGTAAATCACGCCCAGTCCGTTCTGCTTGACATGTCCACTACTTGGTAAACTCACCCATTTGAGGAATCACCAACTACACTATGAAAGATTAACAGTACAATATTAAAAGTTGTGCAAAATAGGTTTAAGTGGACCCATACGCTGTCCAATTACCGGAAGATAGATATATGGCTGTAGCAGTGATATCCTCCATGATATTGAGGTGTGGATGTTTCTCTCATATTAATTTTCACATGTTGAATAACGTTCAGGCATCACCTTCACACTCTCTGTTCATAATAATATTCATACTACAAAGGATTTTCTTGCGGTTCCTTTTCACATGGGGTTTACCATGGCTATGGCCTGAAATATTTGGACTACCACAAATGATTCCATTTTCAGGGATTATTCCATACCCTATGCAGATGTAGGAGGTATTTAAAGGAAGTAATGCATTCGTTTTATCACGGAGCATGCAAAGTACTATAATAAGGACCATGAAAGTTGGATTTAGAACTTAGAAAGATTCTCTGGTTTCTTTCTTTTTTCAATATTTGTACGTATTTTTTTTAATATATTTGCAATGGGCCATTCGCCTACTGTTTTGCCTAAGAAAATGATCCATGTAATGCTGCGTGATGTATTTTTGGTGATTTAATTTCAGGTTACAAACATCAGCACAATATAAACTCAGGAATAGATTAAGTTTTTTTTTTAGAAATGGAGGAATAGATTAAGTGGAAACAATTATACATATATAATGAGGTTTTTACATTATAAAGCCAGGCATGCAACTTCCTTACACATATAATTAATGAAAACAATATTACATAAAAGAATGTGATGTAGGCTTTATCAAGCCAGGTCTGCAACTTACTTACATGCCTATATTGTTTCACGGCGAAGAATGCTGATTCCCACATGTATGTTTTAGGAGGTTATAAATGTTTCATGTTTAGTGTGTATAACCTGACTTGAACAAACATTATTTACTATATGTCTTCCTCTTACCTGTTTGCTCTTAATAAATTCTTGGACCTTGGATGATGATAGACCAAACTATTGCTTTGTTCCCCTTACTAAGTGGTGTTAATAGGGCATTTGAAGGCACCGACATAAAGTGTGATATCGAATTTTTCAGTTCGAAGAACTATGGGTATATCAGAAAGGAGGAATTCAGTGGAGCCAACAAAATTTTACTTGAGTTGAGCGGAGATGGAGCACTATTATATATGTATTGCTGCAAATTCCTATTATGGCATTTCATTTTGTTCCTTGGTTTATCATTACTGCTTTCTTGATTAGTGTATCACTTATACCCCTTGGTATAGAATGAGCGTAAGGGCTATGCAATGTAACAGCTATGTAATTCGAAAAATATTATGTCCAAGATCTGCTATAATTTGTTTCTCTCAAAGAGTATGTGCTTCATCAAAACTGGCTATTATCAGCGTGGAGAAGCGTTCACGTGCCTATTTAGTTTGGGGTTTGCACCGATAACAATTATTAAACTGTGACAATTGTTAGGGACGCAGCCAAAAAAAACTTGCAAGCCCATCACGCCTGCCGCTCAGTGGCCAAACACATTGCAGCCGGCGCGGCGAAGCGCGCTTGTCGGCTAGTATTATATATACTGCATTTGTGCTATGTACAGCAACAGCAAGACATATCAAATTAATCTAAAATTTCACCCTCTCCAACAGACAAATATGTGGGACAGAATATTTGACTAAGATTTCCAATGCAAACTAACAACTACTACAATGAGCATACATGCAAAACAGGAAAGACATGCACAGCTAAGTAAGGCATGGACATTTAATGACATGTGAAGCAAACTCATCTGAGACTCCGTTTCGAGTGCACCATATGGTACGTCAAGAACCTGGGGGTATGCCTTTAACTGATTGATGGTGGAACCAAGTAGAATTTAGAAAATTAAACACATACACTCCCAGCACACAGAATCATGAAAATAAGAAGATAAAAGAGAAAGAGAGGGGGACTCACTGGATGCAACTACCATAGATCTTGGTAAGCACGGTGAGTGTCATGTGCTGGGATTGAGGCCCTCGACGGCCATCTCGTCCAACAGGATACACGCGAGCCCTGACTTGCCATTGCCTGGTAGCGAGTAGTATCACTTATTTTTGGTCGAAACCATGGCGTTCCTCGGTATGGTTACCAGCAACTGTGTCGTGCAGCTGCCGCCTCAGGCGCCACGCCAACCAAACATCACTTTAGCATCATCAAGTAGACTCCACAACACAAAAAAACTAAACGAGCATAAGGCATGTCACAGACAACCAATACTTAATGACCTTCTTCTAAACTGTTAATACTCAGATTTTAAGCAGGACGTGATTTAGAAAAAATGCCATGGAAAAAATGAGGATGAAACAACTCACCAGGGTGAACATACTGCACCTAGAGAGACGTAGCCCATAGGCATTTGAATTTGGACAAATCATGATGCAAAACAAGAAAACACGGATAGGCTGACCAATCTGCACATTAATTGCTCCTATTCAGCTAAGATCCTAGTGTTCACCTCTGAGAGGCGGAGCGGCCAGGATGAGGAAATCAACCGAGACTGCTAAAATCACAAAGCAAATCTCTCACAAGGTCAGGCTACTCACCTTGGAGCGGAAAATCGGCATCTCATTCGAAGGAAGAGTAGACGGTGCATCATAGAAAATATCCTTGCCGTGAATAAAATATCAAAACGCAGCATGCGCTGGTGTTATAAATCAAGTGGAGTGTGGAGACAAACAAAGTTAACAGAGTCAGAACTCAGGCAACCATCAGTATAAAAATAATTATCCTAGATTGCATATGCCTATTACAAATTCCAAGGTGATTGTTGATGACAATAACATAACCATTTGCTGTCAACGATGATTGGAAAAAAATCAAAAATTCCTGCATCTACATAAAAAAAATTGATTAAACAAGTAAAATAATACAGGTTCACATTCTCGAGTATCCACATGAAAAAAATAGCTTCCCACCATGCAACAAAACAAGAACTCTTAGAACTTTTTTATTCAAAGCATAATTAATTGACTTAAAGTATCTCCATGGTGACCATCAAATAGAGTAAGTTAACCTAGTAAAGATTTATAGAACAAAAATCTGGTAAGCATCCCGCTTAATCTACAAACATGAACTATGCATCTTTCTTCCATGAAATCTAATGGCATGCTGATTGGTATGAATAAGTTGATGATCTAGATCTGACTAATCCTTTCCAATAAATGGGTAGTATACAGAGGGGAATAATCACCTAAGGAACATGTGTAATCGTTGTTAGGCTGGGCCATCAGGACCCTTGAGTGTGCTTGGCTATGGCCTAAATTTAAGCCATATATCAAGACTAAAAATCATCCTCAAAGTGCACGAACACATGAATCCATCCAGTATATGAGATAGACAAAGAGAGAAACCTACCAGGTTTTCTTCAAGATGGAGCCGAGTCAGGCACCGGCGTCGGGGCGAGCCAGTTTGCACCTCGAGGACATCTCGGCCACCGGGTCCTCGATGAGGTGTATGGATCCGCCGCTAGAGGGTGCTTCGCGGTGGCGGATCGCGTAAGATGCATCGCTGAGAGAGGCCGACGCGGCGCCGACATCGCGGGGGAAGGGGTCATGGCGCTGGGATTTGCACATGAGAGGGGAGAGCGGCGGCCGGTGGCTGCTAGAACATACCGACGCTGCTCCACCATGCCCCTACAGCGGGAAGCTCCGGCCGCGCCCGGTGGCTGCAAGAACCTCCCGGCGCGGCTCCACCACACCCCTGCGGCAAGAAGCTCCGGCTGCGCCACGCGAGCTTCGGCTCCGGCCGCGCCCGGTGGCTGCGAGAACCTCCCGGCTCCGTGGTCCCCGGTCCTCTCCTGTTTTCAGCACGATGGCTCTCCGATTACGGCTAGTGGGTCGGGGCCGTAGATAGGCGCGGCGGCGCCCGGAAACCCTAGAGCTGAGGAGAAAGAGGAGAAGAGAAGGGCCGGGTGTTGAGGGGTGCGTGTGTCAATGTGTGGCCTGCTCAGCGGGGCATTTTTTTTGCTGTAAAAAAGGACGGGCCCACAAACCAGGGACAGAAGGAACGGTAGAGGGGCTGAGAAAGCTCGCTGGGCACCCGGCTTAAAGCCTTAGGTAATTTAGTGCATTGCATCAAATATTATGTGTACTCTATCACGCCACTACCTTAATGATAATATGGCCATAGAAGTAAAAAGAATTACAAATGGAAACAACTGTTCTAATAAATCTAGTTATGTCATTTTGAGCCCGCACAGGCTTATGGACGAATAGAGAATCATGAGGGGTCATATGTCAGTGAAGAGGCTGGAAGGAAAAGAGCCGACCACTACTAGAAGGAACTTTGGGGAGTGCTAACTGCTAAGGAAGAGGCAAACCAAAAATAAAGGAAGCTGGATGGAAGGGAGGGCAAACAAAAGAGCACATCCAATAGAGAGGGGGTAGAAAAAGAGCAAATAAAAAGGCCCAAGGAAGAGAACGGAGAGTCACGGGCGAAGGAAGGGAAAACAGAACTGATGAAAAGATTCAAGATGCAGCCTGACGTCAAAGCACGATAGGAGGTGGGCAGGTGGGGCAACAGCTAAGCAAAGAATTGTAGAGAAAATCATAGATTCCTCCCTTGCAATTTGATAGTTGAGAAAATGGCAGTAAAAAGGAAAGCAATACATTTCTGTAGATACCGCAACATACATGCAGAAGATAAGCTTACCTGCTCAACCAGTACATCACATGGCACATATAACAGGACACTCCTCTTATGTATCATGAAAAAGGCCAGCTCCATTGTGACCACCACCAATGGCATTTTCTGTGAGCATAAGTCAAACAACCAATGACATTCCAATGAAAAGCCAAATAGATACGAGGAAGCCATCAACAAGGTATTAAGATAGACACACAGCTGTAGAAACAGGAATAACTTTTGATAGAACATTAGGAAAAGATACACAGGACCAGACCCAGATCTTGCAGCAACTAACTCATTACTGGTTTTGTTATAGAGCATGCTATTACCTGCAGTGTAGACACTTTCGAAGGCGTGATATTGACTCAAGGTGGTTTCCGGGTATATTTCGACGTGTGATGAATCAAGAGAGATTGTGAACATGTCCAAAAATATCCACATGAGGGCCACATTATTTTCCTCTGCATACCCAGCTATCATTATGTTGCTTCTCTCCATTGGCCAATTGTTAAGTAGCTTGTCCAGTTCAATAGTTCTTCCAAGGACCCATGAAGCAACACCATTGCAGCTGGTATTCCTCTTCCATAATTGAAGACTGAGCTCTGATAAAAAGAGGAAACCAAGCCCACCATCATCTGCCCGCATAACTCTGAAGTCGTCCAACTGATCGGCATGCAAGTCCACCGGTACAGGTATCACATCCAGGCTCTGCCTACCCAGATCAAATTCGAGGATGCTGGACGCACTACCAGTAAGTTTCCAGTAAAAGCAATCACCAACCAACACCGCATCCATGAAGGTATTAATCATGGTAGGGAAAACAGTTGCAGAAGATTTATCGGGTGGAAGCGGTGCTGAGATGAGATTACTCCATACCATGGTCTCGGACGAGTAAATGCTTCCGACTGCTAGTGTCTCTTGTTTGTCGCCGTTGCCTACCAAGGCCACATGGAAGTGGTGGCCTTCTTGGGCAGCATCACGAAACACCGCCCCGCTGATGGTGGTTTTATCCACGTTGAACCCCGGCGGAACGGCAACGCGGTGCTGGTCGCCAGTGGCGGGGTCCCAGACTAGGAGCTCGAGAAGCTTTCGGAGGTAAATGAGTACGAGACCAGGCCCGTTCCAACTAAAATTTGGACCCAGGGCGAGTTATTTAGAAATATAATTGTACTAAAATTTTATACTTTGTTAGTTTTAACAAGCATACGTTTTATACAACTTGATTTGCATTACTAACAATATAATAATATTCCAATTATTCTTTTTTTACATGGTTGTAATGCATATGAAAATATATTTGAGGTGCACGTTTTTCTTTTCTTTGTGAGATATTTTCGTTAACAAAATAAAATACATCTTAAATCTGAAAAAAGAAGGGAAATGTATGACGCATTATCATTTTTATAACCGATGAATTATATATGTATATTTTTTGTGAATCTTCTTCTCTACTTCGATTATTATTATATATATGGGTACAACGTAAGAAATCATACACCCTAACAAATATCTTTATATAGCTTCGTAGTGTAGGGTTATGTAAACAAATATATAGAAACTTCTTGAGTATAAATTGATAAATTAGCGTAATCATTTTTTTTTGTGTTATAAGTTAAAGTGGATTCGATAATAAGTTTATAAGATGTGGATGATCCATATATAATACTAAAATAGCATTGCTTATTGTGATCATCGTAAATATTAAATGTTATGGCTTCTACTAATTTTGCACACACAAAATTCAGTAATCATATACGCTCGCCACAATATGCTCTATGTCACATGGTCTAAAGAATTTCTTCTCTTAGTTTCTCAAATAAGAATTTACGTGTATATATATAGAGAGAGACACCCTATTTGGCACCCTGGGTGCAGAAAATTTATTTTGCACCCAAAATTTTATTTATGTTGCTAAGTCAAAATATTATATTACATATGCAAATATTTACGTTTAAGTTGATCCTTAATAAAAAAATCGGCCTAAAAAATAAAAAAATATGGTTCATGGCGACATAAAAGTCATAGAAATATCATAAATATGTCGATTTTTGTTATAATTTTGTAGCATCACATAGATAAATTTTTTTACGGCATGGATATATTTTATTACGTTCTACTCGACGTAAGGAGTACGACAAAATTTACGTGACATAAAAATCATGTGCGGTTGAGGAGATAGAGGGTGGGCGCAGAATAACTATTCTATACCCTGGGTGTCAAATAGCGCGACCCTAAAACTAGCTACCAATTAAAACTAACGCTGGTCGTACATTATAATGTTTTGTATTTTGCAATTGTTTATATAAACTAAGTTTGAATTTCTAATGTTTATAAATAGTCAATAACAAATACATGATTGGTAGATGATAGTATAAGAGTAACAATGCATTTTAGTATTTGAGTCCCTCCCCCTCTTTGGGCCCAGGGCGGTCGCCCTTTTTGCCCGGCCTATGGACCGGCCCTGTACGAGACCATGGCGGCATCCGAAGGAGCGGAAGCGGTTGCCTTAGTCACTCTGCCAGGAGAAGCGCCGAAGCGGGACACGATTCGGGGCCTCGAGAGTGGGTTGGAAGGGATGCTTGTTGAACATGTCGAAGAAACCGAGCAGGGGAGGGTTGCGGCGGTGGTGGCGGCGGAAGCGGCGGCAGAAGCCGGGGTCGGAAGCGAGGCTCCGCCAGCACTTGCAGACGGCGGATGCGCGGGGGAGGGAGGAAGGAAGCGGCGGTAGGCGGAGGAGGATTTCGCCGAGGAGGTCTTCGTCGTCCAGCGGCGTCTTCAGCGCCGGCAAGCGGGGCCGGCAACGGCGGTGGGTGACTCCCGCGCCAGCATGGATCTGGGGATGAAGGGGCGTGCTACGACCAAAGGCGACTCGGGCGGCATCCTCGCTTGCCTGGATTGGGGAACGAAGGCGCGCGCTACGGCGGGGTGCCTTTCCGGCGCCCTCCTCGCTTGTGTGAACTTGGGGATTCAGGCGCGTGCTGCGTCGGGGGGGCATTCCGGTGTGGATTCGGGGATCTCGGGCGCGATCTGCGGCGGCTGGTCGCCGAGACCTAAATGCGACACAGGGAAATGTTGTGCACGGGCGAACGACTGGACGAGTGGAGCTGGAGATGTTTTTTTTCTTTTTTCTTTTTGCGATTCGACTAGACGAGTGGAGCTTGCATATGTTATGTTTCTCAAAAAAAAGACAAATGCATGGAATGTTTTCTCTACACTGAAAAATAGTGCTCTTCCTAATTTTCATGTGTATGACCTTTTGTTAATATCCATCAACTTAAAATTTAGTCCAAAATGACTAGAACTCATAAATAAGGCCGTACGGAGCTATGTTGCCGTCGTCGCTTGATCTCGACCTCCTCCGCTAGAGAAGGTGTATATGAAACCCTCTAACCGCCTCTTCGAAACTTCATCGCCGGAGTTGTGAGGGTCGCAGCAACTGCCCACCTCTTGTGTGCACCGACCGTCCACCCTATTTAGCTTCCATCACTGGTAGAAAATAGGCCTTCGGTACGCCCCCATTAGTCCCCAAAATAATGGACCCGCGACCATAGGGGTCTTTAGTCACGGTTCGGGACGAGACCCGCGACCAATAGTCTGGGCCCAGCGCGCTCGGCCCACAGCTGGCGGAGGGGAGGGGCTTTAGTCCCGGTTGGCCAGACCAACGGGGACTAATAGGTCCTCGGGCCGGCCCCACGGCCTTTAGCCGCGGTTGTCCAGGTGAACCGGGACTAAAGGCCCATCCCTATATATAAGACTCACCTCGCTGCACTTGGCCACATTTGCTCACAATATTCACAAGGGGGTGGTGGGTATGCTTTTGGTTCCTACTATGCACACAAGGTGTTCGATGAAATGCCCCATAGCATGAAACACACTTGAGCGTTTTCATTTATTTTACCTCCGTGATCGCGGTTAGCAACTTGAACCTTTCATGATTTGTATTATTTCCAGCTAGCTAGTTAGTTTAACAGATGCATGATGGTTAATTATATACTTTATATAATAATAATGCAGATGAATCGGCAATGGATGTACGGTAACCGACTCTCCGGTGAGTTCACTACGGGTTTGAAAGATTTCCTCGTAGTGGCAAATGCGAACAAACAGCGAGGTTTTATTATGTGTCCATGTGCTGAATGTAAGAATGAGAAGGGTCACTCCTCCTCAAGAGTCGTTCACATGCACCTGCTTCGGCACGGTTTCATGCCAAGCTATAATTGTTGGACCAAGCATGGAGAAAGAGGGGTTAGAATGGAAGAAGATGAAGAAGAGGATGATATCGATTTCAACTATCATGACCTTTTCGGTGATACTTTCATGGAGGATGATGCTGAAGGTGGGGAAGGGTTTGGTGAAGGTGAAGAAGAGGCACATGATGAGCCCGCTGATGATCTTGGTCGGACCATTGCTGATGCACGGAGACGCTGCGAAACTGACAAGGAGAGGGAGAATTTGGATCGCATGTTAGAGGATCACACGAAGTCACTGTACCCAGGATGCGACAATAGTCTGAAAAAGCTGGGCTGCACACTGGATTTGCTGAAATGGAAGGCACGGGAAGGTGTAGCTGACTCATCATTTGAAAATTTGCTGAAAATGTTGAAGAATATGTTTCCGAAGAATAACGAGTTGCCCACCAGTACGTACGAAGCAAAGAAGGTTGTGTGCCCTCTAGGTTTAGAGATTCTGAAGATACATGCATGCATTAACGACTGCGTCCTCTACCGCGGTGCATACGAGGATTTGAATGAATGCCCTGTATGCACTGCATTGCGTTATAAGATCAGAGGCGATGACCCTGGTGACGATGTTGAGGGCGAGAAACCCAGGAAGAGGGTTCCCGCCAAGGTGATGTGGTATGCTCCTATAATACCTCGGTTGAAACGCCTGTTCAGGAACAAAGATCATGCCAAGTTGTTGCGATGGCACAAAGAGGACCGTAAGTCCGACGGGGAGTTGAGACACCCCGCTGATGGAACGCAATGGAGAAAGATCGACAGAGAGTTCAAAGATTTTGCAGCTGACGCAAGGAACATAAGATTTGGTCTAAGTACTGATGGCATGAATCCTTTTGGCGAGCAGAGCTCCAGCCATAGCACCTGGCCCGTGACTCTATGCATCTACAACCTTCCTCCTTGGTTGTGCATGAAGCGGAAGTTCATTATGATGCCAGTGCTCATCCAAGGTCCGAAGCAACCCGGCAACGACATCGATGTGTACCTAAGGCCATTAGTTGATGAACTTTTACAATTGTGGGGCAAACCTGGTGTACCTGTGTGGGATGAGCACAAAGAAGAGGAATTTAACCTACGAGCGTTGCTTTTTGTAACCATCAACGATTGGCCTGCTCTCAGTAACCTTTCTGGACAGTCAAATAAGGGATACAAAGCATGCACGCACTGCTTACATGAGACTGAAAGTGTATTTTTGGATAACTGTAGGAAGAACGTGTACCTGGGTCATCGTCGATTTCTTCCCCGAAATCATAACGTAAGAAAGAAAGGCAAGCATTTCAACGGCAAGGCAGATCACCGGCCGAAGCCTGCGGAACGTACTGGAGCTGAGATATTTGATATGGTCAAGGATTTGAATGTCATCTTTGGAAAGGGTCCTGGCGGACAATCAGTTCCGCAGGGAGTTGACGGGCACGTACCCATGTGGAAAAAGAAATCGATATTTTGGGAGCTACAGTATTGGAAAGTCCTAGATGTCCGCTCTGCAATCGACGTGATGCATGTTACGAAGAATGTTTGCGTGAACCTGCTAACCTTCTTGGGCGTGTATGGGAAGACAAAGGATACAAAGGAAGCACGGCGGGATCAACAACTTTTGAAAGACCCAGATGACCGGCATCCGGAATGGTTTCAAGGTCGTGCCAGCTACGCTCTTACGAAAGAAGAGAAGGTCATTTTTTTTGAATGCCTGAGCAGTATGAAGGTCCCGTTTGGCTTCTCGTCGAATATAAAGGGAATAATAAACATGGCGGACAAAAAGTTCCAAAACCTGAAGTCTCACGACTGCCACGTGATTATGACGCAATTGCTTCCGATTGCTTTGAGGGGCCTCCTACAGGAAAATGTTCGAGTAGCCATTGTGAAGCTGTGTGCATTCCTCAATGCAATCTCTCAGAAGGTAATCAGTCCAGAAGATCTACCACGGTTACAGAACGATGTGGTCCAATGTCTTGTCAGTTTTGAGTTGCTGTTTCCACCATCCTTCTTCGATATTATGACGCACCTCCTGGTCCACCTAGTCGAAGAGATTTCCATTCTCGGTCCTGTATTTCTACACAATATGTTCCCCTTCGAGAGGTTTATGGGAGTATTAAAGAAATATGTTCGTAATCGTGCTAGGCCAGAAGGAAGCATCGTAAAGGGCTATGGAAATGAGGAGGTAATTGAGTTCTGTATTGACTATGTTCCTGACCTTAAGCCGATTGGTATTCCTCAATCGCGGCACGAGGGGAGACTAAGTGGAAGAGGCACGATCGGAAGGAAATCAACGATATGTATGGACGGTCATTCTATGACTGAAGCACACTACACAGTTCTGCAAAATTCGAGCTTGGTGGCTCCGTACTTCGAGCAACACAAGAATATTTTACGCTCGAACAACCCGGGGAAGCCTGAATCATGGATTAGAAAGGCCCACATGGAGACTTTCGGCAGTTGGTTGCGAAAACATTTAATGAATGACAATGATGTTGAAGATCAGCTGTACATGTTGGCCAAGACACCATCTTCGACTATCACGACTTTCCAAGGGTACGAGATTAATGGGAATACATTTTACACGATCTCCCAAGATAAAAAGAGCACCAACCAAAACAGTGGTGTCCGCTTTGATGCAGCAACCGAGATTGGGCAAAAGGTCACATATTATGGTTACATAGAGGAGATATGGGAACTTGACTATGGACCCTATTTTAAGGTCCCTTTGTTCCGGTGCAAATGGTTCAAGCTAACAGGAGGTGGGGTAAAGGTGGACGAGCAATACGGAATGACAATGGTGGATTTCGACAATCTTGGTTACCTTGACGAACCATTCTTCCTAGCCAAAGATGTCGCTCAGGTTTTCTATTTGAAGGACATGAGTAGCAAACCGAGGAAACGGAAAGATAAGAAAACGATCAGTGCATCATGCGATGATCCCAAGCGTCACATTGTTCTTTCAGGGAAAAGAAACATCGTGGGAGTGGAGGACAAGACAGACATGTCAGAAGATTATAATATGTTTGGTGAAATTCCGCCCTTCAAAGTGAACTCTGACCCAAGCATTAAGTTAAATGATGAGGATGCTCCATGGATACGTCCAAATCGTAAGAAAGTGGGGACACAAGGGAAGAATTGATGTGTAATAATTTATTGTACCAAACTTTGTTGAATGGATCATGTTTAATGGATCATTTTGAATTATATTATCTCTAATTAATTTATTAATGTACCAAAATTTTACTAAAAACAGAAAACAGACGCGCTAGCGCGCCGCAGTGTCGCCGGAATGCAAATTCTTTTATTAAAAAGAGAAAACAGACGAACACTACTCCTCGCCGTCGTCGTCGGGGAACTCGTCGGTGACCTCCTCCGGGTCATCATCGTCGCCGAACTTGTCCGTGACCTCCTCGTCGTCGTCGGAGGTGCATGATGGTATGTCCGAGATAGGCCCCCACCTCGGATCGTCGGAGGCCCGGACTTCGCCGGCGCGGTCGGCCCGACGAAGCTCCTGCAGCGCCCTCGTCCTCGCCTCCCGAGCGGCATCTAACGCGAGGTGGCGTTCGAGGCGGCGCTCCGCCCGCTGACCCGCGCGGGTCTGCCAGAGCTCCTCGTCGGCGCTCTCCTCCCCCGGGTTGTTCCGGTAATACTCGCGGACGACGCGGTCTTCCCTGGCGTCGACTAGGCCCTGAAACGCGCGGTGGCGGAGGTGGAGGTGGTCGGCGGCAGTGATGATCTGCGGCTTCGGCGCCCTGGCCTCCGCTTCCCAGACGGTGTGGCAGTCGTTGAAGTTCATCAGCGACCGCGGGCGGTTGAGGCGCCAGGCCGCCGCGTCCCAGGCGCGGGCTGCCTCCGCCGCCGTCGCAAAGGTGCCGAGGGGGATGCGGTCGTCCCCCCAGCGGATATCTGCGCTGAACATTCCATTCTGCCGTGCTCGGACGCCGCGGAAGCCGGTGGTGCTGTTCCTCCTCGGAGGCATGGTGGAAGCGCGACGGTGCGTGGAGAGGAGAAGACGCGCTCGAGGCGCGACAGTTTATACCGCGCCCTCCTGGCCACGCGTCACAAACTACCGCGCCACGCGTCGCAACTCCCGCGCCACGCGTCACAATTCCCGCGCCACGCGCCACCCTAACACAACCAAGCAAATAGTTGCACATTACTACCCGAGCTCAAAGTGAACACTGACCCAAGCATGGATGGATGTGTTAAAGGGGGGGTGTAGAACAAAACAATCGGTATCACCATCATACAGCCCTACCGTGGCTACTCAGTGCAATATGCATACCAAATGCACGGTAGGACGTATGATGGCGAATCCGGATGTTTTGTATTTGCTCGATGAACTGACCGGTGTATGAAGGTGGGCTATATATAGGGTCCTCTGGCTCACAAAGTGTTGTGCTAGGGTTTTGATCCAACGGTTAAGAAACCACCTCATCCACGGCTCACAACAACTCGAAAGAAACACACCGTAGCCCTGATCGAACGGCTCACAACAGCTCAAAAGAAACACACCCCGGATCCAACGACTCACAAGCGCTTTAAAGAAACACACGATCCGTGTGATTCTATCTGATTGGTCCAAACGAAACCCTAACCCATTTAGTCCCGGTTGGTGTCCCCAACCGGGACTAAAGGGATGTTTTCTTCTCGCTATATATATGTGCATTGCCACACCATTGGCATAAACACATACAAACTCACCACTCTCTCATGGCTTCTACCGTACCCACTCTAACATTCAACCAGGCCGAGGCACTTTCCGCCTCGAACTACCCCTGCCCGCCCGGCTACAGTGTTCCCGCCGGTTGGATGCTGAGCGCCGGAGGAGTGCCGGTCCCTCCTCTTCCTCAAGGTGTGGCACGTCGGGCGGCCATCACGAACCATTACTACCACGAGCTCACGCCGGAGCAGCGGAGAGATCCCAGCTGGCATCCCGATAACCAACATACTTGGGATGCCTTCTTCATCAATCGGCGTGAGAGGGCGCTCGCCAGGTATGAGGAGGACGGCCTGCCTCCTGGGAACTTTCACGAGGCCGGTCGTCGGCTATGGTGGTCCGGCCGGACTCTACAGAGCGTCATGGACTACATCAGGGCCGGCGATAACCCCCGCCTGCGCTACCCTCAGGCCCAGTCCTGGGCTCTGAATTTTCTCATGTCGTAGGCCTAGGCAGGAGTATGACTAGCAGCAGATATCAGATCATGCATGCATCTATGCTCTCCGTTTAGGTTTAGATCCACTCTTGCCATTATGTACTGCCTTTTTTATCTATGGGAATTTTTAAGATTGGAAAAGAATTAGTTCTATTTTTCTGAATTTTCTGATATATTATTTGTATTTTTAAGATTGGAAAAAGAATTAGATTTATTTTTCTGAATTTTCTGATATATTATTTGTATTTTTAAGGTTGCACGCATCTATTATTTCTATTCGAATAACCACCTTTAGTCGCGGTTGGTGTCACAAACCGGGACTAAAGGCTCGTTCTGCGCGGGAACGAGAACGCCGCGAAAATTTTCACCTTTAGTCCCGGTTCGTGACACCAACCGGGACTAAAGGCCCGCGGAGGGTACCCCAGGGGACCTTTAGTCCCGGTTGCTGTCACGAACCGGGACTAAAGGCTGGACCTATATATGTGCGATGCCTTCCTGCCCCAAAATTTTCTAAGTCACAAACCCTCTTCTTCCCTCGCGCCGGCGCCTGCTCGTCTTTCTGCCCCGTCGCCGTCGCCCGCGCAGAGGACCGCGCCGTCTCCATCGCCGTCGCCGTCGCCGTCGTCGAGCCCTTCTCTCCACCGCCTCCACCCTGCTCCGCCCCCGTCCCGTCGCCGTCTCTCCGGTAGGTTCCCCGCGGGCCGTCGCCGTCGCCCTAGATCCAACGCCATCGAACGGAGACCACGATTCACGCGCGAACGCGCCGCCCTCGAACGGCGACCACGAACTGAGAACGCGCCGCCCTCGCGCTCGCTACCGCGGCCAGATTCGCCGCCGGCGAGACAACAGTGGCCGTGGCCTCGTCCCCATCTCCGTCCCCTCCCCCGTGGCGAGCACCACAGTGGCCTCCTCCCCATCTCCGTTCCCTCCCCCGTGGCCGGAATCGTCGGAATCGCCGGAGACCCGAGAGCCTGAACTGCCACCGCCGGCCACCGTGTGACGCCAGGTGTGACGTCATCATGACGTCACCTGGCCACGTGTTGACGAGTTTTTTTTAATGACGTCATCATGACACGTGGGGCCCACTGTATATGGAATTACAGAACATAATTAAATCTTCTAAATTAAATAACTTTTCATTTATAATTCCAAAAATTATGGAAAAATATGCAAAATGTTCACAAAAATGTAAGCTATCTGTTTATATCATTATCATTCATGTTTGACAAAGTTTAAAATGACACCATATTTGAATTTGAGTTAAATTCATTAAAATAATGAAAGTAAGTTTTAATTCAATAAATTCAGAATATTAAGTGTAATATACCAAAATGACCAGAAAAGCAAATGCAACCTAGCTATGGGGTTCTCCAAGTCATTTGAGCGACCCTACCAATCTGTTTTCGATCCCTCTTTCTACGACAATATTTGCTAAGTCTCCTATATACTTAATTAATTTTTACTACATGCATGTCTGCAGGAGTGACATATGGCAGACAATAGAGACCTGACGGCGGAACAGGTGGCTGAAGGTTATATATTAGATATCATAGCCGGAGGAGGAACAGACATTGTCGATGATGTAATCTCTTCTTATCTGAACCTTGAGGATCAAGAAGGTGAAGGAGGAACAGACATTGTCGATGATCAAGGAGGTGAAGAAGGAACAGACATTGTCGATGATCAAGGAGGTGAAGGAATGGACATTGATGACGGAGGTCAACCGTCGACAAACGACGATCTCCAATTGCAAAGAACAACCACCTCCGGCGAGGTATATATTTTAGCCCTCGGTCTTATTTTAGCCCTCGGTCCAATTGCAAAGACTAACGCGCGCGACTCTCTTTCTTATTTTAGCCCTCGGTCGGATCTAGTATGACAAAGCGTGGCAAATCCAAGGCGATGAAAGATTCCGAAATATATACCATCGAATCAGTCAGTGAAATCGGCAAGCCCCTACAGCACACCACAAAGTTTATCAACCAATGCGGAGTCATTGTTAGAGACATCGTCCCGATCACCGTCCAGGAATGGAAGGAGCCAAAGAAAGCACGTATTGGTTTCAGTTATGTCGACAAGAGAATGAAAAAGATTATGTTTAGAAAGCTTATTGCACATTTCATTCTACCTCCGGAATACAACAAAAAATATGAATTCGGTCAGGACGTTCCGGGTGGACGTGAGAGGAGGAGGATAGTCAAAGAGTTCGCTCTTCAGAAGATGGCCGAAGCATTCCGGAACTTCAAGAAAAAATTGTTCCGTGAATATGTCAGCCAGGGCAAGACTCCGATTTTCACTGGACAATATGAGAAACTGAGAGATGATTGGACAGAATTTGTGACGCAACATAAATCGGAGCATTTCAAGGAAATGTCGGCAAAAAATAAGGCTAATGCGGAAAAGAAACAGTACCATCATGTTATGGGGCCAGGAGGATACCGCGTTTCGGCGCCTAAGTGGCAGGCAATGGAGGACGGCCTAAGGGCAAGAGGAATCCGTCTAGGTACAGAGGGATGTGACGAAAGAGCCAAAATGTGGTGGTACGGGCATGGGGGATCGCTAGACCCGGAGACAGGGGAGTGTGTTCACCGGCAGAAAAAGTTTGCTCCCACAAAAGACCTTGTTGACGCAATGACCAAAGCTCAACAGGGCAAGATCACGTTCAACAGAGAGAGAGAGACCAACTGACAGTTGCCCTCGGAAATCCTGAACACGGAGGACATATACGAGGCAAAGGCAGATTGCCGTGGAAAGTAGGGTTTTCCCAGGAGGGTGACCCGTACTGTTACAGAAGCCGTAGGAGAGGTACGGACCGGGCTGCAGATGAACTGGCGAATCTTGCAATGGAAGTTTCTGACCTGAAGAAGGTCGTGGCGGGAATACTTGAGAAAGAAAAAGCGTCGGCTGCAGGGCCGCATCAAGAACATGCAACGGATCTCGGAAGCCAGCAGCGGAGAAGCAGCGTGGCTTCCACGGAGGCCCCGACTGCAGGTGCTAATGCACCGATGATCGAGAGTCGTGCACCGGAGCCTCACTACCCCGTGGATGACGTAAAGGAGATGAAAGAATGTGATCTGCATTATCCCGTGGGGAACATTTCCATGAAGGTGGCTACCGGCAGTGCTTTACCCTATACACCTGGAGCACTCCATCACAACAACCCCATTCCATATGGCTATGCTCGTGTCACGGTGGAAGACATAGTCCAAGCGTTTGAGGACCTGGAGATTGACATAGCTACACCCGAAGGGGAGAGAAGAGTTGGAGATGTCAAGCGCCAGTTCATTCTATGGAAAAAGAAGTACATAGTGTTTCCAGGCGAGACGCCAAGGCTAACAAGTCCACCCCCCTACGATGGTGCAGGTGCTGGTGGTGGTGGTGGTGCTAGTGCTGGTTCACCTACGCCTCCTTCACGCCATTCGACGCCGTCCCCCGATCTTCCTCCTCCAGCGGTTAAGCAGCCGTCGCCCACGATTCCTCCTCTGGAGGAAAAGCAGACGTCTCCCACTATTCCTCCTCCGGAGGAAAAGCAGACGTCGTCGCCCCCCATTCCTCCTCCGGAGGATAAGCGGACGTCGCCCCCCATTCCTCCTCCGGAGGATAAGCGGACGTCGCCCCCCATTCCTCCTCCAGCGAAGAAACAGAAGCAGGCGGCCAGCAAGGGAACCCGCTCTTGGTCTATTAACCCGGACCCTTATGTACCTAAGACCACACGGGTACCGGAGCCATCACTGAAGCCTCTCACCCCAAGGCCTTGGGAACTTAGTGATGCTGAAACCAAATTGGTCGTGAAGGCTGACGTTGAGAAATGGAAGGGCAAACTGAAGGCGCTAAAGGAGCCTGAGCCCAAGGAAGTATTCCCTCCGATTGTAGACTATTGGGCTACGGATTTTTTATCGACAGTGTCCCAATCCGTGAAGAATTTGCCTAAAGACTATGATATTGAACTTCGTAAGCAAGCAGGAATATTGGAGGAGGAGAAAAAAAAAGCAAAAATGATACAAAGCGGGAAACAAGTTGCCCAGCTCGGGATGCAGAGTAAACAATCGATATCCCCCATCATAGTGAAAGCCGCTCCGGAACAGGACCCCGAGGTCATAAATGCTGTGACAGCAATGGGATTGACTGTAGCTACTGCCATGCAAACAGCGTCCGAGGCCGGTATGTCTCTTCGTGCCTTTTTAGACATGGACGATATGCCAATGGCTGATGTAGCATTAAAATATGTGAAGAAAGGGCCTCTCGTCGAGCCTGCGAAGGAAAAGGATCTACCACCACTAATGCAAAGTCTGCTACGTTGGTACAAAGATTTCATAACATTTACCGACAAAGAATATGTGTATGTGGATTATACAGAGGAGCATCACACCAAAAAGTACTCTGTAACAGTTGAGTTGAGTGAATTGTTCCAGCTGTTCAATATGCGTGAGCTCGACAAATCTATCCTGAGTTGCTACGTTCTGTAAGTGATTTATTTCTACCTCATCTCGTTCTTCATTGCCTACACTATATATATATATATTGTCCTAACTATATTGTCCCGTACGCTATTATGCAGATTGAAGATTTGGGAATGCAAAGTAAGACTCATCCATGATGTTGGGTTCATTGACCCACAAATCATTAATGGAACTATGTTAGAACGTCACCCCATAGACGTGGAGAAAGACTTGTACAATTTTTTTAAAAAGCATGAATCCAAAAGATATATTCTATTTCCTTACCATTTTGGGTGAGTGTTTCTCTCATGTTCCCATTCTCTTTTGTTTACTCCATGCATGGTATGTCCAATCGATAAATTATGCATGACTCTGCATCTAATGTGTCCGCAGGTACCACTGGATTCTGCTAAAAATTGATCTTCACAAGTCCATAGTTTTCATCATTGACTCTATGAATTCAAATACAGATCTTTGGGTCGACAAGAGAAAAATGATGCAAAAGTAATTATTTTTCAATCATTTGCGCTCTATATCGATCGGTCTCTTTTGTTCATTTTCTAAGCTAATAACTCCCTTGTTCATTTAATTTTATTTGCATTGTAGAGTTTGGAGACGGCTCTCACTTCAACATGTCGGTGAATTCAAAGATGCGCTACGATTTAAAAATGTAGTCAAAGGTGTGGATAAGCAGCCACCGGGGACCGGTCTATGTGGATACTATGTCTGTGAAAACATACGGAAAGAAATATCTGAGAGGAAGAAGGACGAGGAAACGCGGAAGGGTCTCAATAACTTGCGGAGGGCGCTTACTCCAGAAGCTCGCTTCCGACCAATTCAAGAGGAAATAGCAGGATTTTTCCTTAGGCATGTCATCCAGAAGAAAGGAGAGTTCCATGCGTCCACCGACGATGACTTTTATACGCATGTATAAGCCCTAAGTACTTTGAAACTTGTGCGAATTTGTGTATGCTCGTCCATCTTAATTGTGTAATATGGAAACTTGTTCGAGGTTGTATATATGGTCACCCGATATTGAATATATATTATATATTCCTATTGAATTCTCCTTGTTTGATATTTCATATATATATATATATGCATGTATATGTGTACTGAAATTAAAACAAAACAAATTAAAAAGGAAACAGGTTTAGGGGGCCTAAAACCCTAAACCTGCGCAGGTTTTCAGTCCCGGTTAACCACAAGAACCGGGACTAAAGGTCCTCCGCCGCAACGGACCCCTAGCGCCCACGTGGACGGGCTTTTAGTCCCGGTCCGTAAGTGGCGGGACTATAGGGGGGGCATTTAGTCGCGCATAGCTAGTCCCGGTTGCCCGGACGGGATTAATGGTCCTGGCGAACCGGGACTGTAGGCCTATTTTCTACCAGTGCATGCAAATCCTCGCCAGCCGCCCTAGGTCCTAGACGGCTCACACATCCCCTGTCGCTGTTGGAGGGTGACGCCTAGGCGGTACTGGCAGAAAGGGCCCATCATGTGACTTTGTGACGCTAGTTTCTAGGGCTCGACGGGAGGACTGTGTTTCCGTGCGGCGTGTGCGGGCTGTCCCTGGAGGCGCACGGTTAATGCCAAAGTTCAACTCCCTCTTGTGGTATAGGAAGGGGATTTTCTCATATTAATTATCTCAAACTTGAACAAAAGTGGATGTATCTAACACTAAATTTTGTCTAGATACATTCACTTTCGTCCAACTTTGAGACGATTAATATGAGACGGAGGGAGTAGAAAAGAGGTGAATCATTCACCCACCTACCCTATCCTCTCATAATAAAGTTTTTCCAACATAATTAAGAAACTTTTTTTTGCAAATTGTTGCAAGGTAACCCCATAAAAGCATCTCCACCGCCACCCTAGAAATGACCCCCAAAGGCCCACTGGGAGTGTGGACATAAAAACGCCACACCGGCACCCTCCCCCCCCCCCTCCCCAAATGTTCGGGCCGAGCTTAGATGTGTTCGACACCCCGAGCCACCCTCCAAAGTTGGGGGCATGCTTGGGGGTGCCGGACTGTTGGAGATATTGTCTTAGAGACAATAATATTCAGATATTATTCTATCTCCAAATTCGGAATTAAGTTTATGTTATCATGCTACAACTGCTATAGAAGTAGAAAAATGAGTTTTCGAAGGAAAATCTTTGTGTCGGTGTGAAGTATAAACGAATAAGAGTTCCTAATATTGTATCTAAGATTAGCTTATGGTTTGTGAGATGGTCAAAATTTTCTGATCATAGATTTGATTAAAAATCTAGCAAAACATAATAGTTTATTGTTATAGTAACAATAGTACCAAACCGATCCAAGTATATGATCTTGCTAAAAGATAATAAACAATTGTAATGTATTTAGTAAATGACATATGAAGTTGTCATTGACTATAATTCCTATACTATGAGATTATCTAGTGAGCGCAGGATCAGAAGTTATATTTTCGATGTCATCAACCGTTCTTGACGTAACAGATGATCATAACGGTGATGTCTGTATATAATCTAGAAAGTGTACTGGAACTGAAAATCGTTCAAGACTAGTACTTACCAAACGATTGAGAGATATATACATGCTCTAGGACCTCTTACACTAGTACAAGAAAGATTATAGGGGAAAAGTTACTAGCAGAGTTTGCACTACTGCACACGCTTCTACAAATTAGTGGCAGTGTGTGATGTCATTGTTCGCTTTCAGTAAATTTTACCGGAAGTGTGTAACGTACGACCGCTACCAGCATGTTCTGCTGAGCCATGTGGGTGAAGACAGACCATATTAAGAGTGTGTACCCATCAGAACACGCTTTCACCGGTCTGCGTTCTAGGAGTAATTTCACGTACGCTTACCCTGCCAGTAGTCTCTAAGGTTACTTAGGGCACACCAAGAACTCGAGTCCTCATTTCAGATCGATTGCGGGTTCTGAATGGAGACCCCGTGCGCCGTTGCCGCTGCCCCAAAAGCATTTTCCCTCTCCGACCTCCCTTAGGGTCGTCTCTGGCGCCGAGCTCCGACTCCACAACCGGCCCCGAGCGTCGCGCCGCCCCTGCACCCCGAAATGAAGTACACGCCCTCTCCTCTTCCCCCTCTTCGATTTATACACGCCCTACCCTGAATCTAGTTTGATTTTGGTACATGAATACTTACAGATCTTGGTATAGGAATACTAGTATAGATCTCGTATACTGATTTCGTATTGTTGGATATGTAGTGTGATATACGTCGGCAACCCTACATTGGATGAATCTGATTCGGTACATTATCTTTAAAGACTTGTCTTTTAGTTTAATGCTTAGTGTAAATTATCTTGACACAATTTGACATAGATACTCTTATTAGGATTCCATATGTGAACCGGATGTGAAAACTGAATTACAAATATGTGTCGAGAAGATAGATCTAGTTGAAAAATAAAACCGGACATTGAAAGAACTTGTGAAGAAATTTGAAAAGGACAAGATGGTGTTGGAGTTGCTTGTTGCCAATATCATTCATGATACAAGATCAAGATGGAAACAAACAGAGTTAAGATTAGAAAAATGAGAAAATATGTTATTGATAAGCAAGCTTGGTTTCATCATTCGATTGGTTCAATTGTTAACTTAGTCACGATATTAATCGCAATGGTTGCTATATTTAGATGTAGTCGGTAGATGTTTTTGTGCTTGTTGTATGTTAAACTAAGAATATGTATTGTGATGCTATTCTATGTATATTTAGATGTACTAGGTTGATGCTTTTTTGTTTCATTATACATTTGTATGTTGAACTAAAATTACAGAAAATGGACTATTGTGATGCTTGTGGCTTCCTCGACTGCATGGACAAAGAAGTTTAAAATTGAATTCTCACTGGAGTAACGAACTGGGACGGTACACATATTTTAGTTCTTGATGTTTTGATTCTTGTTTCATGTTCTAATTCTATGTTTGAATTGTGCTATTGGTTTATATAGTTGTCTAATTGTTCCTCTTTTTCAGATGATGTCATGTGGGGATAGGCATGACTCCATGAAGTATGTGAATATTCCAATGGCTGACTATGGGTCATTTGAGGTGACCTTGCTCAACCTCGGGAAGCCCCGCCTCAACCACATAGTTCGAGTTACCAATGAGGTGGACCAGAATTTTTCAACGTCCCTGGTTCGAGAAAGTTCACAGAATTCTACGAGATATGCTAAAGAAAATGAAACTCCTTCACTTATCGCTCCCTTTTCTTCTTGTATTGGCAATGATATGCCAAGAAACTTGCTTGACCCTTCCCGTAGTTTCGAGAACTTCCATACTTGCAAGTATTTCTCAAAGGGGTCTGAACATTTTCTAGAAAAATATTTCATAAATGCAATAATGTAAATAAAATATAAAAGGTACATTGAGTTGATCACATGCGAGCTTTGGCCTGGATAGAAATAACGGAAAAATAATTACGTGAGGCGGTTGGCCCACAGATTACTAGCCATCAAACCCACGTCCATTATTTCAGGGGTCTCAATATTTGTGCATGCGGGAAGCTAGAAAAAAGGGATAAATTAGTCCACCCCTGCGGTGAAACAGAAAGTACACAAAATATGTGAACATTATGCAGCTTATATCAAGGAACAAAGGGAGTACAAATTTCAATAATTAGAAACTCAAAACAATTTCAAGGAGATGCAAAAAAAGGAATGCGATGAATACATTGAGCAAAGCTTGGACAAGCTCATCTATACTTTCCTAGAAGTTGTGTGCGAAATATTCCTTGAAATAATGGGAGTTAAACTTCCATCCACAACAACATCTACATGTTGTGTTCAAAATATACATCAATGCAAGAAGGTAAAAAGAGAAAAAAAAAAGACCCAAAATTAAACGGTTACTCACTTACCAGCAAGAATGGTATAGCCAAGACATGAGAACTCTTTTCTCTTGTCCAGTGCAACCAAAAATATGATCCGTATTACACACAGGGCTGAAGATGGGCCTAGTGCTACCAGGGTTGTAGCACCGGTCTAGCACAATATGTCAACGCGGCATGTATATAACTACTCCCTCTGATCCATCAAAAGTGTTGCTCACTTAGTACAAGCTTGTATTGAGGGGAATATATATGATCGAGAGGCAATAATAATATGGTTATTATCGTATTCCATGTTTATGATAAATTATTATTTCTCATGCTAGAACTGTATTAACTGGAAACATTGATACGTGTGTGTTTAAGAAACAAACAAGAGTTCCTACTAAACCTCTTGTTTAACTAACTCGTTTATTAATTGATGATCAAGGATTCCTGATCATGAACATTGGATGTTGTTAATAACGAGGTCATGTCATTGGGAGAATGATGTGATGAACATAGTCCCAAATTAAGTATAACAATACAATCAAGTCATTAAGTTTATATTGTTATATCTTACATACGAAGTGACTCTATCCCTTAGACCATGAGATCATGTCAATCATTAATACTGAAAGGATGCTTTGATAACATCAAACGTCACACCGCAACATGGTGACTATAAAGGGGGCATTAGGTATTTGTAAAGTGTTAGTTGAGGCTCATGCATCAAGAGTGGGATTTGTCAATCCAAATGACGGAGAGATATAATCTGAGCCCTCTCGGTGATATCACATCGACACCGCCTCCAAGCACGTGACTAGGTCACAGGATGCCATATCACGAAACTAGTAAAACAGTACGTGTCGTTAACGAGATTGAACTAGGTATGGTTGATACCAATGATTGGATCTCAAACAAGTAAAATATCGCGAGACACGGGAATTGTTTACAACGTTGATGGTTCACACGATCTCAAGATTCATCGTTGAAATATAGGAGTCATCACATATCTCTAGATCCTGATGTTTCCAGAAGTCCCGAAGAGCCCCTGAGGGGAGCCACAGGGTGGCCACACCATCGGGTGCCGCGGGTCCCCCTGGCCGCGCCACCTAGTGGTGTGGGCCCCCTGGCCACCTCCCAGCATCGCCCTTTCGCCCATATATACTCCCCGATGCATAAACCCTAGGGGAATCGACTTTTTCCACAAAATACATCCGTAGCTCTGCCGCCGACGACAAGTTTCGGGGGACAGATCTATGTTCCGCCACCCTGCCGGGACGGGGAAGTGCCCCCGGAAGCCATCCCCATCGACTCCACCGCCATCTCCATCGATGTTGATGTCTCCTATGATGAGGAGGGAGTAGTTCTCCCCCAGGGCTGAGGGCTCTACCGGTAGCTGTGTGTTTCATCTCTCTCTCCCATGGTGTGATCTTTATGTGATCATGAGGTTTGTAATCTAGTTGAATATGTAGATTTTATCTTCATATGTTATGTTACTCAAGTGGTTTTGTTATCTCCGTAAACAATTTGATCACGGTGTAAAGGTGATAGTGTGTGCATCGCGTGGTTTAGCATGATATTTATATCTTGTGTTGGAAGATGAACCTATAAAATTGTGGCGTTTGTTTAGTACTAATCTAGGGCGCTCAAGGCGATAGTGTGGGGTGCCCTAGAGAGGGAATATAGACTTGAGGGGTGCTGTTAAAGCCCTACACAATGATTAGTGTTCGTTATTTGACCGGAGAGTGGTTCGGTGTAGCATGCATAGTGAAGAAATGATATTTGTGCATTCAATTATGTTTTCATTGTTGAGAGTGTCCTCTAGTGAAAGTAGGAGCCCTAGGCCTTATTTCCAAGCATTGAAACTGATGGGGGGATGATAACCCGGTAGGCCAAACTCCAAGGAGTAACCCGGCCCAAAGGACGCTGTGCAAGATCCGGCTAAAGATAAGGAAACCTATAAAGGCCCAAGCTTGTAGGCCCAGTAACCCGGATTGTGGGTTACGGTAGAAGAAAGTTAGGGTTTGTGCGCCGTGTCCGGGTAGGATCCAGGATGCGCCTTGGAGAATAAGCCAGGGGGTACGGGTGCTTTATAAACCGACCCCCAGGTCTAGTTTAGGCAGAGATCTAAGAACCCTAGCAGTATCGCTTGATATCGAGCATCCAGTGTAATCCCAGAGTTGAGTTATTGTATCAAGATCGGAGACTCGGCGACTTTGATTGCCGGCTACCAGATCGAATTGCACCATGTTTTCCTCTGAGCTAAGCCCTCTCCCAAACGCCTGTGTCGTCTTGCCCCAAGATCAGTTACCCCCGGTAACATCTGCCGTGATTATCCCACGACAGAAACACCGTTTTTCGCCTGTTCTGCTACATGTTTTCTTGCTACCATTTTTATTTCAGATTGCTATTATTCCTCGGCTAATTCTGTAATTTGTTCACCACACATGTTATTTATCTTTCACAGAGAGACACCACTAGTGAACTGTGGACCTAGGTCGTTTTTCCTCATACTGATAAAACACCTACTGCTTTCATATTACTCTCATACTGTTCCTATTGTTTTCCTACTGTTTTCCATACCATACGTTTAACCTCTTTGTGTTCAGCAAAACCGGTGAGATTGACAACCTCACTGCTTTTGTAGTAGTACATCCCATCACAGGCTATACTGTTGCGTGTAGTACTGGCCCCTGGACCGTTCACCAGCACACACAACACAGATAGTAATCAAAGGAAACAAATGTATTGAATACTATCGAATATCCAGAGTAAAGTAATTTATTACAAACTGCATAGCGAAGTGCTAGCTCAAATAATTATTAATCACACAGCAAGGCAGCGGTAGACCTCCATCTTCTTGTTTGTAAGCCACAGGCGAACAAAGGTTGATGTGAAGCCTCGAAAACCTACGAAAGCTAATCCGAATCTGAATAACCTGCACGTTGGAATATGCAGCCCCCAAAAGGAGGTCAGATCATTCTGAGCAATGATGGCAAGTGACACTATGGTGGTATATAAATGGGAAGTGCTAATCTACATGCATATTTGGCTGGTGGGGTTTCTAGGCTATTTTGCATAAATGCATTTGTCCTATCTTTTGATATAAAGTAATTTTGCACATATTCTGGAAACTTTGGTTGATAGCAAAATGATCTTAAATAATTGGACACTTTGGTTGATAGCAAAGTGCTCCTACCCTTTGGATTAGCACACTGAAAACCCATCAGGCACTTCTCCAATAACCCATAGTCGAATTATTAGTAATTATTAAAACAAGATGAACGAGATATGTCATGTTTCCCATCTAATTGTTGAATTGTCCCTAACCAATGGAACACGGCTAAGATCTTAGTTTTAACCCTCACGAGGTTTGTTCCCTTTACCCGTGTTGCCCAATCGACCCCAAACACCATGATACACCACTAGTACCACGGAAGGAAAGAAGATTAAGCCATAACTCATAAGAATTAGATCCCCAAACCCTCCACGAGCCGGATCATCCTACCACTATTCTACATCTCTGGACACGTTGGGTTCGAGTCACCACAACCTACAAATTATGTCTAGCCCATACCAATATGAAATACGGCTGCACGCAAGAACAACTACATAAAGAAAATAAACATAATCTCAAGATACTGGGCAGCGGTCCCCACCAAACTTTGTACTCTTATGACATGCTAGCAATCCGCCCATTGGTTAATTATTTATCATGTTGTTTTCATAAGCAATTAAAATAGCGAGTAATACTTTAACATGATAATAATCCCAACCACGATATCTATAGCATGGCTAAGCAATCTACAAGTACGATGTTTGCCTACCATATGGATGCTACAATCTAGGGTTAACATATGATTACTCCACTTGGGTGTTAGTGAAGCAATCTCTATAATATCTAGCATAGCGATAACACTCAACTCCTACTCATGCATAACTACTATAAAAATCTAATGCATATAGTAAAATAGTAGGTTCATGTGTGTCACTTGCCTTTTTGAAGTTTGGTGTAGAATCACACTCTCTTCACAATTAGAACGTTCCTCTCCGTATCATCTAAACAATACAGATAAATAACAATAAACAAGCAAATCACAAACACAGTGCAAACAAAGGCAAACAAACATAGAAGTGTGTTTAAAGCAAGATTGATTTAGGTTATTTATTAATAGGTCAGTGCTTTTCACATAATTCAATATGCAAAGAGAATTATGATAATTAGGTTGATGGGTAGTCTTTTATGGACAACGTTTGGGCTTGACGGATTCAAACTTGAGTGGTTCCTATTTGTCAAGGAAGTTCCAAGGGTACAAACGGTTGGTCTCTGATCACAATGCTTATGCTAGGTTTTGTTCTAAAGGTTTTAGAGCAAACCATGATCAACATGATTCACGCAAAGGTTTTATGTACTAGGGTTGTAGTAAAGTTACAACATAACTTATAAATTAAAAAAAAAAATTCTATATGGATTACAGGTTCACTTGCTATTACATTAGATGGTTAACATATATTTAGTTTTGGTCATGACCCAAATGATCACACCACAATTGGCTATTAGCTATTAACAACTAGCATATCATATTCAATTGGTATTAAATACTAAGTAGGGTTGTAGGCCAAGATTACATAGAATAGGTTCACTATTTCCCTCATGGTATAGGTATTGGTCTCTCTGGTCCAAGGTTACTAAATGGAACATTATTGTAGAAGGAATCGTATTAAGATTATTTACTGAGTTTAAACTAGGTCAAAATTACTCAAATGAGTATTTGGATTTATATCAATTTTAAATAGTTAAATTCGAAATTAAACAATGCTAAATGATTCTACATGTTAAGGGCTTTCAAAAAAGTCCAAATTTGCTAAATTTAGCCTTACGGTTCAAAAATTATGACTATTCTAAGTTGTAGGGGTTTTTAGATAAAACTAGCCGACGAATTTTCTACGTGGCGTTGTTCAAAAAATAGATAGACTATAAGGCATGACGTGATTGGCTGGTAAAAATAGATTAGGTGATCTATTTGTGGTCGTAAGATCAAAATCGTGTGGCTACGGCTATAGCGTGCCTATGTCTAGTTTACATCGCACAGTGTACATAGGACAAAATATTACGCTAGCTAAAGTTAAAATAAAATATACTAAGAAAATAAGTCTAATAGTACGGCAACTAATTTTGCGGACTCAAATATATTAAAACATGTATTCTACAAATAAACATACAAAAGCGAGTTTACGTGGTACCTTAGTCGCGTGAGAAGAGCCGCCGAAAAAGAAAATAAAAAATCCCACCAAAAAAATAATTATTATTTTATTCTAGTCAAACCAAAATAAATAATTCGACCTGAATTAATTTTGTGATTTTGTCTCAACCATTGGTCTCATTATATAGGTGGAAGGTGGGGTGTGGATTTTCCAAATTGGCGATGTGGGACTAAAAAAGGCAACCGGCTGTGTGCTACCGTGCACGTGCGAGAGAAGACCGAGTTGGGCCGGAAAGAAAAGGGTCGGCCGGTTCTGAGCCATGTGCGCCAGGGCATCTTTGAGCCGTTTTCCTTTTTTTTTCTTTTTTTTTACTTGCTATCGTAGACGTACAAGTTCCCTGGTTGGTAGCTTGCGTAGCATTTTTTTTTTGAACATGCTGACATTACTTGCATATAGCCTGGCTAGGTCGGCCCATTTCTATTTTTTTTCCCTTTCATGTTTTGCTTCTTTTATTAATATCTTTTGAATAAAAAGCTTCACGTAAAACAAATCCGATTGCACTAGTTTTGTAAAAAAAAATCTATGAAACTACAATATTTTTGCTAACATTTTAATTAATTAATTTTTTGACAAATTCAAATATTACTTTAACTATAAATAGGCATTTATGTCTAATTCCAAAATAGTTATAATTTGGCTTCAACAAAAATTTGGAAAAATACTATACATTATCATATTGATTTTAAAACACATTAGTTATCTTCATATAAAATAATCTTGTTGAAACCTTTTTAATTATTTAAAACCTTGATAAAATATTAATATATGCATACACTTATGTCTGGGCTTTTAAAATAAGAAGATCAAACTATTATTAAGGTTTATGATTCTCTAGTTTAAAATGTCATATGTACATTTTCAAAGCAATCATTTAATTTGAAACCATGCTTTTAGATAATGTGAATTACCATGCAAATGTATATATATTAGAAACGATATTGAGTGTTCTGAAAATAGAGATTACTTTTTTATTGGCAATTCCAAATACTTTGGAAAAGTCATATTAGAAATTTGTGTTTGAAATTTATTTGTTTTTTGGTGCCTTGTATTGACAGAACAAAACTTTCAATTTTTAGAGATTTTTCACTTTCCTAAAAATCTGGGATGTTACAGGTTTGTTGGGACAAAGTGATTTGATTGTGTTGTGTAGGTTCCACGTTGCTACTGAACCGGTAGTGCGTCCTGCCACCTCAGCCGCATCAAGCTTCAGAGATTTCTTGCCCTCCTACTGGTCGATTCAATTTTGGTTTCTTTTCTGAGGGAAAACTTGGTGATGTACTATTCACAACCTTTCTCTTGGGGTTTACCAACGAGGGAGTCTACACGCCATCAACCAGTTTTCTGGCGCCGTTGCCGGGGAGGAAGAGAATTTGTGCAAGGGGGGTCTCTCACTTCCAATCTCTTTACTTTGTTTTTGTTTTTCTTAGTTTATTTTATTTTGTCTTGTTTGCTTCTATTTATCAAAACACACAAAAAATTAGTTCTTATTATAGCTGTAGTTTTATTCCTGTTTTTAATCTTGTTAAAATGACTACTCGTGAGAACACTAAGTTGTTTAACTTTACTAGCACCAACAACAATGATTTCATTAGCACACCTATTGCTCCACCTGCTCCTACTGCTGATTTTTATGAGATTAAGCCTGCTTTGCTAAACCTTGTTATGAGAGAGAAATTTTCTGTTGTTATTACTGATGATGCTGCTGCCCATCTTAATAATTTTGTTGAACTATGTAAGATGCAAAACTATAAAGATGTAGACCGAGATATTATTAAACTGAAATTATTTACTTTCTTTTTGAGAGGAAGAGCTAAAGAATGTTTGCTATCTTTGCCTAGAAATAGTATTGATTCTTGGACTAAGTGTAAAGATGCTTTCATTGGAAAATATTATCCTCCTGCTAAGATTATATCTTTAAGAAGTAGAATTCTGAATGTTAAGCAACTTGATAATGAGCATGTTGCTAAAGCTTGGGAAAGAATGAAACGTTTAGTGAAGAATTGTCCCACTCATGGCCTGACTACTTGGATGATTATCCAAACCTTTTATGCAAGACTGAATTTTTCTTCAAGAAACCTTCTGGATTCAGTAGCTGAAGGAACCTTTATGTCCATGACCTTGGGGGCAACAACAAAGCTTCCTGATAATATGATGGTAAATTATTCTGAATGGTATACTGAGAGAGCTAAAACTGGTAACAAGGTAAAATTTGTTAAAGAAACCTCCTCTTTGAGTGATAGACTTGATGTTATTATGTCTATGCTTGTTAATGGCCATGCTCCTATTGATCCAAAGAATGTTCCCTTAGCCTCTTTGGTTGCTCAAGAAGAGCATATTGATGTTAACTTCATTAAAAATAATAATTTCAACAACAATGCTTATAGAAATAATTTTGGTGGCAACAATTATAGGCCATATCCTCCTAATAATAGCAATTCTTGTGGTAATTCTTATGGTAACTCCTATAGCGGCAACAAAAGTGTACCCTCTGATCTTGAGAACATGCTTAAGAATTTTATTAGTACACAAACTGCTTTCGATAAGTGTGTTGAGGAAAAAATTGGCAAAATTGATGTTCTTGCTTCTAAAGTTGATAGCCTTGCTCTTGATGCTGATTTGCTGAAACTAAAGGTTATTCCTCATGATGTTAAAGAAAGTAAAACTTTAAATTCCATTCGAATTCGAATTGATGATAATGTTAGAACGTTAGCTGAATTGCATGCTAGATGGGAAAAAGAAGACGCGATAGCTAGAAACAATAATATAATTAATGTTTGCATCATCACCAGCACTAGTAAAATTGAAGCTTCTCATGCTAGAAAACCGTCTACTATCTACGCCGCGGGAGGTCTGCCTGATTACTATCCCAGCGTGACCTAGTTCTCGCTGGTGATCGCAAGATCCCCAGATCATCATCGACAACGTCCCGGCTTCATCATTGGTGATTGATCACGTTTTGACCTGTGTTTCTGATCACGTACATGTGGATACCATGGAGGTGATGCAGTTGTGGCACTTGATCGTGGGATCATACATGTGGATACCATGGAGATTAGACACTTATAATTGCAAGGATCAACTATGTCGACCTCGTCACCGATAATCTTCCGGTAGTTCGATAGAAGAGGGTATGTTCCATTGCCTACCGCCTTTCATTTTATCTTTATTTGTGCGCTAGAAAATTTAGTTTTCAGTAGCACGTTCCCTAATAGATGGTGTGACATGTCGCGGCATCGACGATTATGGTGTTCCAAGGATATTTGTTTCATAACATTGAGCAAATAGAAAATACAAATATGATGTTATGAGCATACACTAGAAACATCATCAAGATATTTGTTTGATCATTTTCTCTAGTGATCTCTACCATGATATTTAAAAAATTATAATATACAACACATACAATCCACACTATAATTTTTGCAAATGTCAAAAAATTGAAGAAGAAATTTTCATTGAAGTAAGTTTAACTTTAATCTTAGCTGAATGTAAAATAATTAGCATTGATGTTATGGTTTTACTTATGAAAACTAAATAAAATTATGCTCCTTAAAATTGTTGCATGATAAAAAAGTTCCGAAAGGTATAAAAGTTTAGTAATTCTGTTTTAAGTACGATTTAGTCAACATAGAGAACGACGAAGTGCAGGTTAAAAAAATGGGTTTGGATTATGTACCCAAAGTTGGGTGTTCATTGGTTAAATACCCAATAAGGACTTGAAAGCAAATAGGAAAAATTTTCGATGCACTATTAGCAAGAGAAATTGTTGGATCTGGATGGATTATCAAAAAAAAATAATCAGATCGCAAACTCTCCAACACCGCCGGAGCGGCAGATCAACCACCACGCCTCCAACATTTAGCGACACCGTCGCCTTCGCCCTCACGACGTCTGACCGTCATCGGACCGGCGTCGTTGCCGCCGTCCGGTGTCATGCGCATATACTCGTACCCGAAAGATCCGGTTAAGTCTACTCGTCGGTATTGCCGTACGAATTGAGAAATTCATGCATGTTAGCCTTCTACCATGGTAGATTATCTAGATATAAGCACTGGTAGAAAATAGGCCTACAGTCCCGGTTCGCCAGGCCTATTAATCCCGGCCGCGCAACCGGGACTAAATAGGCGCGACTAAAGGCCCCCCTTTAGTCGCGCCTCTTACGAACCGCGGCTAAAGGCCCGGCCACGTGGGCGGGTGGCATGAGCTGGGGGCGGAGGACCTTTAGTCCCGGTTGGCCACACGAACCGGGACTAAACTTTATTTCGTAATTTCTTTAATTCATTTGGGTTTCTAATTATTTTTCACACCAATTTTTCTCTCCCTTTTTTTACTCCCTTTTTTTTCAGAATTTGTATTATTTGCTTAATGTCTAACTACAATTATCTCTAGTCAAATTACTTACTCGTGGTCAAACTTCCCGCTCGGTCACCCATCCTCCCACTACTCTAGCACTAGCACGCTTAACTTCCGAGTTTCATCCCGTCCCGCATCCAAGTGTTTCGCACGCATGTATGTGATAGTAGTATCATATCAATCATATTAACATGTTGGTCGATGCCACATTTCTTTATTGTTTGAATTTCAAATAAATCTTTTAATAAACAAAAGTAATGTTGTAATTATGAATTTTGAATAAATAAATAAACATTAACTTTTTAATTTGTATTATTTCTAAAAATACTATTAATATATCAAAATATTCAGAAAAATAAAACTAATTCATTTTTAAATCTTAAAAATACAAATAATATATCAAAAAATTAAGAAAAATAGAACTAATTCATTTTAAAATCTTAAAAATACAAATAATATATCAAAAAATTAAGAAAAATAATAGTAATTCATTTTAAAATCTTAAAAATACAAATAATATATCAAAAAATTAAGAAAAATAATACTAATTTATTTTAAAATCTTAAAAAGACCAGTAGGCTCTTCTATAATTTTTAGAATGAGTTCAAAAATGTATTTTGAAGTAAATCCAACTGGATGAGTTTGGTATTGACTAGATATATGTTTTCCTGGCTTAGATTAATTTTTGGTGAACAGATATATAGAAACTGTAGTTTTCCTGTTTTGTTTTCTTGATGTGTTTTTGTTTGTTTTCTTGATGTGTTTTTGTTTGTTTGTTTTGAAATGTGTGTTTGACATAATATAGAAATGGTATAGCTAGGAATTAATATAGAAATAATATCCATTACATAATAATATATCCATTACTTACTAATATATCCATTACATGCATATATCGAACGCAAGATGGGGAACACAAACAACATCTACTCGAGCTCCGTCGAGTAGATGCGGAACAACTCGTAGGAAACGTATGCATCTATGGCTGCATAGTTGACGTTGGTCCGGTCCAGTGGGGTCTTCTCCCAATACCTGTGATTCTTGGAGGGAAAACGAGACTTCATGGTTTCGTAGCCGTCGTGGATGAAGGCAGTTGCCATGGGAGCCATCCCGGTCTTGGGCCCGTTCAAATCATCAAAATGGATAAGGTCCTGAAGATCAATGTAGTGATCTTCAGGTATCACAATACCCAAGCGCATCAACTTCTGACGGTCTTGAGTGATGTCAACGCTGCAGAAGTCATACCCCTTGTTGACAAGAAAATCAACAAGTGACGGAGAATGCTTTGAACTACTGCAACAACAAAAATTTGATACGTGTTAGATATGTTGCAACACATGTATTTTTCAGATGCAACAAACAAATCGAAAATGCAAGATTGTACGTGTGCGTTACCTTGACCATTGGAAGACCAAAACGGCCTCCGTGATCGCAATCTGGATGACGGCAACATCCCGTTGATCCGCCGTATACTCTAGATCAAGCCCGAAGAACCGGTGTTCATCGGCTTCTTCATAATAGAGATCGGTCAAATGCTCAAGAACACTGGGGAGCCTCTCGCAATTATTGGTGTAGGCCACGTCGAGACTCTTGCCGCATGGTGTGGCCACACGGAATGTCTTCCAAACTTCATCCATGGGTGCTTGGTGGAGGAAGATCGAAGAGATGGAAGAGAAGAGAAGAGAGAAGAAGAAACAGAGACTCGGGTGCGCACTGTAGCAATCGCGCCCTTCTGTCTCTCGCTCGCGAAATAAAACCGCCGCGCGGGAGGCGAGCAGTTTGTATCTTTAGTCCCGGGTGGCCAGGCCAACCGGGACTAAAGACTGGGAGGCCAGCAGACTGGACCATTAGTCCCGGGTGGCCAGGCCAACCGGAATTAATGCCCTCCACGCGCTTCCCAACCCACGACGCATGACCTTCTGTCGCGGGTCTCCTCCCGACCCGGGACTAAAAGCCCTTTAGTCACGGTGCGCAAAGTTTGGGGACTGATGGGGGCGTATGGAAGGCCCTTTTTCTACCAGTGAAGGCGCACTTGGAAAAGTATTGGCTCGCATGAGTTTCTTCCACCGCCAATGGCATGATATAAACAAAAAAGTGCAATTGCTCTTTCGTTCAGTTATGTCTAGTCTAGTTCCTTGGACCGCATCGGAGTTCACTGCCATCGGAGTTAATTAGATCGCTAAAACCTTCTATGCATGTAAGTGAGCCAACAACGCTGGTGAGAGGCGTACGTACACATGAAATTATATGGATGAATAGACTACTGTAGTTAGAAGCGCACACACCTACTCATCAGATCCAATAGCTGAAGCAGACCCAATGAACTGTTTTTTACCAGCTCCGGTCGATCAGGCTCCACAATTGCTTTTATATCCCTATTAGATATTTGTTTTTCGCTGAAAACCGTATTCGGTATTTAAACAATGAACACCCAACTTTGGGTACATAATCCAAGGCCTCTGAACTATTGGGTAAATAACCAATTTTCCCTTCTTACGGAAGTTGGTAGTTTGTGAGGCCTTGTTCTTACAATATTTCTGTGCAGTCAGACTTATTCGTGATCTTGAACCTGTGGGACTAGAAACTCTTTTTTGATACCGAGTTGACGGTTGAGTTTCCCTCAACAATTAGAGCATTGTGTATTTCGCTCTCATCTTTTCTTCAAAACGAACAAACCCAATGAGATCCAAAATGGAAAACTCTTCACTAGTACAAAACCGAGTAGCAGAGACATCCAGTATAGTCGGTTATAGCAAGAAAAAAAAGTAATATGTGCGGAAGCTCACCTAAAAGTACGGCATGGTCAACTAAGGGGGGGGGGGTTGAATAGGTGACTAACCATTTTCTTCTTTTCCTTTTTAGATTGGGCTAAACAAGTAAAACACAAGGTTATCTAAAATGGAAATGACAAAGAAAACGATAACGCGGATTCTGACGGAAAACACGGATTTAGCGAAACCATACTCACAATTGTACTCTCTATACTTCAGGCTTCATCCCTGATTTTAGTGAGATTGCGAGAGTAGAAACGCCGCCTAGTTGTGTCGTACCGAACCTAGGTAAAACCATGTTCTCGTTTTACAGTTCTTCCACACCCCCGCGGTTCTACCAGTAGGCTTATGGCAGCCCCGTCCATGATCCTTATTACGAAGTATCGACAATTATTCTTAGACAAAGCATTGATGTTTTATCCCTAGTGGCAGCCGCACATCCACAATCTTAGAAGATATTGTCACTCTCCCAGATTACTGGAGGCATGAACCCACTATCTAGCATAAATACTCCCTCTTGGAGTCACAAGTATCAACTTGGCCAGAGCATCTACTAGCAACAGCGAGCATGCAAGATCACAAATAACATATATGATAGATCTATAATCAACTTGACATAGCATTCAATATTCATCGGATCCCAACAAACACAACATGTAGCATTGCAATAAGATGATCTTGATCATGTTAGGCAGCTCACATGATCTAGACATGATGGAAAAAATAGAGAAGACAACAATCTAGCTACTGCTATGGACCCGTAGTCCAAGGATGAACTACCCACGCATCACTCCGGAGGCAGACATGGTGATGAAGAGCCCTACGGTGATGATTCCCCTCTCCAGCAGGGTGCCGGGAAGAGCTTCAGAACCCTCCCGAACTAGGGTTGCCGATGGCGGCGGCTCCAGAACTTTTCGTGGATGGAGGCTCTGTTGTTTAGGGTTTTCCCGGGGAAGGCATTATATAGGCGTAAGGGCGATGTTGGTGGGAGCCTGATACGTCCATTTTACATCACAATTGTATATCATAATTTTCTATTATTCATTGATATATTTCATGTTATGATGCATCTATTATGTTATTTTATCTTATTTTGCATGTTTTATAATTTTTGAAGAATAAACACCGGGACCAGAAATCTGATGGAAAAAGCACCGTTGGGATACCATATTTCAGAAGATCAGAAGAAGAAGTGAGACAATGAGGGTGTCCTAATAGTCCAGAGGAAGAACACAGCCAAAAGGAGAGCCAGAGGCGGGACACCATGGGCCCACACCATGGGGTGGCGCGGTCCCCCCTTGGCCGCGCCACCTATAGGTGTGGCCACCCTGACCCACCTCTGGGGGATATTTTTGGCGTGCTTATCCCCCAGGAAACCCCAAGCCTCATTCCATCTTCGAAGAATTATTCCGCCGCCGCCTCGGGGCGGAAAACACCCGAGATAGAAAAGCTCTTGACAGGGAGAAATCTGCCGGGGAAATTCCTCTCCGGAGAGGGGAAATCACCGCCATAGTCACTGTCATCACTCCGGGCATATCAAGATCGTCATCATCATAATCATCACCACCAGCACCATCACCCTCATCATCCACCTTCATCCCGCTGTAACAATTAGGGGCCTCTATCGTTGTTTTACATTAGATTTCTCTCCCTGTGTGGATTACTTGTTAGTAGTTGATGCTTGTGAGATTTATCGGTGTTTGCACTTTATGACCAGATTGTTATCTTCCATTATATCACCTCTGATCATGATCCATATGATGTCTTGTGAGTAGTTCATGTTGTTCTTGAGGACATGGGAGAAGTCAAGTTGTTAGTAGTGAAGTAATGTTGAGTAATATTTATTGTTTGATATTTAAGTTGTGGTGTTATTCTTCTAGTGGTGTCATGTGAACGTCGACTACATGATACTTCACCATTTATGGGCCTAGGGGAATGCATCGTGTATTTGGCTACTAATTTTGGGGTTGCCGGAGTGACAGAAACCTAAACCCCCCGTGAGGAAACCATTACACGACGGAGCATAGGATCCCGGAGTTTAAAGTTGTGGTTAGATTTATTTCTTAATTACTTTCTTGCAGTTGCGGATGCTTGCAAGGGGTATAGTGACAAGTATGTATTAGTCTTGGATGGGACGGTACATTAGCATAGGTTCACCCACACAACACTTATCAAAACACCAGAATTATTCAACTGCATGGAACAAAAGCACTTGACAAACCTCCCATGTTTCCTTGAGAACGTTTGTTAATCATAAGTAAACTCACCGGCTTGTCCTTTGCTGAAGAAAGGATTGGGCCACTTGCTGCAATTATTACTTATGCATTTTATTTACTCGCACTTTATTTATCTGGAATATCAAAAACCCCCTACAAATCTATTTTCCAGTATTTACAGTTATTCCTTCATCGAAACTGCTTGTCAACGCCTTATGTTCCTCGTTGGGTTTGACACTCTTATTTATCGAAAGTACTACGATACACCCCCTACACTTGTGGGTCATCAGCGCCCAGGGGGCCCACACCATGTGGTGGAACGGCCAGGGGGCGCGCCGCCATATGGTGTGGTCACCTCCCTGGCCCCTTTCGAGTTCCCTCCGGACTCCGTGTACGTGACAGAAAAATAGGGATTTCGGCTTTTGTTTCGTCTAATTCCGAGAATATTTCCAAAACAACTTTTCTGAAATACAATAACATCAGAAAACAAGAACTGGCGCCGTGGCATTTTGTCAATAGGTTAGTCCCAGAAAATGCATAAAAATGCTATGAAGTATATGGAGAAGATGTTGCAATTGGCATAATATTAACATGGAACATCAAAATTTATAGATACGTTGGAGACGTATCAAGCATCCCCAAGCTTAGTTCTATCGTCCTCGAGTAGGTAAAACGATAACAACAAAATAATTTCTGAGGTGACATGCTACCAACAAAATCTTAATCAAAATTATTGTAAAAGCATTGCAAGTTGAGATCAAAGTACTCTAAACAGAGGCATGATAGATATAGTTTCAACGATGTAACTTAGCAACTATGTTACAACATGAAAAGTAACACAAATAAAAGATTATGAATAATAATGCATTGAAACCTATATGTTTGTTTCGAGCATAGATAAAACATAGCAAAGTGATATTCAGTTTGTCCTTCGTGGATTAGCAAAACCTAAATGCCAGGACACCTTCAAAGTTTAAATGGTGACTAGATACAAGTAATTTGAGAACAAGTAATAACATAATCATGAATCGATCAATAATAAATTTTGGGACTAGGCACAGTATACTCAGAATGACAACTATGCTCTCTTAACTGGTGCAGTTAGAAAATAAAGACTCAACATAAAAGTAAAACAAAGGTCCTTAGTTGATAAAAACAAGATATTGAAAATAATTTTGAGAGAGGTGTATGTCTATGTCAACGAATGGTAATGAAAAACTTATCATAACTCATGTCAAGCAAGGTTTTTAGACTCTCCATTTGTCTCTTCTTTCCTCGTTTTAGCTCGTTACAGCTCCAGTCCTACTCTGATGCTATGTGGGTTAGTGATCATATGGATCGCTGATCATTGTCTCCTTACCGTGTTTTTCTTGGTAGTTCTCTCATCGTCTAGGACGAATAAGCAGACTGCGGTTTCCCGTTCGAGTGTAGAGGCTGAGTTACGAGCGCTGTCTCTTTTGACTGCTGAGGTGACTTGGTTACGGTGGTTAATTGCAGATTTTAGTGTCTTCGTTACGACACCCACTGATCTATTATCTAACAGTACATGTGCTATCAGTATTGCATGTGACCCAGTGAAGCATAAGCTTACCAAGAATATTGGTGTTGACGCTTCTTTTGTTCGTGCTAGTGTGCAAGATAGATTATTGCGCTCCACTATGTGACTTTATAGTTACAGTTGTCAGAATTTTTTACGAAGGCCCAAACTAGAGCACACCATAGTTTCCTTCTCTCCATACTCAGCGTTGTAAATCCACCATGCATTTTAGGGGGGGGGTGTTAGAGAGATATGTATATAGAGAGGGGGTTCCCTACATATTTGCCATGTACATGCACTATATATTGTTGCCTTTGGCCCTTATTAAATATAAGTCGTCTATTCCTAACAATATGCACCTAAGCGGGCTAGACACTCTTCTGACTCCTGAGCAATCAAACCATGTGTGGGAAACCTCTAATGCCCAATTCATGAGTGAATTTAAGTTGTGACAACCTATTGGAGCCCATCTTTGCGTTCACACCATTTATCAAATATATATTATTTTTTGGGCATGGTCTCATTAGTGTTAAGTTACTGATCTTGAAAGTCAATAAAAAGAAAACGTGCATTATAGAGCCATTTACTTTATATCAGTGGGAGTTATTAGTGAGTTATCCACAAGTTATGCTTATTCAAACATGTCCTTGCACTTTTATTATGATAAATTTAATCCTTCTAAATGTCCCTTGGCAGGTTTGTGTTTTCTATAGGAAATAGAATGATTATTGCATTATTAAATGTCCTTGCTAATATTATCTTTACTAGCACACATGCCCGTGCGTTGCAACGGGAAAAATCTAGGCCATTCGTGGTGCCAGGATTTGATAAATTGGTCAATCCTCAGTCAAATTCGCTAGCATACCGTTGTCTACGCGCCAAAGCATGCACAAATGTCTGGTCATGCAAAAAAATTGTCAACGCTGGAGCTGTGCACCTCCTTTTCGGAGTCGCGTTCTTACGGAGGAGTGATGGCGATGACATCGATGAGCCACCTTCATGATGGCTCTCGTTTCGCATCGATGAACCACCTTCATGACGACCCTCATTTCGGTTGTGTGCGGCTGCTAGACAGATTGGATCACGACAACCTTGTTGCATAAAGGCTGATAAGGATGTTTGTGACAATTGTCGCCCATTTTTTATGAGGAAAATGTATTGAAGAAAAAGGTAGGGGTTGGGGGAGGTTTCTCGCATGGTGGTGGACCGATCCGGGGGGGGGGGAGGGGCGGTCGGGGCAGTGGAAGCCGAGCCGGCGGGCTGGGGTGGCGTCGGCGGCCAGCGTTGGGGCCGCGACGTGCGGCCCTGTGGATGGTGGTGCGGTGACAGGGGTCCGCCGCCTGCTTCTGCAGGGAGAACCTGGGCGCCTGATTGGCTTGGCGGGCCCAATCTGGGCCCGTCGGGCCCTGGCTGCGGCGGGCGTCCTTGGCGATGTTTCTACTTGTGTGGCCGGTGCTTGGCGCGGTTGCCGACGCGGGGGTGGTGTGGGCAGCGGTGTTGAGGTGCTGCGGCCTGATTGCTCGGGCACGGCAGTGCTCGGCCGGGGAGGTGGTTGCCAGGGCTGGGTGCGTGGTGGAGGCCGGGTGTGGTTGCCCTCGGGTGCCGCGTTTCTTCTTGGAGACATCGTTGTGGTGGTCATCTCGCTTCTCCACGCCGGGTTCTCCGGGGGAAACCCGGATCCTCGCGGGATCGGGCGAGGGCGCCACTCCTGCGTCGCTGGCCTCTTGGGGCCTCGCCTTGGATGTTCTAACCCGTGGGACCTGTGGATTAATGGTGGCTTGCGGCGGCGAGTCTTCGTCTTCGGCTTGGGGGTGCGCGGCCCTGTGCCCGGCGTGGATGCCGGAGCGGCGGCTCCGGGTTTCACCTCCGTCGAGCTGCGTTGAGGTTATGGAGCGTCGACTTTGGTCATTTATTAGGCGTCTTGGTCGTCGGCTTGTTTGGGGTGCGGCCTTGGGGCTGGCGGGGATGTCGGAGCGGGGGCTCTGGATGCTATGCCTCCGCTGTGAGGCGTCGAGAACTTTGGTGTCGGCTTTGGTCGCTTAGGCGTCATGGTCGTTGACCCATGTGGGGCGCGGCTTCGGAGCTGGCGTGGATGTCGGAGCGGCGGCTCCAGTCTCTCATCTCCGCCGTGTTGCGTTGAGGGGTCTTGGTGTCGGCCTTGGTTGCTTGGGCAACTTGGTCGTCGACCCATGTGAAGCGCGGCCTCGGGGCCGGCGTGGATCGAGTTGTATTTTTTTTCTTTCTTAGACATTGCCTACGTGTTTGCTTCTACTATATCAATATAATATAAAAGGCAAAACTTTTGGCTCGTTTCAAAAAAAAAAAAGGTAGCGGGCGTCGCAATGGATAAAGATTAAACCGAAACATTTTAGGTAGGAAGCATATACCGGTTTTGACTCTATCGTGCATACCATCGCAAGTATGTTTGGTTTCCCCTCAAACTTAAATCCTCTTACATGTCTCATTAGTATATACCGTTTCCAGCCATTATTTGAAATATTTTCAATATTATTTCTGAACCGAACATGATCAGTAAACAACACATTTATAGTGTTAATATGGCATCCAGAGCCAGAGTATGGTATATTAGTCAATTAGAATTAAGCATTATGGACAGTTAATTAACTGGTATATACAATTCGTCCAGTATTTTGCCACAAGAAGTTGAAGTGATTTTTGAAATCTAAGAAGGAAGGTTACTGGAATCAAACGCATCAGCTGATCCAACTCACTGCTGTTACCATTGGGAGATCATCTGTTCTGATGCGCTACGGTGATGTGCTTGTATCACAAGTGAGGCTGCAAGTGTAAGAAGGAAAAAAACAAAGGCTGCGCAAAGAATTGACTGCTCGCCAGATGACAGCGAGCTTCGAGGCTGCACGGCGCCATGATCAGAGGAGGCGCTTATGGACGACTGGCTGCGTCTGACGCACCTGCTGCTCGCTGCCGGTCCGGGCGCTCTTGTCTCCGTTGTACGGCCGATCTTCAACGCTCCTGTCGTGCGCACTGTCCGATTCTCCGTTGTCGTCCTCATGCAAGACGGCCTGCCCATGTTTGTCAATGCTGCGTCAGAGTGCAAGTTCACGGTCTCCTCGACGGTAGCTGGACGGACACGGCGACGGCACGGTGGCTGCTTTGTTTGCTCTCCTCGCGCAGGATTTTGCGCAGGAAGCCGTAGTAACGTGGGCAAGACAGGGCTGCGTCGCCGTCGAGGGGCAGCTTGTCCCTGAATCCCTGCTCTACGGCCTCGTTGTGGCTGCGCTCAGCCTGCATGGTCCGCGGGAAACGGTTCCAAACGTAGCTTTAAATATACCCGATGTACGGAACATAACTTTAGGAAAAACGAATAGGGTATGACTTACAGGTGGCATAGTGGGTAATTTTTGACAACTTGGATGGCACTTTCGATGACGTACCGACCGACCAAGTAACCAACCAGGGAAGCCTTAATGCTTTTATTATTAGGTAAAGATTATATTGTTTTAGCTTACCGAAACTTCTATGATACTTTGTTGCTACACTATTTATATTAAGCTTTCAGATTAAGGAAGTGTAAGCCATCAGACAACCAATTGTAAGTGAACTAACCTTCTCGTTATTTCGGTTTAAACAATGAGTTTCTTATGATTTTTTTATTTGCTCGGGACGATCAAGGTTGAAGCTTGGGAATTTTGATGCGTCCAAAAAGGGTACATCTTGATCTATGTTTAAACTGTATCTTTGTCATGAAAATGATATAGATATTGCTCTAAACCTGCCACTAATCACTGATATGAAATTTATTTGCAAATCTCCATGTCATTATTTTGCAGATATTGGACAAGGAATCGCTAGAAATCGTTGCTAAAAGGAAGGAAGATATAAAGATAAGAAAATCAATTAAAGGCGCCTTCAGAGCACACTTAATGACCCCAGTATGGTCAGTACCGACCGTACCGATCGATGTACTAGATGCCAGGAGAACTGTCAGATCAAACCGACCAAAAGTCATCAAAGGTCCTAGAGCCATTTCATGAAAGAATACGCAGTACGGTCTTAATCGATAGTGGGTTCATGCGTCCTTTGCATATGTGCTCGAATGACAGAAGCGTGACGGATGGAGGATGTGATGTTTCCATTAGGGAGAAAACAACAATTCTTTTTCTAAGGATGATGGTATTGTTTACATCGCACACTTTGCTCAATGCAATTATCTGTTGCTTGCAACTTAATACCCAACGTTTGTTCGGATGATATTCGGAGGGTGGATTATTAGTCATAGATGTCGTTGGATTACAGTCTATGTATTTTGTTGTAATGCCCGCATGAATCACATAGTAATCTTTATGTCTTGCATATGCACTACGGTGCAGCCTTCATTTCTGTCAATTGCCCAGCTGTAATCTGTTCACCACACATGTTATTTATCTTTCACGGAGAGACACCACTAGTGAACTGTGGATCTAGGTCGTTTTTCCTCATATTGATAAAACACCTACTGCTTTCATACTACTATCATATTGTTCCTATTGTTTTCCTACTGTTTTCCATACCATACGTTTAACCTCTTTGTGTTCAGCAAAACCGGTGAGATTGACAACCTTGCAGGGGTCGTTGCATAGAAAACAGAAAATTTCCTACGCGGGAGACACCCGAAAAGCCAAGATCTAATCTAGGAGACGAAGTGCAACGGGCAAAGAGAGAGTTAAGGAAACACACATACCCTCGAAGACACAAAGCGTTACGAGATCAAATCTCGTTGTTGGCGTAGTCGTACTCACACCGATCCCGATAGCGAGAAGAAGTGCACCGCATCCGGCGGTGCCTCCGTGATCGGTCACACGTACGGTTGATGACGACCTCCGTTCCCTCAATCCAGCGGGGCGCGGAAGTAAAGGGTCCCTCAGAACTCCAGCAGCACGACGACGTGGTGGTCGAGACGAATCCCACGGTCAGGGCTTCGCCAAGCCGGAGACCATGGAATGGAGCAGCGGGTGGAGAGGAAATGGAGTGGGACAAGTGTGTGGAGAAGAGGAGCTCTCACCCTCCTTTTATAGGGGAGGGAGAGGCATCCCAAGAGGGGGGTGCGGCCATCCATGGTATGCCCCCACCTCTTCCCTCTTCATGTGAGTGGAAGCTCCACTCACACCCACTCATGGTCCCTTAATTTTCCACTTGGAAAATCCAAAGGTTTTCTTTTAATAAATAAATAAAACATTTTTATTTCTTTATTTATATTTTTTAATTCCATTAACAAACATTTGCATATAGCACCTCGAATCATTTGTTAATTCTATTGACAACCATTCGACGAATAACCCCTTGAACTGTTTCAATTTTCCCCGAAACAAATTTGGTGCTGCCCAAAATATTCTTCGATATTCCATATCCTCTCAAACGCGTCATCGAACCTTAAGTGTGTCACCCTACGGTTCGCGAATAAGATAGACATGATCGAGACTCCTCTCCGATCAATAATCAACAGCGGGATCTGGAAATCCGTGATGACTCCTATTTATTCAACGATGACTCTCGTGATCGTGTGAACCAACAACGTCGTGAACTATTCCCTTTGTCTCGCGATATTTTACTTGTCCGAGATTCGATCATTGGTATCAACCATACCTTGTTCAATGTAGTTACCAACAAGTACTCTTTTCTCGTTCCCGTGATATAACATCCTTGTGATCATATCAAGTGCTTGCAAGCGGTTTCGATGTGATATCACCGAGAGGGCCCAAAGTATATCTCTCCGTCATTTTGGATGGACAAATCCCACTCTTGATCCATGAGCCTCAACTAATACTTTCCATATACCTAACGGCACCTTTATAGTCACCCTGTTACGGTGTGACGTTTGATGACATCAAAGCAACCTTCCGGTATCAGTGATTGACATGATCTCATGGTCTAAGAAATAAGTTACTTCGTACGCAAGATATAACAATATAAACTAAATGACTTGATCGTATTGTTATCTTGATATTGGGTATGTGTTCATCACATCATTCTTCTAATGACATGACCTCGTTATTAACAACATCCAATGTTCATGATCAGGAAACCTTGACCATCTATTAATCAACGAGCTAGTTAAAAGAGAGGCTTCACTAGGAACGATTGTTTGTTTATTAAACACACATGTATCAACGTTTCCGGTTAATAAAATTCTAGAATGAGAAATAAACATTTATCATAAACAAGGAATAAGATAATAACCACTTTATTATTGCCTCTCGGGCATATTCTCTTCAAACCTCAGTGCTTTGTTGGGACAGAGTGACTTGATTGTATTGTGTAGGTTCCACGTTGCTCCTGAATAGGTAGTGTGCCCTGCAACCTCAGCTGCATCAACCTTCAGAGATTTCTTGTCCTCCTACTAGTCGATTCAACCTTGGTTTCTTTTCTGAGGGAAAACTTGTTGCTGCACTCTTCACAACCTTTCTTTTAGGGTTTACCAACGAGGGAGTCTACACGCCATCAACAAATTTTCTGGCGCCGTTGCCGGGGAGGAAGAAATTTGTGCAAGGGGAGTCTCTCACTTCCAATCTCTTTACTTTGTTTTTTTTTTCTTAGTTTATTTTATTTTGTCTTGTTTGCTTCTCCTTATAAAAAACACACAAAAAATTAGTTCTTGTTCTAGCTCTAGTTTTATTACTGTTTTTAATCTTGTTGAAATGACTACTTCTGAGAACACTAAGTTGTTTGACTTTACTAGCACCAACAACAATGATTTCATTAGCACACCTATTGCTCCACCTGCTCTTACTGGTGACTTTTACGAGATTAAGCCTGCTTTGCTAAACCTTGTTATGAGAGAGCAGTTTTCTTGTGTTAGTACTGATGATGTTGCTGCTCATCTTAATAATTTTGTTGAACTATGTAAGATGCAAAACTATAAAGATGTAGATGGAGATATTATTAAACTTAAATTATTTCCTTTCTTTTTTGAGAGGAAGAGCTAAAGAATGGTTGCTATCTTTGCCTAGAAATAGTATTGATTCTTGGACTAAGTGTAAAGATGCTTTCATTGGAAAAAATTATCCTCCTGCTAAGATTATATCTTTAAGAAGTAGAATTATGAATGTTAAGCAACTTGATAATGAGCATGTTGCTAAAGCTTGGGAAAGAATGAAATGTTTAGTGAAGAATTGTCCCACTCATGGAGTGACTACTTGGATGATTATCCAAACCTTTTATGCAAGACTGAATTTTTCTTCAAGAAACCTTCTGGATTCAGTAGCTGGAGGAACTTTTATGTCCATAACCTTGGGGGCGGCAACAAAGCTTCCTGATAATATGATGGTAAATTATTCTGAATGGCATACTGAGAGAGCTACAACTGGTAACAAGGTAAATTCTGTTGAAGAAACCTCCTCTTTGAGTGATAGACTTGATGTTATTATGTCTATGCTTGTTAATGGCCATGCTCCTATTGAGCCAAACAATGTTCCCTTAGCCTCTTTGGTTGCTCAAGAAGAGCATGTTGATGTGAACTTCATTAAAAATAATAATTTCAACAACAATGCTTATAGAAATAATTTTGGTGGCAACAATTATAGGCCATATCCTCCTAATAATAGAAATTTTTGTGGTAATTCTTATGGTAACTCCTATAACAGCAACAAAAGTGTACCCTCTGATCTTGAGCACATGCTTAAGAATTTTATTAGTACACAAACTGCTTTCAATAAGTGTGTTGAGGAAAATTTTGGCAAAATTGATGTTCTTGCTTCTAAAGTTGATAGCCTTGCTCTTGATGTTGATTTTATAAAACTAAAGGTTATGCATCGTGATGTTAAAGAAAGTAAAACTTTAAATTCCCTTCAAATTTGAATTGATGATGATGTTAGAATGTTAGCTGTATTGCATGCTAGATGGGAAAAAGAAGATGAGATAGCTAGAAAGAATAATATAACTAATGTTTGCACCATTACCACCACTAGTAAAACTGAATATTCTCATTCTAGAAAAGCTTCTACTATCAATGGTAAATTAATTGGTGTTGGAAACACTCCCACTTCTGCTATTAAAAATGCAAAATTGCCTGGAACTGCTAAAAATGCTCCTGATAATAGTGCTTAAATTTTTAGAAACATGGGAGAGAATAGTCCCATTACCTTTGATAAAAATGATCTCGACTTTGATAATTTCAAGATAACTGAAGTGATTAAGTTCTTGCAAAATCTTGATAGTTGTCCTAATGCTAGTTCTATGAATATGGCTTTTACAGAACATATTACAAATGCTCTCATGCAAATTAGAGAGGATGAATTAAGGTGTGAAGCATCTATCCCTACGAAGCTAGATGATGGATGGGAACCTATTATTAAAATGAAATTGAATAATTTTGATTGCAATGCTCTATGTGATCTTGGTGCTAGTATCTCTGTTATGCAAAGAAACTCTATGATATTCTTAATTTACCACCATTGGAACCTTGTTATTTGGATATCCGTCTTATTGATAATGTTATAAAGAAACCTTTGGGAAGAGGTGATGATGTTCTTATCATGGTTAATAATAACCGTTTCCCCGTTGATTTTGTTGTCTTGAGTATTGAATGCAATGCTTCTTGTCCAATTCTTTTGGGAGGACCTTTTCTTTGAATTGTTGGTGCTATTATTAATATGAAAGAGAGGAATATTAAATTTTACTTCCCACTCAAGAAAGGTATG